>CM056502.1:11969530-13169530 GCA_029783415.1 Anisodus acutangulus | reverse complement strand
TAAGAGCTTCCAAACCTTTAACGATCCTCAAACGGTTGAGGTTAAGGTTGGAGAAACTCTTAATGATTTCTAACACTTATGAAGTGGGGTATTGCAGGATACCTTGTAGGAGATCACCTATTTAAGTGTGAGGACAGACCACCTCAAAGGAATGCACTTAAGAATCCAAGTGTGTCCATGGTCACAACGGACAGAACAAAAGAAGAAATGAATAAATGGGAGGTATTGTGTTGGTACCGTTGTCTTGGCTTACATTAAACACTGACGGTTCAAGATATCACGTTCACCACGCAGTAAGTATGTCTGAGAGTATTCAACTAGGGAAGGTTCAAAGCGTAAGCTACCTCTCCTGATGCAATATCTTTTCGCTGAACGATTGCTGAAAGCTTGCACCGTGTGTGTGCGCCAAAATCTCTTTCAAGAGGGGATTGTTGGAAATTTACTAATGTGGAATTAAGTTTATCCCATTATTTATGACTCGAACAATTGAGCCCCTGCACGTCGAAAATGTCATTTCCACACATGTGCAATCTTAGTGCCAAGTATCGTAAAATTTTGTAAATGAAAGAGATATTTGTACGTAAGTGAAATATTTGAGACATAGAATGATGGACGATTATTTGTTAAATGACAAGTGTTCCACATTGGTAAACGAATGAAGGATTGTGCGATGTGTAAGATGGAACAGGTTGGAAAAGGGCTGCGGAGCCGAGAAGGGCCGCGGCGCCTCACAGACTGGGCCACGGCGCTAAATGTTGCAGCACCGCGGCACTTCCCAAGTATTGTTTGCTCGACGGAATCCCAAAGGTTTAGCTATTGAGGGGGCTTCAATGGCATTGAAACCACCCAATAATGGCCATTACTTGGATCATTATGTTGCTGCATTACTTGGGGGTTAATTGTCATCCATTACATGGTAATTGATTGCCATTATGGGGCACTTGAAGATGTCATCTTGCACACCTATAAATTAAAGTATTGGCTCAATTCTATAGAAAAAGAGATGAACATATATGCACATATGAACAGAAAAACAAGTATACAACACCACAAAGAGATCAGATTTTCCTGATAAGCAATCCTTCTCTTAGCAATCTTCATTATTCGTGTTCTTCGTTGAGATCATTTGTGTAGGCTTTGCACACTTGATAGTTTGATATTTTATCTTGGGACACTATTGTCCACACTTCCGTGAAGCCTATATACGGGGGAAATCTTATCTTAAAGACAGAGAGTCATCTCTCGACTCAGCCGGTGGTGTTGTATTTATTTAATTGGTTGCTAAGTATTTCAGGTGTTAACTTAACAGACAAAGGACTCTAACCGTTCATATTCTCAGCGGATCTACAAGCCACAAGTGTATCAGTTCATGTCCTTGTATTTCCGAATACAAGTTCTATATTTGAAGTTTCATTCAAGATCAAGATATTGACAACTTGTTGTTGTCCTAATTGCTGTTTATCATTTCGATCACTGTAATAGTTATTTACTATTCTCATTATTGCTTTACATATTCCAACAACTTTTACTTTACTCGACTGTATTCATGTTTCTTACCTCTTAGTTTACTCACACCACCATCCTAACGCTTTCTGGAGTAGTTGGGTAACCCATTGCTGGAAATTAGAGTTTCGTTTTCAGTCCAAATCGCTTAAGTTAAGAAATCAATTTGTCTCTCGATTTCATCAGTCATTAAAATGGCAGAAGACAGAATTCGGGGCTAGAACAAATTTGGCACGCCCAGTGGGACCATAGGTGAATTAATAGCAAATTTTAATTCTCCAGGTCAGGATCATTCGTGTTGTATGCGCCTAAGGTCCGGTAAGAAAATGAACCTCGAGTCCAGTCCACATCCTAAACAAAATTCTCCCAGAAGGAACAACGAACCAGCATCCTCCGCGGGTATGCCTACATCGGTGGATACCCTTCCACTTCCTCCATCAACACAAGTTGTGGTAGAATCTAGCCAATCTGAAGGTCTAATGACCACGTATGTTATTAGACAACAAATTGACTTGGGCATCCATAATATTATGTACCAAGTTTCTAAACAGTTGGCTGACATTGTGAAGCAATGATACATAATGAGGCTCAGCAAGCGATGGAGATGGAAACCAACCGAATGCACCCATGAGAATGTTCGGCTAGTTCTATCATCCCTCTGACGAGTGGTGTTGTTCAGCATGAGACCGTGACTCCCGGTGTTGTTCCTCAGCCGCATGTGCACTATCCAGTGCCCACTCAAGCACAGTCGATAGCACACCTAGGAACACAAGCCCTATCGTCTGGCAACCAGCACACTGCATGGTCGCCGCCGAACTTTGGGGGGAAAATGTGCCACTTGACCAAGCGAGTTTGCAGTATGGGCAGATCAACATGGCTCGGAGACCAGTTCAGGCTCCAGGACACTTTGAATTGCCGCCCGTTATGCCGTATATTTCTACAAACGGCCCAATGATGCAGGCGAACAATGTTGGCCAACCGAATTGGCAGTCGATGACCCCTTGCAATGACTTAGCTCGGCTATCTTGTGACGCTGTTTATAGCGGAATACCATTACAGCAGTCATTGCCGGTACCCAATACATATCTTCCAGAAAGCGTAAACTTTCTAAGAATGGCCGACATCCGAGGAGAGCAACCATGAAACACAGTTTCACCTTATCCTCAGGCTCCGTTAGCCATTCCAAGAGCTCAAGTTGCAGGCTTTTATGGCCATACCCAACAGCAGCCATGGGGCATTACCCCACCTATTGGTAATGGCCAGGAAACCACCTATAACCTTCACAACCTTGTCAAACAAAGTGCAGAATGGAGGCCGCCAATGCAGAACGCCTATCAGTCGAATCCAATAGAGAATCGGCAGGGGACATCACAACTGATAAACCCAGAGATTATTGCTAATACCATGCGGAGGTACTTTGGCATCCAACTGAAACCTTTGGACATGCCTGTTTATAAGAAGCCCTACCCCGATTGGGTAGATCGGATAGCACCTTTGATGAGGGGCTTCAAAACACAGGAGTTTGCCATTTTCTCTGGCAACGACGGCAAATCCACTATCGAGCACATCGATAGATTTACTGCCCAATGCGGTAAGGCTGGCCAGAATGAGTATCACAAGTTGCAGCTATTCCCTCTCTCTCTCTCTCTCTAACGGGAACAGCCTTCGCATGGTACTCCTCTTTGGCTCCTGATTCTGTACATAGCTGGGTCGACATGGAGGGTTGCTTCCATGATAGGTTCTATTAGCCCCAACCTCAAGTTACCGTGACTGATCTAACGAATCTCAAGTAGCAGGTCGATGAATCGACTGTCGATTTTATCGAGAGATTCAGAAAAAGGGTTGGAAAATACACCGAACACTTCCCCGAGTCTGAGTGTGCCCACATGATAATCAATAACATGCACCCTCAGTTAAAGAAGAAGTTGGTAGGACAATCTTGCTCTGACCTGAGCCAGTTAGCCGAAAAGGCTAGCCAAATAGAGTAGTACGTCTAGGAAAAGGAGCTGAGAAGAGCCAGCCAAAATCAAGGCTCTCACTTGGTATCCATCATTGAAGCGGATGAGTACGACTCAGAGTCAGCCAATTTCACGGCAGATGCAATAGTGGCCGAGATTGTTAGGGGTAAGGTTTACTCTTGCCCAGCTTTGAAAGCCGTAGAAGTCAAGGAGGCGAGTCAATCCGATGACAAGATCGGTTACTTATTTAACATCACGAAGGAAGATAAGATCTTTTATCATCTACTCAAAGATAAGCAGATTCGGCTGTTTGATGGTCATAGGATTCCGTCTGTCGAGGAACTAAAAGATAAGAAGTACTGTAGGTGGCATAATTCAAACAGTCACTCTACTTCTAATTGTGTGATCTTCAGAAAGGCGATCCAAAAGGGCATCAAGGAGGGGAGGTTCAAGCTAGCCGACAAGAGTATGGCTGAAATGTCCATTGATACCGACCCATTCCCCGCGGTACCAATATCTATGGTATCTTTTGCTAAGCCAGATGATTCAAAGGACACTAAAGGAAAATAGCCGATGAAAAGGGTATGGGTCCTAAAGAAACCTACTGAAGGGGAGAAGGCCACAATGACCTCTATGTTCAAGCGGTTAGGCAGCCTACATGACAGACAGCCAGCTAGGAGCAGTTTTTATGGCCGCCATAAATACTCGAGGGACATTGAACGTAAACTTTATGAACAAACTATGAGGTTCAAAAGGGTCCCTATCGACGTCAGGCATAGGCCTGGGGGGCAAGTACGGATGTCAACCAATCGGCAGTCGAGCATGCCTCGAATAGATGAGGAACCACTCCCTAAAACCAAACAGAAGGTGGTCGAGTTTAACATCAATTAGGGTATTTCATTCCTACGTATCATGGTGAGAAATGAGGACCAGACGAGACCCCGGAGAATGATTAAACCAGCCGCCAACACAGAAGAGGGGAAGTGGTCTATCAATCAGGCTCCCTGAAAGAAAGAGGCACCACCGAGAGTCACATCCAGAACTCAAAAAAGAATGATGCAACTTGCCAAGGCCTTGCGTAAGATGCAACAGACATTGCATCTAATTTCCAACACCAAGGAAGCTGAAAACCAGGAGATTCCTGAGTCTGCCGTAGCCAAGGCTATCGAGCGGCCATTCGGCTCAGTTGCTTCAGGGGCAATATCACCTAAAAAGAGACGTCGGGTCAACCAAAGTTGGATGAACAATCTATCGACAACCTGACAGAGGAACCCCAGCAAGAGACCGTGGCCCCATATGGACCTCCAACCGAGGCAAACCCACAGATCGTGCAGAGGATTCAGTTAGAGAATCTTCAGCCGATCCTCATTTGTCTCCAAGAAATGGAATATATGAGCTCCTGGTAAGTCGAATTAAATTAAAGAGGAGATTCCGTCCTCGATTTATTTAGCCAAGATCTGGTTAACGAGATGTGGGCAGACATTGAAATGGTCAGCCTAATCCCATATGAATTCTGGGCCAGCCACTCCGCGCTGGATAGCCTAGAAGGTGATGTTTGCATATAAGACGCAGAATGGGCAACAATAGCCGATTCCACGGCTAGGGACGCTTTGAGCACTGTGTTTGGTGCACCTACGGAAGAGATGGTTAAACATCTCAAGCCCCTCTATGTGAAGGCGTACATTAACGGCAAAACTATTAGCCCAATGTTCGTCGACAATGGGGTTGTGTTGAATGTGATGCCGCTGCTTACTTTGAAAAGCCTCAACAAAACCAGAGAAGATCTCATCCCAACTAACATGAAAATGGCTAGCTTTATGGGAGAGGCTTCTAAAGCATTGGGGATTCTAGTAGCAGAAATCAATGTAGGTCCTAAGACGGTCAGGTCTGCCCTCTTTATAATAAATGGCAAGCCGTCCTACACCATTCTGCTGGGCAGGGACTGGATTCACACCAGCCGATGTTTTCCTTCTACCATGCATCAAAAGCTCATCTTTTGGGAAGGAGACAAGATAGAAATTGTCCTAGCGGATGATAACTCATTCCAGTTAGAGGTTCAAAACGTAGAGGATATCATCTACTCACCCTATGTGGCTCTCATAGCTGTCATAGAGTAGTATAAATAAGGATCTTAGGAATCCTGTAATTTTACCTCACGAGGGTTTGAAATAAAATAATTAGTCAAACCACGACTTACCTTGGAGGATTTAAATGGTTGAGGAAACCCTAGTCATACGTGATCTGTGGCATCGGCTGACCACCCTAAGTTCTGAGGCAAGGATAGCTGAGGCATCAGAGATAGGGAACCACGACATCGAACCAACGCTTGCGGCCGATGAAGTTGAGCTGCCGATAGAATCGCCCATAAGAAGGACTATGCCTAGTTTTGAGTCTCAAGATTCTTTGGAAGATATCAATTTGGAAAGTGAAGAAATCCCTCGGCTAACACATATTAGTGGTCTGCTGAAGGAAGAATACAAACAAGGCATAACGGCCCTTCTACTGCAGTATAAAGATTGTTTCGCATGGGATTATCATGAGATGCATGGCCTGGCACCTACTTTGGTAGAACATAGATTACCAATCAAGGAGGGTTTTAAACCCCAAAAATAGCCGCCAGAAGGTATCACCCTCAGCTGATGCCTCAAATCAAAGCTAAGATCGAACGACTGCTGAAAGCCGGGTTTATCAGAACGGCTAAGTATGTGGAATGGTTGGCAAACGTCGTACCAGTCAAAAAGAAGAATGGCAAGGTTCGGGTATGTATTGATTACAAGAACCTAAATCTAGCCACTCCCAAAGATAAGTACGTCATGCCGATAGCCGACATTCTAGTCGACTCAGCAGACGCTAACTGTGTATTAACCTTCATTGATGGATACTCTGGCTATAATCAGATATCGGTAGCCGATGACGACATTCACAAAACTGCCTTCAGATGTCCAAGATTACGAGTGGGTAGTTATGTCCTTTGGTCTGAAGAACGCTGGTGCCACTTATCAAAGGGCAATGAACACCATCTTCTATGACTTGATAGGCAAGACTATGGAGGTCTACATCGATGATGTAATAGTAAAGTCTAAGGACTTCAAGGGTCATTTACCTGATCTTGAACAAGCACTTAAAAGAATGAAGATTCATAATCTCAAAATGAATCCATCCAAGTGCATGTTCGGAGTATCGGCAGGAAGCTTCCTTGGCTTTTTGGTACACAAGAAAGGCATCGAGATAGATCGTAACAAAGCCAAAGTAGTAATGGGATCCTCACCACCCAAGACAAAGAAGGAGTTACAAAGCTTATTGGGAAAGATCAATTTCTTAAGGAGGTTCATATCCAACTCGACTGGCAAGATGAAGGCTTTCTCACCTTTGCTCGGACTTAAAGAATCAGAAGAGCTAGTATGGGGTTCAAAATAGCAAGAGGCCCTTGATCAAATTAAAATGGCCCTAGCTACTCCCCCCGTATTGGTGCCTCCTGTTCCAGGGAAGCCGTTGAAATTGTATATTTTGGCTGCAGAATTATCCATCGGTTGCTTGCTAGAACAGGAGGCCGATGATTGAATTGAAAGAGCGGTTTATTAACTTAGTCGAATGCTAAACGATGCCGAAACTAGATATACTCCCTTGGAGAAGCTTTGTCTGTCTTTGTTCTATGTTTGCACAAAACTTGAGTATTATCTAATGCCTCACGTTATATATGTTTTGTGCAAAGTTGATATTGTCCGGTACTTATTGAACAGACCTATTTTGCAAGGATGATTAATGAAGTAGGCAATCAAGCTCACTGCATTTTATCTCGAGTATAAGCCACTCGGGGCCGTCAAAGATCAAGCAGTAGCCGATTTCTTGGTAGACCACCCCTGTGTAGAGGCGGAGGACCCATGCGCCCCCTCTACAGTATATATGGACGTCATCCCTTGGACGCTGACTTTTGATGGGTCAAGAACCCAGAAAGGAGTCGGAGCCGGAGCTGGGATAACGATAACCGATCCTAAATATGAAACATGAAGGTTCTCTTATCGATTAGATTCTGACCTGACAAATAACCAAGCCGAATATGATGCTCTCATCATAGGACTCAAGCTCCTAGTATCTATGAAAGCAAAATACATCAAGATTCACGGAGACTCTTAGTTGGTTATCAAGCAGTTCGCTGGGGAATATGACTGCAAGGATCCAAATTTGTTAGCCCGTCATGAAACGACTAGCAGGTTACTTAGTAGGTTCGCATCATCTACATTAAGGCATATTCACATAGGCATGAATGTTGAGGCTAACGACTTAGCAAAAGAAACTTCTAGCTTTAGGAAGTCGCTACTCACTTTAGAGTATGACGAACTGCCAGCCGAAGTGTTAGTCGTTGATCAAATCGACTCATGGAGGCAGTTACTAATTGACTACCTAAAAGATCCCTCCAGTTGCAAGGACCTCAAGGTTAAAAGAAAAGCCTTGAAATATGTGCTCATTGATGATAACCTATATAAAAGGAGCGTGGATGGAGTACTACTCAGGTGCATTGCCAGAGCAAAGGCCTTGAGGGTCATGGGAGAAGTCCATGAATGAGTATGTGGATCACACAGAGCGGGGCCAGTGATAAAGTGGCTAATCTACCGCCACGGCTATTATTGGCCTACTATCACTGCTGACTGCTTCCAGTATGCCAAAGGATGCGAAGAATGTCAGAGACACGGACCAATCCAACGGGTACCAGCCGAGTTATTGCACTCAGTCGTAAAACCTTGACCCTTCAGAGGATGGGCTATGGACTTCATCAGCAAGATTCGCGCACAATCGGCTAAAGGCCATAATTTCATTATCGTGGATACCGATTACTTCACTAAATGGATGGAGGCTCAGCCGATGAAGAGGGTTCATCAGACATATGTCATCAAGTTTAACCAACACCAGACCATATATAGATATGGTATCCCTGAGATGATTACAATTGATCAAGAGACGGTGTTCACTGGTTCTAAAGTGGCAGTCTTTGATCAGAAATTCGGGATCAAAATGATCACATCTTTGCCTTATTATGCACAGGCGAATGGGCAAGCCGAGACATCCAACAAACTTATTGTGGGCACAATTAGTAAGAACGTGGACGATAAACTAGGAATGTGGCATCTCACTCTGGATGAAGCCGTTTGGGCGATCAGGAATTCTAAATCTACAGTTATCGGGACGACACCTTATCGGCTAACCTATGGTCAAGATGCGGTGTTGCTGTTGGAAATTAATGTCAATTCCTTACGGGTGTCCAAGCAGAACTCTCTAAGTTTAGAGGAGTATCAACAGGCCATGATAATGGAGCTAAACCAGCTAGATGAAGATCGATTGGTGGCCCTAGAGAAAATCGAAGCCGATAAACGTAAAATGGCTAAAGCATACAACAAACATGTTAAGCCTAAGAGGTTTACCGGAGGAGACTTAGTTTGGAAAACCGTTTTGCCGATTGGGATGAAAGATCATAAATTCGGCAAATGGTCACCAAATTGGGAAGGACTCTTCGTAGTAAGTCAATGGACCGCCGGCAACGCATATCGACCAATAAACATGCATGATGAAGAAATATACAGGAATGTAAACGGCAAGTATCTGAAAAAGTATTATCCTTCAAGTTGGGGCATGCATGAATAAACGACAGCCACAGACCGGTTGTCTGGTCGCATAAAATAAGCTAATTCCCTCCGATGGGAGATGTATGGCTAAATGACAGCTAGGGATGGCAACGGATCGGATTTGGACTGGATCCTACTAGATCCAGATCCATTTTTCATACTTGAATCCAGATCTGGATCCAGATCCATCGGGTCCATAAAAATCAGATCCAAATCCAGATCCACCAGGTCCATAGATCGGATCTGGATCTACATGTAAATTTTTTTGGGTTGAATAATATTTCCACATGTTGAAACTTTTATGACAAAATGAAATGCAATCTGATTGAAAAAAATGATTGAGTTCATTCAATCAACCCACACAAACATGACACCATTCTTCCAAAATACTGAACAAAGTTTTAGCATCACAAGAAAATAAAGACGATTGACTTCATTAGTAATGTTGAACATGTTGCAACTTTGAACTAATTTTTGGAGGCTTTAGTGATGCTCCACTTGTAGTTCTACTGATTGACTTCATTAAACAACATAAAACAATGTCAGTCATATATCAAAAGTCCCATTTTTTTTGTTGATCAAACAAATGAAAGAAAGATACTTAAATAGAAGATTTGAAAGGAAAATTTAAAGAAGAGTGATAATTTTTTCTTTTTATAAAAATGAAAATATAAGAAACTGCAAAGAGCATATAGGTAAAAGAAATGAAACTTCAAAGATAAATTACATGAATGTGTGACTTGTGCCTTATCCTGGTTCAACCTTTTACCCAATACATAAATTATGAAAAAAAATTAAGAAAATACTTATAAAATTACATTCTAGGTTATGAATATATTAATAAAAAACGGATCTACGAATCGGATCTGGATCTGATACGGATCTCAAATACAAGATCCAGATCCAGATCCGATCCTTCATAAATGGATCCGGGTCCGATCCGGATCCGTCGGGTCCAAATTTTGAAGATTCATATCCTACAAAATGGATCTGGATCCACCGAATCCGGACCGGTTCCAAGATCCATTGCCATCTCTAATGACAGCCATAGACCAACTGCCTGGTCACAAAATATAAAGCCATTTCTTTCACACGCTTGTGTCGTAAGGTTGGTCGTACTGCTCAGGCGAAAAAATGCCATCCCAAGTGGTCATAGATAATGGCCCATCAAATCTGCGAGTTTTACTCTAAATTTGCTCAAGAATGTCGAGAGCAATGCTGAAGTTAAAGGGTGGGATATGGATTCCCACATCCAGGTAAACCAAGCACAAAAATAGAGGCGTCGAACATACCCGAACCTGGCGTTACAGCGGAAATCAAATTTTGACAGTACGGGGGCATCAGAAGGACCCAAGCGCCTCCATTCGGCTAATGTGACTAACTTCACTCTTCCAACCAACCTGAATAATGAGCGACCTTGGTTGGCCAAGTACGAAGGTTAGCCAAACAACAATCGTCGGTGAACCAGTCACAAGTAGAAAGAAAGTCGTGGTTTATTAGGCTGAGGTACTGAAACAAGAGAGAATCACCTTGTTCCGGTCCACCTTACTAAGTCAGAACCTATTTTTCATCAACGAAGGCCAAGGCGGAGGTCATGTCACTATCGGTTAGAATAATGTTTCCTGATCTCCGAGATAAAACAGATGAAGCCATGGTTTTCGGCTAAGAAAATGGCCAAATATTATATGAGAAACCTATGGGGGATACCTTTCCTTAAATAACCTTCAGAGGCGCTGCTGAGATTAGTTTAATATTTTCAAAAGCACGACCGAAAATCATCAGAGCCAACTTGTGGTAATGAAGACGCCTCGGTTAAAAGGGAAACACATCTCAAAATGTAATCATCATTACATGCACTAGAGATGAGACGATTGAAGTGACATGTGCGGCTGTCAGACTGAAACGACGGCTACTTTAGGATACATCAACTCAACAGTCACACTCGAGTTAATGTAGGGACAATTGTTAACACAGAAAAATAGCTAAGTGTTTAGCCGAATTCAGTGACAGCCGAACTATTTCGGAGCTGAATTTACTCCTAGCCCTTGACTACAAGTCATAGGCTACTAAGGTATCTCAGCCGAGTTGTCGGTTAGAGGTACGACTGGGATCCACTTAGACGCAGACGCCTCAACGACCAAGTCAAAAAGGTTTTCAGACCCCCATAAGCAATAACGGTCAACAACAGCTAAAAGAAATGGGCCATTATCCGAGTAGGATGAGTAGAGGATGAGAAAATCCGCACCACCTCCCCATAGTCGGTCATTAAACTTGGTGGGTTACTTGATAGCTGACATGGGGGGGCACGTTTGTACAATTTTTTTATTTTTTTTCTACTATAAATAGAGGGAATTTTTGTATATATACACACAATCAATCAAACAACTCAAATTTTATCTATCTTTATCTTTTATCCATTACTTTATCCTTTACTTTTACTTTACTCGGTTGTATTCATGTTTCTTACCTCTTAGTTTACTCACACCACCGTCCTAACGCTTTTTGGAGTAATTAGGGAACCCATTACTAGAAATTAGAATTCCATTTCCAGCCCAAATCGCTTAAGTTAAGGAATCAATTTATATTCCGATTTCATCAGCCGATAAAATGGCAGAAGGCAGAATTCGGGGCGAGAACGGAAATATTATGTATGATAGTAATATTGTTGTGAGGCTGGGACAAGCTCGCTTGTGTTGTTGAATTATTTTCAGAATTGACTTTCATATGGTCACCAATACTACATTTCTTTTGACTTTGAATTGTTTGGCCAACCTTCATTATGAGACCCTCTCATGGCTAGTGTTGTCTTTGGAGTAGAGGTGGCCAACGGGACGGGTCCGAGGTGGGGCGTGACGAGTCTGGCGGGATAAGTACCCGGCGGGATGGGGTGTTAGGGCGGGATTGGCGGGTTCTGCCAATGTCCCGTCCTGATTCCGAACCCATCGGAAAAGGGTACATGTATTATCGAGGCGGGGCGGGGCGGGACGGGGACGGGGTCGAGATAGGGATCGGGATCGAGTTTTTGTATTATTTTTTCCCCTTAATTTTAAAAAATAACATATATATATATATATATATATATATAAACAACTCAATAATTGAACAAGCCAGTGTAATAAAAATATCTCAAGGCTGTTTTTGTGCCTCTTATATTATTTAATAGAAATATAATTTTTTTGTAATACAAATACAATTGTCAAAATTGCAACTTTGCGGTGTTGTTCAAAAGTTGCAAATGACATAGTAAAACTAAAATTGCAATTAAATAAATTACATTTTCAAAAACACATTTTCTAGTTTCTTTATAATTTCATGTGGTTCTTCAGTTGGAATTGGTATTTGTTGGTCAAATTGCTCCACGTCGCTTCCACCACCTTCAGATAAGATGTCGTTGTAGTTTTTGTCTTCTTCTTCGTTGATCTCCGGTTGACCGCACCTTCTCCGCTCGTATTAAATCTCTAAATATTACTGCAATCTCCAAGTTGTCTCCCGCTAATGAGTGTATGTGCTCTCCTATTTGAAATTTGTCGGACAAAAAAGCGCTTTCAGACGTTGTTGATGACGCTTGAATGTTCAAAACATCTCAGGTCATCATTGAAAGTGTCGGAAAGGGCTTCTCATTCTCCCTCAAGTATTTCAGCAAGTCTTCACGTCCTTCTTCATTGATAACTGCTTGGTACTGTACAACACCCTGCAAAACAAAAATATCAAACTCGCTAACTTGGTTAGTAGTGTTACCACCGCACATTCTATTTCTAAGACTTTCAATACTAGCCGCAGAAACAACATGTCTTTTATAAGGTTGTGTTGAAGGAGAAGAAGATGGTGTGGAAGCCGGTTGGTTGCTAGCACTTTCTTATTGGTAATACCTATATACTTTTTTGCCTTCATCTTGTATGATAGACAACACTTCTTCTTTGGTTTGTTTAATAGGTGGTGGGTCATTTGGATTTTTAGGAGTTGGAGGTGGTAGTATGCTATACAATCATAAATAGTTTCAATAAGTGTTTTACAACTGTCTACTTTAATAGTCGGATTTAATACAACACCAATAATATAAATAGTGGGAATAGGAATAAAATATTTTTTTAATTTGATAAACATGTTTTAATAGGTGCCTTATATGCTGATTTTTCCATATATTCACTAAGTAATAAAAATATTAGAGCTATATAAAACAACATAGTAAAAATTATAGGATAATATATACCGGAAAATTATTTTGTTACTTGAAAAAAAATCTCTAAAAATACAATAAGTTCTAAAAAAATTTCTCAATCGCTATCTACAACCATATCATTTGAATTTCGATTATGGACGTTAAAAAATAAAGTTATAGGTCTTCTATAGTCATAAGCAACAAATAGTTGCTCATATAAAGAATTCCACCTAGTGGGTACTTCTTCGAAATTTTTTCTATAAGCTAGTTGGCAATCGTGACAAGATTATAATCTTTTTTTCGTTGTATTCTATTACTTTTAAAAATAAAATTTATAGCAAATTATATTTTATCAAGAATGTCTGCAAAAAATGTTAGATCATCATTTACAACTAAGTTATATATATGACACGCACATTTTATATGAAAATGATTTGAAAAATATGGAGTTAAAAGATCTTTTAAAAGTCCAATAGCATAATTATTAGGAGATGTATTATTTAATGTAATAGACATAATTTTATCAGTTATGCCATAATAATCGCAAACTGAAAAAATATTTTCTGAAATAAAAGTATCAGTGTTCCTATCATCTATATATCTATACGTTAAAATACGTTTTTGCATAGATCATCTATAATCTATCCAATGACATGTTACCGTTAAATAATCATGGTCGTAAGTACTACGGCCTATATTAGACGTGATAAATACTTTACCAAAAAAATGATATAAGGAATAACGTAAATACTGTTGATATTCATGTGCAAATTTAAATACATCTCTCCTAACAGTTGATCTAGGAAAACCGTTAAAAGCAGAATTATATATGTCTCTAATATAATGAATAAAACCAGGAGATGAAGGAAATGAAAAAGGCAAACTATCCACATCAACTAATTTTGCAATTGATTCCCTATCTCTATGTTTATCGTATTTAGGGCCTACAATTCCCCCCGTCATAGGGTTAATTTGACAATGTATTTGGTCTGTGACAGTATGTGAACCTTGTCCCGATGGAGAAGACATTTGCGCACCCGATTTTTCAGCCAGGTATTGGGCATACCTAGCTGGGTGAAACCTTTGTACGTGTCTCATTAAACCCCCCGTCCCACCCTGACCTTTTTCTATTTTAAATTTAAAAACATTTTTACAAATTTGACATCTAACTACTTGATGCTCTACGTCCCTATCAAAAAATTCGCATGCATTTGATTTTAATTTTTATTGTGGTGGGCCTCGTCTCATACTAGGGGGAATATGAGGCGTTTCAGTTGGAGGTGCACTAGTGGGTGTGTTATCTAGATTAGTTGTTGTGTCATCTAGATTAAGTGGTGTGTCATCTAGATTATCTTCTAAATTAAAGTCTTGTTGAGTTTCATAAAATAGCTCCTCGTCTAAATCTAATGGTATTGCAGGAAACTGTTCAGTATCAACAAAATCATCCTGTCTAGGAATAGGATGACTAGAACAAGTATTACTTCCCTTGTTACCCTTACTAGGGGAAGTCTTACCATTACCCTTAACCATACCTTTAAGTCTTTCCATTTAATTATGCTAATAAATAGTTAAAGATAATGAAATTAAGTGCGCTAATTAAAATTAAAAAATAATAATAATTTAATGAAGGAACGAATGCACAAAACGTCGACGTGTAATCGAGAGGTTGAAAATTGAAAATTTGCTCAATGGATGATCCTCAAGCTAGTTGTCAACTTCACTCCCAAATGAATAAATAAAATTGAAAATTTAGTACACAATGTAGACTTGTAGAGAGATAGATAGAGAGATTGTAGGAAGATTTGTGAGAAATATGAAGAGAAAATGAGGTATTTATAGTTGAAAATTGAGTTAAAGTGTAAAAATAATAACTTAGGGGTTAAAAATAAGAGGGTAGGGGGTTGGGGGAGGGGGAGATCAAAAATGGTCGTTGCACAACAGTCAAAATATAAAATGATCATTGTGCAACGGTTATTTTGTGCAAAGGGGGGTTATGGGGTGGGACCGGGGCTGGCGGTACTGTAGCGGGCCGGGCCCTGGCAGGACTAGTCGAGGTCCCATCCCGGTTTGAGTCTCGTTACCGAATTTTATTTTTTTTAATAGCAGGGTAGGGGCGGGACCGGGACGGGGTCGGGGCCCCTTTGGCCAGCCCTACTTTGGAGCCACAAAAGTTTGGCATCTTGAAGAGGTTCTTGATGCGCGTAAAGTCAACCTCGGTCCTGAGATAATTACCGAGATTAACAAGGTCCACTCGAGGTTTCCACTTTCCAAGCCCTTGTCCTTGAAAAGCATTGTTCTAGTGGTCCGTAATCACCTCAATGTCCCTGCTAGAAAAGAGGCAAGTTAAAATGGACTGCTGGTGCAGATTCTGATTTCTGGCTAGAACATTGGGAATTTCATTGATAACTGATGGAGTTTTATTAATCTACCATCAAGGGGGATCCATGATTTTAAATTGATTGATTCAACATTTAAGGTCCTTACCACTTACCACTGATCATTGAACCATTGCATTTTTAAATTATGTATTCAGAATTTAAAATTTGTTAATATATTAGTGATTTTCACCTGTGTTCTATGTCAAAAATGATGGATTCAGTTGAACCTATCACATGTGTGATCTATTCACCCGTCTACCGTGATGATCTATACATAATACTTACAATGTGTGAAAACGACAGAATTTTGGCAGAGTAATTGATGCTCTGTCTCTAGCATAGAAAATAGAATAAAGAGAGATTAGGATCTGGGAAGTGTCTACTATTCCACATTGTATATATGAACACGGCAACCAACGATGTTAAGTGACGAGTATGTTCCATATTTTTGCAACAGTATTTGTTTGTTTTCTCCAGTGACTTTTCAAGGACAACAGATGAAATGACAAATACCTTGGAGTCTTATGAGAATGAGTCATAACAACAGAATTGTAGAATTTGTTTTCTTGATGACTACTTTAAAGATGACTTGGGAATCAAAAGACGTGGGATCTGATGAGAAGTGTTAACAAGAGAAAAAACAAACGTAGATAAACCAAATTAGTCGGTCCAACAAAGATTAGAAAATTTGGGCAAATTATCAAGATGGTGTAAACATTCAAAGTCTTTTGGAATATTAGAGATGGGTTAAATGGTCCGGAGGGAAAAAGTTTACACTCTGTTTCCACTAAACCACATTAGTTTATCATAGTTAAGTATACAATGAGTTGATGTATTACTATTAGCATATATTATTAAATATACTCCATATATTTTATAATATTTAATGTTGTATAATTATGGTAGAAATAGGATCCCTATTAGATTAGGATTCCACAATGTACACAATATATATATATATTTGCATTAATGAGAAAGACTCCTCAAGGGAGATTAATACAATCTTACATGGTATCAGAAGCCAACAATCCTTCCCAACACAAAACCTAATTTCGGCTGTCCTTTCCTCCCCTTTTCTGACACCAATCGATCAGATACCGCCAAGATATACCTTCACTATCTGTTGATATCTGACTACCAACCCCTCTCGCTAATTGACCCAGTATACCACTGGTATACTGCTGATATACAACCCTCCTTCCTTCTATAGCTCTCCAACAGGTCGTATACAGCCTATACACACCGATATACACTCTGTATACGGTTGTTATACCCTATCTGCCTCTATATACTACCCGTATACAGCCTCTCTACGCCGTCATACACCTCATATACGGTTGTTTCTGCCTCATATACGCTTAGTATACGTCCATAACCCCACCCTCCTTATTTTTTCTCTCTCCTACCCAATCTCCGGCAACCACCATGGTTGTGAACAACCACGGATATGGTTGTGAGCAACCACCATGGTTGTGAACAACCACGGATATGGTTGTGAACAACCACGGATATGGTTGTGACAACCACGGATATGGTTGTGGACAGAGGCGCATGGGTGGAAGCAGGGATCAAGCTGGGAACTGGGCTTCCAGCTTGGGCCCAACGGCCTCTACACACAGCCTAGAGGCTGCGACCCAATTTCCAAAAGCAGCCCAGCTCGCCCCAAACCAGCTGATGGGCCACGACCATCCGACCCATTTTTCTGCACCCCCACAGTGGCCCAGCAGTCTGGGCGCCCATCCGATCCCTCTACAGTCAGGGCCAATTTCTTGGGGGCCACTTCTCTACTCTAGGCATTCCCCAATCCAATTTAGGCCAGGCTTTCGGCACATTGACTCCTCAAAAATTCGATAATGCGTGGTATATGGATACGGACGTCATGTCTCACCTCACCAATAATTCTGGTAATCTTCCTCAAATGCGAAATTTAAATACTCCACAATCTATTCTGGTTGGAAACTGTCATCGCATTCCAATTTAAGGTTTTGGCCACACTCTAACCCCACCACTGCATCCCCACTTCTCCCTAAATAATGTCCTCTATGCCTCACATATTATCGAGAACCTAATCTCCGTTAGAAAATTTGCCACAAATAATTATGTATCAATTAATTTTGACCCGTATGGACTTTCTATAACGGATCTCCATACCGGAAAACTCCTTACAAGATGTAATAGTGAGGGAGACCTTTATCCTTTCCAACCCATGTCCACTGCCAGTGTCACCCCTCTCACATCTTTAACTGCTCAAGTCTCTCCTCCCACCGTTTTAGCAACAATCTCTCCGTCAACCTGGCACAATAGACTTGGACACCCAGGAGCTCCTGTTTTTAATTTTCTTCAGAATAATAATTTAATTCATTGTTCTAGTGGAAAACCTGCCCAACAGTATTTTTCTTGCCCTTTAGGCAAACACGTTCGCCTTCCATTTCAGTTTTCTTTAAGTGTTACATTTTCCCCGTTTGATATTGTTCATGCTGATTTATGGACATCTCATGTTATTAGTTCCCTGGGTCATAAATTTTATCTTGTATTATTATATGACTTTTCTCACTTTATCTGGATTTAGCCTCTAAAATTCAAGTCTGAAGCCTTTACCAATTTTCTTGAGTTTCGTAACTTTATCAAAACACAATTTGAAAAATCCATTAAATCTTTCCAATGTGACAATGATCGTGAGTTTAATCATTTCGCGTTTCATAATTTTTGCACCAAAAATGGCACTGTCTTCCATTTCTCGTGTCCCCATACCTCACCCCAAAACGGAAAAGCCGAGCGAATCATCCGTACTATCAACAACGTGGTTCATACCATTCTTTTTCATGCCTCTCTTCCCCCGTCATTCTGGGTCTATGCAGTCAAGATGGTAGCATATATCCTTAATATTTTACCTACCAGTATTCTTCATAACAAAACCCCCACCGAAATACTCTACCGTTGGATCCCGTCCTATGACCACCTCAAAAATTTTAGTTGCATGTGCTACCCAAATCTTGCCTCCACTGCTCCCGATAAATTAGCATCTCGCACCGCTCCTTGTGTCTTCGTATGTTTTCCGCAAAATCATAAGGGTTATTTGTGCTATGACTTGTCCACTCGGCAAATACATGTCTCTCGTCACGTCACTTTCGATGAGACGATCTTCCCATTTTTTACTATCTAAAAATTCCAAAATACGGATTATACGTTTCTCGATGAGTCAGACCTCTCCCCCATCATCCTCATCCAACTACGTCAGTCCACCACCGTAACACTGTCACTGCCATTTATCGATGTCACCACCGATAGCGTCTCTACGTCTGTGTCACCGCCTCTGTCTCAGTCACCATCATCGTTGTTTGCCACCGCCACCGACAATCGGCCCAGAGTCTCTGTATCACCACCGGTCACCAACCCTACCACCAACTGGAATCTTCAACTACCACAACCTGTGTCACCGCCTCCAACAACCACTATAGTCGATAACCCAGTCACCCACCCCTCCATCGAAACCCTACCTGTCATCGGAACTCTGACCCATATAACTTCTAGTACCCGGACCACCACTACCATACCGATATACCACCGCTACAGTCCTAACCTACCACTGACATCATACCTGACATCGCCTACCCCGCACCATATCGATCTAGCCATATCGTCAACCCTACCCCGACCCATCTTCGTATCCACCAAACCCGTTGACAGTCCCTGACACAACTCACCCACTGTCCTTCTCCGTCGACCGCACCCATCAACAACCCGACACCACCCACCCATCCAGTGACACAAAACCAGCAACCCAACAAAATACCCATCTACCCACTGCCCCCTCTCCCCTGCATCCAATGGAAAACTGTGCCCAACACGGGATTTTCAAGCCCAAAGTCCAGTTTAACTTATCAATACAAATCATTTCCCCAATTCCCAAAATTAGTCAAACTAGACCCTAGTTGGAATGCGATCATGTGTGAGGAATTTAATGCGTAATCAAAACAGCACACATGAGATTTGGTTTCTAGACCGGAGGGGGTGAATATGATCAGTTGCATGTGGCTTTTTCGTCACAAATACAGAGACAGTGGTGATCTAGAGAGGTATAAGGCGAGACTTGTGGCTAATGACACTAATCAGCAGAAGGGTATTGATTGTAGTGCAGTCCGGTTGTTAAACCGGCTAACATTCGCACAGTCCTGAGTATAATTATGGAAAATCATTGGTCGATTCATCAGTTTGATGTGAAAAATGCGTTTCCACATGGGGATTTAAAAAAAACTGTTTACATGCACCAACCTTCTGGTTTTGTCCATCCAGCAGCCCTTCAGTATGTATGTTGTTTCCGTAAGTCACTTTATGGTTTGAAACAGGCCCCTAGAGCGTGATATGATCGCTTTGCACAGTACATTTTGCGAATTGGATTTGTAAGTAGCAAGTGTAATAATTCTCTCTTCATTTTTCATCGAGGTAGTAGCATCGGTTATTTATTGTTATATGTGGATGACATTGTGCTTACTGCCTCATCTGATTTGTTGAAAAATAAGATCATTGCATTACTTAAAATTGAATTTGCCATGACTTACTTGGGGAAGTTGAGCTATTTTTTGGGGATATCAGTGACTAGATCTACAGACTCTGTGTTTTTTGTGTTAGCGTAAGTATGAAAAGGAGATAGTGTACAGGGCTAAGATGACAAACTGCAAGATAATGTCCACTCCGATTGATTCTAAATCAAAGCTCAGTGTTGTTGATGGTAATCCAGTGTCCGGTCCCACACTTTACAAGAGTCTTGCATGTGCACTACAGTATCTTACGTTCACCATGCATGATATTGCTTATGTTGTTCAACATGTGTGCTTATTCATGCATGCCCTAGAGAGCATCATTTTACTGCCCTTAGGCATATCATTCGATATGTTAAGGGCACGCTTGATTATGAATTGCATCTATATCCCTCAGCACCGACCAGGTTGTTATCATATATAAATGTTGATTGGGCAGGCTGTCCGGACACGCGACGCTCCACCTCCGGCTACTGTGTGTTCTTAGGGGATAATCTCATTTCTTGGTCTGTCAAGAGGCAAGCCACTTTATCCCATTCGAGTGCAGAAGTAGAGTATAGAGGCGTTGCAAATGTTGTTGCTGAGATCTGCTGACTCCGAAACCTTCTTTTGGAGCTTCAGTGTCCCCTACGAAAGGCGTATATGGTCCACTGTGATAACATATCCGTCATATATTTATCTCATAATTCGGTTCAGCATCAGCGAACTAATCACATTGAGATGGATATACATTTTGTTCGTGAGAATGTTGCTATTGGCCATGTTAAGGTGTTGCATGTGCCTTCTTCGTATTAGTATGCAGATATCTTCACGAAAAGACTTCCTAGACATCTATTCCTCGACTTCAGATCCAGTCTCAGCGTCCGGCCTCCTCCCGCTCTGACTGATGGGATGTATTAACATATATTATTAAATATACTCCATATATTTTATTATATTTAGTGTTGTATAATTATGGTAGAAATAAGATCCTTATTGAATTAGAATTCCACAATGTACACACTATATATTTTTGCATTAATGAGAAAGATTCCTCAAGGGAGATTAATACAATTTTACAATTACGACTAAGTGATTATGATGTGTATAAAGTAGGGGTGGCCAGTGGACCGAGTCGGGATCCGGGGGACGGGCTCTGGCGAGATGGGGGGGTCGGGATCGGGATCAGGTGGGACTGGCGGGCCGGGAAGAGGTCCCGTCCCGTCCTATATCCTGTAGGAAGAGGGGCCGGGATTTGGGGGGACGGGTCGGGTTGCGGGATTTGGGGGGACGGGTCGGGTTGCGGGATTTGGGGGGTTTTCTTTAGACACTTAATTTTTAAAATATATATATTTAAACACTTAAATAATTGAACAAGATAGTGAATAAAAACATCCCAAAGCTGTTTTTTGGCCTCTCATATTATTTAATAGAAATATGATTTTTTTTTGTAATACAATTTCAGAATTGCAACTTTATTTCTTAGTTCAAAAGTTGCAAATCACATAGTAAAATTATCATTAAAAATTACATAGTCAACCATACTCTTTCTAATTTCCTCACAATCTCTTGAGGATCTTCTGTCGGAATTGAAAGTTGTTAGTCAAAGTGTTCGACGTCGCTTTCTGCTCCCTCAGATAAGATTTTGTTGTAGTTGTAGTCGTTTTTTTCGTTGATCTCTGGTTGACCGCACCTTCTACTCTCCGTTCTAATCCAATCTCTGAATAAAACTGCAATCTCCAAGCTGTCTCCCACCAATGAGTGTCTGTGCTCTCCTATTTGAAACCTTCTAGTAGAAAAAGCGCTTTTCGAAGCTATTGATGATGCTTGAATATTCAACACATCTCGAGCCATCTTCGCTAGTGTCGGAAATGTCTTCTCATTCTCCCTCCAGTATCTCAGTAAGTCTTCACGTCCACCTTTATTGATAATTGTTTCGTACGGTACAACACCCTGCAAGACATAAATATCAAACTCGCTAATTTGTGGAGAAGTTGAACAACTATACATTCTATTTCTAAGGCCTTGAATACTTGAGGCAGAAATAACATGTCTTTTATAAGGTTACAGAAGGCGGTTGATTATTTGCACTTTGTTCTTGGTACTATATATATATATATATATATATTTCTTTTTGCATTCAGTGTGTATGCTAGACGTAACTTCTTCTCTAGTTGGTTCGTGAGTTGGTTCTTTATTTGGGTTTGTTGGACTTGGAGGTGGAAGTATTTCTATACTTTCATAAATCGTTTCAACAAGTGTTTTACAGCCGTCTACTTTAATAGCCGGATTTAATACAACACCAATAATATAAATAGTGGGAATAGAAAAAAAATTAATTTTATAAACATTTTTTAATAGATGGAGCGTAAGATGGTTTTTCCGATTTTAAATTTATAAAATTTTGACAAATTTTACATCTAGCTAGTTGATTATCAATGTCCCTATCAAAAAAGTCTCATGCAGGTGATTTTAATTTTCGTTGACTTGGGTCTCGACTCACTAGGGGGAATATGAGACATTCCAGTTTGAGTTTCAGGCTGAGACTCAGTGTGAGCCTGAGGTGCACTAGTGGGTGTGTTATCTAAATTATCTTCTAATTCATTTTCTAAATTAAAGTCTGGTTCAGATGCAGAATATACCTCATGATCTAATGGTATATTAATATTAACATCAAAAAAATCAGTTTCATCTACATCAGTGAAATCATCGTAATTAGGATTACTAGAAGATGCATCCTTACCCCTGTTACCCCTAGTACCTCTACAGGAAATAAAATGTCCAATTCGTTTCATTATAATTATGTAAATAAATAATTAAAGATAATAAAATTAAATACGATAATTAAAATTAAGTAACAATAATAATTTAAAGAAGGAACGAAGGTACCAAACGCCGACGTGTAATCGAGGTTGAAAATTGAAACTTTGCTCGATGGATGATCCTCAAGCTAGTTGCCAACTTCACTCTCAATTTTTGAACTTTGATAAAAATAAGCAAATAAAATAAAATATTTAGTAGGCAATGTAGACTTGTAGAGAGATAGATAGAGAGATGGTAGGAAGATCTGTGAGAAAAAATGAAGAGAAAAATGAAGTATTTATAGTTGAGAAATATGGTAAAGTGTAAATATACTAACTTAGGTGTTAAAAATAAATATTAAGGGGGTAGGAGAGATTTATGGGGTGGGGGAAAATGACCGTTATAGACGTTGCACAACGATCAAATCTAAATTTGGTCGTTGTGCAACGGTTATTTTTGCAAGGGGGAGGGAGGGTCGGGATGAGGGGCGGGACGGGCGGGATGAGCCCTAGTCCCGTCCCGAGTTCGAACCCCGCTACCGTCTTTTTAAGGAAGATCGGGGAGGGGCGGTAAGCGGGACGGGTCGGGATCGGGCCGACCCGGCCCACTGGACAACCTTAGTATAAAGACACATATTAGTATATATTTATTGGATTGGTGATATATAACGGGTTTGAATGAGCTTGTTCTTGATCCCTAGCATTCATTACATTATTGATTATTAAATAGGACTTCCTTCAATATAGTAGTAATTCATTTCGCTGTTTTCTTGATCTTAGGTGTTCTGGAATACCACACATGTTTATTGGCTTTCTGGGAACAAGCAGATATTAAGAAGGTGTTTTTTCATGATTTTTCTTTTTTTAAAAATATTCTTTAGCTTTTGGTCATATATCGGATTGATTTTTTTGAAAATGTGATTTAAACCAGTTTTCCATGTGAATATCTTCTTACTTACAAATAGAAAAGAACCAATTTTAAAACCCGAGGTCTAGTTTAAATGTCATTAGTTCGTAAACAAATAAAAAAATAGCTCTTAGGACTTGCTCTTGGTTTCATTAACGTTGGGTTACTTTCATTCCAAACAAAGGACCAACTTTTGCTATAAATATACGCTTTGAATTCACTAAGATGCAAATTATTTTGAAAATGGAAAACCTAATTATTATTTTTATCAAACGCAACCTGATAAAAAGCACAGGTTCATTAAACAATTGAAACAAATAATTACTGGTGCAAAAATTCATTACTTCTCAATCACGTTGAGTTTCTAAGTGGGCTTAGGTTTCTCTAAACCAGAAAAGGGACGGTTAAGCAAGATATATACCCGTGATATACACTTGTTATACATGGTATATATCACGGGTCCTTTGAGTTGAAGCCCAGCACGGTACAAGGCAGACCAA
Organism: Anisodus acutangulus; assembly: GCA_029783415.1. Classification (NCBI taxonomy): domain Eukaryota; kingdom Viridiplantae; phylum Streptophyta; class Magnoliopsida; order Solanales; family Solanaceae; genus Anisodus; species Anisodus acutangulus. Next base: position 13,145,189 of record CM056502.1, on the reverse strand, counting down.
CCCATCTCGGGTTGGCCCATCACAGATAAAGGGCAGTATATTACTTTGTATATTGATGTAATATTGTAGTGTAAATGTTACCTTAGTTAGTCTTGTACACTTACCATAGTTATAGGAGTCTTGTACTACTAGAATAGGGTTTTGGAGTTAGAATAAGAATAAGATTATCCTATTATGAAAATATGTAAAATGTATATATTCTCTTTCAATTAATGAAAATAATCAATGGATTATTTCTTTCATGGTATCAAGAGACTAGGTAAATTGCTTCCGCCTTTGTTCTCCAAATACTGCTCTCGGGTTTTGTGCAATTTCTCGGCCAAAGCCTACCTCAATTTCCGACCCCTTCACCGGATTTCGTGTCAAATTTTATCTCCACTCTTCCCAAATTTCCCCTCCAATCCCTTTGTTCTTTTGTTATGTCTATAAATGAACAAGACTCTTCTTTTCCTAAATAGAAATACTAAAATGTGTGGTATTATACAACTACTCAAACACTATTTCCAGAGGAGAATCGAAGAAAAATTGGAGTAATTTAGTTATCGTATTATGTTAATGAATTTGTTTAACCTTGTATCTTTCGAATAACTAATGTGTTACTACCTCAATTTTGATATAACGAATCCACAATTTAGAGATAAAACATCGATGTGTAATTATGAAAGAATGATAGAGTTTGGAATATGAATATAAACACAATTAATTTATTTAATTTCTCATACGAAGTTAATTCTATTTTTAGATATTGAAGTCGATATATATATGTGTGCATGTGAGGTTTCCTTTTAATAATACTTGCTATATAACCTAAGGTTTATCACTTAATCGTAGTCAACTATTCAATCTTTTTTTTATATCTCAATTTATCGTTTTCCTTTGGAGTTTATTTTATTTTAATTTAATTTATTTTTGATGTCTAGAAGAAAATATGATACAGAATTAAAGTTGATTTCAAAGCTTTCAGTCGTAGACTTCCAAGTCTAAAATTTGACCAACTACACAGCTATTTTACCTGCCTAATTAGCGCCCGAATGGATGTATTTATAAGTAAAAAATTATAAGTTAAAAATTTAAAAATAAGTATTTTTATTATTTTAATTTAAAATTATTTTTTTATTTTATTTAAATACTATAAAAATACTTAGCTATTTTGACTTAAAAACACTTATACTAAGCCAATCCAAACCTGCTCTTAGTTAGCAATGAGATAACTAAACTCTTGTTGCTAATCTCTCTTCCGACACACATTCATTTCCCAAATCAACAACACAAATGTAAAAAGATAAAACTCTCTGTTGTCTTAAAAACTTTATACTAATTCAACATCATCTTCATCACCATTTTTTTCCTTCACTTTTCTCAACAAAAAATAATATTAAAAAAATTAACACTATTCCCATGCCCAAACTTTGAATATTACTACTTTTAGTTGCCCATTTCAAGATCCAGCAAATAAGTTTGTTGTACAGTGCGAAGAAGTTGTTAAGTTTTTGGTGATGGGTTCGAAGCCGTGGCTACATCCGGCTCCAACCTATCGTATTCTAGAGACGTTGTGGGATACAGATGACGATGCCCCAGGTCCACGTTGTGGTCATACTCTTACTGCTGTAGCCGCAACCAAGACTCATGGTCCACGGCTCATTCTTTTTGGTGGCGCCACTGCTATTGAGGGTGGCAATGGGGGTGCCCCTGGCATAAGTAATTCTTCACTTTTGCCCTGTTGCTTTGTGACCCAGTTGTTATTTTTGTGTAAAGATTGTAACTTTGTTGTTTCTTGGATACTTAGCTTAATGGGGTATCAATCTGATTTTTTAGGGCTGGCTGGTGTTACCAATTGTATTCATTCATATGATGTTCTTACCAGAAAATGGACCAGGTGTGTGTGTGTGCTGTATATCTCTAATTCTTCTAGGATCTGATTCTATTCCGGTTTGGGAACTAAATGATTATAGTTTTTTATGGTGGTCATACTGATTTCATGTTCAATTACCCAGACTTAGACCTGCTGGTGAGCCACCTTCACCAAGAGCTGCACATGTTGCTGCGGCTGTTGGAACAATGGTTGTATTTCAGGTAATCAGAAAGAGAAATTAAAGTATATCATTTTTAATGGTTAGTATTAAAAGGATATTTAGAAACTATAACTAATATCTGTTGCTTTTTTGTTACTAGGGTGGGATAGGACCAGCAGGGCATTCAACTGATGATCTTTATGTGCTTGACTTGACAAATGACAAATTCAAGTGGCACAGGTTAGCTTCTGGATATGCAGTTGAATTTCGTCACCCTTTTCAATTATTATACAGCTCTTGGTCCATGACTAATTACCTTGTTTGTTTCTAGAGTCGTTGTTCAAGGTCAGGGTCCTGGACCACGGTATGGCCATGTAATGGACTTGGTTGCACAAAGATATCTGGTATCTGTCAGTGGCAATGATGGTGAGCACATTATTTCTATGAGTTACTGATCGAGTGGATGTACTTTTTTCTTATTACCACATCAGGAGTTTGAGTTTGTGTTCTTTCATTTTCAACATAATTCACTGAAGGCAATTTTCACTATGACTGTGAGCAGATGAGATTTACTACCTATCTTCGACTTACACCCCCCCCCCCCAATACAGGCACCGCAAGTTTGGCCCACGAGAAGTTGAATTCTAGAGAAGCACTCTAGAGAATTAGGGTTTTAGGACAAATAGAAGACAATATATATATATGCACGGGCTAGTTAAACTCCCTCCCAAAAGAAGAATGAAGATGTTAGAGCGAAAGATACCCAAACTAAAACATTGATTTTATAGAACATTTATCAAACAAACAATGTTATGTGAGAGTGAACGTTGCCCTCTTAGGCCGAGCATGTTCATAAGATGAATGTCCTGGAAATGCAAATGTTAAGATTGATATGAAGTTATACAAGATTGAACAAGATTAAGAATAATGAAGTATGATAGATGGTGCAAGTGGCACACATGAAGATGTTAGATTCCTACATTTGTTGGGGGTAGGAGTAACAATCTCCTTATATAGTGTTGGGTAATCGTCTCCTCGTGAGCTATTTTTAGGATTGAGTTATTCTCAAGGTCCATTTGCTTAACATGGTATGAAGAGTAAAACCCATCTCTATTCTTGGTTTACCAAAATTATTGGGGCCCTATGTTATGGTGGCCTTGCTCCTAATGTCTACTCCTGGGTGTGGGGGGTGGCGGTGTTAGAATCCTACATTGGTTGAGGATATGGGTTGTTGTCTCCGGATATAGTTTTGGGCAATCCTCACCTCATAAGCTAGCTTTTTTGGGTTAACTTAGAGCTAAGGTCTATTTTCTTTACATAAGATAAAATGAAGAGAAGATTGCCTGGAATAGTTTAGTCATGTGACTCATGTCTTACGTAGGCTTCCCGATGCTCCAATCCGTATGAAATGCGATGCAGCTTAAAGGAGATTAACTAAAAAGACCTAAAGTCTCTGGGAATCAATACAGATTTAGCAAAGATCAGAATACAATGGAAACAAAGTAGGAGCATAATGCAAACAAAGTATCTGGATAGGTGATACCAACTAGTTGGGATTAAACCAATCGTTCATGTAGAGATAATTGTGAGATTTAGAGAACCTCTAATTTGCTTAAGCAAAATAATTTAGTATTCGAACGAAATGGACCTATATAGAGCAGAATTAATATAGACGCTTCGTATAGTTGGCCGGCCCCAATTGATTTGGGATTGAGGCGTAGTTCATTGATTGATTGTTCACTGACTGACTATGTAGTCATAAATAAAATTACATGATGGATAGTTATGTCTTGATCTAGCTTAGTTTCCACAATTTTACTTCAGTGGTGTCATAGCATGACCTGACCACATATGTTTTTTCCTAATATCTCAGTAACAGTGTGATGTATCCATAATAATGTGAACTTTGAAGATTAACAATGCCTGTTTTATTCACAGTTGTTGGGCATACAGCATACCTTAGGAGCAGAAAAAGGAAATATGCAGCTGTAGCATCACTTTATCATCTCACAATCAAAGGATAAACTCTTAAAATAATTTACCTTTATAAATGCCTGTAACATGACTAATAAAAGATGATTGGAAGACTCTTTTCCTTGCTGTCCTAACTCCTACATACAACCATATCCATAATTTTGGAACAAGTTGACTTTGTTAAATAGTGAATGCCATAACTCATTTCTGCAAAGACTAGCTACTGCAGCTTGCCTTTCAGATGCACTAAGAGTTCTATGCTGAACATATATATGCTACATGGCGTTTTTAGTTCTCTGTCTTACCCCTCCTTGTATGTACTCTATATGTTTAATTTTCACTTATTTCCAGGGAAAAGAGTTCTTTCTGATGCTTGGGCCTTGGATACTGCTCAGAAACCTTATGTGTGGCAGAGGCTGAGTCCAGAAGGCGATAGACCGTCAGCTAGAATGTGAGTCTACATTGTTTAACCTCAGTTCCAAGAAATCTTTGAAACTTTGAGAGTTTCCTGATGGATTCTTATTGATGTTTTATTGTTGTTAAATCTACTATCCTTGGTTTTTCAATTCATGAATTTCAGACAAGTAGATCTTCTATATCCATTTGGAATGCTACCCTATTTTCATGCTAAAAAGCTGTTCCGGATTGACTATAGAAGCATTTCTCAGAAACTAGGTGACAAATGATAGACGGCAGTAACAAAAATAGTTACTCTTGAGGTTTTTGGCATACTTATTAGTCTATGATCTTATGCAACAATCCCGATGTTCAAGATCCTTTGATTCTCAGCAGGGGCTCGAGTAGCTTGACCCATTTAGGACATACCTCCTTAATCTCTCTCGTCAGATCACCCATGTGTCTTCTATTCAATATCTCGTCATTGTCTCTGTTGGGCATAACCTGCTACGTTGCAACTTATGGTGTTATTTCATTTTTTTTATTTTATTGCCGAAGTACATATCCACTTCTATATATATCCCTTCCCTAAATTTGCTATATTTTTGTCCTCGAAATGTCAATTCTGAAAACTGTCTAGTGCTGCTATCGTCTCCCAGTTATTATTCTTAGCATACCCTCTCTGAAGTAGTTGGCACTGAAATGTTTTTGGCTAGATAGCTCTACCAAGATGCTGCTTCTAACATAATTTTCTCCTTCAATCTTCCCACAATAGACTTCTTTTTAACTTGCCTTTTCAATCTATGGTTGCCTCTCTCTCTCTCTCTCTCTCTTGCTCTTGTTCTTTTTACTTGTTCTTGGTAGCCGACATACTTATTCATGGTGTGGTTTTCTTACTCTTGAAGGCACTGTAACTTCCTCCTAGATACTATCTTTCTGAAAATTTATGTTCTTTTAGGTATGCCACAGCTAGTGCTCGGACCGATGGCATGTTTTTGCTTTGTGGTGGGAGAGATGCTTCAGGCATGGTAAGTAAGTTGTTTATATAGTCATCAACGTTTATACTGATAAACTCTTCCACTGGCTTGTTTCCTGCTGCAAAATAACAAGTTCTTTTTAGCTAATGCACACAGTTTGTTAGATTTTTAACTTTATTTTGTATAGTATTTTAAAATGTAGTCAAGTTGTGATATGTTGTGGCATAGGAAATTAAGTAGCTGGTTTTAGGTGTCCATAAGCTCAATCTTCTTGAATATATAATCATTCTTTCATCAGTATATTGCTGTTGAAGTAACTAATAGTCTTAAACAAGGAGGGCCTTTGATACTGTGGGTTACGACCTGGATATAGTGCTTTTGATATGTAATTTTCTAGATGATGTGGTTGATTATTCCTGAATGTGCTTACATGTGCAGCCCTTAGCAGATGCTTATGGCCTGATTATGCATAGGAATGGCCAGTGGGAGTGGACTCTTGCACCAGGAGTGGCCCCATCAGCAAGGTATCAACATGCTGCGGTAAGTACTATTCCATCCATTTGATATAATGTTTGTTAGAATAGGAATAAGATTTCATATATAATAGCCTACTAGGAAAAGAATTGTAATGTAGAATAGGAATATGATTTCATATATAGTATCCTACTAGGAAAAAGGATTGTAATGGAGTTTCTATAAATAGAGCTCAGTGGATCATGTAGATACAACAATTCAATAATATATTTTCTCTCATAATTTCTCACATGGTATCAGAGCTTCTACGATCTTGGTAGAGAATCAAAGAGCTTCCGCTGCCGGCGGGCGGTACTAGAAAATGTGTCACCCGTTTGGTCAAAGATAATGGTAGAGTGAAGATTGTAGAGAATTTTTAGATATTTATAAATAAAATATTCTCCTTCAGATAATAGAATATTATCAAAACAAAAAATCGGTGAATAAGATCTTTGCATGAACAAGTGCATCCCGAATGTTTTCAGTGAGCAGTTATCAGATTTCGATCATTGGAATTAGGGTTCCAGTGATTCCAGGCTATTTTCGGCCATTATTTTATGAATTGTTTTTACTGTCAGCATCGCGCAGAGATTACGAGTTGATCCATACCACTTTCTTCGAGGTTTGACAACTTTTCCGGCATAATTTCTCGTCCTGTAGGGTCGTGCCATCATTCCGATCCTATCCATAAAATATCATCACAACCCCGTGTCTCAATTCCGGCGACTGTTTTGTGTCCGTCTCTTCCAGAGTATTAGTAAGTGCAATATTCTAGTGAAGATTCGAAAAAAGAAAAAAAAATCACCACCGCGTATAATTTTTTCGGTGGCTACTAGCTTCACATCTCTATTCGGTGGTATTGTGCAGAATCAACACCACCACAACATAGATCAGGTTCAAGCTAGTGAGAAACTAATTGTTGTGCAAATTTTCAACAATTTTCGGAAAAGCAAATCAGTCACCGTGCAATATTTTCGATGACAACATAGCTGTCCGCGTCAAAATTACTTTCGGGTAGTGTTGCGCAAATTCCAACACCACCACGAGGTAGATCAGTCCCTTTCTATCAAAACCCAGTCAGTGGCTCTGGCAAATACCCACTCACGCGTCACCACGTGCCGCTCAAAGTGCCAGCTCCGGCTAGCGCGTCAGATCCATGCTCAGCACATGCACCTTTTTCCGATCAGATCTCGGTGATTTTCTTCTTGGGTTGTGTTCGACAGATTTCGTCACGTCTCTCGGTTTTGATATGTTTTACTCCAAAAACACGGGAATTGAAAGTTCAAGTCCTATGATTACTTCAAAATCCTTAAGGAGGAGATCAGAAAATCGCACATCCATGAAAAAGCGACGAGGAGGAGGACTCCTTGGAAGATCTCGACCTAGGTGTAGTTATTGTAATAGGCTTGGACACATTCGTGAAGTATGTTATTCTCTCCATTGTGACCTTGAGGAAGAAATTTATATGGAGCAACCACATGGTTTTGTTGCTCAGGGTCTTCCTAACCTGGTGTGTCGATTGCCTCGGTCATTTTATGGTCTGAAACAGTTTCCCAGAGCCTGATTTGGAAAATTCGGCACAGTAATTCAGGAGTTTGGCATGGCTCGTACTAAAGTACTAAAGATCTCAGCAGACTAAAGTATTTTCTAGGTATTGAGGTTGCTCAATCCCGATTAGGTATACTCTCCACTGATATTATTACAAAATTTATGAAGTCAAGTGATCAGCATGCATATATTTTCACCAAGTCCCTCATTGATCCTCGTATTAATACATCTGTAACAAGCTCGGTACATATGACTTGTATGCACCAGCTTGAGGGGGAGTCTTAGAATAGGAATATGATTTCATATATAGTATCCTACTAGGAAAATGATTGTAATGTAGAATATGAATATAATTTCATATATAGTATCCTATTAGGAAAATGATTGTAATGGAGTGTCTATAAATAGAGCTTAGTGTAATCATGTAGATACAACAATTCCCATAATTTCTCACAATGTCAAAGCTTGGTATTTAAGAAATTAAAGAAGATATTTACACGTAAGCTATATATATGTAAAGTACCAAAATTATCCTTATAAAATGAATGGTGGTGAGATTCCTACATGTCTTTTCATCTTTTCTCTCCTTTCAAAAGAATGAACTTTTATATCAAGTGGGTCCAAACAAGTTATATCTTTAAGGATAAAATGAGAATGCTTCCAAAAAAGTGTCAGAAAGTAATATTTCTGCAGTTTGGGTCATGTCTATCCTGTTTGTCCCCCACAGCCCTCACTTTTTCTGATATTTTCTTAATAACATTTTTGCTGGTGATTAGGTATTTGTTGGTGCAAGATTGCATGTTACAGGAGGTGCTCAAAGAGGTGGACGTGGAGTAGAAGGTGAAGCAGCTGTTGCAGGTAAATGTGGGATTTATCCTTTTGTGCATAATTTGATTGCTTATATATTGTCAATGGATATCTTTAAATCTTTTTCACTTTTTATTGCTTTTAAAAGTGTTGGACACAGCTGCTGGAGTTTGGTTAGATAGACATGGACTAGTAACTGCTTCGCGTGGTAGCAAGGGCCAAAATGACCAAGATCCAACTTTGGAGCTTATGCGTCGCTGTCGCCATGCAGCTGCATCTGTTGGTGTTCGGATATATATCTATGGTGGTCTTAGAGGAGGTAATGAATACAACTGGCATATGCAGATTTTAGACTGTTGCGTACCCATGAAAAATCAAATTTTAGACAGATTTTACAAACAACGGTTCAGCATTAGATAAACATTGAAGAGAATGATGAACAATGAATTGGGAAATGTATCTTATGTCCTTTATGAAGTAATAATAAGCTACCTAATGAGCTTTTGGTGGTATAGATGTCTCTTTTGAGAGTCTATTTTTATGCCTCCCTCTGGTACCACTGTGATGACCATGTCATTTACTTTCTGTTGTCTAATGCTAGTACTCCTCATTTCTTCCTTATTTTCTTCTTTTTTTAATCATAACAATATTAAGAAGCTTCATTTCTTCTGGAATATTCTTAAGTAACAGGAAATCAGTTAAACAGGTTTGTGTATGCTGTCATTCACCATCGAGACCTTTGATTTTAAATTCATAATATCTTTCTAAGAGTTAGAGAAAAATTGATGGCGTACCTAAGAGATGAATTTTGTAAGTCAGATGCATGGATTGTTTATGTTGGTAGAAGTAGCATTTATACTCTTGTTGTCCCGATTTATATGGCACACTTCGATGACGTCCCAAAATATTTAAGGTGATTTACAATAACAATATTTTACAAAAAAATTCAAATTTGCAGAAACATTTCAGCTTTAAACAATGATCAAATGTCTTAGCTGTTACACTAACTTATCAACCCATACTAACTACATCACATAAACTGAGATGGAGGGAGTACTTGTTTGCTCTAGGAATATTAGTTTGGCAATGAATGGTATTGTGAAAAGGACCTTCATATGGAACCAAAGAACTGCATTGTAATGGTGGTATATGCTTTTGCTAGTTGCATGCTGATCAAGATACTCTCTGGGTCAAGTGGTTTCACAGTGTTCTTAAATCAGATTATTTTTGCTGCAGATACACTTTTGGATGAATGTCTGATTGCAGAAAATTCTCCATTACATTCTGACATCAATTCCCCAGTCTTAACGTCTGAGAGAGCCCCATCCATTGGCTCAAATTTATTATCAACTCCTGATGGAAAACCTGAGACCCACCCATCTGGTGGGTTGAGGTAATATTTCTCTTTATCTTTAGTTCTTGATATCATTTTTCATTCAGTTCATCTTCGTAATTTGAAGCATCACATTTTAACAGCATGGATAAAGATTCTATGGAAAAATTGACCAAGGATTTTGCTGCTGAAGCTGAGGCTGCTAATGCTGTCTGGCAATTAGCGCAGGCTGCATCTGCCACTCCTGAAGTAACATCTGTCTCAGACGAAAGTTCTCAAGTTCCAGACACCGCTTCTGAGGGTACAGACAGTGAGTCAGCTGTCCGCCTTCATACTAGAGCTGTATGTACTCTCTCTGTTGTCTAGTGTTGGTTTATTTGGCAGAAGGTGAAATAACTTTCCAAAATCGCAGGTTGTAGTTGCAAAAGAAACTGTTGGGAACCTGGGGGGAATGGTGAGGCAATTGTCATTGGATCAATTTGAAAACGAGAGTAGACGAATGCTTCCCTCATATAATGATATTTCAAATCCAACAAAAAGATTTGCACGGCAGAAATCACCTCAAGGATTGCATAAGAAGGTAAGCCCCGGCAAGCAGCAACAGATCTTTATTTGTTATATTCCTTTTCCTGATCTTTATTTATCGAGATATGTAATCTTCTATTGCTGTATCGCAGATCATATCCACTTTGCTCAAGCCACGAAATTGGAAAGCACCTGTAAATAGAAAGTTCTTTCTTGATTCGTATGAAGTGGGTGAACTTTGTTATGCAGCTGAGCAGATCTTTATGCATGAGCCTACAGTTCTTCAATTGAAAGCTCCTATCAAAGTGTTTGGTGATCTTCATGGACAGTTTGGTGATCTGATGCGGCTGTTTGATGAATATGGATTTCCTTCCACTGCTGGAGACATTACGTAAGTCTGATCAAAGCTTGACCATTAGGTTTTTCTCATTTACAGTAGCTTGACTGCTTTGAACAATTTCAACTTAAGCTCGTGTTTTAAGTTTTAGCATGCTTTACCAATTCCAATTATCTCAAACTCTGAATAAAGATGAGTAAAAGAAGTAATTATGTTAATTTTGATGTAAGTTGAAAGGAATCTGCAATTCACTCTGTCCAGGAAAGTTTACTCATCCTTGTCAAAGATCCTTCTGCAGATAATCAGTCATATATAGAAGTAGTAGTAGGAATAACTTGGGGGGATTAAATCTGCCATGATCAAAGTGTTATAAGATAATGTTATTAACATATTAGAGGAATGTCTCCCAGCACCAGCAATCAGATATAAACTTGTAGATGACGGTTAACCCTGCAAAAAGAAAGACCAGTTTGCTTAGCATATGATAGCTTAAATACTTGGGATAACTCCTCCCAGCTTAAAGCTTTAGTTAGATTCTTGGAATAGCTCCAATTTGTCTCTAAACTCGCTCATTAGTTCATGGGTGCACAGCTTCCTAATGATTTTTTACTACTTCATTGTCTGGACGTGCTCGTTCTTTGGCCTTAGGTACCCTGTAAAGGAATTATTAGTTGGAGTCTGGAAAATCGTACTTTTGGCATTATTTTACGACTAGTGTTGTTTTGGCCAAAACTAAATTGCTAGTAACCATAATCTCCAGTCCTTAGGTCTTTGGTTCAACAGCAAAGGTAGTACAATGCGGGATGTGTGACACACACACGTCACGATTTTGAATCCTGACTAGTGAACCAAATTTGGTACTCCCTCCGTTTCAATTTGTTCGTCTTACTTTCCTTTTTAGTCTATTTAAAATAGAATGCCTCTTTCCTTTTTTGGCAACTTTTTAATCCCAACTATCCACATGGCATATTTAAGACCACAAGATTATAGGACATTTTGGTACATTCTACATATCTTTAGTTTAAAACCACAAGATTCAAAAGTCTTTTATTTTCTTAAACTCCATGTCAAGTCAAAATCAGACAAACAAATTGAAACGGAGGGAGTATTTAAGTGTAGGAGTTAGAGGGCGGGCCCCTTATACCCCGAAATTCTAAAGCTGAAAACAACGAATTTCTGGATTATTACAAAAAGGGTTATCCAGAATCCCCAGGTCAATGTTATAAATTCTTTGTCCCTGTCACTAAGTAGAAATGCTTTCACTTCCCACTTCCCACTTCCATTGTCTAGATACTTTTTTTCTGGAGAAAGGTTAAGAGTTCTATTAAGTAAAATGGCCATGCACTGAGCTAGTGCTCGACCTTATAAAAGAAAGGAGATCCTCTTCACAAAAACAAAGAGAGAACTCCAAAGTAACAAAAAATACTCCTGCGGTGAGCTGATGAGATCTATCATGTTGTTCGTATCATATACAACCTGAAAATTACACGATATAGCTAGCAGGCCTAAATATCTTTATTTCACCATCTGCACAGGGCTTTCTTTGCCCTCAAAATATCTGGAATTTCTTTCCTTCTATAGTACCTACTAAAGTGTGTGACCATCTCATCATCTGAAAGTTTAAGTTGTTCGGAAGAGTACACTTCTATTTACTTAATTGTATCTTTTCAACACGCTTCCTCACGTGTGGGTCTAATTCCTTAAGCACGTGAAAATACTTGTGATAATGGGTGATGGTGAGACTCAAGTCCAGGACCTCTGCTTGCTCTGCCTCCATGTTGAAGTGTGTGACCATCTCATCTAAAAGCGTAAGTCCTTGGAGGCACTTTATTTAATTAAATATATCTTCAACAGTTCCAAAATATCCAAACTGAAGTGGTGTTCCAAAGCTTTTTCATTGGCTTCCTTCTGCTCTTTGTCCCCGACATGCCAATAATTTCTGACTGATGCCGGCTTCACCCAAGACCTCCCAAACATGGTGAAGAACAAACTCCAAAGTTGTCTACACGAGCAATGTAAAAACAAGTGCCTGCCATTTTCTTCCTTCTCTTTACATAGCAAACATCTGCTGCACATCATCGATCCCCTTTTTTGAAGATTGCATTGAGTCAAATAAGGTCATGTTGCTACCAGCCACATAAAGTAGGCAACTCTGTGAGGTGCTTGTGTCTTTCATATCTTTTTACCTGGACAGTTAAAATTGTTGTTATTTCTCTTATTCAGCCTCATGTAACATGATTTACTGAGAACACCCCACTTTTCTGCTCTCAGAATCTATTTATGGGCACTTGTTCTATTTCTTGCAAAAGCAAGGCCATCAATCCCTTCTGAAGTTAAGGCACCAGCCCCCATTGTTTCTACACTCAAATATTGTATTCCCTGCATCCACACAAATTAAATAAGTCAGCATATGTTTATCTTTTGATAAACCTGATGTCCTGCCCAACTTGCATGCACCTCCACTAATTCCACGGGATACGTGTCACCTCCGACCAGCAACAGGTACTAGGTAACTCTGTCCAGCAAGGCTAGTACAAACAACCCAAAATTTCAGCGAACTCCTGTACACATTCTTCACTATTTACAGCATATATATGGCTCTTTGCCTGGTTTATTGTCAAACCTGAAACTGCTTCAAATGGCAATAGAAAAGCCCTGAGATGTAAGAAGTGCCCTCTATCAGCTCCACATAGTAAGTCGGCAAATCTAACTCTAAGAAGGGTGTGGCCTATCCAAGAATTCTGTCAAAATTTTGTTATTCTGTCATCCCCCGCTTGTTTCCACATGTGAAGAGTTGAGGGTTAGTACACCATTCCATTTGACCTCCATATTTGTGGAAAATCACCTTTCTCCATAACCATTGTTCCTCCTTTTCATATCTCCACAACCATCGTCTAGATATCTATATATTTTGCTGGCCAATATGCTGCAGACTGTATATTATCCTATTAAATACTTTTGTTGTGCTTGAAAGATTTGATCCCTGAGGTCCGACATTATTTGTAAGATTGTTTCTGCTATAATTTTAGCGTGTATAAACTTAAGAAGTTTGATGTTTCTCTTTCTGAGGTTAGAATATGTTCACAATTTGAAGCTTTTTAACAACATACCCAGTGTAATCCCACACTGTAGGGTCTGGGAGGGTAAGATGTACGCAGACTTTACCTCTACCTGTGTGGGGTAGAGAGGATGTTTCCGATAGATCCTCGGTTCATAAGAACGTAGTCAATGCAGAAATTCAAGGGAAATAAGACAGTAAGATATCACAATAACATAACAAATAAAGCAACACTTAGGAATACACACATAAGAGTATGGATCTATGCGAAACCTATATAATACTACAAAGAAAGGGAGAAGAAGGGATGGAGAGGCTAGCCCCCTACCCCTCCCACACACAGTACGACAAATCTCAACTATCTACTAACCTTCTATCCTAATTCTCGACCCCCAAATCTTCCTAGCTAGGGTCATGTCCTCAGTCAGCTGGAGTTGTGTCATGTCTTGTCTAATCACCTCTCCCCAGTTCTTTTTCAGCCTACCTGTACCTCTCCTAAAACCTGCTATCGCTAGTCTCTCACGCCTCCTAACTGGCGCATCCTCGCACCTCCTATTCACATGCCCGAACCACTGCAGTCTCGCTTCTCTCTTCTTATCCGCCACGGAGGCCACTCCCACCTTGTCCCGTATAACTTCGTTTCTAATTATGTCTCTTCTAGTATGACCACACATCTATCTGAGCATCCTCATCTCCACTACCTGCATCTTCTAAACGTGGACGTTCTTGACTGGCCAGCATTCTGCCGCATATAACAACGCTGGTCTAATCATCGCTCTGTAGAACTTACCTTTCAGCCTAGGTGACTTCTTATCTCAAAGGACTCCGGAGGCAGGCCTCCATTTCATCCACCCTGCTCCAATACGGTGTGCGACATCATCGTCAATCTCCAGCTTTTTAACTACTCCCAATTTATGAGGCACCATTTGACCGGGAACGGAGTTTAAGAAATAAGGGGATATTCTTTTATATTTACCAAATTATCCTTACTTTAATGCCTACTTTTGTTGATTTTTCTTCACAATGAGTACATCTTTAAAATTAAGTGGCACCCAAAAAGGGTAAAATAGAGATGATGTCATTAAATAGTTGTCAAATAAGGCAAGGACATTCATGTTGGGACAAACTAAAAGGGAAATGGTGACACATAAATTGGGACGGAGGGAATATTAATGTAATGTTTACTTTTGTACTCAAATCTTGTTACCAACTTCTCTAGTATCTGATGACCACTGCTTGTGTGGTTTTCAGTTACATTGACTATTTGTTTCTGGGTGATTACGTTGATCGAGGACAGCACAGCTTGGAGACAATCACTTTACTCCTAGCTCTAAAGGTAATCCTTGCCGTCGTTTAACACGGTATTTTCCTGTCATGTATTGGCATCCCTTTATCTAACCAAATCACTCGTTTCTTCTGAACTCCAGATTGAATATCCAGAGAATGTACATTTGATAAGGGGGAATCATGAAGCTGCTGATATAAATGCACTTTTTGGCTTCCGTATTGAATGCATTGAGAGAATGGTAAGTTAGAATGTCAAATATATGTACTACGGTTGTCAAATCCTGAGTCTTGAAGGTAGCGGTTATGTGTGTGTGTGTCCAAATGTATCGGGCTATTCTGATGGAAGACATCCATGTAGGGAGAGAGTGATGGGATCTGGGCGTGGACGCGTTTCAATCAACTTTTTAACTATCTTCCATTGGCTGCCCTCATCGAAAAGAAAATCATCTGCATGCACGGTGGCATAGGGAGGTCAATAAATTCAGTTGAGCAGATAGAGAAGATAGAGAGGCCAATAACAATGGATGCTGGTTCGATTGTCCTAATGGATTTGCTATGGTATGTTACTTTTTTCAAAACAGTATGGGAAGGGTAATTCAGGGAAAGATGTTTATGTCATTGATTTTATTTGCAGGTCTGATCCCACAGAAAATGACAGTGTAGAAGGATTAAGACCTAATGCCAGAGGACCTGGTCTTGTAACATTTGGGGTATGTCACGCTTTCTTTAATTGAGTTCACCAGTTCAACTTGATAATTGATAGTAAAAGTTTCAGACAGTCCGTGATAAGATAAAATTATTTTTCAAGTGTCAAATATCTTATCTTCATGGTCTTCACTGAATCTTTTTCTTATTTTAAGCTCGATTTTTTATTCGTTATTCATGATTTCATCCATTATACTGTGGATATCCTATAAGGTTATGCACATGTCTACTTTCATATGGGAGCTTATATCTTTCATGTCAATATTCACATACAAACTACAATGTGGTCTTACAACAATTGCGGCTTTTCATGTCTTTGCAGCCTGATCGTGTAACTGACTTCTGTAAGAAAAACAAACTACAGCTGATTATTAGAGCACATGAGTGTGTCATGGATGGATTTGAAAGATTTGCCCAGGGGCAGCTGATCACTCTTTTTTCTGCCACCAACTATTGTGGTATGCATTAAATACCAAAAAATATTATTTCCTCTTGTATTAGAGTGTGCATTCTAACCAAGAAAATACATTCAGGAACCGCCAACAACGCTGGTGCTATACTAGTAGTAGGCAGAGGGTTGGTTATTGTTCCAAAGTTGATCCATCCTTTGCCGCCGCCTCTTCAATCCCCTGAAACGTCTCCAGAACGAGTCATGGACGACACTTGGATGCAGGTACTAGGCTACTTTCTTTTTTCCTATTTGAGCAGACATTTGGTTTTACAGTTAATATTGTTTCCTACTAAGGTGTAACGCGTTATTTGTCTTTAGGAACTCAACATTCAAAGACCGCCTACTCCTACTAGGGGTCGTCCACAACCAGATCATGACCGGAGCTCACTTGCCTATATTTGATGCCCGGTCATCTATTCTGGATATTTCATTTTGCTCTGTTGTGGAGTCGCAAATTCCATTGGCGATGCATTCGTAAATTGATTGAAAATTCAGCGCAGATTGACCATGTATATCTCTGTAGTCTTCAAAATCCCTTCTGTATTCTACAGATATTAGTCAGAAGGCATCCAACACTGTAACATAGCTGGAGAGGTAGAGGTTTAGCTGTTAAAAAGAGTGAAAAGTTGATATATATTAGTATTAATGATGTTTAAACAGGGTATTTATAGTGGAAGGAAGTCTTGTTAGAAGAGTGCTGGGTGTTGTGATGTAAAAAGCTAAAGATATTTTATTCTTATACTTGTTCATTAATATTTTATTCTTATACTTGTTAGAAGAGTGCTAGGTGTTTCTTTATATAACGCCTGCAGAAAATTTTTAGTGAAGTTTGAAAAGTCGTCTACGCTGATGTGTGAAGGCCTTTAAAGTATCCCACTGCCTGAAGAATGTTGCATGAGAACAGTGCTTGGTACAACTGATAAATAGTTAAACTTCACATTGATAAGCAATTCAAACTAGAGTAAAAGAAACAAATAAGCACTGTTTTGTAAGGTCAAATTATGTCACAAATCATCTCATTTTTCAAATTTACTTTCGTACGTTATACAGGATGTTGCATGAGAACAGTAATCTTGTAAATCCTAAATCTCCACAATGTACAGGGAGCAAATGACTGAGACTTGTCTTTCAGAAGTCGCACATGCTTTCTGCCGAAGATCATCGAGGCCAGCACCAAGCATGGTAGATGGGGACTATCCCGAGAAATCTGGCAGTTCCGACAAGAGACACCAGGATAGTAACACCTTTCTGGAGAAGTGGGTATTATCCAGTTTAGGCGTCCGCTATAATGGCCTGCTCAGTGACAGCATGGGAAAAACATAGTGCTTGCCTTACACAATCTTCATAGCACCGCCCAACATGTGGACCTCGAATTTTCCTCAGGAATTATCAATCTGCAGCGATACAGCAAGGCTTTACCAGCTGAAGAATAATATAGATTTATTAAAACAAACCCAAGGAAAAACAGACTCCCAGCTTTCGGTTTTTTTAAAGTACTTTGAACACGAACTCCAATGTATAAACATTGTAAGGGGTGTTCACTTCTATAATCTATACACAATCGAACAAGTTTTGGCAGGAAGTTTCAAGAGGTAACAGATAAAGAGTCGAGCAACTCTTACCTGGAACTGAGGTGCTTTTGATTCACCGAGCAGGCAACACAAATAGTTTGCTGGACTGCCACAAGACTCGCATGAAACCAAATTTTCTTTCAGCCTGATCAAATGACGTTCCAGTTAATTCGGATGGGTAAGGAAGCTTAGCAGACCTCTCAACCTGGAGATCAATAACATCCACAACACAGGTCCCTAGCTCCTCCAGGTCCCTTTGATACCATTTGCCACTGACTTGACAAACCTTTCCTCTTCCAATCTCTTCAGCTTTCTCATTTATAAGCACAACGTACTGCCCTGCCATACACTTCGCAGATTCTGTTGAAGCTACACGCACGTCGACTGGGTTTTCTGTAAAACAAGTGCTCGGTGCCGGGCCAGTTAGCCTGTGTGCATTTTCTCTAGCAGCAGAGAGGATACCAACATCCTCGACAGGACTGCCAGGTGAGTCACAGGGAGGCACCACGAGCAACCCACCTTGTTTGTCAAGATTATCCCCTTCAGACAGCATACGACCATCCTTAGCAGCACGAGCTAGCCGCGCTTTCCGATTATTTAGCCTGTATGTGTTCGAAATTGAAATGATTCTCCAGCGCGAGGACAAGATTAAAAACATACCTCACTAAATCAGATCGAGACCTATTTGTATGTCTTTTTTTCTTTTCTTCTCTCTCGGGGAATAAGCTGACTTATTTGGCATTTTCTCAATAGATGGCACACTTATTTGCTAGGAGTACATGCATCAAATAAAGTTGCATTTTGTTACACCAGTAGAACTCTGATAGGCTCTCAGATAATTCTGGGAGCAACACATCAAACCCTCAGATCTTCCGTTGACTCAGCACGCCATTGGAACAGGCATCTATCTTTCACAAGGCTATAGGATGTGCAACAGTGTGTTCAGGGATGCTGACACTCATAGTGGGAAGGTAGTATACAGGTGTTAAAAGAATAGATAGTTTAGGTACTTCATGATAAACATATTTAGACCCCTCCATTCTGACAATTAAATAGAATTTAAGATAAACTATTCAAAGGTGTTAACAAAAATCAAAAGAAATATCAGCCTTACCAATTCTTGAGCTGCGACTTTGTAACCTCTGATCCCTGGAAACAAAGCGGGAACCTTTTAGGGAGGAAGGACTAATTAATTGACAGAAAGAGCAGAAACAAAAAAACTGCATGGGGCTCGCGACATACATGCGCACTTAATTCTTCAGCCCAATATTCTAATAAAGGTTTATTTCGCTGCATATCGGGTTCATCCATAAGGGCATTTTCAATAAGTGATATTTGTTTCTCATTCATTATTGTTCGCTTCCGTTTCCTTTGTTGCTTCTCTTCATGCTGTGCAGCTTCCACCATTTCGTCCTCTCTAACCTCTCCAGGACCATTGCAATTTATCAGCTCAACTTTCCCAAGTTGATCTGTTGGGTGCCTACTTCGTGTGGAGCTGGAATCGGACCCACTAGTTTCCACATTCTGAGTCTCAATATCCTTCATCTCTATAGATGTAGCTATAAATTTTTCTTGTTCTGTCATTTCACCTTTTATCCCACCCCCGCCTGATTGACCTTCGCCATTGATCCTGGAATTAAGCTGGTTCAATCTTTGCAGAGACGAATTATCCAGTATGTCCTCTCTTGAGTTTGCACTTCTGTTGTTAAGATCTAAGGCTAGTTCCCTTAGTTGAGCGGGCAAGCATCCCCCCAGGTTCTGAGCCTCCTGGAGAAAATGAAAAATGTTAATTCCCAACTAAATAAATTAAATTAAAGCCAATCAAAAAATGAAAACAAAAACCACTATAATAAATTGGTACAATAAACTTCAAGCCATCATTATGTCCAATTTAACAGTACCCTTCAGTCAATTGAGTCGCTTACAGCAAAATATTTATTTCTGCTAACAAAGCGGTCCCTTTTTGCAAGAACAATCATATGTGGTTCACAAGAAATTCAAATTCATTATTTCTCCCTAAAGAGATTTCCAAAGTACTGAGGAGACATGCATACACAACTTGTCATCTCTTTGTCAGACAGTATTTATGTGTGTTGAGAATATAATCAAATATTAAAAGTGTCCTCTCTCTAACAGCTTAAGCTTTTAGATGAGATGGTCACACTTCAACATGATATCAGAGCAGGCCAAAGGTCCTGGGATCGAACCTCAGTACCGCCACCCATTAAAAAAAAATCAAGCTAGCACGTGAGGGGGCGTGTTGAGAATATAATCAAATATTAAAAGTGTGCTCTCTCTAACCGCTTAAGCTTTTAGATGAGGTCACACACTTCAACAATGTGCATATGACCATATATCACCTAAAGTAGACACAACCACTACTCCTCCTCTCAGCGAAACTTATGAGCATACGACCATTTCCCACAGAATAAACAACAGCACTTTCCTCCCCTCGGGCCATCTGCTCTTCTCCCTCAGCATGTGTGTCTGGATCCTATTTTGTCACAATATTGCTGTATGCGAAACTACGTCTCCAAGTTGAAGGGACACTATCCTCTGGAAAAATAAAGTATCACAAAGATTTAAAAGGTCCAACACGGTGCTCTCTAACAATTCTGCCAGATAAAGTTGCAAACCATAAATAGTCAGGATCTCATGTTGTCGTTATTCCCCCCCACCCCCACCCCAGCCAAAACCAGCAAAACTTTCAAGGATAAAGCAGAGGTTTCCTAAAACAATTTAATGAAATGATCCTGTATCCTTGAACCGCAATTTACTTACGTTAGATGCTAGAAACATTTTTAAAGAAGTGAAACGATGCCCTAACCGCATTTTACTTATGTTAGATACTTGAAATGTTATGTCTCAAAGAGGGAGTTTCTCCCTACCAATTTTGCCACAAGATGGGGCCAGGTGCAGATCATGTCACCAAACGAAGACCAACTTTGTAAAACTTAATCTCCCTACTGATTATTTGTTATAATACTAGTTCTTGAAGAAATATATACTTATCATATATTTAATTTAAACGAATACCACTATGTTGGTGGTGTCAGAGGCTGTGCAGGCACCACCCCAGGTTGGTGGTGTCAGAGGCTGCCTGGAAGTTGGGGGCGACAATGAAGGTAGTCAGGCAAACTAGGAAGAGTTCCTTTTTTGGGTTTCAATTAGGAGGAAGAGCATACAGGATTATTGTTTAGTTATCTTATGCACGCCACTTTCTAGTGACAGAATTGATCATATTTTGCTCTCCTTAACTAAGGATTAATGTGACATTTGCTCAATTATAAAGTGAGTTTCACGTTTATTACAAAGAATAGACAATATTCTCAAGAAAAAATACAACCATTGGATTACACCAACTGCAAATCCAGAATACACCTAATAATCTTTTCTGAGACTGAGTTTTGACAGCTTGTCCCAAGACAATGATTCCTCAAACATGCTTCCCTAAATTTTATCCAGCAGCATAGTTCAATAACACATTGAATTGGGACAAAATGACATTATCAACAAGATTACTTTTTTGATAAGGCAATATCAACAAGACTACTAAGAAGGGACAGAGATTGCTGCACGGCAGGAGTCCAGTAAATAAATATTGCAGTGTCTATAACACTAAGGGAAAAGAAGGATTTATCCAAAGGAAATAAATAAGGAGATTAGAGGATTTACTTGAACTCGATTTTCTCCGAATGCACGGGGAGTAATCAGAGATTCTAACTGCGTAATGAACACCCTTCAGAAGAAATGTGGCAATATTAGTATTACTTTATAGTAGAAAAGAAAATGATCCCATTGAGTTTCTTGCATAACCTTTTTACAAGATGCAGAGCTTTCTATAGAAGATGTTGTCGTTAAGTCTAATGGATCAAGCAACAGAAGGTACCATAATGAGCATGATTTTGCAGTTACCAAACACGACCACCATAAAGCAAATCATACAAGATGGAAACTTTAAGGTTTTAATGTGAGAATAAGAAAGAAGGCAGATTATTAGTCACCTTAAGAGCTGCACATCATCCTCGTTTAGAGAAGTAGGTATCAGAGACTCAGCATGACTTAACAGGGAACCTACAAGGCACAAGTAAGTCAATGGTAAAGCACATGACTTAAAACTGGAAGACATTCTACAAAATAGAGATGCTTACCAAGGTTTCGGCTAACAGTAGCTGCTTTTTGAGGATCAAAAGGGGATTTAAACCCTTCTGGGGTTTCGGAAACTTTTGTTCTCAAACACAGAACAAACTTGTTAAGAAAAAGATCCTTCTCCTCTGCAATCAGAACTAGCATGATTTAGCAAGTAACCAGCCAGTATTACTATACATCAGGACAGTCAAGAACGTGTTATACCTTTGCAGATATCAGGAACAAAACAGTGGAGATTTGCTAATACTTTAACCAACAACGATGTTCTTTGATGTGGATAAGACAGTCGAGGTACATTGGAAGGGACAAAAGTTGATTCTGTACTCATTGCATTTAATGGAAACAAATCCAATACCCATCCAGCTGCTGCAAAGGGGTCATATTCCAAAGTAGCATCTTCTTCACGTATTGGAAGGTCAGATGAGCACCAAGTAGAAAGGAACTCTCCATGAGTGACAGAAAATATTTCCGTCAAAACTTCAGTCTGAAGGAATGTATAACAAGGTAAACATGAAAAAAGGATCTCTAGGTAGATGAAAGAACAGGCATGGACATGGTGCAGAATTTCCCAAAAAAGTAATAATGTCACAGGAAAATCCTTTAGCAGCTATTATAGGAAAAAAATATCTTCTTACAAAGTGAGCGGTAATAAATGATCGAAAATTTGAGTCGTCAGAGAAAATGTCAGCTAGCCGCATTGCATTGAGTTGTAACTGTCCTTTTGGATAAACTTTGTCAGATGGAGCAACTGATTGTTGGAAATCAGTTCCAAACATTTCCTTCAGTAAATTAAGAACCTAGACCAACAAAATTGTTAAACGAACTGTCTCCTTAATTAAATTCAAATTTCCAACTACAAAGATAAGTAGCAGTATAGACATCAGTACACTAGCAAGCAGTTTGAGACATATTTACATCTTAACAAGCATCCCGCAGGCTATAACATATAGTATCTGAATGACTCATCTGAACCTTTTAAAGCAACTATTTTTGTTTATAGTAGGAACTGTTGAGCTTTCAAAGTGATTTCCATAAGTTGCCTTTCCATCACAAGCAGGGGCAATGCCCACTTCATGACATTTTTTTCAATGAGTGATTCCTTTATCCTATCTGTAAATACCCCTCCCTATATAATGCCATCTCCAATCAGTTATCTACTCCGTAACATGATCTCTAAATGAAAAGGGACAGTAATCCCACAAGTTGGGTCTGGATTAGCAACTTTAAAAGAGAAAAACAAAATTAGTGTTCAGAGACAGACCTCAAGAGCAATAGATTTTGCTAAATTAAGGCTTGCAGGAGTACCAGCAACTTCATCCAAGTAAGATAGACTCTCTGCTTCGCAAAGATTCAACAACTGCAGAAAATAGTGCATTAAAATTTATTCCCACAAGAAATGCTTGTACTAACTGTTCTCAGAAAATTTACAAAGCCTCAAGCAATAAGAATAGCCAAAGACCCGACTGATCAGTTGGACTTACAATAGATAATACTTTAGATTTTAGTCTTGATACAGCAGCAACAATTGAGGAGGAGGATGTAACTAAGGGAGATACATCTAAGCGCATGACAGCTTGTGCCAACAAAAGAACTCCACCTTTGCTGCTCAGCTCCTGCCATAGATTAATAACATCCAATTCATTGAAGAAAACACACAGTTGGAAAGAAAAATCTTTTCAAATTCATCACATAAGGCAGTTAAGAAACACATTGAAGACTTCAACTACTTACAAGAATTATGAACAACATTCATCACAATAAATGCTAAGAATCAGTTTTCAACAAGAACTACTACTAGATCTCAATCAGTTTTATATGCTGGTAAATAGCTTCATAGTGCTGTAAAGGATGGACACATACTCGGACAACTCAGGTGAGATAACACAGCAAAACATAGTATAAGTGTTGTAGTATTTGGCATGTAGACAGCAAGAGGAAGTTGAAGATAGGTAATCCAGAACTCTCTTGTACTTGCAGAAGTTACATTTGGTCAAATTAATTCTGTTTTTATATCATTTGTTCTCGTGATATAAGAAACTTATTCCATAATCCACTTTATACCATAAAGCATGTAAAGAGAACAAGGATGCTGAGTAAAGAAAGCAGGTTCATCTGTGCATCATGTTTGGTTCTATTAGACAATTGTAGACTCACCCGACTAAGGCTAAACCTGAACTATAACAAGGCATGCATCATCCAAGTTTCGAGCAGTTATTTTCATTTCAGGTACTATATCTAATATAATTCTTGGGAAAAACCTTATTCTTAACAAGACGCTCCCGAAACAATTTCTGCTGACATAGTGACTGAAGAAACTGTAGAGAAGCTTCACACTGCTGGCAGAGATGGTTTAAAGTTTCTTCAGCTTTAAGACCATATTCCTGCTGGGAATGAGCATGATCAGCTAATAAATTCCTCCGCAAAATTTTAATATCAGCAGTAACAACAGCAAAGGCAGCATCCATCAGTACATCTGCCTGCCAAAGAAAGCGGAAGCTCCTCAGCCCGAGAACAATCTTTCAAATACAAAAGTAATGCATACAAGTGCCACATTTTTGTTTTAATCCGGCTTGAGGGTCTTTTATTATTCATACACAAGAAATTTACCTTTTTATATCCAAGAAAAACTTGAGCAAGGTCAACCCATTGTGAAGATATACAGACAGTCAATAAGTAGAGACTGGAAGCAACCAGAGTAGAATGCAAAAGAACCATATCATTTGAAACCTGAAAATTTGAGATAGCATTAAATAGTCCTCACCATTGTTAACATAGAAATACAAAGATAAAAATCCAGGTGAGGGGAAACAACCTTACTGTAAGTACAGAGAATAACAAGAGAATAGAAGACGAGATCAAGCAGCTGTTCTGATACTTTCACATCATCAAACAATATCTGGTACAAGTACATCAAGATTTCAGCATGATCTTGTTCTATGTCACAAGATAGCAAATGTTCAGGATCTGCTCACTTTTAACCAAAACGAAGAAAATGAAAATATGTGCACTCACAACTATTCGGCTTGAAAGAATTGTATGTATATATATTCTATAGAAATTTTAAGTTATGTTTCTTAATTATATAGCTGTAGAATGTCAAAAGTGCAATCTTCTGAGAAGAGAAATAAATTGATAGGTTACAAGATCGGCAACTCAAGACACTAACACTCAAAACAGTAACATATAACAAACATATTCATGACAACTGCAAAACCTGGCTCAGATATACTTCATCCCAAATAAAATAATGAGTTCGGAATACAAGGCTTGAAGTATCCAGTTTTGGTATAACTCCAGACATTGATTCCTTAAATTTACATGAATTTTTTTTGAAACTGGTAAAGTTGTATTCCTCAGCATTAAGTTGTATTACATGAATAGATTTGATATATTTAAAAACTACATTGTTCAATACATTAGTGAATGTAAGAGATAACTGTAGTCAGTAAGCAACCATGTCATTCCCCAACTAGTAATAGTTTCATTAAAATGAGGCACACAGATTACTAATTGTTTATGATTTTCTTTGGTATTAGCCTGCTTAACAACCTTTCCTATTTCTTCCTCCTTTTTCTTAACACCGTAATATTACAGAGAAATACAAACACCCCATTTGGCCCACAAAGAGAACAGGAGGAGCAAGAGAATGGAATATAACAACCATTAAATCGGCTCCTGTACTACCTAACAGTTGTGTAAAACGAAATAAGACATGTACTTGACCACATAAATTAACAAGCAAATAAGAAGGTGCCAACCTGTTCTATTTTTGGATGCCGTGATGCTAGATCACTCAAAGAGTGCAACAGTTGAAACCCAGATAGCAAGTATTTGAGTAAGCCTGCATTTGCTTCTGATGCCAAAATCACCGCAATAAGGTGCAAAGCAAGATATCTTGCAAGTTTTTCCACATCAATCTACAAACTTAAGAATCTATCAGAAATCCTAAAAGACTAAGCATAATTTAACCATAATGGAATAATAAAGAAGATACCAAAGTGGCATGGCCGTTAGGAGTTCCAACCTGTATGTTTAACCCATTTTCAGGTATGTGTTGAAGGATATTGTTTTCAGCTTCTCTTATAAGCCTGCTCAGCTCCTCAGAGCTGAGACCATGTAGACCTTTCACAGCTGAAATCAGGTCAAGTGCCTATTATCAAAACAATTATATGAGTTAAACATGCACAATACAGCATGGAACTGTTGATAAGTAGTCATATGGCTCTCAATCCCAAACTAGTTGAGGTTGGCTATGTGAATCCTCCATATCCATTCCGTTCTATCTGTGCTCATTTCATTCCAATTCATATTCCATCTAACTTCTACTTATCCAAAACCCCTTACATAAGATACTATCCATGCCAGATTACACAATTAATCTGATGGCATGCGGCATATATACGCATCAGCAGCTCAGACATTTAGTTCAGAGGGCATTTTCTGCTACCTCCTTTTGTACCAGTATTATTAGTAGTAGTAGCTCAGACATTTAGTTTAGAGTGCATTTTCCTTCTCCTTTTTCGTACCAGTATCATTATTAGTAGTAGTAGCTTTATTATTTTTGTTGTCATTACTTTCCCTTTCATGTACTGGGAGATTTGGAGCACTCCGAGAGGCGTCGCGATTTTGGGTATTGTCGGTGGAGGAGGTTAGGGGTGCGGTTCGCAGGATGCGCAGGGGAAGAGCGACTGGGCCTGAC
Source organism: Anisodus acutangulus (assembly GCA_029783415.1). Taxonomy (NCBI): domain Eukaryota; kingdom Viridiplantae; phylum Streptophyta; class Magnoliopsida; order Solanales; family Solanaceae; genus Anisodus; species Anisodus acutangulus. The sequence goes on along the minus strand of CM056502.1, from coordinate 13,118,847 downwards.
GAGATCCCGGGGAATTTTGAAAGAGCGCAGGTAGGGCAGGTTTGGAGTGGTTGATCGGGTTGTTTAATGTCATTTTTAAGACGGCGAAAATGCCAGAAGAATGGAGGTGGAGTACGATGATTCTTTTGTACAAGAACAAAGGCGACATTCAGAGTTGCAATAATTATAGGGGTATCAAGCTGCTAAGCCACACTATCAAAGCTTGGGAGAAGGTGGTGGAGATGAGGGTGAGAAGAAGCATGTCTATTTCTGCGAACCAGTTCGGATTCATGCCAGGAAGCTCAACTACAGAAGTCATTCACCTTGTAAGGATACTAGTAGAACAGTATAGGGAGAGGAAGAGGGACTTACACATGGTGTTCATCGACCTAGAAAAGACGTATGACAAAGTCCCAAGGGAAGTTCTCTTCCCTTTGGAGATGCTTGGAGGTTAGAGGTGTATATGTGACGTACACTACGGCGATCAAGGACATGTATGAGGGAGCCAAGACCATGATAAGAACAGTGGGAGGAGACTCAGAGCACTTCTCAGTTTTGGTGGGATTGCACCAAGGATCCGCTCTTAGCTCATTTTTATTTACCTTGGTGATGGATGGATTGACACGGCAAATCCAGGGTGAGGTGTCATGATGTATGTTATTCGCAGATGACATAGTTTTGATTGACGAGACTTGCAGCAGAGTTAACGCTAAGCTAGAGGTTTGACGACAAACCTTTGAGTCTAAAGGGTTCAGGTTGAGTAGGACCAAGACTGAATACTTGGAGTGCAAGTTTAGTGGCGTGACGCAGGAGGCTGGCGTGGAAGTTAGGCTTGACACTCAGGTCATCCAAAAAAAAGGAAGTTTCAAATATCTTGGGTCTATTATCCAAGGAAATGGGGAGATTGATGATGATGTCACACATCGTATTGGTGCACCGTGGATGAAGTGGCAGCTCGCATCGGGAGTCTTGTGTGACAAGAAAGTACCACCAAAATTTAAAGGCAAGTCCTTTAGAGTGGTGGTTAGACCAACTATGTTGTATGGGGCGGAGTGTTGGTCAATCAAAAACTCTCACGTTCAGAAGATGGAAGTTGCGGAAATGAGAATGTTGCGATGGATGTGTGAGCATACTAGAAGAGATAGGATTAGAAATGACAATATCCGAGACAAAGTGAGAGTTATCTCGGTGGAGGACAAGATGGGAGAAGCGAGATTGAGATTGTTCGAACATGCGAAGAGAAGATGCACGGATGCCCCAGTACGGAGGTATGAGAGGTTGGTTATAGATGGTTTCAGGAGAGGTAGAGGTAGGCCGAAGAAGTACTGGCGCGAGGTGATTAGACATGACATGATACAGTTACAGCTTACTGAGGACATGACCTTAGATAGGAAGTTATGGAGGACGCGGATTAGGGTAGAAGGTTAGTAGGTAGTTGAGCGTTGTCCCGCTTATCCTTGCATATTACTAGTCGTAGTATTACTTTTGTAGGTTTTTTTCCTTAAATTCATGTTACTATTTGTTGTTTTGTGTACTTTGATTATCGTATAAATTTGTGATTGTCATTATCCCTTTTTGTGTTTGGTACTGTTCTAGCATATTTTTTATAATATTTTGACATGACTTTTTCGTTCTTGTTATTTCCTTTGGGTACTGCTTTGATTTGTTTGTTCTTATGCCGATGGTCTATTGAAAACAACTTTTCTACCTCCCAAGTTAGGGGTAAGGTCTACGTACACTTTACCCTCTTCAAACCCCACTTTATGGGATTTCACTGGGTATGTTGTTGTTGTACCTTCCCTTTCTTCAATATTTTCATTATAGTTTTTTACTCTTGTATTTTTCATACCCGTTTCTTGACCAAGGGTCTATCTGAAACCGTCTTTCTACCCTTCAAAGGTAGGGTAAGGTCTGTATGCACTGACTCCATCCTCCTCAGACCCCACCTGTGGGATCCCACCGGATACGTTGTTGTTATTATTGTAGATTCAATGTTGTTGGATAAAATGCAACTATGTTTACTATGTTTAAGCATGTAACAAATGTTTCCCTCTTTCTGATACCAAAAGACTAGTAAAACATTTCAAAACAGTAAACACAAGGGGAGACCCAAAAAAATGAACACGCATACATACAAAATAGAAGTTGTTCTTTTGGGGTTATTTCCTTCGGTCTCTTTTTTATTTTATTTTTTGCTACTCCCGTCCCAATTTATGTGGCGAAGTTCGGATTTCAAGAGTCAAATAGTTTAATTTTGACCGTGAATTCAGGCATGAAAATCTCCAAGTTTTTTTAAATAAAAAAATTACATATCTGAAAACTACTGCTCCCTATGTCCCAATGTATGTGGCAACATTTCCTTTTTGGTCTGTCCAAAAAGAATGTCACATTTCTATATTAGAAACAATTTAATTTTATGAAATGATTTACAGTCACACATTTATATAACACTTATTTTGGACCACACATTTCAAAAGTTTTCTTTCTTTCTTAAACTCCATGTCAAGTCAAATAGTGTCTCATAAATTGAAAATGAGGGAGTAATAAAAAATACCATAACTAACAATAATTTATAATTCAGAAAATTAAAAAAAAAATCCGGTCAAATAAAGACTTGTTTGACTCGAATCCGAAAAGGTGTCACATAAATTGGTACTGAGAGAGTATTTATTTTTTTCCCATTCTCCTCCCTATTAACTATCACACATGCACACTCCTTACATACCAATATCAGTGCCCCTTTAAAAAAAACCATAAAATTACTTCTACTACATCAAAATTGAATCTTTCACTTTATTTCAGTTTTTGTTTAACTTACAGGGTCAATGGGTCTTGATGGGTCAGTGCTGCATGATGTTCCTTCTTCTTTCAAAAGCCTCATACTTCAAATCCACTACCCAAAGCTACCAAAATTCAAGAAACATAAAAGGGGTAAAAATTCTTCACAAAAAAATCTTAGAAACAAAAGAAAAAATCAAGATTTGTAACAAATCAAAAAGGGTTAAAGAATCCCAAATGCCTAACAAGTTTTTAAAAAAAATTAAGTAAAAAAAATCATAACTTTAAATTGTAAAGATAAAAAAGATGAAGGAAGCAACGAGACCTGAGCTTCGCGAATTGGAAAATGAGAGAGAATAAAGAGAGAGTAATGACTAACTTCTTGTAATTAAAGATTTATGCTCTTCGATTATATATATAGACTATAGAGTCCCGGTTGACTGTTAATTAAATCTTATATGTACTACTTCTGGGGAAGTTTTATTTATTTTTTCCCTTTATATGTTATATACTTAGTAACCTTTTATAATTTACTTCATATATTCTTTCTGTTATACAATTAATGTGAAATTTATTTATTTTAAAGCGATCCAAAATATTTGACATCATTTTAGTTGCAAAATTTTTATATTTTAGTCATATATTAACTTTGATGCAAATATTTAATTTATTTTTAATTAATATTTTTTCTCCCACATTATTTATATTAATATTAATTTATATTAATATTACTCAAACATCATCACAGACGAAGTGGAATTATGCAAATATCGAAATAATAATACTTTTTAATATATTTAGTTATGTCTTTTTATCAATACGGCGATAATTATTTTTTGATTTTACTTAAAAGAAGATTGGACTATTTCATATATGATTTTTAAATTCTTTTGGATTATTATTCTTGCCTATTCATATTTATAAACCATATATAAAAGAATCATATTTATTTTGTATAATTAATTGAGTTTAAAGAATTTGTTAATTATCCTTATGGCAATTGTAAATCGAGTAGGTTGAGTACTCTACGTAATAAAATATAAAAACAATTAAAAATATGTAACACAGTAAAAGTATAATTGGTTTTTCGAATTTGAGAAATATTTGAAATTTTACTATTTACAACTATCAGTAAACATTTTTATTGAATGTTGTCTAATCTGTTAATTACTTTGATGAGTAACGATTTTAAAATTATTACAATCTTATGTAGATTTTCGAAAAAAAAAAGAACTTAATAACATCAATAGGACAGTTACAGTAGGTGTTTTATACTTTAAACAAAAGCGAGTACAAATGAGTAACAGTGATTTAGTATCCAAACTGGACATGTATTTTGGCTTTATTAATAATATACTCTTATTTTGTAGGAAATAAAAGACTCTTTAAAAAACAAAAGAAAAGAAAATTTAACTCTCGAAGACTTGACATGTATCGTTGCGCTTTTTTCGATTTCTAAGATACTCCTACTCTTTTTTTTGTTACTCTCTAAAGTCTAAATTGGCAGTTTGTCATTTCTATGCTACGTGCGTTTGTTTTTATGATTTATATTCAATTTTAAGTTTTACATTTTCTTTTTTGAAGTCAACCAATTCGAACAAAAATAAATTCAGTTTGGTTAGGGATTTTTTCTATTCTGTTCGATTTTCTTCAAGTTAATTCTTCGGTTATGTCTTATAAGAAAACACAAATCCGATATAATCGAATAATTATATTTAAATGATGATAAAATAATAACTATTACAAAAAATAAGAAGTGATAATGTCAAATTTCTTACATACTTTTTCTAAATTCAATTCACATTATTGAATTTAATGGACATCATTTATACAATAACAATACATATATTGATGAGATGACTAATGTATGTATGTATGTATGTGTTAAACAGAGCAATATACATGTGATATTCACTGAATATATATCACACATGTATATTAAACTATGATCGGCTGACACGAATGAAATGAGGTGACTGTGACCCGGTAACACGCTTGGGCCTACTCAGCGACCAGGCTGACTGACCAAGCCACGTATTTGGTAGGCAAAAAGCGATGGACAAAATCTTGTATATTAAGGAAAGTATATTGTGTGTATATTGTAGTATATTTATTACCATAATTAGTGTTATACACTTACCATAATGGTATAGTTAGAATTATGGTAGAATAAGGTTTTAGGAATAGATTAGGAATAGGATTCTCCTATTTTGTAACTTGTATATATATCTATTCAATCAATGAAAATAATCAAGGGGATTATTTCTTTCATGTTATCAAGAGACTAGGTCTTCACAAAATATTTCTCTCAACTTTTGCCTTGTGGCCGAGAAACCCCCCCCCCCCGGGTTCTTCTCTCCAAAATTTTGTTTTCCGCTCTCAAAAACCTCTCTTAAATTTAACCTCCTTCTTTGTTCTTTCAATATTTCTAAGAACAATTTTCACCACGCCCTCGGGGTTCCAATATCAAGCTAAGTGTCCTATTGTCCTTGAGATGGAAAAGCGTTCAATATCTGGCGTGGCGGAGTTGTTTAAAATTCACGCTATATCTTATCAAGTTCTTCATCACATCCTTATCCTCGTAGACCCCTTACTGCGAAGGATCCTGAGTTATGGATTACACTTGATGCTACCGTTCTTCGATGGATATACACTTATTTAGAGTGGACGCTTCTCTGAGCGATTATGGAGCAGATGACACGGCTATGGGCTGCGTGGAATGGAATAGATGTGACATATTCCAAGACAACCAACATTCGTGTCGTCACACTCGGCGGAATTCTCTCTAGTTGAATGGGCGTATTTTGAGCGTTTACGCATATTGCAAGAAACTAAAGGAGTTGGCGGATCAACAAAGTAATGTTGGCGCACCGATAACAAATAATCGTCTGGATTCTCTGATTGGTTGCCCGATCTTTGGAGGCTATAATGGTGTTGGAACTCTCGCCGCCAAAGCAACCCTCTTCAGACTTTCATCAAGCCCGGCTCGTGCCGGCGTTGGAAGAAAGCGGTTTGGCTAAAAGCGACTACCGGAGCAAGCCCGGTTGTCATGGTAGCATCTCTCTAGTCGCCCGGGTTTTGTTAATAGTCGGGCCAAAAACCATAATAATGGTGGCGGCAAGACTAATCGCAAAAATAACAAAAACAGCGGGGAAAGCAGGCGGTTACGGTGGCGGTTCGGTGATCAGCAAACAGCGGTGGATCTCATCCAGTGCGATAGACCACCGCCCACCGTGGGCCCGATGAGTGGGGCCAATGGCGATGCGCGCGCCCGGCGACTTCCGGCGATGGCGGCGGCGGTCGAGCCCGATACCCGGCATTAGCGGCCCGGCTGGCGATGGCCCAACAAGCGGCAACGCGGCGATTCTGACCCGGTTCCGGCCACGGCCAGTCGCGGGCGGACCTCGCAAGCCCGTCATGCGGCGAGCCCGCTCAGGCGGATATCTCGGTGCAATCACGCGTTAGGATTGACTCACGCCAGGACTCAAATTGGTGTACGTGGACAAGGGCCTTACTCGCGCATGACTTCGAATCGGTATTCTCTCATCTTATTCCAATTTGAGCACCCGCCGAGGAGAATAATTGTGGTAATGCGGTTTTATTCCAATTCTAGGGTATGGTGACGTTGTCTCCCAATCCACCTCCTCTTGAAAAATACATTACATGCTCCTAAATTAATTAAAAATTTAGTGTATGTCAGAAAGTTTACTAATGACAGTACATTTGGTTGGAATTTGATCCTTTCGGTTTCTCTGTGAAGGATTTCAAGGCGAGAGTCATCTCATGAGGTGTGATAGTAGGGGATCTGTATCCTATCATGCCGGTTTCGATCCGTCGAGTCGGCCTTGCCTTGACTTTTCATGACCATCTACTCGCTTCCATGTGGCGTACGTCAAATGCAGTGCGTCAGGGATCTTCTATTTTATCGGCTTTAGATAAAAATAGCTATATTTCTTGTAAAGTGCAGTCGTACTCCAATTTGTCAGTCTTGTTCATTAGGAAAAATTGTTAAGTTGCCATTTGTAGACTCCAATTCTCATACTTCTATGCCATTTGACATTATTCATAGCGACTTATGGACCTCTCCTGTTCTTAGTTCAATGGGTCATCGATATTATGTTCTCTTCTTAGATGATTATTCTAGGTTTTTGTGGACATTTCCAATTGCGAATAAATCACAAGTGTTTTCCGTCTTCATCAAATTTAGAGCATTCATTCGTACTCAATTCGAAAGAGAAATAAAAAATATTCAATGTGATAATGGAAAAGAATATGACAATAGGGAGTTTCGGGAATTTTGTGCTACTAATGGGATAAAATTTTATTTTTCATGTCCTCATACATCTTCACAAAATAGGAAAGCCGAACGCAAAATTCGTTCCATAAATAACATTGTCCGAACTCTCCTAATACATGCCTCCATACCTCCATATTTTTGGCATCATGCTCTCCAAATGGCTACATATCTTCTTAACATAATTCATTCTAAAGGTCTGACATATTCGTCCCCCCTAAAAATCCTGTATAATAAAAACCCGTCTTATTCTCACATTCGGATTTTTGGGTGCTTGTGTTATCATTATTCCCATCCACCATAATTAACAAACTTGAGGCTCGGTCTACGCAGTGTATTTTGGATTATCAGTCGAATCATCGTGGTTATAAGTGTTTTGATTTATCCTCCAAGAAAATCATAATCAATCGCCATGTCATTTTTATGAAACTTCAATTCCATTCACGAAAGTTCATACTCGAACCTAAGTCGTATAATTTTTGGATGACCAAATATCTCGTATATTATTCGAATTTTTCGGACATCTCGTACCCAAAATCCTCCAGTGCCTTGCGCTGACAATCTTTGCGTCCAGTTTACGCCCTTGGAATAGTTCGGCGGTTGGGCCTGTCGAATTCTGGAGCTGGTCCCAGCAAAAGCAACATCACTGGAGTTTGGGCTAGCGAATGTATTTACCTATTTGGCAGTCCGTCGAACCAGAAAATTTTCAAAATTCCTAAATTCTTCCTCGAGTCATAGGCCGGTCACCGTGGTCAGTAGGGTATTTTACACAAAAGATATTTTTAATTTACATTCGATGTCTCTAAATCCCTTGCGCAAATCACATGTCGCGCATTAAATGACTAATTGGAAAATTGCTATGTGATGAATTTAATGTTCTTGTTGATAATAAAGACGTAGGAGTTGGTGCCCGTCCATATGGTCTTAATATTATCAGGTCTATGTGGATTTTTGCTCATAAGGAGAAATTCGGATGGGTCATTGCTCGACATAAAGGCGCGACTTGTTGGTGATTGTAAGAACTGGCCAGGTTGGTATTGATTGTGGTGAGGCGTTTAGTCAATGGTCAAACCGGCTACCATTCGCGTGCTTAGCTTAGCTCTTTCAAAGACTTGGTCCAATCCATCAGTTGGATGTCAAGAATGCTTTCTACATGGTGATCTCAAAGAAGCAGTCTATATCATCGTAGTTGGGTTTCGGGGGATCCCAACCGCCCTATCATGTCTGTTTGTTGAAGAATCCTTATATGGCTTGATCTCTACGAACTGGTATACGATTTGCTAATTTTGTTTACTATTGGTTTCACTCACAGATCAGATAATTCCTTGTTCATCTCTGCGTGGTTCGTCATTGGCCAATAATACATTGTATGTGGATGATATCATCTTATCTTGCCTCCTCAGATACTTTGCGTCTATCTGTAGCCATGCTCGATTACGAATTTGCTATGAAGGACTTAGGAGTCGTTGAGTTATTTTTTGGGGATTCTTTGTCAGCGTCATTCAGGTGGCTTGTTTCTGTCTCCAGCGGAGTATCTTCTTTGAGATCATCGAGAGAAGCTAGGATGTCATCCTGTGAAGTCCACTTCCACACGGTTGATGCAAACCAGGCGAGTGTCGCGGGCGGTGCATCACGAGGACCGATCATTGCTCGCGATCTTGCGAGGAGCCCTCCGATTATCTTACATTTACGGACCCGGATGCATTATGCGGTTCGGCGGTGTGTTTATTCATGCATGATCCCGAGTTGAGCACATGAATGCAATCAAGCGCGTCGTTCGGTATATTCGCGGACCTTTGGACTATGGGTTGCCGCTTGTATCCTTCATCTACATCCACACTTGTCTCTTTACGGATCTTTGATTGGGGTGGTTGTCCGGCACCAGACCAGTCGACTCCGGCTCGCGTATGTTCCTTGGCAACAACTTGGTCTCCTCAACGGTCGGCAAATAGCGTCGAGCAACTCTATCACGCTTTCGAGTGCGGAGGCGAATATCGAGGGTAGCGAATGTGGTCTCCGAATCATGTTGGCTCGTAATTTTGCTCTTGGAACTTCATTGTCCCATTCGAAGGCAACCTTGGTATATTGTGCGATAACATTAGTGCCATCTACTGTCGGGTAACGGTTCAACACCAAGCACCAAGCATATCGAAATGGACATTCACTTTGTCGTGAAAAGGTTGCAAAGGGTCAAGTTCGCGTCTGTCATGTCCGTCTCGTTATCAAATTGCGGAACATTTTACAAAGGGTCTACGGTGATTCTCTTTGAAGATTTTAGGGGCCTTGATCTCGGCGTTAGAAAACCATCGCTATGGTAGGGTGTGTTAAGCGAGCAATATACATGTGATATACTGCGAATATATATCACGTGTGCGAATTTGGCGATCGGCGACCGCGAATGGCGATCCAGCATTGGGCCTCTCGGCGACCCGTGACAGCCGGCAACCGTACGCCCGAGTTGGGCCTCGGCAACCCAAATGACGGCAACCAGTACGCCAGCGGTAGGCAAAAGCGATGGACAAAATCTTGTATATTAAGGAAAGTATATTGTGTGTATATTGTAGTATATTTATTACCATAATTAGTGTTATACACTTACCATAATTGTATAGTTAGAATTATGGTAGAATAAGGTTTTAAGAATAAATTAGGAATAAGATTCTCCTATTTTGTAACTTGTATATATATTTATTCAATCAATGAAAATAATTAAGGAGATTATTTCTTTCAGTATATATATATACATAGAGGGGAGAAAGGCGCATTGGAGGAATATTTGAGATTTTACTATGTATAGTAAAAAGTTTTATTAAATGTTATCGGATTTGTTAATTACTTTAATGAGTATGTCGCTTCAAAATTAATTTGATCTTCGGTAGATTATCGAAAGAAATAAATTTTAATAGCATCAATAAGTAGTAATACTTTAAACAAAAGCGATTACAAATGAGTTACATTGATTTATATTTTCATCTAGTATCCAGTCTTGACATGTGTTTTGGCTTTATTAATATTATAATCTCATTTTATAGGAAATATTTTAAAGATTTGTGCCATTATAATAAAAGATTCTTCAAAAAGAAAAAAATCGACTCTTGAAGACTCGACATGTGCCATTGCACGTTTTCGATTTCTGTGATACTCCAACTCTTTTTTTGTTACACTCTTATCTGTCAGTTTGTCACTTATATGTTATGTGCGATCGTTTTTTTATTTATATTCAATTCAATTTTTTCATTTTTTCTTTTGAAGTCATCCATTTCGAACAAAAATAAATTCAGTTTCATTAGGATTTTTTCTTTGCAGTTCAATTTTCTTCAATTCAGTTCTTTGGTTGTGTCTTATAAGAGAACACAAATCCGATATAATCGAATAATTATATTTGAATGGCGATAAAAATAATAACTATTATAAAAAATTAAAAAAATGTCAAATCTCTTACGTACTTTTTCTAAATTCAATTCATATTATTGAAATAATGGACATCATTTATAAGATAACAATACATAATTGATGAGATGACTAAACTCTCTTTATTCCCATGTAAAAATATAATGGAACAAGTTAACAAGAATAAACATGCACGCCTAAAATCATGATCAAAATAAATTATATATATTATTTAATGCTGGTTAACTTTTTTACTGACCATGTACTAAGAATGAAATGTGTCACACACTCACATATATAATAATTTGATTTTTAAATTTTTCGATGTTTGTTTTTTGAAATCGAAAACCACAAATTCTATCTTAATCTGAAACCAAACAAAAAAACGAAAAATCAAACCAAATACTAAAGAAAATCGATTTGATTTAATTTGAATATTGCATATCTCAATGTTAAAAAAAAAATCATTTGCATCACATATCCTTTTAATTTCAATCTACTTTATTTTCTAACATTTGATCGGTGAATAAAATATATTTTATATAACAACAATAACGTACTCAGTAAAATTTCACAAGTGAGCCTTGGGAGGATATGATGTACGCAAACCATATCCTCATCTTTGTGGGGGTAGAGAAATTGTTTCTGATAGACCATCAATTCAAAAAAAAATGTAATCAAAACAAGATATAAGAAAAATATGTAGTAGTAAAAAGTGAAGAATAAGATATTATGAGCACACTAACTAAAACTACTAAATAAGAAGAAGAGGATACTAACTAAAACTATGTGTGGCCAGTGGGTCGGGGAGGGGCGGGACGGGAGAGGGTCGGGACACGAGCTCCGACGGGATGGGAAGAGGTCCCGCACGTCCCACCGGAAGGGGGGCGGGATTTGGCGGGACGGGGTCGGGTCGAGATCGGAATTTTTGGGTTTTTTTTCACTTAATTTAAAAATAATATATATCAACACTTCAATAATTGAACAAGATAGTGTAATAAAAATATCTCAATGTTGTTTTTGTACCTCTTATATTATTTAATAGAAATATATTTTTTTTGTAATACAATTTCAAAATTACAACTTTGTGGTGTTGAAAGTTGCAAATCACATAATAAAATTGCATTTAAAAAATTACATATTTATAAACACCTTTTATAATTTCTTCACAATGTCTTGTGGTTCTTCAGTTGGAATTGAAATTTATTGGTCAAATTGGTTGACGTCGCTTCCAGTTCCGCCGACAAGATTTCGTTGTAGTTTAAATCGTCTTCTTCGTTGATCTCTGGTTGACCGCACCTACTACGCTCCGCTCGTATCCAATCTCTGAATAAAACTTCAAACTCCAAGTTGTCTCTCGCTAATGAGTGTATGTTCTCTCCTATTTGAAATCTTCCGGCAGAAACAGAGCTTTCAGACGTTGTTAATGACGCTTGAATGTTCAACACATCTCGGGCCATCTTTGTTAATGTCGGAAATGTCTTCTCTTGTTCCCTCCAGTATTTAAGCAAGTTTTCACGTCCTTCTTCATTGAGAACTGCTTGGTACAGTACAATACCCTACAAAATAAAAACATCAAACTCGCTAACTTGATTAGCAGTGGAACCACTAAACATTCTATTTATAAGGCTTTCAATACTAGCGGCATAAACATCATATCTTTTATAAGGTTGTATTGAAGAAGAAGAAGGAGAAGAAGAAGATGGTATAGAAGCCGGTTGATTGCTAGCACTTTCCTGTTGGTAATGCATACACATTTTTTTGCATTCATCGTGTATGCTAGACAAAACTTTTTCTTTTTCTGCATTCATCGTGTATGCTGACCTTTTCCCATTTTAAATTTATAAACATTTTTACAAATTTTACATCTAACTACTTGATTCTCTTGGTCCCTATAAAAAAAATCTCATGCAGCTGATTTTAACTTTCGTTATGTGGGGACTCGTCTCATACTAGGGGAATAGGAGGCGTTCAAGTTTCAGTTTGAGGTGCACTAGTGGGTGTGTCATCTAGATTATCTTCTAAATTAAAGTCTGGTTCAGTTGCAGAATATATCTCATCATCTAATGGTATATCATTAAAAATATCAGTTTAATCTATATGAGTGTAATAAATCAAATCATCCTGTCTAGGAATATGATGACTAGAAGAAGTACCATGCCCTTGTTACCCCTACTAGAAGAAGCACCCTTACCCTTACCTATAATCGTACGTCTTAATCCTTCCATTTAATTATGCAATGAAATAATTAAAGGTAATGAATTTAAGTGTGATAATTAAATTAAAGTAATAATAATAATTTAAAGAAGGAACGAATGTACCAAACGCCGACGTAACGTCGACGTGTAATCGAGGTTGAAAATTAAAATTTTGCTCGATGGATGATCCTCAAGCTAGTTGTCAACTTTAGTCGCAATTTTTGAACTTTGATACAATTATACAAATGAACAAATAAAATAAAATATTTAGTAGGCAATGTAATTGTAGACTTGTATAGAGACATATTGAGAGATTAGAGAGATTGTATGAAGATTTGTGAGATAAAATGAAGAGAAAATGATGTATTTATAGTTGAGAAATTTGATTAAAGTGTAAATATACTAACTTATGAGTTGAAAATAAATGTTAAGGGGGTAGGGGGTTTATGGAGTGGGGTGTAAAAAATGGTCGTTGTGCAACGACCATTTTTGCAAAAAGGGGGTCGGGATCGGGTCTGGGGCGGGACGGACCTGGGCCGGATGAGCCCAGGTCCCATCCCGATTTCTAATCCAGACACCATTTTTTAGGGGGATCGAGGCAAGGTCGGGGCGGCGTCAAGACGGGATCGGGCAGACCCAGCCCACTGGCCACCCGTAACTAAAACTACTAAATAAGAGGAGAAGACTAGTTGCCCCTCCCACATAAAAGTACTACACTCCACATAACAAACACCAGAAAATGGAATAAAGTTAAAAGAGTGTTTTTCCTTTTTCTTTCTTTTCTCTTGTTTTATTTTCTTATACATCTTTACTTGTTTGTATCTCCCATCCATCGAATATATTACTCCCATGCTCGATGATATGATATTTCTTAATGAACGTGAGTTCATTATTGTATCTCTTCTTTCATATTGAATAATGTTCTTTGGTGTCTTTTATATCCTTAACAACTTTAATTACAATAATAATGTAAACACTAGGTGTTTTTTTCTTATCTGTTTTAGTTTTGGTGGACATAATTTTCTGATACATATTGGTGAGAGGTGACAAGTATCCGTTTAGTTAAGGTGTGCGAGATCTAACCCGAACACAACAATTATAAAAAAAATACTGTAAAAAAATTCGCACTAGATTTTTGTTTTTCTTCTTTTGCATTTGTTCCAACATAAACATAATTATATCACACTTTATAGTAACACCAGCAAAAATATATTCAGTGTAATCTAGAGTCTGGAGAGAGTATGATATATTAAAACCTTATTCCTATCTTTACGGGGTACAAAGATTATTTCCGATAGACAATCAGCTCAGAAGAAATGTAATCAAAGCAGGATTAAAAGAAAAATAACGACATGAAAAATCGCAATACAATAGAACAAATGAAGCAACATGTAATAGTAAAGCGAGACAAATACAAGATGATATACCACATGCACAAAAAGAAAAAGGTCAAAAATCATAGTTTGACGGATATAAATGATGAGAAGTTCTTAAAAGAAATTAACGAGATTTCACAAATATGAACTTTACATATTTGGTTATGATAATGATAATTTTAAAAATTAACATTGTCAAAAAATTCCTAACATCAATCAAATCATACTAATTTTATTTTTGAAAAGAAAAAAATGAATATAAGTTTTAAACGCAAAAAAATCGAGCTCACTAATTTGCAACATTTCTCCAATCGTGAAAATACCGTTGTAGGACAAATCCAATTATATGGCTTTGCAGCGTAGCGAATTTTAAGGCTACATCTCACTTTGTGCCCCTCAAATTAAAATAATTATCCACCAATATTCCTATTATTTTCATACTTTTGGAAAAAATTAAAACTATTTACATGGCTCCTTAATTATGATATCATTATGGTAATCAGCATCAATGTATATAAATATCGTGATATGGTATGAATGATATTTTTGTGGGGCGAGTCGGTACTAAAATAACCCGTCCATTTGTGTTTGGATTGATAAACCCTAATTGGAGAGTAGTCTCCCCTTAAACCCTAGTTGAAGTTCATTTGCATAGCAGAGAGCTTCAACAATGGCAGAAAATCAATCCATAGCAAGAACTTTCCCAGTGAAGCCAAAATTGAAACCCACATCATCAAATTCCACTACACCAACTCCTGAATCCAAGTATTGGAGATCATTCAAAACCCCTAAAGATATTCAAACCCAAACCCTAGTTTCTTCCATCAGCTCCGTGACCTTTTCTCCAACATCTCCTCACGATTTCGTCGCCACCCATTCCGCCACCGTCTCCATTTTCTCCGGCCAAACCCTAGAACTCAAAACGACAATCTCCTCCGCGTTTCGCGATACTGTCACCTCCGCTTCATTCCGCTCCGATGGTCGTCTCATTGCCGCCGGTGACCTTTCCGGTATCGTTCAAGTGCTTGACCTTAAGAGCCGTGTCCCCCTTCGTCGACTTCGTGGTCATACCCGACCCGTTCGTGTTGTCCGTTATCCGCGAGGCGACAAGCTCCACCTATTCTCTGGTGGAGATGATGCTATTGTTAAGTATTGGGATATTACTACTGAGTCGAAAATTTATGATCTTTTAGGGCATAAAGATTATGTGAGGTGTGGTGATACTTCGCCTGTTAGTGATGATATGTTTGTTTCCGGGTCTTATGATCATACTGTGAAAGTTTGGGATGTTAGGGTTTTGAATTCGGGTTATGTGATGGAATTTGATCATGGAAAGCCTGTTGAGGATGTCGTTTATTTGCCGGCTGGTGGGTTAGTTGCTACTGCTGGTGGAAATTCTGTGAAGATTTGGGATATACTTGGAGGTGGGAAACTGCTATATACAATGGAGAGTCACAACAAGACTGTGACTTCAATTTGTGTCGGTAAAATTGGGAAGGAGAGTGGCGAGGAGGCGCAACAATACCGGATTTTAAGTGTGGCTTTGGATGGATATATGAAGGTTTTCGATTATGCCAAATTCAAGATTACTCATTCGATGAGGTTTCCAAATCCTCTAATATCTGTTGGGTTCTCACCGGATTGTTCTACGAGGGTGATTGGGGCGTCAAATGGGACATTGTATATTGGCAGGAGAAAGGTGAAGGATAGTGAAAGCACGGAACTTGTGGATTTTTGTGGTTTTCATCCGGTAGAGGAGTCTCAGAGGCGGGTGTTGAGGCCATCTTATTTCAGATACTTTCAGCGAGGGCAAAATGAGAAGCCCTCCGAATGGGATTACTTGATTAAGAAGCCGAAAAAGATAAAGGTGGCAGAGCATGATAAGCTGTTGAAGAAATTTATGCATAAGGAGGCTTTGTTAGCTGCTTTGAATAGGAAGAACCCGGAAAATGTGGTAGCTGTTATGGAGGAATTGGTTGCTAGGAAGAAGTTGTTGAGATGTGTGTCAAACTTGGAAACTGAAGAACTTGGTTTGCTTCTAAGGTTTCTGCAGAGGTATTCAACCATGCCTAGATTTTCAAGGTTTCTGATGGGCTTGACAAAGAAAGTCGTTGAGATGCGAGCTGAAGATATTAAATCATCGGATGAACTGAGAGGTTACATTAGAAATCTTAAACGAGACGTCGAGGAGGAAATAAGAGTGCAACAGACATTGCAACAGATACAGGGCATTGTTTCTCCTCTGCTCAAGATTGCTGCAAGGAGATGATAATTGCTTATTGTTGCCTGTCAATTATCTGGCTCTTCATTTCTCTTTTCTGCTATCAAGATTTCCTTTAATTTAGTGAACCATAAAAAGTTTTGACATCAGATTGTAGTATTCCTTCCAAGAAATTTTGTTCTTTTATATAGTATTGTTAAAGCTTGTCTTTACAATTTGGCTGAATTGGATTAGTTTGTATAAGTATTTCTTTGGGCTTTTACCTAATCAGCTGCGCCTAATTGGCATTGCTAGCAACTGGTGTACTTGGAAATCTTTGAGCCTCACTATTTCTTCTCTATGAAATTGATTTTGCTGGATAGCTCTGAACTTGTGAATTATTTTCCTCAAGTTGGAAGGATAAATTGGTTTTCTTGTTTTTGGAATTCAATTTTCATTTTTCATCATACAATGTATAAGATTTTTTCCTTTAATATCTATGATATATTGGGCAGTTCTGCTGTTCTACATTCTTAGTGGAAGTCTCACTCATTTCACTGTATGTATCCGTGATGGTTGGTTGTGCCAAGTTCAGTTGGTTGTTTGCTGGTAAATGGAATTCTCAGGCCATGACAGATGATGGGGTTCTAGAAGAGGACTTTGCCAATGATCAAACTGAGAACTTCTCTACCAATTTGGCTGACGTGTTTTAGGTTCTCGCGTGGTGGTTCTTGTTGTTGTTGCAAGGGATCATAGTGTAATCTAGGTTCTGAACCTTTGTTGAATCAATAACAAAAAGGTTTTGTGACCTCTGTCAGTGTCTAAAGGACTTTGGTTCGTTTGTGATCTGCGGCAATGCAGGAGGAAGTTAGGAACACAGGTGGAATTCAAAAAATCTGAGGACAATGCAAAAGTTTAGATCACAAAAGGGTGGAGGCATGAATGTCATAGTGGATTACGTATCAAAAAAATAAATGAATGTCATAGTGGCTCGACATAATCCTTTAGCATGAGAGACATCAAAGTGAAATGTTTCATCAAATTTCTCTTTGATGTCTTTTTAGTCTTTCGAGTGATTTTATCACTAATTGTTTATACTCACTTTCGATGTTTTCAAAAGTAGTGTGAACTGTACCAAGGGTGTATGAACACTGCACTAACAGATTGTACAACTAAGTTATGTGAACAGTACCAAGGGTGTAAGAACACAATGTTTTTATGGGACTCTTCCCTCCAATTTTGCTCTGGTTTTTTCTCCATCTCTTTCTCTCTGTCTTTTTCCTCCTTCACTCCTTGCTTGAACTTAGCCACTCTCAAACTTTTGCTTAATTCCTGTGAACTTTGTCATGCTTCGCGTTTTTTTCAATGCCTTCGTCCTTTCACGACTCCTGTGTTTCTATTACGATTCCACTCAAGAGCATCATTTATTCACTTCCACTCCGAACAAATGCATAACCGACGAATGTAAGCAATCTGATGGTGATAGTTTCCGTAAATGTGAGTGGTAAGTTGGTGTCTGCTATAATTTTAAGCTCTGGTGAATTTTTCTTCGCTCTTATGTTTTTCACCCCTTTATTGGTAAATCTCTTTTACTATTCTTTTGGATTGTGTACTTCTGATTTGCACATGCATGCTTGGAATTTTTCCGCATAGACATAAATATGCTCTAGGCACATTGTATTTCCACGTAGAACAAAAAATGGTGAGGAAAGAGACGAGCTTTGATGCAGCCAAGGTGTTTGACGATATACTTGACTCATTTGGTATTTCTGGAGAGTTAAATTCGACGTTTTTGGTATGTTTTTCCCTGCTGGGCGTCTTTTTCTCTCCTGGTGGGGGACTGTGTTTGGATTGTGCTGTTTGAATTTTCTGTAGGTTAATCATTATAATACTCTTTTTGTGGCGTACAATGGAAAGAAAAACAAGTTCTGCTGGACTCTACTAGTATATAGATTATTAGGTGGAATTTCTATAAGGGGTTATTGAGGTTCAGGATTCTGCATTTCATTTTGTGATTTGTATAGAAGTGAGAGACTGTTGAATTTTCTATGAATTTCTAAGCAAAAAGGTGAAATTAGAGGTCTTTAATCCATTTCCTTTCCTTTAAGTGCTTACTTTTGGCTAAATGTTGGTTGTATCAGATGGAGTAGAATTCTGGTTGTAGTCGATTTCACCATGTTTGACCAATTATATCTAAATGGGAATTACTCACCAACTGCCAATTTCTTAAAAGTCTGAAAGAATCAAGATTGCCTTCCAGAAACTTTGTTTTAAGCCAAGAGCTTTTTGAGGTTATATTCATCTATCTTAAGCCGGCCTACAGAACTACTGATATTGGCCAAGAATCTGGAACTTAGTACTATGATGCACAATTCAGCTAGAAAATTCAACTCACATTCCGTTGAGATTTCTGGTCACAATTGAAAGGTACAAGTATATCAAATAAGTTATATTTAGCATACTATTCTTGCCTAGGTATTAATTTGTATATAACCTGTCATAATTTTCACATGGTCTGTCATGCTTTTGATGTGAACACTACAATTAATCTGCTTGTTCTGTTGTTTTACAGTATGAGAATGTTGAACAGAGGAATCGCTCATAGGTCTCCTTGAAGAATGAAGTCTAGGATAAATAAAGGTAGAGTGGGTGCACTTTACTATAGGAAAAGAAATTCTCCTGTTAACGAGGATCATAGTCCCACATCAAATTTCAGACTTTCATGCTTTAACTTCCAGTTACTGACTTTATTCGTCTAGCTTCAATAAGAGCTCTAATGCTCATTACATGTGTGTTTCAAAAAGTTGGGAGAAAACAGATAAGGTACATGGTTTGTTTAAGAGGATAGAAGAAGTTATTAACGTCCAAGGTTCTTTAATGCTATATAGACACCATAGTGGCTGTTCACTGATCTTACACTAGCAAGATTAGTTCATACGAAAGGTAGAACCTTGAAAGGTGTCTCACAATGGGAAACACACTCATTTATAGCTAGAAAAGTATAATAGAAAGTGAATTTAACTTTTCCAATTTATATACCTTCCTATCATATTACCAAATGCTTATCTGTTTAGCATGATCCTTTAGCTTTTATTCCTTACATATACTTTATTAGAGCATTGGAGGGAATAATTATACACTTACAGTTTTCTTCTATATCAATATGTTCCTAGATTATTAAAAAGATAATGTCTTCTGAGCTGAATCGAGAATTTTTACTTTGCATGCGTAGGTCTTCATCAAGGAAGAGTCTTGTTTATAGGCCCTGGGAACAAAGTGTTTTCTAGTCGGTGCTTTTTTCGGTTTTAGTCAAGTCTATATAAGTTGGAGAGGAAGGAAAACGATCGATAAGAATGGATAAAAGTATTTACTGTATTTGTACAACTTTCTTAAGACCCTCATTGTTATTCTTAATCTCTTTTCTGAGATTGAAAAAAAAAAGAATTTATTTAAGACTTTGGTATTGTAAGTCTTTTTTTGTTTTGCACTAGGCTGTTCCAGTAGGTGACTTAAAAACCACTGTATTCAATTTATTAATTGTAAGTTAGTAGCCATCCGTTTTAAATTATTTATATACAAAGCACTTGAGAAAAACTTCCTGCATTAGTGGAATCATAGTTCCTTTCCCCAAAGAATGCAATTTCTAGAATCATGCATGCAGTTACTCCAATTTGGACATCTGCTCCACTCACATTTCAGAGTTGATGAAGACTAAATCTTGGAGCCCTCATTTGCTTCTGTATTGTGATATCCTCTCCTTTTTCTTTTTGTTGCACCCCCCACCCTTCTTGCATATGCTTCCTCCATATATGTAAATATTATCAGTGGAATCGTCATTGTTGTTGATCTGGTTGAGCAGGCCACGATATTTACGTAGATATGCAGTTTAACAGCCCAGCTTTCTCAAACAATGGAGAAAGAGATCAAGAAATGGCAGTACAGATGTAAGTAAGTTGTATCCAACATATTTGGAAGATATTGTGAGTCTAAACTGCACTTTGGGAGGAATAACGATTACTTGAACAAGAACTTGTGGTTAATGTCCTACACTTTCAATTATTGTGGAATACTAATTCTGGAGGTGTATCTGTTTGTTTTGCTTATTGTGCATCGTCAATAAAAAGTACTCCCTCCGGATAAAAAAGAGTGTCCACATAGCCTTTTTTTCTTGGGTCAAAAAGAGTGTCCACTTATTAAATCAAGAAAGATCTAACCTCATTTTTTCAGATTTGCCCCTATTAAGTGTTATGTGATTAAATCACAATGCCTATTTAATTAGGGGCAGTTTTGGGCAAATTACCTATTTTTGTCTAGAAGATAGTATTTTCTTAAGGGGTGTGCAAATGACTAAGTGGACACTCTTTTTGATCCGTAGGTAGTAGTATAGTATATTACTGGTGCAATCACATCTTTTAAGAAAAAAACAATTCTGTAAAATATTGGGCCCGTGCTCAGCACGGTCAGCCTCTTTCTAGTTTCTATATATTAGAAAAGCCTTAGGTTTCGACATGTCTGCTTTCATGTCAATAAATTTAGAACTGAGGGCATATTTATATCGGATTTTTCAACCATTTTCTTTTGCGTCTCTTCCATCCGCTGACTGGAACAGCCACATGGCCTATCCTCTACAGCTAGGTCTCGTTCTATAGCCTTCTAGCATTTCCTTTTGTTCCTTTTCCATGTTCTTTTGTGTCATTTTTATTGTTAGCGCTACGAATTCTCTTGGTGGAATTGAAAACCGATATTGACGGTGTTTCTGCGGAAGTTTTATCTCCTCCTTGGTTTATTTCTAATTATTGGGAGAAAAGTAACAGGTGAAAGGTTGATGGGAAGCTGTAATCCTATTGATTAGGTGATTTCGTGATTTTGACCTAGAACTCTAGGTTGGAGATTTATGTTGGTTTAATATGTGATGCTACCCTTTTCTGGATTCTTTTCCGGCTTAATAGGAGTATAATTCCAGTTCGATATGTTCTGTATTTTGTGAATGCTATTGAATTTCCATTTTTTTGAGTGTGCTATTCCTGAATTTCGAAGTGTTTTACTTTAGCTTCTCACATCATTTTCCCTTATAATCGTGTAACAGGAATCAGAGATCGCTGGCAAAATGTCAAAACTTGTAAAGATGAATAATTGGATGATATATAAGTGTGATTGGTAGAGGTAAGGTCTGCGTACATCCTACCCTCCTCAGATCCCACTTGTGGAATTACACTGGGTATGTTGTTGTTGTATAAGTGTGATTGGTATCTTCATAATCCATGCAGGTAACTAGGTAAGCATATGCCCAAGCTGGAAAGAAGAGAAGATCGCGCTGTTTGTAGAAGACAGGAAACTTCACAGTACTGAGGGCAAGCTCTTGAGTATCCGTTGAACATAGTCATCATTACAGCAAAAAACAGTGCACCTAAGTAAACACCACCACCCCTTGTTGTATTGTTATGCATCTCCGTTCGCAGGAACAGTGTCGTTGTTATGAAAGCCCTTGATAAGCTGGAAAGTAGAACAGAACACTTTGTTTACCTCTAGATTAACATTCAGCAACTTAAAAGGGTGATTTTCCCCCCTAAAATTCTTTGAAATGCTATTCACTTGTACTATCTTGAATACATATATGAATGAATTCCTCTTCATAAGAAGGAATTCTCTAGCTGAGCAAGCTTTCATTAGTTCCTTCTTGTTAACACCATAACTCTTGTGTGGTTAGAGCAGCAGGGTGGCTCTTGGATTTGTTAAAAGGGACACAAGCTCGTCCCCGAGCTTCTGCCCAATTGTGAAATGACTGGAATTTTTCAATAACAAACTTGTAAGGTTCATCTCGATGTGCCCGATATGGCTCTTGATCCTTCCATGATATCACCTGTTATCAACACAGTAAAAGACTTAATCAGAAACCTTAAATGTTCCGCGATTTGAAATACAAAACAAAATCAGCTGTGAATGAGGCTTCTTGTAAGAAATTAGCTACTCCTTTCCTTTCAGGGTATTTGAATACCATGTATCTAAGACGTTTTCACAGGGACAAAACAATTTGTTCATCTGATAGAAGAACTATGTCATTGACATAGTCATAAGTTTCTGGTGCAGGCTGTAGGAGTGAGATCATCACAGTAGTTCCGTGAAGACTGGATTGATTGCCTAATTGAATTCTCTACCTGTAATGTTGTTGAGAATGTTTGAAACTTCAGATCAACGATTCATACTTAGCCCGATCTGATGGTCTGTTATTTAATTTTGAGACTACTAAACTTTGAACCTTTGTAAACTTTAATTATTTTTTAGATAGGGGATGGGTTCCTAAAATAACTATTTGTGTACTTGCTTCATGGAGGAGTGCACAAACGTATCAAAAAGAGTTGGATATTATCTTAACACGTAAGTAAAAAAGAAGAGGTTCAAATTTACTCTTCTACTATTGGAAATATTTTAGAAATACATTTTGTTACACTTTTAGGCTATTTATACCCTTATCATTTGGCAAGTCGTTTCGTATTTGCTCTTGATCTTAATAGAGCTTAGGTTAAAATCTTGGCAAGATGAATTTCACGTATCAAATTAACCTTCTACTTTTGACAATGTTTTAAGATTACCCTACATTATACTTTGATTAAGAATTTTTATTTCAAAAGCTATTTGAGAAGTATCGAATTTTCTCTAAATACAAGGATATCAATAATTTCAACAGTCCACACATCTTGTTTTGATCAAGAGTAAAGTTGATCCAAATGCACTCATTACAAGTTTATGGTAATGAGTAATAGGTATAAATTTAATAGAAATATATATTTTCAAGATTTTTTATACATGTAGAGTCGAAAGCAATAGATTCATTTGCATCAATTGTTAGTAGAGTAGATGGTATCATTGGTTTAAAAAATCCAAGAATTTGGTGCTGTTCAGTTGACCTTCTTCACTCCTTAATTATGAATTAATTATACAAAATCACAACCATTTGGTGTACCTTCTCTTCTGCCGGTTTTCTAAACAAGATGAAAATTGTATCCGTTGCTGCATTACGTTCAAGGACTACAAGTAATAACTTTTTATTCATATTGTTGTGATGGGATAGATAAAATATTTTAAACATTATTTAGAGTTTTCGGTTCGACACACATGTATGCTAGAAAAAATTTCTTTTTTAAATGGGTTTTTAGGCAATGTAAATTCAAATTAGTTGGAGCTCCAATACAAGTATCAAACACCGAATAAAAATAAAAAATCTTTATTTAGGTATATAATAATGTTTGAATTTTGAAATAGTGAATGGAATTAAAGTGTGTTACGGTTTACATATGTTAGTCAGGAAGCACAGCTAACACCAGCCAATGGAAAAAAGGAAAGTCAAATAACTGCACAAGTCTCATATTTTTTGTTATACTTTACAAGAGAAAAATCCGTGACATTTGAGTATAAAATATCAATTGAGGAATTACTCCCTCTTCTTAAAATGAATGAAGGAGAACCATTTTTTTTAAAAAATATTTGATTTTAATTCACACCTCTAATTTCTAATGTTTTGGAAATAAAATATACATAATAATTAAAAGCTAGATAAAAAGTAGATTATAAATTATAAAATTTTTAGTCAAAGATACAATGTATATGGAAAGGTTTGGTGGGTTGACTTCAAAAGTAGTGTCTTATAATGTGGAACAAGAGGAGTACAAGAAAAGATGTTGCAAGAGTAAGATGTTTCAGTGTTATCAAATTAGTAAAATCTATCCAATTTTGTGTGGAAACTCTTTTAACCCAACAAATTAGTGGAAGGCATATAATATTTTATTGATAATTCAGCTAAAACAAAAAGATCATTATAATTATTGATTATATGACTTCTGTGTTAGAAAGTTCGAAATGCTAAAGACAACATATTCAAGGAGAAATAATTGCTATTTATAATTCTTACTTCTTCTATTTCATACTCTCAGTCGTGTCGTGGTTACTAATTGTCTTAAATTATTTATCGTTTTAAAAATTTTAAGATATAATTATTTTTTATCTTTATTAAATTTTTATTATTAATGGAGATAAAACATAAATAGAGTAAACATTTAATCGAGAGATATTATAATTTAGATATAAGTAAAGATAAAGTAGGTCAAATAATTTTTCTAATTAATATTTTTTAAGGAATGTGTAAAATAGATAATTTGAAACGGAGGGAGTATAATACTAATATTTTCACTGCCTTAATTAATCTCGCATTACTTCTCTGAATCAAGCGACCCCTTACTGCTATTACATCGATAACTTCCAATTGTGTATTTAACACACAGAGAAAATTGACTCCCGCAATAATAGTCATAATAGTAGTACTTCAATAAATATTGACTTAAAATGTCCTCATCAATCAAGGGTATATTTAAGACCCACGTGAACGTAATAGTGATTTAAATTAAACTCTTAATAGAAGTTAATGAAGATTAAGACAGACATAAATTTGTAACACTGCAATTGGATTGTGTTTTTTCCGGGACAATTAAGAGTGTGCATGTAATAAATATTTGCTATTAAAACCATTAATTGCTAAGTTGACATAATTGATACTCCGTCCGTTCCATAATAAGTAGTATTTTTAACTTATGTACATCTGTTAAAAAATTGTTCACTTTAAAAAATTATGAGTGCTTTTACTAACTTACCTATAATTAATGCATAGAAAAGAAAAAAACTACTTAATGATTCTTGATTATGTAAATAAGGGTAGTTTTGGAAGAATAAGGTTAATTTCTTTTTGAAATTCTAAACCATCACTTATTTTGAAATAAAATGAAAAGTCTAATACACTACTCTCTCCGTCTCATAATAAGTGTTGTTTTAGACTTTTATTTTATTTTAAAATAAGTGTTTTTTTAGGATTTTAAAAAGAAATTGACCTTATTCTCTCAAAATTACCCTTATTTACATAATTAAAAATTATTAAATAATTTCTTTTTTAAATATTAATTAAGGGTAAGTTAGTAAAAATATTCATAATTTTCTAAGAATGTAAAATTTCTTAATAAGTGTGTATAAACTAAAAATATAATTTATTATGAAACGGAGAGAATATTGGTGTACTTATTATGAAACGGCGTGAGTAATCACGGAGCAGTTAGATTTTACTATTTTAGTTAGAAGTAGACTTTATTAATATTGATGATTGGTAAACAACAACACCCACCTGAAGATCAGAAAATTTTCTGTACAACAAGGTGGCATTAACTGTAATTCATTCTTATAGCAAAGGGCATTCTGGTCAGTTTGATTACAAAAATTTGAACTCATTGCCCGTTTGTAAACCTCGAAATTCAAAAGAACTATCTTCAATGCAACCAATTCAACGCCACCAAACACACCTTAAACAAACAGATACACAAAGAACACTTTCTTGCTTTTCCGGCGAGTATTTCCGACGAAATAAAACAAGAAAAGGGATGACGGGGTTGGTAATGGTGAGTAGGGGGGTGGGTTGTGGAGGGGGTGGGGTGTGTAAAAATGGGAAGAGTTGTAAAGAAGAGAAAAACCAACATATGTTGTGTTTGTTGGATTTTTTGTTAGCAGCTTTGAGGAAATCTATGATGTCTTGTCGGTTTGATGATCGAAAAGAGGAAGTGAAATCATCAACCGTTCATCATATGGAAATTGGATGGCCCACAAATGTCCAACATCTTACTCATGTCACTTTCGATAGGTTTCATGGGTTTTTAGGTCTTCCTCTTGAGTTTGAAGTTGAAATCCCTTGTAAAGCACCTAGTGCCAGGTTTGTTAAAAACCTTTACTTTATCGTGTTTTGGCTTTTTGGGTACTCTTAAATTTCAATTTTTTTGATCTGGGTCGACTTTGGTTTCATGATTCTTTTTGCCATTTATGTTGTTAAAAATCTTAACTTTATCTTGTTTTGGCCTTTTGGGTACTTTTAAATTTCAAATTCTTGATCTGGGTCGACTTTGATTTCTTGATTCTTTTTGTCTTCTATGTTGTTTGCATTTGATTTGTAAAGCATAAAGCTGAGATAAAGTTGAGACCTTTAAGGAGGTCATAATTACTTATTCGAAGGGAGCCTTGGAGTAAGGTGTAAAGTTGTTAACATGTGACCAGGAGGTCACGGGTTCAAGCGGTGGAAACATCCTCTTGCAGAAATGCAGGGTAAGACTGCGTACAATAGACCTTGTGGTCCGACCCTTTTCCGGACCCGCGCATAGAGGAGACTTAGTGCACCGGGATGTCCTATAGTTACTCAGAATAAGCTTATCACTTTTTCAGCTTTATTACTAGTGTTTGATACTTACTTTTCAATCAACTAGCTTAAGTTCCAAACTAGTTAGGGTCGACTATGTAAATCTTCATCTTTTAAAAATCAACTTTTTTGTGTTTTGGGTACTCTTTAAGTTTCAATTTTTTTTGATCTGGGTCGATTTGGTTTCATGATTCTTTTTGTCTTTTATGTTGTTTGCATATGATTTGTAAAGCATAAAAATGAGATGAAGTTGAGACTTTTAGGAAGATGATAGTTACTCAGAATAAGCTTATCACTTTTTCAGCTTAATTACCAACGTTTCATACTTACTTTTCAATCAACTAACTTAAATTCCAAGCTAGTTAGGGTCGACTATGTAAACATTTCATTTTTTAAAAATCTTAATTTTTTCGTGTTTTGGGTACTCTTAAATTTCAAAATTTTGATCTGGGTCGACTTCGATTTCTTGATTCTCTTTGTCTTTTATGTTGTTTGCATATGATTTACAAAGCATAAAACTAAGATAAAGTTGAGACTTTTAGAGAGGTGATAGTTACTCATAATAAGCCTGTCACTTTTTCAGCTTAATTACCAGTGTTTGATATACTTACTTTTCAATCACTAACTTAAATCCCAAACTAGTTAGGGTTGACTATGTAAATCTTCATTTTTTTAAAATCTTAAATTTTTCGTGTTTTGGGTACTCTTTCAGTTTCAAATTTTTGATCTGGTCGAGTTTGGTTTCTTGATTCTTTTTGTCTTTTATGTTGTTTGCATATGATTTGCAAAACATAAGAGATAAAGTTGAGACCTTTAAGGAGGTGAAACTTACTAAGAATAAGCTTGCCACTTTTTTCAGCTTAATTACCAATGTTTGATACTTACTTTTCAATCAACTAACTTAAATTCCAAACTAGTTTAGGGTCGACTATGTAAATCTTCATTTTTTTTAAATCTTAACTTTTTCATGTTTTGGGTACTCTTAAATTTCAATTTTTGATCTGGGTCGATTTTGGTTTCATGGTTCTTTTTGTGTTTTATGTTGTTTGCATCTGATTTGTAAAGCATAAAACTGAGATAAAGTTGAGACTTTTAGGGAGGTCATAGTTAGTTACTCAGAATAAGCTGTCACTTTTTCAGCTTAATTACCAGTGTTTGATACTTACTTTTCAATCAACTAACTTAAATCCCAAACTAGTTAGGGTCGACTGTGTAAATCTTCACTTGTAATTGGAGGATGTATAATTGTTAGACTATCTTTAGTAGGTGTTTGGCCGTAAATTCCAAATATTTTTCACTTTGTTTGGAATTTATGAAGTTGGAGTTGTGTTTGGTTATACTTTTTGCAAAGGAGAGAAGATATCACTTTATTTGGAATTTATGAAGATGGATTTGGAAATTCTATAACCAAACTCTGCTTTTGAAATAAAGTAGAAAATTATTCCGGAAAAAAGTGAATAATTCTCATGACCAAACGGTTCCTTAACCTTTATGCTAACAGTCTACTTACAAGTAAAGTTTCTGCTTTATCTGAGCTTTGGACAGACCTTCTTTGCAAAGCTCCACTTATTCATATAGTAAATATGTTCTAGTATATGATGATCTGCCAACAGACTGGGTAATGTAACAAGTTTAGAGTAATTCATGCAAACTCTGAGAAATAATGAAGTTTCTATATATACAGTAAATGCATAGATTTACTGCAGTCTTATTAGAATTTAAAGCTAATTGAGGATGAGGATAGCATCAATATGCTCTAATCCCTCTTAACAAGTCAACACTACTATCATAGGCCCGCTCTAGGAGGATTGAGATTATGTCACTATCGTACTTTGTAGTTCAATAGTTCTAATGTGCCTATTTCAGTGGTTCCGTATCGTTTTCGGTATATGATCATGATAGAATGTGTCATATCTCAACTGAAATGGTTTTATTGGTTTTTGGTTTTTGGTTTTCTATGAATTGACACGTGAGTATCCTTGCACCAAATTAGAGCAAGTTTATCACCTTGCATAAGTTGGTTGGGACAGCAAGTGATTATTTAAGGTTGTGTAACCCAACTTTTCCCGGAATTGTCATTTTAGTAAGTTTTGCTATCAACTTGAAGTGGCTTTTATAGAACTGTAGCATGTCAAGAGGGATGATGTTACCATCTGCCAAATTTGCAACTCAACTAGTAACTTTGGGTCAAAGTAGGTAGTTCCTTGACCAAAATGTCAAAATGACCTCCCCTTCAACAACTTCCATGGACAGTATGCCAAGCTGGGATAACATTCCTGTACTGTGTTTGATCCTTGTGGTGTCTCTCGTTAAAAAGAGGATCTTGAGATAACTCTTCAAATATATCTAGACGACTAAGTTTGCCCCTAATTTATCTCACTGGTCACAGAAGCTGCAATGTTTTGTGTTTTATTGTCATCTCTTTTGCTAAGGGCTAAACTCACCACTTAAAACTAAGACATGTCCATGGTTAAGGACTTCTAGTAGCTTCAGCTTGAAAACAAATTTGTAGGACAGCAGTGATTGGAATTTAATTATCCAAGTAATTACAACGGATTGCTACTAAATAAAGACAGCACAAGGAGGATGACTGAATGCATCTTCTTGTCTTTCTTCAGTCAATCCCTTAAAAAAGAACAAGGGAAAACAAAAAGTTGGTTGTAGTTGATTCTGATGAAGAAGCCATTCAAGATGATGGAAGTTTGAGGTCCTCTCAAATGGTAATTACTATTGTTTCAATTACGGTGATTCCACCATATCATACAGATGCTGAACTCTGCATTGTTGGTCACTCTACTGTGTTATTCAGTTTCACTCCATCCTTAAAACTCTGTCCTCATCTCATTTAAACTTTTCTAACAGTAGTTTGTGAAATTCTATCAAGGTTATTCTTCAGAGAACACTTCTTATATCATAACAAATGCACAGCATATATTGATTCCTGTTTCTATTCTGTGAGTCACATTTATTATGTAAGTGGTTGGCTCTTTATCCCAAAAAAGAATGATGTAAGTGCTTGGATATAATTTGCTTCTAGACTTTATAAACTCCAAGATTATTATTGTATCATGCTATCTTTTTGCAGCGTCAGCGTTTTTGGCATCTCCGCGGAGTCAATGCAGTGCTCTTATGATACAAGAGGCAATAGTGTCCCGACTATTCTCTTGTTAATGCAGGAACGTTTATACTCACAAAGTGGTCTAAAGGTACAACAAATTTTGTATCGTTTCTGATGCATGAGAAGTCTCCTATATAACTATATTCAATATCAAGTAGTTGTCTAGCTTCTAACTATTGCTGGATGAACTTTTAGGCTGAAGGAATTTTTCGAATAAACCCAGAGAATAGCCATGAGGAGCAAGTAAGGGACCAGCTCAACAGAGGCATTGTGCCTGATGACATAAATGTCCACTGTATGGCTGGTCTCATCAAAGCTTGGTTCCGAGAGCTTCCAGCAGGTGTGCTTGATGGGCTTTCACCAGAACAGGTGTTGCAATGCAACTCGGAGGAGGAATTTATTGAGCTTGTGAAACAGCTTAAGCCAACTGAGACTGCGTTGCTCAAGTGGGCAATTGATCTTATGGCTGATGTCGTTGAGCATGAGGAAACCAACAAAATGAATGCCAGAAATATTGCAATGGTTTTTGCCCCAAATATGACACAGGTAAATTGTCGAGGAATACATAATCCTAAATTCTAGTTTCACTAACTGGTTGACGCATTTCATTTTATTTGTTGTTCTTGTATCAGATGTCTGATCCATTGACAGCACTTATGCACGCTGTTCAAGTGATGAACTTATTGAAGACCCTGATTGTGAAAACACTACGAGAACGTGGAGAGACAGAAGGCGGTGAATATTCACCCATGTCATCTAGTTTCTCCGACACACAAACAGAGAAGGAATTTGACACCCAACAAGGGATGGAGACTAGATGTGAATCAACAGGGCCAGCATCAGATGATGATGAGCAATCTCATTACGGCTACAGCAGTGAAGACAGAGATGATATCAAGCCATTGAGTGAGATAGAAGGAAACTTCCTACGGCAAGTGGATGAGAACGATCATGCAAAAAATGACTTCCGAAAACAGCTGCAAGGAATTTTGTGTAGCGAACACAATCCCACGAGTGCCTCCACCTTTAATCGAGATTCTTCTTCATCTACTTGAATAGTTAAAATGGGGTGAGCTCTAGCAACAGTGAAGACTCAACAACTTCTGTTTCGGTGGGGCAAACCGATTAACTGCAGCATGTGGAAGCACAAATAATGTCAATATGGTAGGTATAAACATGGTAGTGTCTGCTGTTCCTATGCAGCTGGCTGTCTCGTCCAAACTGGTGTGATCAAATCTGTTCCAGTGATGCATCTTTTAGAAGTTCTGAATCTCTATCGTCAATGAATGGTTATTTATGTAAAGTAGTGATGTTAGGCTCAGTCTCGCCTGTTCTTGACTTGTGAATCACTGTTCAACTTTAGGATGAACTTCTGGTTATTTCCTTTGTTGAATCAACAAAGGATCTCTAATGTTAACCAATTAAAATTGATGTAACATAAAGATATTGAAGGAAGATAATGAAAAGACGATGATTCGTATAAAGACTAACATAGTCAATTAACCTATATAGTTGCTCAGCTAACCACTTAACTAAAAATCGCTTGCAGATGTATAATATATATATAATTCATGTATGTAATGTGTATAACTGTGTATATTCTGTGTATATGATTGTGTGTTTTTTTTTAATCATTTTTCATGAATCTTGTTAATTTGGTATCAATACTTTTATCAAATTAGTAAGTACTTGTTTTGGAGAGTGGCCAGACTTCATCATTTAGGAGAAGTGGTTAACTAACTAATAGCTAGCTAAAGGCCTAAGTGGGAATTTGATTGAAGCAAAGTTCATTTGTACTCCATTTTCATTTTGCTCTTAATCATGAATCATGTGAATTGATTTTTTTTGGAACAGTATTATCTTGTACATGCTATATGGTGCCCTTTTTAGATTCAACCACCTTTAAGTTGTTGCTATGATTTTTCAATATGATTTTTTTCCAGAAAGAAAGATCTAGTATATAAGCAGTGGGTGCACGTGTAACCATTCTATCATACTTCAACTATATGTTTGTATATAGAAAATTTAAAGAAGAAATTTGTATAGATGTTAAGGGTGTATCATGTATTAGTTTTTCTCTTGTTTCATTGAGTTCTTTTACTAGTATCTATACATGCAAGAAATCAAAAGGGGACAACAATTTTGATTTCTTTTCCTCTTTATTGTGAAAAATATAGTGCTGGTACGAGGTTGTTCAACATATACGGAGTACAGGTGGATATATACATTTTCTCTCACTCAATTAAGATTTTAATTTACCAAAATTTAAGAAACAAATTCAATGATTTAGGTCCTCTCGTAGATCTACAACTACAAAGTTTAATCTTGTGGACAAGCAACTTGGTTGCCTTGATATAAAGAAATTGCTAACCTATAAGCAATTGAGTGAAAATAAAAAGAGGAAAAGAGTTTTAAATTGTTTGCAAATTTTGATTTAGTTTAACTTTTTAAAAGTTATGTCGGGTTCGAGCCCAAGGAATTTTTTTTTGTTGGGAGTGTAGTCCCAGAAATAGATCATGCAATGCGTGATCTGAATTTAATCGGACTTCAATATGAGTATCGAACACCGACTGAAAAACCAAAAAAATTGCTGCAATCATATCTAATTATAGTAAGCTTAAAATGATGATTTAATAAAGCAAATAATTTGCTATAACCAAAATAATATATATATATATATATATATATATATAATATTCAAATCTATTTTAATTCACAAGACACAAAAAAAGAGAAGTTGATAATTACTAATACCGCTTCTTATGTGGTCTTGGTACGAAATTGTAGGGATTTTATGTATCATCGTTATCATTAAACAAAAGGTCTTAATACTGAGTGGCTAGCAAAATCATGAGTTTATTCTACCCCACAAATTTCATGAGAACTTTAAATTTAAACAGATAAAAGTGATAAAGCAAAAGAGAAAAGAATACAACATACAGAAGAAAGGACGAGGAAGAAACAAAAGGGAAATAAGAAAAATGAAAGAAATCATTTTACCATTTCCATTCACACCTTTCTTTTTATCATTTCTTTTCAATACTCGTTTTGAAGTCCGACTAATTAAGATTTATATTGAATAGTTCTATTTTAAGGGTAAAACTTTTGATTTCAAACCCGAAACTCTGTAGTTCATTCATAACTTTCATTTATATATACACTTAATATAAGTTTCTGTTTTTTGGAAGTATCTGTTTTTTGGAAGTATCTGTAACAAAAATATGGAAAGCCCAAAAAAAGGCAAGAAACAAAGAGGGAAAGAAAGAAACCATTGATCAGAAATGGAAGCTCATTGGATGATATGAACAAATACTCACTAATTAAGAGGCCAAACAAGTCTCCCAAAAAAGCTTATCCTTGTCTTTTTGGCTCTTCAACTCGCAATCAACAACATTACTAACATTACTTTTAGATTTCTTACATCTATTTACACCATTCATCCAACGTTGTTCAACTACACTCCCTTCATCTTCATCGTCCTCATCCTCGCTGTTCCAACCAACACTTTTACTATTAAAACCACGAGAACAACTCGAAGAATCCACGTCGTCGTCGTCGTCGTCATCGTCATTATCATTGTCATCATTTTCAATATGGAAATCCAAGTCCATATCTTCATTGCATGATTGTGCATCATCATCTTCAAGAAAACGTTGATGACTAGGATTTAAAGTGTACGAATCCATTGGATCATTCGTACTATATAAATTAGAATCAAATTCAGAATCCCCTGTAGATTCAAAGAGCAAAAATGAAGACACATCAACAATAGTACTATTCCATTCTTGATGATTCATCATTTCTACCATTAATTTCTGCTCCGACGTCGTATTACGAACGGTTTAATGCACTGAAAATTAAATTTGTAGACCTTTAATTTGGTGGATAGATCACAAGAAACATTCTCGGACACAACCCCAGATCAAGAAACTTAATATATATATATAGCTAAATTCATTAAGTAAACTGGGAAAGTTTGAAAAAAATGAAATATTTTTTATTATTTTTTGGAGGAAAAAGAAGGGAGGAAGACAAGGAACATGAGGAAATTGAGGGGTGATATAAAATGAAATGACACACACAAATAAAAAGGGCATGTGATGATACCAAACTTCTAGAAGTCCAAATTATATAAAAGGGTTGTGTAATAGTTGTAGCCATCAATACTCCAAAGAGTCAGCCCACTTCTTCTAGAAACTTTTGTGTCCCCTTTCCTCTTTTTTCTTTTTTTTTTCTTCTAAAAGAACCATTCAAACCTTGAATGCTACTATTTCGTTTTCTCCTTTAAGATTTACTTTAATTTGGATTTACCGAATCAGATTTACTTTGATTTTCTTTATATTCACTTTTCGTTAAATACGTAAATGCACTCTGTGTTTATATCAAATCCAGTAAGTTACCTATTAGAGTTATAAAAGAGTGATTGATGATGAATATTATTATGTATTACCTCTGCCTCAATTTATGTAATATATTTTTTATTTTAGTTCGTTAAAAAAAGAATGATATATTTTTTTATTTGACAATAACTCAACTTTAAACTTTACATTTTACTCTTAATAAGATGATCTATAACCACATAAATATCTTTAGTTTATTTTAGACCACAAGATTTAAAAGTCTTTCTTTATTTTTTAAACTTCGTGCCCAGTCAAACTATATTACATAAATTGGGATAGAGGAAGTACCAATAATAGTTAAGTGAAAAATATTCATATGTAGAATAAACATCCCACAAAGGTAGATGTAAGGTCTGCGTACATCTTACTCTTTTCAGACTCCACTCTGTGGGATTACACTGGATATGTTATTGTTACGTAGAATAAACATATCTTATATTC
Source organism: Anisodus acutangulus (assembly GCA_029783415.1). Taxonomy (NCBI): domain Eukaryota; kingdom Viridiplantae; phylum Streptophyta; class Magnoliopsida; order Solanales; family Solanaceae; genus Anisodus; species Anisodus acutangulus. The sequence goes on along the minus strand of CM056502.1, from coordinate 13,084,454 downwards.
ATTTATTTGATGTGAATGTGTGGTGCAAATAAGTTTCATGATTTTCATATCGTTAGATTAATGCATTTGTCAAGTAACAACAAAAAAATAACCGTAATTACAAAACAAGTTTTCAAAACTTCTGATAAAGTCTTAAAAACTAAAATTAAAATTTGAATGAAATATAAAGGAGGAGAATTTAAAACAAAAATAAAAGTAAATGAGTAAATTTAAAGCTCTTTCTGAATATTTCGATCATTGTGTTAACATTTTGACGGACTTGATAGCTCCTTGTTTCATGCCGGAGCTGCGCTATAATTAAGAAATATGAGACGATATGTTAATTGTAAATACGGGATATCGGGCCTAATCCAACTCCAAAAGTTAGCTTGTAGTGTGATGATTTTCTAAGTTCATATAAGAATTTCATGTTCACATTCCATATCCGATGTGTGACTCTTAACACTCCCCCGCACGCCCAGATCTTGTTAACTGGAGCTTGAATAATATAATTTGGGGGCCAACAATCGGTGAACAAAGAATTGGAATGAGTCTGGCTCTGATACCATGTAAAGAATGGATCTTGGGCTTAACTCAACCCCAAAAAAATCTTACATCGAAAATGGAATGAGAATTTGGACTCCTTAAATGGACTTGGACAATCCTCCCCTCATGACCTAGCTTTTGGGGTTGAGTTAGGCTCAAGATCCATTCTTTACATGATATCAAAGTTATGCTCATTCCAAGTCTATGTTCACCGATGTTGGATCCCAAACTATGGCATCCACGCTTCAGTTAACGAGTCTGGGCGTGCAAGGAAGTGTTAAGCCACATCAGAAATGGAATGAGAATTTGGACTCCTTATATCGAGTTGGACAATCCTCCCCTCATGAGCTAGCTTTTGGGGTTGAGTTAGGCCAAAAATCCATTTTTTATATTAATAACAAGAATATTAGTCCCGAAATTATAATGGAGCGTAAATTTCAATTGTTTTCAATAGTCATTTTGTTGTGTATAAAAATATTCATATTTGTCATATTACCTTATTCAAAATGATATCGTACAAAATTAAGATGATTACTTAAAACCTATCTACTAGAAGCGAAAAAACATTATGTTTAATTAGCATTCAAAAACCCTTGAACATTTTGATACAAATTAAGCACTTTTTCTTTGACGAAAACCTATAAGTTTGTCTTATTCGTCCAATTTTGCTATCTGCCAAATCAAAAACAAGTTGGGTTAGATTTGTATCCATCAGATTCTAATTGAGCCACTAATTATTATTATTAAATGCAGTTCTTTTGCTATGTTTCTTCTGCCCTTGTCTGAAAGGAGAATGTCATATACGTACCATTCAATACTTCTCTGTTAATGAATTACTATATAATTATTCTACCATACGCGCCATGTAAAATAGACTGATAATTTCTGTAACAATTAATATACCACTTGTTCATCAGAATTAGTAATAGACATAATTCAATATGATAATGTCCTCAAACAAATGAAGAAAGAAAAAGGAAAAAAAAAAGAGCGACCGACAGAAAATTAACAAAGACATGCAAAATTAAATTTAAGTATGTAAATAGAATAAGAATAAATAGACAAGAAAAAGTAAACCTACTTTGGTTTTATTTTCAAGTTAGCTGGTCTTTTGGAGCGTTTATTTGAAAATAATAATAATAGAAAAGTAAGTACACAAAAGTAAACTAATTGACACTTCTTTGGGCATAATGGTTCTCTACTGCTTGTTACCACAATTTCTAAGAGGGAGACTGAAAATGCTTCCAAATGTTTTTTTCTTTACATTTAATTTGGTGATCAGATCGAGAATTTTCTCAGTGAAAAAATGTTAAATGGATGTTCCTACAAATATTTTAATTAAATTAGTGAGAAAAAAAATAGTAGCGTTTTTCACACGAAAAAATAAGAAAATTTTTCGGTGTTTCAATGGAAACTTATTTCCTATCAAATATTTTTCCAGTCAACTTTGATGCGAATGAGATGAAAATTTTATATTTTATAACACGAATTTTCCACTGATTTATTGTATGAATTGATTATGCATATATGTTACTTGTTCAACACATGGAGTAAATGAATTTAGAACACTAAGAAAGACTTAATTATCTATTGAAAAAATGAACTTTAATTGACTTGACTTTTCCATAATTAGTGATTTTAATAACGTAGGCCAATGATGTTATTCTTCAGTAGACTCTATTACTAGTACTTTATACGGAAGGTAACTCATGAAAAAATACATCATTATCCCTTGAATTCAAAAAGATACTTTAACTTTGAAAAGATCTTAATACCCGTTATTCTTGTTCAAAATGAATTTATTACCCCCTTATAAGCTTACTTGGCATGGAGAGTATACTTCAGTCTCCGGCAGAGGATGAGATAAGCAAAAATATATTTTTTTCCAGCATTTATTTCAATAGTGATTCTTTTCTTTACTTTATTTATTTTAATTTTCTTTTCAATTCTTTTTTCCCTCATCCTCTTATCTTCTTTCTCCCCTGTTTTTTCTAAGGTCTTTCTCCTTCAGCCTATTCCTAATGAATCATTACTTTTTTCTTATGATTCATTTTTGGTTGAGTACTACAAAGTTGTATATTAATGGGGTTTCGACCCATTCCAACTGCTGTACTACAAAGTTGTATATGTTGGAAATTAGCCTTTGACAGGAGTTGCGACCGACCAACTTTAACGGCTTAAACACTAGTGTTACGTATGTTGGAGAATCCGGTTCTTCACACATGCATGATGTACTAAGTACGTAGATAACCGTAGGGCCAAGAATCGTCAAATTTCATTGAGAAATGAAAGAGATATTGGTTCACGAAGTGAGGTGTTTGAAGCATGGAAAGTGTGGTGTTGTGTTCAATTCTCCCTCATCGGTAGAGGAAGAAAGAATTATTGTGTATATAAGACTGAAATTGGTTTGGGGTTTGGGACCCTGGGGGTATCCCATGTGTTTAAAGGAGGGAGGACCCAGATGTGCTTGAGGAAAGACCACACGCCGCCGCCCCGCCCGTCCGTTTGGGTTCTCGGGTTCTCGGGTCACGTGGGCGAGAACTTTTCCAAAAGTACAGTTTGATCCCGAAGCTTGATGTACGCTTTGGACGTAATTCTTTCAGATGTACATTCGGCCCCTCAAGTTTCGTGAATTGCAATTTCAGACAGAATGTAAACGTCTGAAGACTCAATTCACCATTTATTTTGGCTGAATTACTCCTCCTATAATGGCCAAATCTATTGGTCTTTCACCCTTTAATTTGGTGGCTTTACTACCTCCATAATGGTCATTATTTGGCCAATAATGGTCATTATGGAAGCGATCAAACAAATTCCTTCATCACCTATATAAACACCCCTTACACCATTGTTGAGGCACACTTGATATACACGAAAATATACAACAAGAAAATCAGTTCTTTCTATAACTTTCAAGCATCATTTCTTATTCAATATTCTTCACGGTAGCTCTTGAGTTTCCTTTGCTCAATTGTTCCATTCTTTGTTTTTATCTTGGGAGACGAATTGTCCGGGACGATATAAAGGATACATACGGGGCAATATTGTCTTAAGGACAGAGTGACACACTCGACTCAAAGAAAATCAAAGCAGCTTTCCTTCTTGTTCAACAAATATTGTAATTTCAGTTTTGTTGTTATATTGTAATTTTCAGTTTTCTAGTTGAATTGTAATTTCAATTCTTACATAAGCAGTTACTTGTAATTTTCGTTTCTTGCAATCCTTGTAATCCCAACAGTATATTAATGGGGTTTCGACCCATTCCAATTGCTGTAATTTTGATTTTTCTGGTGGTGACTATGGCATCAGGACTGGAGTGGTTATAGCAGCGGCGCTACAAGGAGAAATATACAAAAAATAAATTAAATTAGTAATAAGAAGGTTTAGAGCTTATTAAGAGATGAAATGGTGATTGCTTCATTGGAGGTTAGTAACAGAGGGGATGACGAGGAGCACGAAGAAAATAAATAAAAATATAAAATTAAATTGTTGGACATTTGGTGCGTGAGTTTACCCTCCTTTATATTTGAGATTGAAACAAGAAAGGTTGTATTTATATCATTTTAAAATTATTTAAGAGAGTATTAGAACCTTTTTTTGGAGCTTCGGCGTTAGCTGCGGCGGCGGCTGCATGAAGTGGGGAGAGATAGGAGCCTTCTAGGGTTTTATTTTTGAGGGAAAGTCCCAATCTGAAGTGTGTAGGTATTGCTTTATTTTGTAGAACGGGTCAAGATCGACCCGTGATCCGTAGGGTCTTCAAATGGTCAGGATTAGGATTAGGGTCGGTCAATCAGAAAAAAAAATCACTTGACCCGGCCCTGACCCGGTCCGATCCGAGCTTTGAACAGATCTACCCATCAGTAAGATTGGAATGTAGGAATTTTCTTCTAATTGATGTAGATGTACTATTACTTGGTAAATTACATCCCAAAAACAAATTGGACCATTTCTCTAATTGTGCGTGTTATCCTTTGTTAATCTTTTCTGTATCGTTCTATTTTATCGGATGTCCCCCATGGGACTGATAAATTACATCCCAATTCTCCCTTTTCTACCGAATCCCCCTGAATTTGACTGCTATAGATATTTATTAAAATTTAGTGACCTTGTTTGTCTAATCCCTCTCTGATTACCGTCTTATTTTATAATTATAACCATCCGGCTATTGGCCTGATTAATTCAAATTCCCCTTAAGGTCTACTAAAGGGAAAATTGCTTCCCACAAGGACTTTGTACATTCACGGGATTTGAATCTCAGGACTCTGATTAAGGTTGAAACGATCTTATACAATTCCCACTATCCTAAGGGGCCGTTTAGTTACATAAATACTTTAGGATTGAATTTGTCCAGCGTTTGTGTGTGAAAATTAGCTTAAACTAAAATAAAAATTAATACAAAAATCATAGAATTATCTATCCCGTATAAACGGTGGGATTATCTATTCTTATTATAATCCTAGGATAACCTTTTTTGAACTAGTCAGTGAATAAAAATCTTAAAACTCAAAGCATAGTTAACCGACCAGCTTAAAATGGTGAACTTCAAATTCACCTAATTAAATATTGGTTATACTATTATGCAAATCCTAGCTTACCACCACGTCATAGGATCTACTAATTGACACATTTTGACTTTTAAAATGGGATATGCCGTCAAGAACGTGATATGTTATGGAGGAGGAAATTGCGGCAACTGGAGATTTGAAAGGCCTTTGAGACCAACCCTGGGCCACCTGAAATGAGCCCACAATAAAAGTAGGCTAATCCTGGCCTTATCCAAATAGTTACGATTAAAACGAGGAACTCCATCACAAACCGCTTATTAGGAGCGGAGCTAGTATCCTGCTTACAAGTTCAATAGAACACAATATTTTTAACACAGATCTTGTATTTCTGTTGAAAATTTTCATCTAATAAGTATAAATAATTTATCAAAAACATAATAACTTTTTTTAAAAAAAATTAAAATTTATAAACTCAAAATTCTTATTCCGCCTATGAGGTTTATCCTCAAAACTCAAGTCGTGAGGGACACTTCATACCGCAGAAACCCTTAGCTTTAATGAATTAGACTAATCATCCCCTAATATTTCTTCTAGAAAACTAATTACATGGATAGAGACACACATCATTTGCCCAATATGATTCCGCGACTCAACAGCGTGGACCGATGTACATAAAAGCAGAGGGCCAGACCAAGTTCAGCAGCCAAACCTACTATTTTGACACGAATTACATATTTATATTTTTTTTAAATAATTAAATATCTACTACGCTTCATGATTGACAATTTTAGTAAAACTCCAAATATGATGTGTCAGCAAAGAAGCCAGTAAGCGTAGAGTGTAGACATAACAGACGGCAGTAACACGAGTAAATTACACCCTTTTAGTGGTGTTAGTTTCTATCAGTTCAAGATCGAATAACTTAATAAAGTAAGTTACGAAAAGATAACATATCTAAACAAGCTAAACTTGATGTTTTAAAGTACAAGCAGCATAAGAATGTACTACATCTACAAACTATTAAAGCAATTAGACTTTGAAATTACCACTTTATTACCAAAACTATTACAGTTTTTAATTGTAAATCATCTATTAGACAAGAGTTTCTTCCGTTGTTAGTGTATCCTCTAGTTGATGCAAACAATAAACCTTGAATGAAGCATACAAACAAATGACAATCGTCAAAACTCATAACTAATCAATGGAACTGGATAGCACAAATTCTGTAATCACCAAGCTTTACTAAGTTGATATACTGTACCTTCCGGTTCCACCATGGGCATTTATAACATTTGATGCTTCCCAAGAGTAATATTTGCATGACCATATTTTAACCTGGCCTGGCTCAGTCCAGGTGCATGACCATTATTCACAGCCTAATCTGCCTTTTCTAATAACTGAGAAATTCGCTTGGTTTAGCTTCGGAACTCAATGGATGACGGGTCCGCTGCTCTACTCTTGTCCACTTAAATACTACACTTGGTATAAGGAGGATTCAATTTTGTGGCGTACGCCTGCCACACATCACGTCATACAACCTTTACTGAATCTTCCTTTCTAATCTCACCTGTTGGGAGCAACAAAAAATTAAAGTGTATATATATACATAATTCACAGAACCACCCAGAATATACCAAATTCGAACAGATGATGAAAATAGAATATACACACTGCATACAGAAAAGCAGGAAAATGGATTTGCAAATTAAACCAAGAGACAGAGGCTGCAAAGAGGATTACATAACAATCAGTAAAGGAAGCAAATAATGATATGTTCAATTGTTCATAACAACTTTCAAACTGAAACGAGTGTCTAAATCTTTTTCTTTTCCCGACCATACCATACCAACAACATAGACAGTGAAATCCCACAACGTGAGGTATGGGGAGGGTAGAGTGTACACATTACCTCTACCTTGATATGTAGAGAGGTTATTTCCGAAAGACCCTCGGCTCAAGAGAAAGCATAAGCAAAAGCAAAAGAAAAAGAAACGGCAAGGCACAGACAAGAAATTTAAAGCAGTATGAAAATGAAAGTAACAAAAGCGAATAAGCCATGATAAAACATTTTGAAAAAAAGATGCAATAACTAACTCAGGTAAATAAGATAATCGAAGTACATGAAATAACAGATAGCAACAGAAATCAAAGGATAGGGAACTACAAAAATAATATTGCGTCTACTAGTATGATAGGCTAAGCGGGCTACAATAATAATACAACTACTAGTATGTAAGGGTAAGTAGGACTACATTCAACTACTTACTACCCTAATTCGTGTCCTCCACAAACTCCTATTTAAGGTCATGTCATCAGTAAGTTGCACCTGTGCCATATCCCGTCTAATCACTTCTCCCAAATAATTCTTCGGCCTACCTGTACCCCTCTTAAAACCGTCCATAGCCAACCTCTCACACCTCCGCACTGGGGCATCTGTGACTCTCCTCTGCACATGCCTGAACCATCTCAACCTCGCTTCCCGCATCTTATCCTTCACCAAGGCCACTCTTACTTTGTCCCAGATACCATCATTTCTAATCTTATACCTCCTTATATGCCCACAAATTCATCTCAGCATCCTCATTTTCGCAACTTTCATCATTTGAATGTGAGAGGTCTTGATTGGCGAACACTTCGCCCTATACAACATAGTTGGTCTAACCACCACTCTATAGAACGTGCCTTTAAGTTTTTGTGGCACCTTTTTACCGCATAAGACTCCAGATGCGAGCCTCCATTTCATCCATCCAGCACCAATACGATGTGTGACATCTTCATCAATATCTCCATTCCCTTGAATAATAGATCCAAGATACTTGAAATTTTCTTTCTTTTGAATGACCTGAGTATCAAGTCTCACCTCCACGCCCGTCTCATGGTCGCTCACGTTACTGAACTTGCACTCCAAGTATTCTATCTTGGTCCTAATTAGCCTGAACTCTTTAGACTCCAGAGTCTGTCTCCAAACATCCAGCTTAGCATTCACTCCGCTGCGAGTCTCATCAATCAGGATTATGCCATCTGCGAATAACATACACCATGACACCTCCTCTTGAATTTTTCGCGTCAGTCTATCCATCACTAAGACAAATAAGAATAGGCTAAGAGCCAATCCCTGGTGCAACCCCATCATCACTGGGAAGTGCTCTGAGTCTCCTCCCATTATACATATCATTGATCGCCCTAGTATACGCCACAGGTACACCTCTAACCTTCAAATATCTCCATAGAACCTCCTTAGGGACTTTGTCGTATGCCTTCTAGAGGTCGATGAATACCATATGTAAGTCCATTTTCCTCTCCCTATACTGCTCCATTAACCTAACAAGATGAATGACTTCTGTAGTCGAACGCTCCGGCATGAATCCAAACTGGTTCTCGAAAATATATACGCATCTTCTCACCCTCATCATCTCCACGACCCTTTTCCAAACTTTCATAGTGTGGCTTAGTAGCTTGATACCGCTATAGTTGTTGCAACTCCGGATGTCACCCTTGTTCTTGTACAAAGAAATCGTTGTACTCCACCTCCATTCTTCGGACATTCTTGCCGTCTTAAAAATGACATTAAACAACTCAATCAGTCACTCCAAACCTGTTCCAAAATTCAACCGGGATCTCATCAGGCTTGGTCGCCGCCCCCTGCACATCCTGCGACCAACACCTTAACCTCCTCAACCTTAATACTTCTGCAATATCCAAAATCATGATGCCTTCCGGATTGCTCCAAATCTCCCAACAAATTGTCTCTATCTCCTTCGTTCAAGAGTTTATGAAAGTAAGACTGCCACCTTCGTTTAATAAGCGCGTCCTCCACTAGTACTTTGTCGTCCTCATACTTGATGCACTTCACTTGATCCAGATCACGGGTCTTACTCTCCCTCGCCTTGGCTAGTCTGTTCAACTTTTTATCCCCGTCTTTTTCCTCTAATTCCGCATACATGCGTCCAAAAGCTGCCGTTTTCACCGTCGTAACCGTTAGCTTTGCCTCCTTCCTCGCCATCTTATATAATTCCCTATTCGTCTATTTCTCCACCTCATCCTTGCTTTCTACCAATTTCGCATACGCCGTTTTCTTTACTTCCACCTTCCGTTGAACTTCTCCATTCCACCACAAATCCCCTCGATGCCCACCATGGCTACCCCGCGAGACCCCTAGCACCTCTCTAGCTACTTCCCGAATGCAACTAGCCTTCCTATCCCACATAGGAGTTGCATCTCCACTACTCTCCCAAGCCCCCCTGACATCAACTTCTCTCATCTCCTGTGCACTAGCCATGGTCAAACTCCCCCATTTGATTCTTAGCTACTTCCCGAATGCAACTGGCCGTCCTATCCCACATATCAGTTGCATCTCCACTACTCTCCCAAGCCCCTCTGACATCAACTTCTTCTCATCTCTTGTGCACTAGCCATGGTCAAACTCCCCCATTTGATTTTTAGCCGGTCATCCACGACCATACCCTCTCTTAAAAACAATAGAGAATACCTACCCAACCATCTAGCATTTATTTGCAGTAAAACATACAAGAAATAGCCCGAGACTCTGTCAAGACAAGAGAGTATATCTTGTATCTTAATAAACAAAGAGCAGACTACCTGACCGCCCAAGGCAGTTACCTTGTTTTATTTTAGTAGAATGCAGCTTCATATTACAGGATTGTGCTGCACCTCATGGAGTCTCCACAACAGAGGTCAATCTAGCAATTAAAATAATGAGGTATTGCAGGTTCTGCTAAAAATTACATAAAAAGCGGACGAAAATACATACAAATTTCCAGAAAATATCTTCTAAATACAACCCATAATCATCAGGAGGGAGATCCCCAACCCCGTCCCAATAGTAAAATAGGTAAATACTCCCTCCGGTCCAAAATAATTGAATGAGAAAATAAAATCATAATTAAGGGTATTTTAGTTAAAGCCTAAAAAGTCAATTATTTTGGACCGGAGGGAGTAAGTCTTAGGGGAGAAGATTATGACATCCATTGAAGCAGAAGAATATAATGTGATTCGACAACCTCAAGGTTTAGTCGCATGAAAAAACTTAGAGAACCCTCTAAGTTCTTCTCTGGCCTCTCTAAGGAATTATATCCTGTGTCCAAGCGCTCTTCATAATTGCACCAATAGGATTAAAAGGTCCAAGTTATTAACCAGTAAGCATGCTGAGAAATAGAATTTACCTTCTTCTGTACAGAAAATGTCAAGTCAAAAACCAGGTACATTTTCCCAGTAGTCCACGTGGAAGAAAGTCTCCATCAGAGCAACGAGACAGGCAATGTAAATACTCTCCTTCGCACAAGCCGAAAAGCACCACGAAGGTAATTCCTGAAATGAACAAAGAAGAGAAAAAGATGAGAAGGAAAAGCTCGTCAATTAAACAAAAATATTGCGATCAAATAACTATAGCAATCATTTGATCACAAAGCACCTGGCTTTCAGGATGGAAACAGAAAAGTCCTCCGATAGATGTAGTATTATAAAGATACACTTCAACTTTGTTCTGCATCACAATATCAATGCAGATGCTATTAAAAATGAACAAACCTGAGCCAGAGAAGGTAGGAAATAAAGAAGTACTTAAGAAACAAGACTGCTCAGGTCCTGGGAACATATCATTCTGTTTTTCCTCTAATAGAAACAAAAGGAAGATGGGTGGAGCGAACAAGTTACTTTTGACCATAGAAACAGAAATGACCAAAAAAAGGAGATTCATTCACTTAAGGGCAATCATGTCAATTAAGAAGAATCAATAAAATAATCAATATCTAAATGTTACTCCATGTTACACAAATTACAAATTACAGTGGCAGAAGAATTAATCAAGAATTACAAGTTTCTGGGACTTTAACCCATAAGGGAACTACAATTAGCATTGAGTTGCCATGTTGCTTCTCAACTCTCAGATATGCTCGGCAATAGCTGCCAATATAGTAACTCCCGAGTAGCGTGCGCGTGATGCATGTGACGATTTCCTTCGGTACCTCACCTTTGATATCAATAATGTTTATTCTGTTTGTTATCCCTTTTAAGCTGAACTTTCAACTTCTTACTACCTAATTGGCAACCATTCATCATACTGATCGCAGTTTGTGCAGCTGCTGGAGAATCATAACTTATAAATCCTGCAGAATGAAGTTCAGCCGATAAGCTAAATAACGGGAATACTAATTTTGAATTTTGATCGACAGTAACTTCGCATTTCAAGGTCCCTACCAAAACATTTGCTAACACCAGTAGCTTTGTCAACAAAAACCTTGGCACTCAAGACCCTACCAAAAGGCTGAAATGCATTTGCAAGCTCTTGATCACCAAATTCTTGAGGAATATGGTAAATGAATAAATTAGCACCGGGTGGACCTGTAAATGACAAAATTACTTTTTGATAAGAAGATAAGTACAGTTTCATATTTCTACATGTTCAACTAGCATAGCCAAGTACAATAATTCAAGTGACATCTCCAGCACAATCGCATAAAACGACAATTACTACAAAACATGTTCAATGCTTAATTTGAGTTCCTGTCTATATAGTCCAAAATCTCCATATGCTGATCCTCTCATATGGTTGGTTAAGTTTATTATATATCAAATGAAAGTTTAAATCAACATGTTGTAAGACTATACTTGCTTTAACACTTCAGGAATAGCTCTATAGCCTATTCGATACTTGCCGTGAAACACCACATGCATTAGATGTCATTAATTAGAGATCACATGCATTTATGGAATCCTTTAAGAATTAAGTAAAACCGAAGATCTACTATCTTCTTCTACGTCTTTCTATTAGGTTCTTTTCCTTGCAATACAAGTACTAAATCGCCAACCAGCACTCTGCTAATTATCAATGATTTGGAACAATTTTCAGAAAATAGTTAACCAAAAAAGAGCCAAGCAGCCTCATTCAGCAGAATGCCCTAACAGCCCCTAGAGAAGATCTAGAGCTAAAAGGTCACAAAATAAAGGTTCAACAACCTTCAACCTGACCCCCTGAAATTGAACTGACACTTGAAGATGCTGCAGACTGACTGTTTGCAGTACTAGGGGGCATTGAACCGGGAGAACCACTTGGTGGTCTGGTATTCATAGCGCCTCCAGGATATGGCATTGGATACTGAATCCCTGGAACAGCAGGGTAAGCGGATCCAACATAACTTCCAGGTGATATGGCATAATTTCTTGGGCTAATTCCAGGTGAAAGATCTGGTGCACCTCCACGTAGAGCAGTTGCTTGGTGTATTGGTGGAACTATATTCTGAAATCCGGGCTGATTCTGCATTGATGGTAGGCGATACTGCATGAGTCCATATGCCCCAGGAGTCTGCAAAGTGAGCATATTATTTTGCACTGGCCTTTAAAATGATTAACCGAACCAGAATGGGAAAGAAAGGAAATACTGATGGAATTAAGGTAAAGAATCATGTCAAGGCACATTGAGAATTTTAATAAATGATGGAATTAAGGTAAAGAATCTGCAAAGTGAGCATATCAACTTGCACTGGCCTTTTATAGGAAAATGATATTTTATTAAAGCTAGTACCAAGAAGGTACTAGAAAAGTACAAAAGGAGTACTGAGAAAAATACAAGGCAATAAGCTTGATAAAAAAATTCCTAGATAATGCAAGTTAACCAACCTGATAACCGTAGCCATTGTATGGTGGCATGTAACCCATTGGTAGGGCTCCAAACAAAGAGGGATGCTGTCTAGAGTCGGAAGCATTAGAAGCTTGAGATAGAGCTTTCTGAGCCCTCCGGGCTTGCCTTTCCTTTTCAGTATCTGCCCATTTGACTATCAAAGGGACAGTAGCAACCTGGACAAAAAATGTGTGACTAATTTGATAACAATATTTCCAGAAAATGGAATTCATGAATAAGTGGAACTTGAAATCACACTTATACTTAAATAGCTTTGGCACCCCTTTTCAAGACAAACAAAATTCTCATAGTAAGATTATTGGCAAATTGCAACAGAAATGATGATGGATCCAGGTCATCACTCTCTCTCAACTCAATAAACTTCTAGTGAAATATTCAAATTCCAGGAACAGAGTCCAGACAAGAGTGTATATGTGAATCAAATGGTATAGCAGTAACCAGCCTTACTCTGGTATCATACAACAACAATGATATTCCTCTAACACCAAAAAGGTTGGGTCGTTTACTCTGGTATCATGATGATGCATAAAATTACTAAATGGTTGAACACTACAATCATTAAAAAATATGCATTTCATAAGTTAGAAATCACATAAACAGGGAAATTAAATTTTCCACCAAAATACTTAGTATTAACTTAATATGATAAACCCCACCTCTTGACAAACTGCTGTGAGTAAAGCCTGACTCTCATAACATGAATATTTAAGTTTTCCTCTACAGTAAAAAACTCTTTCAACCAGAAAAATGATTTGATATCATTCCCCAAGTATGAGATGAAATTGAATAAACAGTTGTTATCAAGCATCTCATTAATTCAGTCAAGAGCCTCAAGGCATAACAACCCCACGACGAATGCCATGTTGAAATGACCTAGAAAAAATAATCACCGGATGATGTCTTTGAATTCCTCTGAACAGCAAATGTCAGCAAATAGGCCATTCTTTTGGCCCTGTAACAACAGGGCAATAAATAAGCCATTCACATAACAGACTACATGCTGACTGCCAAATGACCCCAAATCTAAAGCCAAAAATTTGGTGCCTTCATGATCACAGATGTCATTCCTGCAAGGAGTACTTGTACAACTATTGCAAAGACAGCAGGAAAAATGTGTGGAAAAAGGTTATCCTCATCCTGAATGTTTAACAAATTCTGCAGCACTAGAGGAAGGACTACCACCAGAACAACTGCTTAAGGAACACTGGCACTAAAATCACTGCACCTTATAGAATCCTATTCAGTTTATGCACAAATGTTGGACATATGGCCACTATGCAAACTTAAAAATCAATTTCAAGGGCCTCTTATCAGCAGTCAGAAAACTTGCAGATGAAACAAACCTCCATCTTATGCTTTCCATTGAGGGTCTCTATTGCTGCAACTGCTTGTTCCTTTTTCTCATACTTCAAAAAAGCACATCCTTCAAGAAAGAAGATAATTTTTAGGAGATGAATTAATTTCTCCATCATAAAAACCATTGAACTTAAGAGAGATAATGCCAGGTATACCTTTACTAGTTTGCTGAGAACCTCTGAGAATCTGCAAATCTTTAATGACTCCATATTGAGAGAACAAGGCAGATACTTCAGGATCAGAAACATTCTTTGGAAGCATACCAATAAAAAGCTTGTGCTCTGGATTCCAGGTTAAGGAAAAGAACAAAGAAAAGAAAAAAAAACATGAGAGAAAAAAGTTATTTATTCTATTTAGTATCACAAAAACAATAAGAATGACAATGGTAAGAGTAGATCTTTAGATAAAAAGTGGAGGGAAAAATATGAAAAGAAGTCGGAACAAATATGATAACAAAAGAATTAAATTATGGTACACCTAGTCTTTCCAACTCGCCATCAGCATACTTCACTTGCAACGGACTAGAAGCCTGAATTGGAAACAGAAACCAGCACGACTCATTAACAGAAAGACCAGCAAACAAGTGATGCTGATATAAAAGAAACTACACACATATAAAGTTAATAAGCTTAATAGGTACAGATATCTACTACCAGCCCAAACCAAGTGATGACTTAGATACAGGAAATGCTTTGCTTTGATCAGCACTGAAACAGTGAAATTTAATCACTTCACTACAATATGCAAGAGTTCAAATGCTTAGTTTGGAGATATATGTACTTGAGGCATGCATACAGTTTAATAGACAGGTTAATGTAGGAAACAATAAGGATCCACCGGACATTATAAGGAATCTGGTTCTTGACCAATCTATGATGCCAAACACCTCTAGTATCTCTACTTCTCTTGGATGCTTTTGATCAGTAACTCTATGGTAGCCCTGTGATTACCGCTACTTAAATCTTCTTTATATCTTTTGGGATAATTTCATTGCTACTTCATTGAACCAACCATAACATTTAGTAAGAAATAGATTACTCTAGAAAGGACTCCCAGTACTTATTCTTTTTTCTATATTTTGAAAGTCTTCATCTCACCTAGAAGAAGATTAAAAACGAACAGCAAACTGGTGAAAAACAGAAGACCGATATCAGAACAATATGTCCAGCTTTATCTTTCTTTTTACTTGAACAAGGGCTACCCTTCCATCCAACACGTCAGCTGGTGGCAGGGTAAGTAATGTCCAATACTTTATCCTTTTTCCCATTCATCTTTCTCTATAGCTTCTTATTTCTCTCCTGATGATTTGCTAATAGTTCTTACAGCTGCCGGTGTACTCTCAGTAAGTCGCCAGCTTGATTCTCGGCCTTAGACTGTAAAGAAGCTCTCCCCTCATACGGATTTTGGTGTACAAACATACTGAATAAGTTACTTTAGCCAGTTAAGAGTGACCACTCATCTTCCTTTCTAGTTTCCATTATTTGGAAATATCAAATGAAATGAAGTGAAGCTTGAACCCGGAATTCAGTCTTGACAATGCCCACTCCAACTGGGAAAGACATAGCCTCAAAAGAGCAATCTGCTTTCCTACTAGAATTCAGGAGTTCACATTCATTATAGTTAAAGCAATTTACACCAGTTTCCTGGTAGATACTTTTTTAATAGAACCTTTATCATGTCACAGTTTCTCAATGGAGTATTTTACTTCCCTGATGTTACAATTTTTTGTTGGCCAATCACTTGTCATTACAAAACAGATGGTCCTACATTCTACATGTTGAAAGTTGAAGGGAGAAACACAGAAAATTCCATTGCATTACAAGTAGCACAAATCTTCTTTTAACTAATAAAGTAAGGTAATTAAATATCTAAATCAGTGAATTACATAACAGCGCAGAAATCAACTTCACTTAATTAAGTAAAAACGTAATGTATGTACTCATCGATTAGTAAATGGTCGAAAACTAACACCGGGAAGCGTCTTCTTGTTGTGACATGCATTAACAGCCTTATCTGCTTCTTCTCTGGATGGACAGATCACAAAACAACAGCCTGAAAACAGGAAATTAGTGTTTGAGAGTACAAATCTCAAAGCATGTTGCTAATGGCGATCCAGATATAAACCTCGAGAAGCACGACTAGTTTTATCTTTGATGATGTTGACTTCGTCAACGATAGCAAACTCTTGAAACATTTCGAAAAGTTGTGTTTCCGTCATGTGCTTCGGTACTTGACCTACGAACAACTTCACGCTCTCCTCCGCCATTACACACACTTTCTCTGCCAAATTAGGGCATTTTTAGATGCCAAATTTGGATCTTCACCAGTTTTGACTTTGAGGTCCTTAGTACCCTTGATTTCACTATTTTATTACAAGAATGCCACTGAATATCTTCAATTTCTTCACTGGCAAAATTGTGACGTTGTTTGAAATGACTTTTAAAAAATATGAAATGAGCTCATAAGTTAACTTTTGATTTTTAGCTTATTTTTTGTATTTTATTGACCTAAAATTAAGTGTTTAAAAATAATTTTTATCTTTTTCAATTTTATCTTAAAAATTACTTTAAAAAATCAATCCAAACACCCTCGGGTATCTCTGTTTTTTATTTCGGGAAATATTCAGTAGCTTGCCAAATGCAATGAGGAAATTAGGGAATTTATAGTAGATGGCAATGGATCATCAACATCTATTTAGTGGTATTGTTATTAGCTTCCTTTAATACCCTTGATTATGATAGTAGTTACAGGAATGCCACTGTCGTAATGCTGCTACTTGGCGTGGCTAATTAATTCGACAGAAAGACAGTAATTAAGAAATAGTGTAATGAAGATCTGAAACAGATTGCACTCGCATTTACGTAATTACCCTTTGTTTTAAAAAAAATGTATGCTGTCTGGTCCCACGTTTTCAGTTGTTTTGTTTTTCCTTTTCTCTAGGGACGGATAGTTCCATGAGATGGGCAAACTTACACTATTTTGCATTACATCAGTTACTTTTACACCACGTGTGTGAGAGTAGAATTATCGCAAGGAAATGATAAATATTTCTTTATTTTAAATTTTATATTTTGGTCACTTGCATTCATGTTTTAAAAATTGAATCGTCTTTTTTAAGAAGTGATTTATTTCGCAAAGTACATTTTTTTGATATAAATTCGAATAAATCGGCCTCACACTTGTTACCAAATATTAGATTGGAAACCAAAGAAAAGGATTTGCCATGTTGGGTTCATTTAGTTTGCGAACAAGCTATACATGAATTAGAATATAGAGATTAGATATGAAATTAAATATGACCTGATTATTTAATAGATACTCTTTTATTGGTAAATATTTAATTTATTGGATTAAAAATGCAATAAACGGGCTATATAAAAATATGTTTGATTTTACAGTAATAAACTTGAATAGAGTAACATTTTATTTTCAATTTTAACTTCAACTATATTAAAAAACCTTGAGAGAAGAGTTCTTGAGAAATCATTTTACTGATTTAAACCGAGATTATTATCCCACATAGTGTGTGGAATAAAAATAATACCATAATTAAAGTATAAATAATTTTGAAATTGCTTATAGCGAAATGAAAAAGTTCAACCAAATGCGGAAAAAAGTAATCCCACGTAATATTATATGTGAGGGCAAGCGAAGCATGTTAGTGCAATGAGTCTCATAATAACAAGTTGGGAGTTTGGAACTTAAATTACCCAAAAAGTGAGGAAAATAATAAAATAATCCAAAAAAATGATACATTAGTACCTTTTGCGCAACAAATTATTGCATAATATGGGTTGACGTCCCACCATTTTGATACACAATCAGTCCCCACAACATTTTTAAAAAATAAGAAACCATCGTTAACGTATAAAAAATGAGGTCCCACACTCAAAAAGTCCGATTTTGGTTCAAAATTTATCCCGAAAGTCAAGATTCTCGGTATATTCAAGTCAATAACAAGATTCGAAGCTTGAATTTCGGAATAAAGCGTTATAGAACTCTATTCCAAAACTCAAAAAACAACCTTCAATCTAAATATTTTACTATGACCTTTATAATTATATTATTAAATACATTATAATCATAAGCATGACTAATGTTTCATAGTCTCAATTTTTTTTAAAAAAAAGTGTTTTTTGCAACAAAAAAAAATGCGCAATAGGGGCAGACTATCCACTTCCTAGCCCCTTTTTTTTAATTTTTTTATTTGTTAATTGTTTGTTAATTATTTAATTAGAAAAATATAGTAATCTCCTAATTGTTAATTATTTGTTAATTATTTGATTATAAAAATATAGTAATCTCCTAATAATTTTTTAATTTGTTAATTATCTGATTGTTAATTTATTTATTTGTAAAGTTATTTATTTCATCTTAATTATTAATGTGCTAATTAGTTATCTAATTTTATGTGTTAATTAGTTACTTAATATAATTTTCTGTTAAATGAATTAGTTCGTCATTACTTTAATTCTTAGTTTAGGATTTAACATCATTATTTTAGGATTAAAAATATCATTAATATAATTTTCGCTAATTATAGTTAGTATAATAATTGATTATCAATTATTAATTAGTAATAGTAACCCTTAGTTTGAGAGGATTTGGATGAGGTGGTGGGAGGTATACCATCCACTGAGAAGTTATTTATATGAGGAGATTTCAATGGACATATCGAGTCCTTCTGGAGGTTATGACGACGTGCATGGAGGTTTTGGCCTCGGGGATAGGAACGGGGGAGGCATCTCACTTTTGGAATTCGCCAAAGCTTTTGAGATAGTGATAGCCAATTCGAGGTTCTTGAAGAAGGAGGAACACTTGGTGACTTTCCGTAGTTCAGTGGCTAATACTCAAATAGACTTTTTGCTCCTTAGGAATGTTGACAACGGTCTTTGTAAAGACTGTAAGGTTATTCTGAGTGAGTATCTTACAACCCGACATAAGCTTTTGGTGATGGATTTGGAGATCAATATGGAGAAGAATAGGAGGGTTGTGGATGACATGCTAAAAATCAAATGGGGGAGTTTGACCATAGCTAGTGCAAAGGAGATGGGGGAGAGGTTGATAGCCAGGGGGAGTAGTGGGGATGTGACCGATATATGGGATAGGAAGGCCAGTTACATAGTGGAGGTAGCTAGAGAAGTGATAGGGGTATCGCAGGGTAGCCGTTGTGGGCATTGAGGGGACTGATGGTGGAATGGTAAAGTTCAAGAGAATGTGGAAGCAAAGAAAGTGGCGTATGAAAAATTGGTAGAAAGCAAGGATAAGGTGGACGAATATGGAATTATATAAGATGGAGAAGAAGAAGACAAAACTAGCGATTACAGCAGCGAAAATGACAGATTTTGAACTTCTGTATGTGGAATTAGAGGGAAAAAATGGGAATGAGAAGTTGTACAGACTATCCAAGGCGATGGAGATGAGGACCCGTGACTTGGATCACATAAGGTGTTGTTAGGTAGATTTTAGTACTGTTTTAGAGTGTTTTGGGGAGTCTTTTGTTTATTTTTTAGTTATCTTGTGCGGTATTATGCGTGTTGTTTTGTGTTTTCAGGTTTTAAGCGATTCAGAAAGGAATAAGGCAAATTCAAATGAAATAGGTGGTTATTGAGGAGAAAAATGCATATCTGGTCACAAGTAATTAGTCAAAGAAGCCTTGGAAGCTCGGAAAGCAGTTTAAACAAACTCCAGACGAAGAACACTAAAGGGTCGCGGTCGAGGAAGCAAGAGATGAGGTGCCATGTAGGTAGAAGGCTGGAAGAAATTGCTCGGAATTAGAGTCGCAGCGCTACCTGGTTACAACTGTGATGCTTGAAACGTCGACGAAGGCGTCGCGACGCCCAACATTAGAGTCGCGGCTCCTCAGTGGCAGAAAGCAATTTGATTTTTAGAGAAAATTAAAGTCGCTGCGCTCTAATAGCTGGGCCGCGGCACCGACAACGTACAGGCAGCGAAAAACCAAATTTTAGCAAGGGCAAAAAGGTCCATTCTGGGGGTTTTCGTGATATATGCTGGGGGAGGCGCATTTTAGAGATATCTCACATTAGAGGCAAGAAACAAGAGAGCAAGAAGAGACATCTATTGTTCAAGTTCTTTTTCTTTTCTTTACTTTAATTCAGTTCATGTTGGATATTAAGTTAATTAGTCTTCTTAGCATGTCTATGAGCTAATTACTTTTGTTAGGTTTTTCTGTTGAATCACTTGAAACTCTATTATAATTTAATGCATTACTAATGTTCTTCTTCATCTATTAAGATCTCTTCAACTTGCGTTTATTGAATTAAAATTAATTGGCCATTAGTTTTCATTACCTATATGATTTCAAATCAAGATCTGAAAAGAGAGATTTGAATATGCTATAGTTGATTAGACGTAGGTTTAATCTTGAACGATGGTATCACAATCGCCTGTGTAGCTTTTTAGGTTATTGATCTTAATCCTCCTATGTGATTGAATTTATCATAGAAATATAAAAAATTCTCACTTAGGTTGAGTTTTTATATGTCCTAACCGTAATATAGAACAACTCAGTTAACATGTTATCTTAATAATAAGAAGAATCGTTAGTCTTGCATTAATGAATGATAGAGTGGAAAGTTGAGGAGATTGGAAACCCTAATTGCCTTCATTACTGAATTAAACTTTGTGTGTTTTCACTGCTATTTTATTCCCGCAATCGGTTTTAGTTTGTTAATTCTTTAGTTTAGAAATCACCACTTATATTCGTTTGTCAAATAGAAACTAAAGATTAGTTAATTGGTACTTGATAAATCAGTCTCTATGGACGATACTCGGTTTTACCGAAATTATTATGAATTGTGATACGTACACCTGCGTAGCATATAGAAATAACGCAACATGTGCATCAAGGACGAGGACAACAAAGTACTGGTGGAGGACGCACATATTAGACGGATGTGGCAGTCTTACTTCTATAAACTCTTGAACGAAGAAGGAGATAAATACATTGTGCTGGGAGATTTGGAGCAATCCGGAAGGTATCGGGATTTTAGATATTGTAGAAGTATTAAGGTTGAGGAGGTTAAAGGTGATGTTCGCAGGATGCGCAGGGGACGAGCGATCGGGCCTGATGAGATCCAAGTTGAATTTTGGAATAGTGCATGTAGGGCAGGTTTAGAGTGGTTGACTGAGTTGTTTAATGTCATTTTTAAGACGGCAAGAATGCCCAAAAAATAAAGGTGGAGTACAATGATTCCTTTGTCGAACAAATGTGACATCTAGAGTTGCAACAACTATAGATGTATCAAGTTGTTAAGCCACACTATGAATGTTTGGGAAATGGTCGTGGAAATGAGGGTGAGAAATGTGTGTCTATTTATGAGAACCAGTTTAGATTCACGTCGGGGCATTCGACTACAGAAGTCATTCATCTTATTAGGAGGTTAGTAGAGTAGTATAGGAAGAGGAAAAGAGACTTACATATGGTTTTCATCGACCTCGATAAGGCATACGACAAAGTCCTTAGGGAGATTTTATGGAGATGTTTGGAGGTTAGAGATGTACCTATGTTGTACACTAGGGCGATAAATGATATGTATGATGGATCCAATACCAGGGTATAGACATTAGAAGGAGATTCGAAGCACTTTCCAGTGATGATGGGGTTGCACCAGGGATCAACTTTTAGCCCATTCTTATTTGCCTTGGTGATGGATGGACTGACGCGATAAATTCAATGGGAGGTGTCATAGTGTATGTTATTCGCAGATGACATAGTTCTGATTGATGATACTCACATCGGAGTGAATACTAAGCTGGAGGTTTGGAGATAGACTCTGGATTCTAAATGGTTTAGGATGAGTAGGACTGAGACAGAATACTTGGAGTGCAAGTTGAGTAACGGGAGCGACTATGAGACAAGCATGGAGGTGAGGCTTGGTACTCAGGTCATTCCAAAGAAAGGAAGCTTCAAGTATCTCGGGTCTATTATCTAAGGAAATGAAAAGATTGATGATGATGTCACACATCGTATTGGTGCAGGGTGGATGAAATGGAGGCTTGCATCTGGAGTCTTGTGCGATAAAAATGTGTCACCAAAACTTAAAGGCAAGTTCTATAAGGTGGTGGTTAGACTGACTATGTTGTATGGTGCGAAATGTTGGCTAGTCAAGACTTCGCACATCTAAAAGATGAAAGTTGCGGAGATGATGATGATGAGATAGATGTGTGGGCATACAAGGAGGGATATGATTAGAAATGATGATATCCGGGGATAGAGTGGGAGTGACCTCGGTGGAGGATAAGATGGGAGAAGCGAGGTTGAGATGGTTCGGGCATGTGCAGAGGAGAAACACAAATGCCCCAGTACGGAGGTGTGAGAGGTTGGATATGGACGGGTTCAAGAGGGGTAGGGGTAGGCCGACGAAGTATTTGAGAGAAGTGATTATATGGGATATGATGCAGGTGCAACTTACTGAGTACATAACCTTAGATAAGGGGTTATGGAGGCAGTTGAACATAGTCCTACTTACGCTTACATACTGGTAGTTATTGTGTTATTATTGTAGCTCTGCTTAGCATATCCTACTAGTAGGCGCAATATTATTTTATAGTCCCCTGTCTTTTGATTTCTGCCGTTGTATGTTCTTTCGTGTACTTTGTTTATCTTATTTACCTGCGTTAGTTACTATTTTTTTAGAATATTTTATCATGGCTTATTCACTTTTGTTACTCTCATTTTTATACTGCTTTAAATTTCTTGTCCGGGTATGACTGTTTCTCATGCTTTGCTTGTGCTTATGCTTTTTATTGAGCCGAGGGTCTTTAAAAAACAACCTCTCTACTTACCAATGTAAGGTTTGCGTACACTCTACCCTCCCCAGACCCCATGTTGTGGGACTTCACTGGGTATGTTGTTGTTGTGGTTTAGGATTGAACATCATTAATTTAGGATTAAAAACATCATTAATATAATGTTTCGTTAATTATAGTTAATATAATAATTAATTATCATTTATCAATTATTAATAGTTAATCCTTACTTTAGGATTGAACATCATTAGTTTAGGATTAAAAACATCATTAATATAATATTTCGTTAGTTGTAGTTAGTATAACAATTAATTATTAACTAGAAATAGTTAATCCTTAGTTTAGGATTGAACATCATTAGTTTAGGAATTTTTGATAAAATATTAGTTAGTTAATGTAATATTCTAATTATTCATAAAAATATAATACAACATAATTATTCTAATTCACAAATTTAGATAGCTAATATAATTTTCCGATAAAAGATTAGTTAGTTAGTATAATTTTTCGATAAATGATAAGTTAGTTAATATAATTTATCGATAAAAGATTAGATAATTAATAGTATAGGATAATGAATAATTTAAACATTATTTGTACGGATACGACACCTCTATGGATCCCAATGTTCACCCGGGGCCCATCAATAGATCAATACTTAGTCTACATGATACTCATAGGTCAGAGATATTATGGACTGGGGAGATACATATGAGTATGTTGTTCCATTCCCGTAGGATGGAACATGCATGTGATCGTTTACAGGCTCGGCCCCCATATCCCCGCATATTAGAGATATTGGTTGTTGTTGGTCGGGTATAGCATGATCGAGCTCTTGTGATGGTCATGATTGAGCGATGACGATAAAGACCCGCACCTTTCATCTCCGCACCGATGAAGATGTGAAGGTCATGTTTAGATTGTAGGTAGATGATCAACCATTATATAGTGAGGTTCTTCCTCAGGAGCCGACATTAGGGCAGGAGTTGACTAGGCTCACTGGATACGCACTTCAGCCCGGTGATATCTATGGATAGAGTCAAGTGTTGATGTCTGCCCTCTGTGCTTACTTGCGCGCCATGGACGAGGCAAATCCTATTGCAGACAACACAGATCAGGAGATTGTGGATCGTCGTGCCCGTCTATATTTACTCATCAAATTCGGGGGCATCATATTCCCGAACATATCGGATTCCCACATAAGCTTAAAGTATTTGCTATTTATGGCCGATCTGGACCGATTGGGAGATTGCAGTTGGGACGGTGTTGTTCTGGATTACCTATATCGATGTCTATATCGAGCATCTATCGGCACCATGAGTGATATCAGTGGATTTTAGTTCTCATCCAGGTAATATATTTAAGTGTGTAATTCTAAATATATGTTTTTGAAACGATGACTAACAAATCATTTTTTAATAACCTTTCAGTTATGGGTGTGGGATAGGATGTTGCCTTTTTAGCCCTTACATGCACACCCTCAGTTTGACTTCATTGATGATGACATGCCCTACGCTCGGAGATGGACGGGAGGTATATTCCCAGATATGGATACGCAAAACAGTATTCTTCCATCCAGGGATCAGCTTGATCATATGATAGATGGCATGGTAAAATTGTTTGGTTTTACATTATTACCTTATTTAAAAAAATTATTTTTGTCTTTATTATTTAGTAATTTGTAGTCATTTTTACATGCTTTTATATGGACATCGTGTGGTCAGTTTTAGGATCAATTGCTGACATTTTATAGGACTGGTGAGGTCGTGGTGTATTATGCGCCCCACCACGTCTTATGATGGTTTGGGAAGGCACAGAATATTCCTGACCGGTTGATTGGGATCACTGTCGCTATCACCGGGATGAGTGTTCTACCAGGACTCCTGCATATCGTGTATTTGTGCACACCCAGGGCGATCGTTGGGCTCAGAGGCTGCAGAGGACAGTGTCGGTATACGATTCCGATCGACGTTTACATGGAGTGGTACTGGCAGATCTACGTGATCCAGATGGTCGAGGATACACAACACTCGCGGAACAATATGAGATGTTGGTAAGTTTACCTCACTTAAACTTAATTAATTATCTTAATTATTAAGTTAAAAATTTATTCAATTATTAATACTTACAAACAAATACAGGTATGGACCATATAGACAATGTGACATTTGATAATATAACATATGAATATCCCCGAGACAACGGAAGTTGCGGGCTAGATCATTCAGGTAGCCGAGTCGGGTATCCAATGGGCACAAAAGAGTGAATGTATGTATGAGCGTGTTCTAGAGGGCCAGTATCAGGCAACAGATGGACATGCCCATCGTGGTCGCGCACCTCGTGGATGTGGTAGTTATAGATGCGGTGTTGACAAAAAGAGGGTGGTAGAGAGGATGGTGGCTGAGGGGGTTATGGCCGAGGGGATCGTGACCGAGATGGTGCCAGAATAAGTGGCAGCAGATAGCTTCGTCTAGTAGATGAGCTTGATGAGTATGCTCCCGATCCCGCTCCAGCCTAGCAACATTCATCGACTTCAAACGTCCCATCGACATCAGGCCGCCCATCAACTTTTTACCGACCGTCGACACCTACATATACACGGACACAACTATTTTTAGATATATCTAGGTCTTCATCCCATCAGAGCCATAATGCGTACATCGGTGTACATAATGATATAGATTGAGCTTTATATGATGCAGTAGTGCGTGAGGAGCGGCCAATTCGTGATGTACAGGGTGGCAGAGAGCTGCATTACGACTTATCCTTCATAGACTTTGAGGATTTTCTTTCCCCAGGAGTTAGTGATTAAAATATTTATTTTAAAAAATTAAAATACTTATACTAGTTATTTCATGATTTTTCAGATCTTAGAATTCGTCGACAGCTCCATCTCTATCTCCAGCTTTAGTTTCAGCCATTCAGGATCCAATTTATGATACTACTTTAGATCCTACACCAAACGCTTCTCAAGAGCCCGTTGACACACATGTTTGATTTTTTTACTAAAAGTTAATGTATTAAATAAAAATTAAAATTAATATTATTTTTTATATATTTTTTCAGGTTCATCCTTCGGCGCCTACAGTCCAGTCACCCGATGATGACGATGATGTTGATCCCAACAGACCATCTATTCTGAGCGTACCATTCGTAAGTAATCCCAAGAAGAAGCACATTATGGTCAAGGACGCAAATAAGGGAAGATAGGATGATCATGACTTAGAGCATCCTATTATTAAGAGGAACAATGAGGGTGGGGGTGGGGATGATGACGAGGGTGGTGGGGATCGTATTAGCCTTAAGCCTAAGTTTAATCTAAAGTCTACTACATGTGGGGCCCATTAGAGATTGTGTATATGTAATTAAGTTGTACAGTTTAAGTTAATATTATATTTTTTGCGTATTATTTTCTTAATGATAATTAGTTATCTTAGTCTTTATTATCGTTTATTACTAACTCGTGTGACATCCTAAATTAATTAGGAAATAAAATCTCGACATATTCGAAATAAAGTAATGCTTTGACTAAACAATAAAACACTTAAGTCAAAACCCTAAAAAGTAAAACACTTAAACCTAATGATAACAAGTTTCTAAACAAAACTTACTTTTGGGAGTTTACAACTCCTAAAACGATGTTCCGAACGTTTAGGTATCCTTGATGTATTGAGCCTACACTATTGTTCGCATAAAAAAATATCAAGTTCTATATAAAATATTGACATTTCAGAGTTTTGAGACATGACTAATCTTTGGTCAAAGAATGAAAAAATATGAATTTCAAACCTTTGAAATTATATCAAGTGTTGGCAAAAATAAAAATACCCCTATTGCGTAATAATTTACTGCACAAAAGGTACTAATATATATATAGGTTATTTTTGTTGCTTTACTCATTTTTTGGGTTATTTAAATTCTGAACTCCTGGCCATGATGGGTTCGTATTCCCTAGCCTATTTGATTTGAGAGAGCTATAGACATTAGTCATTACTGTACGAGATTGGTTGGTGGATAATAGAAGATTGTAAGCTCGTAATGAAGGTGCAAATAGATCATCACCAACGACATTTGGAGTCGGCGTAGAGCGACAATTAGCATCAATTGTAATCAATATCCTAAAACCCTACGGAGTACTTTGTTATTTGTTATAATCGCGTTATACGACATCCCAATTTATAATACCCAAGAACGTGAAACATGTGCTTGGAAGTCAAATTGATGTTATTTTAACGTGACTTAGTAACATATCTTTTTAGCTTGTTTGACGGCAATTTTTGGAAGTCAAAAGTGTTTGTTCTCCTTTTCTTTTTAAAAATGCTTATTTTAGAAAGTTTGGGGTGTTTGGTAAATTTTTAAGAAAAAATAAGTATTTTTGAGTAGAAGTAGAAGTTATACTAAAACAAAGTAATTTTTCTTCGGAAACACTTTTGGAATGTTGATCAAACACAAAGTTTGTAGTATTATTGGCAAAGTATTTTCTCAAATTGATTGACCAAACACAAACTATACTCTTCAAAAATGTTTTTTTCGAAAAACACTTCTAATGATGTTTGACGTCTGAAACCTTAATCACTAAACTAACGTTCCACAATCCACTTTTTGTTCACGTCCATGATATTGACCTTTTGTCATTAGCGAACTAACCAATTGTTGAATCAATTAACTACACTTACAAAAATCAATCATATGTATTGAAGTGTGTGACCATCTGAGCTTTTAGATCAAACACACTTTTAATATTTGATTATATTCTCAATGCGCCCCCTCACGTGCTGGCCTGATTTTTTTCATGGTCTAAGCAAGTGGAAATTCTTTTTTTTTTAGAATGAGTGGCGGTGAGGTTCGATCCGAGGACCTTTGGCATGCTTTGATACCATTTAAGATAGAATAATTTCCCTTAGGGATTCCTTTCATTATTCACAATATATATAGTTGTACAAAGGTTGATTCCTAATACAGTACGAATCCTAACTTACCTTAAATGGTTGATTTCTAATATAATTAGAATCCTAAGTTACCTTAAATATACATCTATCATAATTACAAAATATACGGTGAATATTCGCTAATACTCCCCCTCAGACAGAGCGGGAGGAGGTCGAATGCTAAGGCTGGATCGAAAGTCGGTGAAGAGCTGTCGTTCTTCCCTTCTGAATCAGATAGATTCATATCTGAAACCCGGTAGTCCCTTTGTGAAAATGTCTGCATACTGATAAGAGGAAGGCACATGTAAAATTTTGACCTGACCACGGGCAACCTTCTCTCGCACAAAGTGGATATCCATCTTAATATGCTTAGTCCGCTGATGTTGGACCGGATTATGAGACATATAGATGGTAGATATGTTGTCACAATAGACTATAGATGCCTTGCGTAATGGACACTAGAGCTCCAAAAGAAGATTTCGGAGCCAACAGATCTCAGCAACGACATTAGCAACTACGCGATATTCTGCTTCAGCACTCGAACGGGATAGCGTGGCCTGCCGCTTGGCGGACCATGAGATAAGATTATCCCCAAGAAATACACAGTACCCTGAGGTGGAGCGACGTGTGTCGAGGCATCCTGCCCAATCTGCATCCGTGTATGCTAGCAACTTGGTTGGGGCAGAGGGGTATAGATGTAATCCAAAGTCTAGTGTGCCCTTAATGTATCTGATAATACGTTTGAGGGCGGCGAAATAAGACTCTCGGGGGTCGTGCATAAACAGACACACCTGCTGAGCGGCATATGCAATATCAGGCCTAGTGAATGTAAGATACTGAAGAGCACCTGCAAGACTCCGATATAGAGTGGGATCAGAAACTGGCGCACCGTCATTGGCACTAAGCTTGGATTTTGAGTCCACCGGAGTTGGCATAATTTTACAATTTGCCATCTTGGCCCTGTACACTATCTCTTCTGCATACTTACGCTGACACAGGAACATAGTGGTTGTAGATCTGGTCACCGATATACCCAAAAAATAGCTCAGCTTGCCCAAGTCAGTCATAACAAATTCAGTTTTGAGTAGAGCAATGATTTCATTCTTCAAACTGTCAGATGATGCAGTAAGAACAATGTCATCGACATATAATAGCAAATATGCAGTGCTACTACCTCGGTGAAAAGTGAAGAGATAGTTATCACACCAGCTACATATAAAACCAATCTGCAGAAGATATCTAGCAAAATGATCATACTAAGCGCGGGGTGCCTGTTTCAATCCATACAATAATTTCCTGAAACGACATACAAACTGCGGAACTGCCGGATGAACAAAGCCAGGGGGCTGATGCATGTACACATTTTCTTTCAAATCCCCATGAAGAAATGCATTCTTGACATCTAGCTGATGAATCGGCCAATGCATGGCCATAGCAATACTGAGAACAGTCTGAATAGTGGCCGGTTTAACAACCGGACTGAATGTCTCACCACAATCAATACCCTCCTGCTGATTAGTGGCATTGGCAACTAGTCGTGCCTTATACCTCTCTAAGTCACCACTGTCTTTAAACTTGTGACGAAATAGACACGTACACTTGATAACATTCACACCGTCTGGTCTAGGTATCAAATCCCAAGTGTTCTACTTGGTTAAAGCGTTAAATTCCTCGCACATGACCGCATTCCAATTTGGGTCCAGTTTTGCTAGTTTTGGATTTTTTGGAATGGGTGATAAGATTTGGGTGGAGAGATTGAAGTGAACCTTGGGTTTGAAGATTCCGTGTTGTGCACGAGTCTCCATGCGATGAGATGGCAGCAGTGGGAGGCGTTTGTGAGGTTGCGAGTCCATTGGTTACGGACGGTGGGAAGCGATCTTTGCGGGGTAGTTTCTAGACTAGGGGCGAGAGGTTCTTTGGGGGTCACGAGGGAGACCACGGTTGGATGCAACATGGGTGGTGTCGGGGTGTTGGACCGAGCGAGAGATCTGTTGGGGTGGTGCCGACGGTGTTGGGGCTGTCGGAGCAGTGAAGCTATTGTTGAATCTTGTCGAACAGTGGACTCGGTTCATCGAGAAAGATGTAATCGGTGATTTGGAATTTTTGGAGATTTGAAAAAGGAAAGGTTGTCTCGTCAAAGGTGACGTGACGAGAGACGATGATTTTGCAAGTGACAATGTCATAGCACAGGTAGCCCCAATGATTAGGAGATAGATCAACAAAGACACAGGGCAGAGTGCGAGGGGCAAGTTTGTGAGGTGCAGTGGAGGCTATGTTGGGGGTAGCATAAGCAACCAAAGATACGTAGGTGATCATACGATGGTAGCCTACGGTATAAGATTTCGGTAGGGGTCTTGTTTTGGAGAGTGCTAGTTGATAAAATATTAAGGAGGGATTCTACCATTTTAACAGCATAGACCCAAAAAGGCGGTGGTAGACAGGCATGAAACAGAAGGGTGCGAACCATGTTATTGATGGTACGTATAATTCGTTCAGCCTTTCCGTTTTGGGAGGAAGTATAGGGACAAGAAAAACGGAAAACCATGCCTTGTTTAGAACAGAAACTGTGAAATGCCGAGTTATTAAATTCACGTCCATTATCACATTGAAATGATTTGATAAATTTTTCAAATTGTGTTTTAATGAATTTTGAAACTCAAGGAATTTGGCAAAAACTTCAGATTTGAAGTGTGTGACCATCTGATCTAAAAGCTTAAGCTTTTAATATTTGATTATATTCTCAACAATATGAATTCTCTATATTTATTTCGCTCTATGAAGATCCAGTTTGTTCTAGACATAATATTTATATGCAGGTCGTTAACCTACTACAATCCTCCTTATTTGAATTATAAAGCAATTATACTTGGCAAAACTCACATTTGACATTGCTAAACTTATTAAAAACGACTAAATTGACAGCTTCGTAAAATTGAGAAGGACAAATTGGCCAAGAGAATGCAAAGACTGGAATTGTATATAAGCCTGATTGAAAGATAAGGACATATATCTTGTCACCACTTCATCCTGATTCTTGGCCCCTCCAATTAAAATTTTCCCAAGCTGGCAACCTCCAAATCCTAATAATGCTCCACTCTATTCCATCAATCAAGTTAACCAAAAGTATACATGATCTTTTATGCAAAACAATACAAGCTATAATGCACATTGCTCCTTTTTAGTCTTCTTGAAATAAAATGATACAGTATACAACTTAAGAGACACCAGCAACATCCATCTACTGATCCAAAATTTATTAAAAATATTAGAGGCAAGAGTAAATTCATTACATTTATCTAAGTTGATATTTTGATACAACATCGCTCCAGAAGGTAAAAGTCGAGAAGTGGAAGGGAAAACATTTTATTCCTTCCACCTCAAAACAATGGATTTACATCAATCACAAGTGATTGAAACCTACAGCCTATAGGAACCAAAATAAATAAAGGCTTTACATATTCAACATCATTTTTTTCCTGTTTTTGATCTGGTTTTGGAGGAGAGGAGGTGTTCAATATCTCGCTGGTCACCTGACAATCGATGGTAATGTAAAATAGAAGAAAATGAAATGGCTAAAGATCAAATGGCCTTTAGTCCAGCCAACCCCCGAAGCTTCTCGCAGAGAACAAAAGTAATCATTGTTTGTGGAGCCAATCTTGCAAATATTGCGAGGCCTCTGAAAATTTTCCAAATTCAAGAAACATATAATTATTGAATTAACCAATAACATCGTAAAGTCATATTGTCATCATATGACAAGACTGCAGGAACTAAATTACTAACAGCAGCCGGGCATGTTTTGCTTACCCTTTGTAAAGACCAGAAGGACCTTCACTGCGAAGTACCTGGTCACAAAAGTTTCATGAACATAAGTTTAAGATCATCTGAGTATTGTAGGAGTATAATCACAAACATTGCCAAAATTTTCCCAGATGTTTTCCTAACCCCTACTACTCTATATATCCCCAATTCTGCGTAAACAGAACCCCTAGTGATGGCTTCCGATGAGGTACCTTACTGTTTGTTTCTTCCCTCTATTAATTTTTGTCAGTCTTCTGACAAAAAGTTGGATGAAAGGCAAAAATAATTTTACCCTGAATGCAAAACTAAACACCTAGCTGAAGAAGGCTTGATTACGTTAACAAGTACGCTCAGTTATAGTAAAAAACAATGGAATAACTTGGCTGAAGACAAGTGTAGATAAATAACCATAGAAAAGGGTGGAATAAGAGGTTTCAAAGTAACAACCTGATATGCACAATGCAATCCATTTCTATACATCCCGGCACAACTCGATTCTCTCTGCAACATAAGACGGGTTTTAACCATGTCCATTGGTGCTGTCATAAGCGTGCTTACTGTCCCTGCAATGGTACTTGAGCTTCACAATATGCAGAAGAAGAGTTAGCATATATTGAACTGCAAATGATGAAAAGTAGAAGTATTTATTCTCTTCAAACAGATGAAAAAAATTCTCATAGCACCAGCTCAGACAGGTGGAATAGGAAATTGATCTCCACAAACTACGCTATACATGTAGGAGCCAGGAGCCCATGACAGGAAAAGACTAAAAAATTTCTGGAAATAAAAGGGCAATCAAAGCATAGTCAGCTTTTAGTTTCAGTGCATTCCAACAACAAAAGCTTGGAAAAGATTAGCAGTTTTCATAGTGTAATAATCTAAGGATGCATGCTTGTGGAACCTTTTTTAGATAATTTTTAAGAATCAGTTACCGCCTAAATGAAAGATGTGGAAAATAAAGAAAAACTAAATGCAGGCCAACTCCTGGATGTTCTATTTCATGCTAATTATATTATCAGTGTCTACTTATAGCCATCCTTACAATCAAATTAAAAAGAAGGTGCATCACTTCACATGTTCTCTAAAAGTAGCAAGCACGTTGGAATATATTTACAGTGATGGGAAGCGCGCCTACATGAGATGAAGATGAAATCCTTCCTCCAGGGGAGTATACTTTATAATTGCCTGCTTGGATTCATCATATGTGGCCAACTGAGATGCAGTCAAAGTGGCAGCTCTAGCCATAGCGGGCCCAACCCCCTTCCAAAGAGCTCTTACTCCCTCTTCTGAAGCAATTCTCCTCATTTCATGGATCGGTCCTACGCTTGATCTTGTGTTCATTTGCAGCCGTACCTATAAACCAGTATAACTAATGAGAATCATTTAGTGGAACCCATATAAAGTCTTCAGAAGAGAGTACCTTTAAAATTTCCATGGGATTGGTCAGTGCTGTGGCAACGGCCCCGGAGAATGCTCCAGATGCAATCTTCACCAAGATATTGGTGGACTCAAAAGTCAATTCACAGAGATATTTTGATGGTTCGTATAAGCCTAAACGAAGACCACCATAAAGAACTGACCTCGTCAATGCAGGCACCAATCCCAGATACAAGGACCTCAGTCCTTCGCTTTCAACTACTTGAAGAGAAAGCCTTCCCTAACACCAATCCAATGAGACATAATCAAATATGTTGCAGCTATTAACCCTGATATATCTTTCTACACAATAAAAAGTGATATAACTCGAAAAACTCATAAGCTTCTTCTCATACCATTCCGACCAAAGGACCTCTCTGACCTACAAGTTGCATCTGCAGTCTAACTTTCAAAACATCTGCATCAATAAGCAAAACATGCATCTTTGTTTAGAAAAAGACCACGTTTCTTTGAAAGTCAACGACAACTAGGGTGAAGGGAGGGGGAATTAGATTATATACTTATTCCTTCAATATCCTTGGGCAGTTTTTGATCTTCCAATTAAAATTATATAAAGGCTCAAGTACATGGACAACAACATTAAGATAGTGTAGGACATTCATGTTGATAGTTCTCCAAAATTGAACGCTTAGTCACCTTTTCATGCTCTGAGTAGTGTCGTGATCATATAGAACTCATTAACTTGAAATCGTTATAGGAGAAAAACAAACAGTTATTGGCAACTCTTTTTTTCTTCTTTAAAGGAAAGGTAGTTACAGTAATGATAAACCACCCGAGTAAAATGTAGGACATTCAACTTAACACCCCAAATTGAGTAAAATGTAGGACATTCAACTTAACACCCCAAATTGCAGCAATATATTTTGCAACTAAGAAGTCAAATCATCTAACGGATTGTCCATATTAAAAGAAGATTGAAATTATCCAGTCTTGTCTGATTGCAGTAAAAAGATTACTTTCTACCCTGAGCAACAACAACAAACAACAACATACCCAGTGTAATCCCACAAGTGAGGTTTGGGGAGAGTAGGATGTACATAGACTTTACCTCTACATTTGTACGGCAGAGAGGCTATTCCCAAAAGACTTTCTACCCTGAGCCTTAACTAAAATTGGCCAAGCAAATACAAAGTGATAGCTAATTCTTAATCTCATTTTCTCTCACCATCAATAAGAATGCTAAGCAAGATTTTCATGTAAAGTTTTCTCCTTTGAGCCAGACCTTTACTTCTTAAACTAAAAGCAACAAAATTTCCAAAATGAATAGAGAGGTATGAGGTAGAATCAAGAGGGATTTGAGGTAGAATCAATAAATAAGCATAAAAATGAGATAATTAAGTGAAGAAACAACCTAAAGGATGTGTAATGCCAGTTGCAGCAGCAACAGACATTCCACTTGTACCAAAATGAGACACAACATCTGAGGCTGAAACACCCCATTTTCGTCTCTCCTTTACCTCCGTAGATCCTGTAAAAGGTTAGAGCAAAACAAATCAAAAAATACATTACAAAAAAAAATTCCCCTTAACAAGGTACGTACAATACATTATGTTTTTTCTGAAAAAAATCAAATTTTGATGGATCAGACAACAATTTCAATTGGTCTGTAGAAATGGGGTTCAACCAAGAACCTGAAGAAAGAATTTTTCCGGTTGCCGGCGTTGAATCGCCGGTCATTCTTGATTTTTCCGAAATGGGTCTGTTTGTTTTGTTGATGATTGAATGGTAAAAGAGCGCTTAGTTGTGGATTATAACTGAATCTGGTAACGGTGCGCTTTCCAAGAAAGGCTTCTGTTTGTTGGGTTGGTTGGTATCCTCTTGGGCTGCCTGTTTAGACCTTTGTTTTCCAATATTTTGAAAATTACACTCTCTCCAAAATATGGGGTCAAAAAGAGATACCCTCCCCCCGCCCCCACCTTTTTAGCCTAACATAACAAGTACTAATCAAAGATCCGATGCAGCGGATGCTCCTTGATCAAAGATTTCAGATTCGAACATATGAAATTTTTTTTGACAAGGAGCGCTTCCCTCCTAGTGAAACTCTACGCGGTACGAATTTAAATATAGTCGGACTTCAATGCGGATATAACAACAAGTGAGAAACAAAAAAAGAGCTCTAACAAAAGTGTTGGTAGTAGTAATTGCTAACATTATATGTACTAAACTATAGTAAAACTTAACTAGAATATTTTTAAAATTTCTACTGTTTGGTTAGTCAAAATATTCTAAAGATAAAAAAATAATATTTCTGCTAGAGGTAAGAAAAACAAGTTTATAAGTGACATTTTATGTTGATTGTCTACCTCCAATCCCGTTACTTCATTGCCTTTGCCCCCACCCTCACCCTCCATCCCACCCCTCGATCATTTCTCACTTCCACCTCAAAGTAATTGCCTAGATTATATATAAATACTTATGAGAGAAAATTCTCTATTTACTTACTAACACTAGAAAATAGAAAATGGGTAAAAAGAAAATTTTCATAAAAGTATTTTTTCCATATCAAACACACTCTCAATGTTCATATCAAATCAATAAATGTTAGATACATGCTAGTCATATACACATTTCTCACTTAACCGTGGTGAAATAATATTTTCTGTCACTTTAATGTTAACATTAAATTATTTAATTTGATATAAATACCGTAAAAATATAATACCACATGTTTGCTGAACTAAATCAATAGTTTATTTTGAGTTGCAATTGCTATATAGATCTAGTTATTTTTACCCTCGTAAAACCATACTAAATTTTATCATGGCTTTGGAAAAACTAACTGAAAAAACTTCCACCTGCATTATTGATTTTGTGCTTGATAGCTTAATGCTTTAATATAGGAAAAGACATATTTAAAACAAAATAACAAAAGGAAAACAATGAGGAGGAGATGAGAAAACATTGGATCACTTCTTAATATTTTTTCAACCTGACGTTTCTTTAACATGTAGATATTCTATTACATTTCCCATTGGCCCGTTGATGAGCGTGATAAACAAAATAAAATGGTTCAACTTGCCACACAAGATCAAAAGCACTAGCGTAGCATAAAAGAACTGTGCTGCCTCTGCAATTGTTTAATACACATATATTGTATTATAAAAGATCGATTAAGTGCAATTTAATGCTTTATGATTTCTCGACCCCTTCTTTAAATTCAACAACTGCTGCACAAAAGAACCACGTGGTCAATTCTTTTGCCCACGTGGTTAAAAAATAAGAATGGCTTGTTGATGTTCTTTGAAATATTTGGCCGTCAAATAACGAAACTTAATTTAAATTCATGATTTGAATCACTATATATGATGGCTCAGTATACATTTTTATATACATATTTTTTCAGCATGACTAGAGGGGTTTCATTGTAAAAAAAAGCATCAGAGTAAATTAAGTTCCCTAAGTTGAATGGGATGAAAATCATTTTGCCCCTCCAAATTTACTTTAAATATTTAGTACATCCCCCAACTTTGAACAATAGTCATTACCCCCCCTCAATAACTAGACGTGAAATGCAACAAATTGATAAAAGAGAGACAGATCAATTTGGATCCCCTTTGCCAAGATCCTTTTCTTCTTTCACCGTATACTGTTCTTATTGGGGTATAGATCGGTGCATATCTTAGTCTTCTGCAGAAGCAAACAATGTGAGTAGTTTTACAGTTGATGAGTCAATAATTATACATGAAAATGTCCGAAAAATCATTTAATTTTATCACATGTAGATTAATTAGTATGTTATACGAATCATCAGTAACTATCGTGCTCTATTCAAGTGCAGACATCCAACACATTCAATATTCAGAAGAGACATCATATAGTAGTCGTAGAGAGATATTGGTTTTACAGTTGTTGTCAACCTATTACAATAACCAATTACAACCCAATAATAAAACGAAAGCTATAGTGACGGGGTAACATTAGTGTTTTGGCTCGTCATGTCCAGAGTACGAAATATGAGCAAAGTAATTCAAAGCTTTAATAAATTCACTTAAATACCTCATATACCAATTTTGTAGTAACATCTCCAATACATGTAACCTAAAATGATCTAAAAGTTGGCCCAATACCTTAAAGCGACCACAATCGACCCCCCTTAATGTAAAGTGACTTTGAAGCATAGAAAAAATAGAGAAACAAGGGCACTCCTACAACATATGTTCAAGTGAAACACTTTGATGTTTGTTCAGATTGTGACAACCAGAAGACAGATATTTACATGAGTTGGGGTGCTTCCTATAGTAAAAGAAAAAAAGGCTAAAAACTTCAATACATACACATTCCAGCTCCGTTGCAAATCCTGAAGCTTAAACACAAGGCACAGTTAATATAACCTCATGCACCGACCAATTTCGCGCTAGAGTGTAATCCATGATGGCACATTGTGAATCTCAAGCATAAATGCTAGGCTACATCATCCTTAAAATAATGACCCTACTACACATGAATAAACATCAGATTGCATGAAATAAATTAACAGTATCAAGTTTCTCCTTTATGTCACAAACAACAAATTCAAGAAACAGCCCAAAGGGAAGGTGGCAGGATTCAGGATTATGTTTCTCCCGTTTTACAGGAAGAAAATGGGAAATACAATTGTGTAATCTTTATAATCCAGAACCCGTCAGAGAAGACATGTAGAATTGACCTTGACTTTGCCATCAGCACATCTGAAAAATGCAAGTTCCTTGTTGATGAACTTAACCTGTAGCTCATCAATTTCATAAGCTTAACTTTAACAGAGTCATGGAATATATTTGAGGGATGCAGATTGCAGCAGTTCAGCGACGAGGTGCAGATGGTCCATCAAAGGAATAGCGAGATAAGACTGAAGTTGGGTATCTAGGCTCATCCCTAACATGGTGATATTTAACGCCGTAGTCTGGTGGTAATTGAGGAGCATATGGTGGATATCTAGGCTCATCTCTAACATGGTGATATGCTCTTTCATTTTCAGTGTGGAATCTTCCCATTGGTGGATATGCTCTTTCATTTTCAGTGTGGAATCTTCCCGTTGGTGGATATGCTCTTTCATTTTCAGTGTGCAAGCTTCCCATTGGTGGATATGCTCTTTCAGTTTCAGTGTGGAATCTTCCCGTTGGTGGATGTGCTCTTTCATTTTCAGTGTGGAATTTTCCCGTATGGCCTCTGATGCCTATTGTAGAATAGGGATCACTTGCAAAAGACTCTCTGCCTGTCGAAGAGTATGACTCTACAGGTGGTACCACCGTCCTAGGCAGAGAGAGATATCGGTTTACAATTGAGGCAGTACTCTCATCATAAGGATCAAATGTATCCTTAACATGATTTAGTAAACCATGATTGGTAGGTGTGGCTGAAATTTCTGTAGTTCTACTTTCCACAGCAGGAGCAACAGTAACAGGTATTTCACTGCGAGCCTTGAGGCCATAAGTTCGATACTCCCTTTCACTTGGATATAAAGGTTCAGCGTGTACAGTTTCTTTTCGTGCTAAAGCCACATCACTACTAACACTGTTAGGACTTCTTTGGAGATGTTCCCTTCCTTGTTCAGATTCATAATGATCCAATGTGCGGTCAACTACTGCAGAAGCAGTGGGCTGCAGATGTTTTGCTGATTGAAGACCATAGCTTCTATATTCTTTCTCAGTGAGGAAACGAGGTGGACTGTCAACCTCTCTAGACATGATACGGTGGCCTGCATGCTGCTGTCTTTCCCTTTCATGACCATATGATGAAAAATTCTCACCTGCTTTGCTTCTACTGTATTGCATTCCATATGCATGCTCCCTGGAAGGTTCCTTGCTAGGCAAAGGTGCTGCTGATGGGGGCCGAGTAACTGGCTCAGATACAGAATGTTTGAAAGTTGGATGTAGCTGTGGTGCAGGCCTAAACAACTTTGTCAACTGCTCTACCTGCTCAAAGGTGAAAACAACAAATTGACCTCAAATGCTAGGTAAATCCAAGTAGAACTTGTCAATGAGGGAGGTGTGTTGTTACCTGTTTAAATGTCAACTCAGTCTTGAACTTGTGAGTCCTTTCATCATAATTGTCTTTAATTGCTCTCTTGAACAGATTCTCCGGCAATGGAAGGCAGTCCTTGTCAATCCTGAAGCGAACCTGTTGGATGACCAGTCATCAATAATTACACCTCAAGAACTGTGCAACAAAATGAAACCATAAGAATTTGATATTTTTATTTAAAAAACACATTTGACCTGGGCTGGAAAGTTCCCACCAAATGCCGCTGGTTCAAGTTTCATTCCACCAGCAGATGATGCCTCATAAATACCATACATGAGCTTAAGATTGAAATCAAAGAGAAAAAGCTTGAGACCGGGTTTGATTCCCATCATAATGTCTTTCTTCATAGCTGAGACACCCATCACATTATATCTAAAACAATCGTCTTTGGTCTTTGCATTGCACATGAAAATCACTCCACCAACACCCTTCACAACTTTTCCGTCCTCCACATCTACACACATTTCACTTGTACTTCCCTTTCCTTTGTTTCCACTCTTTATGTTTTGGGACTTCCTAGCCCCATCTTTTTTATCTGAACTATTTCCTTGGTTGCCATCTTTTACATTCTTGTTTTGGGATTTCCTAGCATCCTTTTTATCAAAATTATTTCCTTGGTTGCCGTCATTTACATTCTTCTCCTTGTTTCTGGACTGAGATTGTGGAGTTGCCCCAGCCTCTTTCATTTGTGCAGAGTTAAAGTTGGAGGACTTTTTTCCAAGTTTACCTTTAGCCTTTAGTTCCTTCGGGGTTTTATTGTCTTGAAGTACATTTGCAGAACTAGATGCAGCCGCGTTATTGTTCTTTTTCTTGTTTTTCTTGGAAGCCATACTCGTTCCTGCTAGTTATTTCACTACAAAAAAAAAACTATAAGCATGAAAGACAAATTCCTGAAGAAAAGATTTCACAAAAACCAAGTATTTTTGCTAGTTACATGTTAGAGACTGTTGGGGTAGAGTGACAGACATAGTTGGCCATAAATTTTTTATAAAAAAGAATAAGTCTATTATGAAAGACATCCAGGCCTACCAAGGACCTGAATGCTTCTGAATTTACTGATGTAGATGCTTCAGTTCTGCATTCCACAACCATCGTTTCATTAGAATCTACATGCAAATGACCTTCATATAATTCCACATTATGTGGATCCCCTACTCTTTCAAATGGATAAGAAAACAACCAGCTGTCAACACGCTACCGCATGATACTTTTGGTATTTCTCTTTTTGCATTCTCCTGACAAGCAGTTCTCTATTAAATGTACATGAGCTTATGATTAACAGTGTATTTTCTTCAATTTAGAAGGGAGTAATTGTGCATTTATGCAGTTGATTGATTGTCTAAACTGCACATTCTGCGATCGCTCTTCCAAAGGAAAAAATAACGTAAGGGCCGTTTGGTTGGCGTTTTAAGAAGCTTTAATCTCTGCATAAAGGATGTGTGCGTATGGAGGAAAAATGTTTTCTAATTTTCACAGGTTCGGTTGGTCAAAATTTTTGGAAAACATTTTCCTTGGAAAAACAAGTTAATTAAAAAATGAGGAAAATGACTTCCCTAATGGAAGTAGGGAAAACAAGTTCCACAAGTGAAATTCCACATTGATTGTGTTCTCCCCACCCTCCAACACACCTCATCTTCACCCCCACCCCCGTAGCCCCTGTCCACACCCCACAACCCTACTCCCCACCCCAACCTCCCATAGTATTTGTGTAGATTATATACAAATGGTTTTAGGATAGTAATATTTTGCTTATGTACCGAACACAAGAAAATAAGTAAGAAACCCACTTATTATGGAAAATATTTTCCAAAAAAAAATATTCCAGGGAAATCGCTTTCCTTCACACCGAACACAACCTTATCAACATTATTTATGAACAAGACGCACTACGAAAAAAAAGTCATCAAAAACAAATATGGCATGCATAATCAGTGGATAATGAAGCTCCCTAAAATTTTCTCATGGTCACTCTAATTGGAAAGGTATCCGGACATTATGGGACGATTTTGTACGATTGAAGTGCTTCAAGTTGGGTGATGAAAGAAAGATTTTCTTTTGGAATCAATTATAGTCTATTGTGGTTTCTTTTACTTTGGTTATCTTTACTATTTCTGCGGTCAATATTTTTCTTTTCTTTGATATTTTCATCATACTAACTTCTTTATTCTTGCATTTTTCTCAAACCTGCTATGTAAAACATTTTCTTGAGCCGAAGGTCTGTTGGAAAAAGTCTCTCCACCCCACCCCCACAAAGGTAGGGGTAAGGTCTGCGTACACCCCCACCCTCCCAGACCCACTTGTGGAATCCCATCTTAAGTTGAATTTCCCTGTTTTCTTTACTCTAGCTGCGAAACAGAATTCAACTGTAGCATAAAACATCTCAAAACATAGCCAAAATATTGTTCTTATAAGGAACTACAATGAGTGGGAAATTGGATCGAATATACACTTTGCTCCAACAGCTAAGATCTCTTGGAAGGGCAACAAAGATGTTTTTTTTTAAAACAATTACTAGTAGTATACTTCTTGTATTTGCGTATCTACCAACGAATCATTAAAAAATAAGTAGTATTAGCTATGAAAAATCGGAAATGAAACATTTTCATGCAAAAGGAGCTGTTACAAAGAGATTAAAACAAAGTATTACAACATAATTCGGATAAAACAATTTAGAATCATTGAATTAGGGTTTAAGTGCCGGTCAATTTGGCTTACCAGTAAAATTCACCAGAGAAAGAACTGATCGGAGAAACAGAAGGCGAAGAAACTCACCGGAGAAACAGTGAGGGTCGCACAATCGACTTCGCAGAGACCAAATTGAACTTTAGCGTTTTAGGGAAGGGAAAGTGGTGGGTTATTGGGCCGAACTGGGTCGAATTAGGATCCGAATTTGGAATGTAGTACGGACCGAGGTCAAATCCTTCCTCTATGAGACGAAAAATTCTGGCTTAATACATTCACATCCTCTTAAACTCGACACCGAACTAATATATTTAAATGTTTCTAACTATGATTTGTACAACTTGAGCACTTAAACACATGATAAAGTGATATTTTTAAAAAACTTTTGTGTGTATTCTCAAATGACCATTACATAGATACGTTAATCACTTAAATATGTCAAAAACTTTTGTGTGTATTTTCAAATGCCCAAAACTTTTGTGTATTCTCAAATTAGGGGTGGGCGCATATCGGTTCATATCGATTTTGTATCCGATAAATATGAACCGAATAAAAATC
The DNA here is from genome assembly GCA_029783415.1 of Anisodus acutangulus. NCBI lineage: Eukaryota > Viridiplantae > Streptophyta > Magnoliopsida > Solanales > Solanaceae > Anisodus > Anisodus acutangulus. Next base: position 13,042,233 of record CM056502.1, on the reverse strand, counting down.
ATTTTTTTTAAAAAAAATCAATATGTTCGGTTTATATCGCCGAATGTATCGGATTATATCAGTTTTTTCTAGCGGGGCGGGGCGGGTCAGGGAATTTTTTATTTTTTTAAAAAAATTGAATTTCCAAAACTGAAATTGACATTCACACCTACACTATCATGAAATTTCGACGTTGAAATCTATTGTGTATCGTGAGATGTTTACTAAAGAAAAAAGAAAATTAGAAATCGATTTGGGGGAAAACACAAATTGATTGGGAAAACAGATGTTTTTCTAAAAATTGGTTGCGCCTGCTCGGCCCCGTCTAGAAAAAATACGCAAAATCAAAAAAACAATCGGGTAAAACGGACATCCGAGCGCAGAGTTATGACCATTTAAAGTTTTACCAATTTACAACTATTTTCTCTCTCCCTACATTTTATGTCAATACTTCCGTGATATGTTAATCAAGTTCATGCCGCATTCGACTTTCATAAAAGCTTCATAGATTGGCTTCAATGACTATGATTCAAGAGATAGTAGTAGCCTAAAATAAAAAATAAGATTAATTACATATTTAATTCGGTTTTTCGGTTCGGTTCGTATCCAAAATTTAAAAACCGAACCGAATCACTAAATCCTGATTCGGTTCGATTTTTCAAAAAATCATTTTTTTTAAAAAAAAAACGAATAAAAACCGAACCGAACAGCCGAATCAATTTTTTAGATTCTCCGGATTTTTTGCCCACCCCTATCTCAAATGCCCATTACATAGATATGTTAATCACTTAAAATATGTCACCTTCTTTAAGTATACACATTCGGTTCAATAAGTCGTAAAATTTCAGATATTCTTTAATTGAGGTTGATCTGTATAGTTAAAGAAGATTAAAATGGTTACCTATCTACATAATGACATTTGCGAACACACGCAGAATAAAATTCCAAAACTTAAATCAGAAATGACCTATAGGAACACATCATATCTACATGTGTTAAATTGGAACAAGCCCTAGTGTCAAAATAGCAAATTTAAGATATTGTTAATGTATTAGGCATGCAGAACTTTTATCTTCTCTCCTACGATAAGACAAAAATCTTTCTTTCTCCCACTAACTTAGTAATTTTTACTATATTGTTTAAGTGATCTGTGTAAAAAATAAAAAATCATACTTGAGTGTATCGAAGTTAAACTCTTTTCTAATATATAAGTTGCAAAAATTAAGAATAGCTATTAAACTCCTATTACATTGCAACATGGTCAAATTTTGCAGATTAAAGTAGCCCACCAATCCTACTAGCACAATAGTATGAAGTTAAGACAATATGGATATACAACAAAAAGCAGAGCAACAATGATAAAGTGTATTAACTTACTAACTACAAGCTCTTCATTTGAGCTACGGTGGAGAAAGTTAACATGTTGTTAACAGGACAAGCTATGGTAAGTTGGACTGCTACAGACTTGTTTAACATACGAAAGAACAACATTGCTACATAGGATTTACATAGTTGCATCACCAGACACAGCGATGAGTAACATGTGTCTCGATGATCTCGCTGCTGTAGGTGACCTTCACCACCTGCCCCTTCTCCAGTCCATAGTACCGAGCAATTGCATCCTTTTGAGACATCCGTGGTAGCTGGAAAACATCAATACAAGAACAATACTCAGAAACATTTAGATAAATGAAACTATATCGATAATGTTAGAAGGAAAAAAAGTGGTAGATTGAAGTGCATATATAGCCATATGAACTATGAATTTCTGCTGAGATCATTAGGGAGAGTGCACAGCAACAATACCATTGTTCTGCATAAGATGAAAAGGCAATAACCCGTTCCTACACCTATTAACTTCTGATAGGTAGTGTGGTTTCAATTGAGAGACAGGGAAAGCACCGCCTCCAGTCATAGAAAAAGGCAAGAGTCTATAAAAAAGATTGAGAATGAAAAGGTAGCAGTCTGTAAATAAATAAACTAAAAGCTTTAGAAATTTGGATCATTTCACCCTTGCAGTAAAGGGATAATGACAAACATACAGCTCTTTTTAAAAAGTAATGCAGATTAAGTCATTAATACTGCTCTACCACATTAAACTAACAATCTTTTCATGAAAATATAAGTATTAGAAGGCACTCATCAAGAAAGATAAGTATTAGAAGGCTCCTGTTAATGCAAAAGAATTTTAGGTCTTGGCTGAAAATGTCATAGTATCTAGGATCCTTCCTAACTGTGAGAACAACTCAACATCGGAACCATCCCCCCGGGGACAAAAAATGACCGACTTTTATTAACTGTGGAGCCTAGATGTCAGCAACTACTGTGACCACATCAAAGAGATATTGATTCTACCAGATTATGGACTGTAAAATGTATGAGAAAATGATCTTTGCCTTTCGGGAACTTCACAGCAAGTCCTTTTCTGAGTGAAGTTATCAGGAAAAAAAAATGATGATAGAAAGTCGTTTAACTGGCTAAACTCAAATGAGGAAGCTAGGAATCAAGTTTTAATCGAAAGCTTAGGTTAAACAGATACTCTTAAGGCGATGAACAGTTCTTGATAAAAAAAAAGAGGAGATGCACAGTTGTACTGATATACAGGAATATTTCTGCAAATTCTAATGCTAACCTGCTTCTCTTCCAAGTTGTATTTCTTCAAAAGCTTCTCTTTCTCTGCATCCGTCAACAACTCATGCCTTGGCTTTAAAACTTGTTTTGTGATGTTGACAAGTAAGTCTGTGATCTGAAAGAGTTTGCAAAAAGGAGCCAGACACTTAGCATATTGCTGAGACATAATGTTTATTGCTTGCATAAAATTCATTTACATTCCTGAAGTAAAGCAGTTTTAGTCCTTTCCTAATATTAGTAAGAGCTAAAGAAGGAAAATAAACTTTGACCAAGCACAACGGAACCTTCATCAAATGGAAATAATGGAGCTTGGAACTTGTCTCGGCAAAATAATTAATTTTGGGGCAGAGAATAACCAAGTAAATGTAGCTCCTTTTAAGCCAGACAGGGAAGAAATTTTCATTTTTCCCCTTATTTAACAGGTAACAGAAGAAACATGTGGAAGTTCACAGAAAACCAGCTTAAAAATCTAATATTTCCTTCATTAAGGAGAAATTTTTTAAATGATCCAAGCAACTAAAAGAGACTTCAAATTAGGAAAGCCATTTTGAACAAGCACGTATCAGGATTTTCTTTGTAGATTCTTAGGTAAATGTCAATGATAATCAAATCTTTATTGATTCTGAGATCTAACCTCACTTCCAAGCATATCTAAAGCAAATGCAGAACACATCTTAATTAATAACCTAATAAGTACCCAATTTTATTCCCTGCAATAGAACTGTTCACATCAAAAACACCAACACGAAAAACACACTTTACCTGGAAAATTTCAACTTTGAATGAACAGAGCTCCACAGCTTTCATAGCTGGATTAGTCATTTGATTTTGAATGACTAATATCAGCCGACTCAAAGATTCCTTGTTCATAATTTGAGTTAAAATGCTACGGATGACATTTACTTTCACAGCATTTGGCCCACAGAAGATGACCAAAACCTGCATCCAGGTCAAATACGTAAGATGTTAATTAGACCAATCAAGCTCTATTTTAGGACAACTGCTAATTATCATGAAAGTATTGCTTCTAATATATAAAGTGACACAGAGAAAGTAAGGCGCTAAACTTAAGGTATCCAAAAGTGAAATAGTATACCTCAATACTACAGGACTACTAGCTAGGCTTACTCGATGCACTGGCGGAACATGTTAATCATTTAGAGAAGTTGTGAGTCAACTAATCTTCACATTCCACCCTTTTCTATTTCGAACACATTTTTAGAAGGCCAAATACATAGATAGCCCCTTAAAGTTGCCACCAATTTTCATTTAGACACTTCAATGTAGATCTTTATCAATCTTTTCTTTTTCTGAGAATGAAGATCTTTACTGATTTAACACTACAACTTCAGCTAATGTGTGTCAATTAAACACTTAACTGACAATCAGCAAAACAATCAAAATGTATGAGATTCACTCGCGTGTGACATGGATAATGAACAAATGGAAGGATGACACGTGGCCTTTGCCAAATTGAGCGACCAAAAAAAGGAGAAACTTTCTTGTCCCCCCCCCCAACTCCCCAAGCTAGTTCGCCTTCTTCAACCCCACCCCACCCCATTTGTCTTCTTTCTTCACCCAGTTCCATTCATCTACTTTCTTCAACCAAAAGAAAAAATAACATCCCCACTTACTCACAAAATATAGCATAGTACTTATCAAAAAAATAAAATAGCATAGCTTAATTGTCCAAAGAATCTAAGGTTCCTTTCACATAAATAAGTAAAACAGAGAAGAACACAGCAAAATAAGAGTTGAAGCTTATAAAAGAGACAATTACCGAACAACATCAGACGAGTGGTTTATGCAGTTTTAGTGATTTGGATTTAATATATAGTCGAGCAGCATTCAATTTATCTTTCATCACTGCAAGGGAAAACGAGCACCATTCAGATTTATTTCCTTCTCTCTCTCACGTCCCTATCATTAAAGCAAGCAAATTGATATCTCCAATCCATCTTCACAACAAACAAGTATAGGGTTCATTTGTGAGAGCAAAGTTACCCCCCCCCCCCCCCCCGTTTTTTGGTTCCCATTGGGTTTACCTTAAAGCCCATGTTAAGAGGTAACAGATGATGAGCTTTCTGGATTTATTGGTTAAAGGAGATTGAGACAGCGAGAAGGGGGGGGGGGGGGAGATAAAGGTGAAAAAGCTGGGGGCTTATTCGGTTGAGAATGGGAGATACGGAGGAGAGTTTTTTTTTTAACGATTATAGGCTTCCATGTCTGCAACAAAAACAACACTCACACACTTCTTCGCAGTGTCATGCTATTTGAGACGTCAGATCTTTGTGTTTAATATGTACTAATTGATTGAACTTGGAGTACTCAATAGGCAAGGTCATACTAAAAGTATCTAAATGAAAATTGACGACAACTTTAAGGGGCCGTCTATGTATTTTTCCTTTTCAGAATAGATGTAATCTCTAGATACACACAAGTAGTCACTTCGTGAAACAGCTCGAACCACATAGTACAACAAACATTTTTCCATAAAAACTCTTGAATTGTTTCGAATCCAGCTCTAATCTCAATTTTACTTCCTCATTGAGGGGAAAGACATTCAATTAATACTCCCTCCGACTGAAAAGAGAATGACGGGTCCCACTTCAGAGTATGTGGATGAAAGCATCTAATACTCTGTGATTCGGACATTGATTCCTCGATATTTGTTAACAAATTGACATATCCAGAAACTATAGAAAAAGTAATGTGAATCAAAAGCTCTCTCCAAATAGTAACAAAGGGCAACCCATTGCATTAAGCTCCCGCTATGCGCGGGATCCGGGGAAGGGCCGGACCACAATGGTCTATTGTAACAAAGGGTCTCTCTAAATAATAACAATGTCATAAAAAATGGAAGGGGAGGTATAGCTTAAAGTCAGTTTTCCCCAATATCATCTACTATCATCCTTACAACCAAGAACAAAAAGGATATTTACCCAAAAGTTACCAGTTTTGAAGAAAAAAAGGGATATTTACCCAACCACAAATGCAGCTTGCTTTCAAGTTATTATTATTATTATTATCTTTTTTATACTGTGATATCCTGGGCCAGCTTTTCTGAACCTCGACTATTATACCGGGTACCTGCTAGCTCCCACCAGCACAGATACCGAGTAATTTTGCCCACCGAGACTTAGACATGCTTTTTTGAACCGCCATTATTACACCAGGTACCTGCTACCTCCCGCCAGCACAAATACCAAGTAACTTTGTCTACCAAGGCTTAGACATACATTTTTGAACCTCGACTATTTTACTGGGTAGCTGCTACCTCCCATCAACACAAGTACCAAGTAATTTTGCCACCAAGGCTTAGACAAGATCTTTTGAACCTCAACTACTACACCAAGTACCTGCTATCTCCCGTCTTCACAGATAATGAGTAATTTTGCCCACCAAGGTTTAGGTAGCCTTTTCTGAACCTCAACTATTACACCGAGTATCTGCTACCTCCCACCAACACAGGTGTCAAAGTTACTTTGCCCGCCAAGACTCAGACAGAAAGGAGGAACTTGCTTTCAAGTTATAAACCAAACATAACAATCTTAATCACTCCCCAAATTTCCCACACTACCAAATTTAAAGTACTCAAAGTTCCTTAATACTCCCTCCGTCCCAATTTAAGTGTCCCACTTTCCTTTTTGGATTGTCCTAAAAAGAGTGTCCTCTTTCTATATTTAGTAAGTTGACAATTCAACTATACTACCTAACAAATTTTTAACCACAAGTTTCAAAGGATATTTTAGTACATTAAATACATCTCCTTATTTCTTAAAATCTGTGTCTAGTCAAACTAAGACACTTAAAAATGAGACGGAGGGAATAGGACATATACTTTCATTAATGAGGCAAAAAGATTGAAACTTTAGACAAATTTTCACTACAAGGAGCTAAAAACAGGTGATTTTAAGTCCACTAACCTTATTGGTAAGGTCAGTCCTGTGCATGGCGGAGATCCTGAGGCGGTCAATGTCAGGTCTTTGACCATATTTTTCTCTGAATTCTATAAGGGTTGTGCCGATTTCCGAATTGGGTATGGCGAAACCACGATCTTTCAGCATTTCCAGCATTGTTCTGCGAGCAAGGAAGTACCGGTGACTCTCAACAGTTCCATCGTCAATGAAGCTGGTTAAGCAAGTACCGAAATTATCGCCATCAACGTCCATAGCTAACCCATTAAGATCCATGGAGCTGTTACAAAATAAATTAAAACAAAGTATATAACATAATTCGGATAAAACCATTTAGAATCATGGAGTTAGGGTTTAAGTGCCGGTCAATATCACCGGCGAATGAGGGAGGCTTACTAGTAAAGTTCACCGGAGAAAGAACTGGTCGGAGAAACAGACGGCGAAGACACTCACAGGAGAAACAGTGAGGGTCGCACAATCGACTTCGCAGAGACCAAATTGAACTTTAGTGTTTTTGGGTTATTGGGCCGACGTCAATAGAATTAGGATCCGAAGTTCGAATCATTTTTTGGCGCGGATCGTCCATCATATGGACTGGTCTTTTATTTGTGGTCCTCAAATGGATGATCTTTAATTTTTGTTCATACTTTTTATTTAATAAAAAATTATAAGTTAAAATATTTTTATTTGTGCATTTATAAAATTAAAGATTTAGATTCGAATCATAATATCTCAGTAAAAAATAATAATTTCACAAGGTAAAAGTTTCGCAAAACTTATGCCTTAAGACATAACTTCTATAGTTTTGGATTCGAACCTAGCTCGGCAAAAAAAAAAAAAATCGCAAGACAAAGATTACACAAAAGTTATCTAGTTCCAAGTTGTAGTTCTAAGTTATGTCCGAAGGCAAGACATAACTTTTACCTGAATAGGTATAGTTTGCTATGAAATCTTACATTGCAGACTCAAAAATATTTCCGATCGCTTTTTTAAAGGAAGGGAAAAATTTAAAGACCACAATTTGAGGAGCAAAAATTAAAGAGTCCCACAAAATAGGAAATCGTGCGAATTTCCCAGTTGAAATCTAGCATAACCCAGAGGTCAAATTGTTTAATTTTGGTGCAAAATACTTTGTTACACAAAAACGGCAATTCTAACAAAAAGTATATATTACTGTATTACATAAGAAAAAAGTATATAGTTTGTTGTGATTATAAAATTAATTTAGTAATAAGATATTGACTCAAACTGCATGACTCTTGCAATAGTATTATTAAATCGAGCTTGTTATGTGTCCTCAACTTCCATTATAATATGAAAATGTAAACAATTTGCTCGTTGTACAATAATAATAGTATTAATTAGTATAAGCTTTCATACGGGAGATACTAATATTTTTTTTTGTTGACGAAGGAACCCGCAGCCGCTACTCTTTCGAGTGCGCACAGGGTAAACCCCGGACTGACGCAATAGCCTGCAAACCACGTCAGCCGATTAACCACACTTGGCAAGCCATGTGTGACAGGCTCAACCAAGAGGGTTTATGCAGGGGATCGAACTCGTGACCTTGCGGTCTCGCGCTCTACTGCTACACCAACTTGGCTACCATTGCGGGTGGGAGATACTAATATGAAAAGGCAACTAGTTGTTTTTAGTCTTATTAGTTTGATCTACAATTGGAACACAAACGAAAGAGTTTTAGAATGACTTCAATTGATACACACAACATTACCCCAACTCTTTCTTAGTCTTTTATATTGTCTTGCCTACTCTTACTTGTTACAAAAAGAAAGTAAGATTTTGCAAACTGCTTTGATTCGTTAAGATAAAAACTTCATACAGAAAGTGTATGTCACGTCTATTTTTAAAATTTAAATAAGTGAGTTAGATGTGATTAAACTGGTTGTACGACACCACCTAACTATTGTTAATAAGCTAAATCAGTCCATATACCTGGGATACCTAGTAATCTAATTAAAATTGTTGAGAATCTCTCTGAACGTTAAGCTAGCATAACTCGTGAATGTTATATTTAACTAATATGTAGAATTATGTTTAACAATAGCTCAATTTATGCAAACATAAAGGCCATTTTGATAGCAATGATAACCACAAGACAATAATTTACAATTTGCTATTGACTTGTTGGAAAAATAGTACGAGAATAATAAATAATTATTACAGTGATCGAAAGAATAGACTTCAAAGATTACTACAATGAGTTTTCAATCTCTGTTGATCTTGAACTAGAACTTCAATTCTGGATCTTGTAGTCAGAAATATAAGAGCATGAACTGCTGCAACTGTGGCTTGTATGTCCGCTAGAGAATCAGACTTGGTTAAAGTTCTTTGATAGCAAGATCCGTCCTGAAACACTCAACAACAAATTAGAGAATCACAACACCACCGGCTGAGTCGAGAGATGACTCTCTATCTTTAAGACAAGATTGCCCCGTATATATCCTTTTACATTGCCAGGTAATAGTCTCCCAAGATAAAACAGCTACTAACACAATTGAGCAAAGGAAACTCAAATGTTTCTCTTGAAGAACTTTGAGTATTGAAAGGATGCTAAAGAGGAAGAAGGTTTTCACAATTTATGTTTTATTTTTCCTCCCAGTGTGTTAATAATTTAGCCAAAGGCCTCAATTTATAGTGTAATAATTGTCTCTTCAAGTGCCAAGTAATGGCATTGAATCACCCATGTAATGGCAATGAATTGCCCAAGTAATGACACATATTTATTAGCCCAAATAATGGTTGATTAATACTGAAATGAAGGCCATTGAGGGCAGCCCAAAAGTGTCCAAAAAAATAGATTTTCGTCTAAGACTTTCTGTCAGGGAATTGCCCCGGCGTCGCGACCCTTTCTGACCCATTCTATCTTTACATTATGCACACTTCTTCTGTAATATCCCGAAATTTTAGACAATGATTTGAGCACCTAAGCGTAATAAGTATGAAAGAAATAATCCCCTTGATTATTTTCATTAATTGAAAGGCTATATATACAAGTTACATATTTCCATAATAGAAAGATCCTATTCCTATTCTACTTCTAAATTCTTATTCTACCATAATTCTAACTATACAATTATGGTAAGTGTATAATACTAATTAAGGTAACCTTTACACTATAATATACTACAAATATATATACCATATATACAATATTGTGTTGTCCACAATTCTGTATGGTCTGGCCGAGAGGCCCATTTTCGAGGCCCTAAGAGACCCTCTGTTTTGCTGTTGCTGGCGACTGGCCGAAGGCCCACTGCCGAGGCCCAAGCGACCCTCTGCTTTGCTTCGTCTTGTGAAGGCCCACCGCCGAGGCCCAAGCGCCCATCTCTTCCGCCGCCCATCGCTTTGTATATATGTGATATACAACTGCTGTATATTGATGTATATCACATGTATATTGCTTTGTTTAACACACCTTGATCATAGCGGGCGGTTTTAACGCTGAAACTGTCCTAAAATCTTCAAAGAGAATCGATGGTAGACCACTTTGTAAAGATGTACGCAATTTGATAACGAGACGGGACATGGCATACGCGAACTTGACCCTTTGCAACCTTTTCACGGACAAAGTGATTGTCCATTTCGATATGCTTGGTGCGCTGGTGTTGGACTGGGTTACCTGAAAGGTAGATGGCACTAATGTTATCGCAATATACCAAGGTTGCCTTCTGAATGGGACAATGAAGCTCCAAAAGCAAATTACGTAGCCAACATGACTCGGAGACCACATTCGCTACCCCTCGATATTCTGCCTCTGCACTGGAGCGTGACAGAGTTGCTTGATGTTTTGCCGACCATGAGACCAAGTTGTTGCCAAGGAACATACAGTAGCCAGAAGTCGACCGTCTGGTGTCGGGACAACCACCCCAATCAGCATCCGTGTAAGAGACAAGTGTGGATGTAGATGAAGGATACAAGTGCAACCCATAGTCCAGTGTCCCCTAGATATACCGAATGATGCGTTTGATTGCATTCATGTGCTCAACTCTGGGATCATGCATGAATAAACACACCTGTTGAACCGCATATGTAATATCCGGTCTGGTAAAGGTAAGATACTGGAGGGCCCCTACCAGACTGCGATAGCTAGTCGGGTCCTCGTATGGTGCACCTGCTGTGGCACTTAGCTTTGGGTTTGCATCAACTAGCGTGGAAGTGGACTTACAGGATGACATCACAGCCCTCTCGATGATCTCAGCAGCATACTTCCGTTGAGACAGAAACAACCCACCTGAATGACGCTTGACGGCAATCCCCAAAAAATAACTCAAAGGCCCTAAGTCTTTCAAAGCAAACTCAGAACTGAGCATGGTCATGATAGACTGACGCAAGGCATCGGAAGAGGCAGTCAAGATGATATCATCCACATACAACAGAATATAGGCTAATGACGAACCACGACAGTAGATGAATAAGGAATTATCTGACCTGCTGTGAGTGAACCCAATAGTCGAAACAAAATCAGCAAATCGTGTATACCAGGCCCGTGGAGACTGCTTAAGTCCATATAGTGATTTCTTCAATAAACAGACATGATGAGGGCGGTTGGGATCCCTAAAATCCAACGGCTGATGCATATAAACTGTTTCCTTGAGATCACCATGTAGAAAAGCATTCTTGACATCTAAGCGATGAATTGGCCAAGTCTTTGAAAGAGCCAAGCTAAGCAGCTATGAATGGTAGCCGGTTTGACCACCCGGACTAAACGCGTCTCACCACAATCAATTCCAACCTCCGAGTCTTACCATCACCAACAAGTCGTGCCTTATGTTCAGCAAAGGACCCATCTGAATTCTCTCCTTATGAGCAAAAATCTACATAGACCGATAATATTAATACCATATGGACGGGCACCAACTCCTACGCCTTATTATCAATAAGAGCATTATATTCATCACCATAGCAATTTTCCAATTAGGGTCATTTAATGTGGACACAGGATTGCGGGGCAAGGGGAATTTAGAGACATCAGAATGTAAATTAAAATGTCTTTTAGGTGTAAAAATACCCCGCTGACTACGAGTGACCGATTTATGACTCGAGGAAGAATTGATGGAATTTTCGGAATTTTTTGGGCTCGGGACGGGTGGCGGCGAGGCGATGGGCTCTTGGCCGCCCAAATCGGTAAAGGCTAGAGTGGAGTGCAGGCGGTTCAGGATTGGTGGCGAGGCCCGATTCTTTGGAACTATTCGATGGTCGGGTTTTGTGAGTGTGGCGATCTTGTTGGTCCAATGGCGATGGGCATCTGGAGGATTTTGGGTACGGGAGATGTACGAAAAATTTCGAATAATATACGGCGATATTTGGTCATCCAAAAAATTATATGACTGAGGTTCGGGAGTATGACCTTTCGTAAATGGGAATTGAGTTTCATAAAAATGACATGGCGATTGATTATGATTTTCTTGGAGGATAAATCAAAGCACTTATAACCACGATGATTTGACGGATAACCCAAAAACACACACGGGTAGACCGAGCACGAAGTTTGTTAATTGTGGTGGATGGGAATAACGGATAACACAAGCACCCAAAAATCAGAAGGTGAGAATAAGAAGGGTTCTTATTATATAGGATTTTGAGGGGAAGAATATGTCAGACCTTTAGGCGAATTATGTTGAAGGTAAGTGGACATTTGTAGAGCATGATGCCAAAAATATGGAGGTATGGAGGCATGTATTAGGAGAGTTCTGGACAATGTTATTTATGGAATGAATTTTATGCGTTCGCTTTCCCATTTTGTGAAGATGTATGAGGACATGAAAAACTAAAATTTATCCCACGAGTAGCACAAAATTCTCGAAACTCCCTATTGTCATACTCTTTTCCATTATCACATTGAATATTTTTTATTTCTCTTCGAATTGAGTACGAATGAACGCTCTAAATTTTATGAAGACGAAAAACACTTGTGATTTATTCGCAATTGGAAACGCCCACAAAAATCTAGAATAATCATCTAAAAAGAGAACATAATATCGATGACCCATTGAACTAAGAATGGAGATGTCCATAAGTCGCTATGAATAATGTCAAATGTCATAGAAGTATGGGAATTGGAGTCTACAAATGGCAACTTAACAATTTTTCTAATGAACAAGATCGACAAATTGGAGTACGACTCGCACTTACAAGAAATAAAGCTATTTTTATCTAAGGTCGATAAAATAGAAGATCCCTGATGACCTGCAGAGCATGCCACATGGAAGGAGAGATGGTCGCAAAAGTTGATGGCAAGGTGGACTCGATGGATCAAACCGGGCATGATAGGATACAGATCCCCCCTACTATCACACCTCATGAGATGACTCCCCGTCTTGAAATCCTTCACAGAGAAACCGAAAGGATCAAATTCAACAGAAACAGAATTGTCATTTGTGAACTTTCGGACATACACTAAATTTTTAATCAATTTAGGAGCATGTAAAGTATTTTTCAAGAGGAGTGGTGGATTGGGAGGAGACAATGTTTTCTGACCATACCCTAGAATTGGAATAGAACTGCCATTACCAATAATTATCCCCCGAGTTGTGCTCAAATTGGAATAAGATGAGAGAGTACCTGATTCGGAAGTCATGTGAGTAGTGGCCTCGGTGTCCATGCACCAATTTGGGTCCGGTTGAGACAATCCCAACGTGTGCATCGCGGCCTCGATATCGGTCTGAGTGGGGCCTGCTGCATGGTGGGCTTGCGGAGGTCTGGGCCCAAGGACTCCTGGCCGTGTTGGAACTGGGTCGTAACTGCTGTGGGTGTCATTGTTGGGCCACTGGCCAGTGGGCCGCCAATGCTGGGTATTGGGCCTGGACTGTTGGCCGCCAGCCGGCCGGCCGGAGGGTGCGGGTTCCACTGCCAATGGCCCCACTGCTGGGCCCACGGTGGTGGTGGCCCACTGTACCCTGGATGGGTCCTACCACCTGCTTGTTGATCACCGGAACTGCCACCAGAATCGCCTCGTTTGCCCCCGCGGGTTTTGTTATTTTTGCGATTATTCTTGCCGCCACCATTATTATGGTTTTGGCCCGAATTATTAACAAAACCCGAAGAACTAGGAGAGGATGCCACCATGACAACTGGGCTTGCTCCGGTAGCCGCCTTTTTAGCCAAATCGACTTCTTCCAACGTCAGCATGGAGCGGGCTTGATGAAAGTCGGGAAGAGGGTTGCTTTGGCGAAGGAGAGTTCCAACACCATTATAGGCCTCCGAAAGTCCGGCAACCAACTGTAGAACTAGACGATTATTTGTTACTGGTGCGCCAACATTACGGAGTTGATCCACCAACTCCTTTAGTTTCTTGCAATATGCAGAAACGTTCGGAAATACGTCCATTCGAACGAGAGAGAATTTCGCCGAGTGTGACGACACTGAATGTTGGTTGTCTTGGAATATGTCACGCAATCTATTCCATACAGCCATAGCCGTGGTATCGGGCTCCATAATCGTCTGTAGAAGGTCCACTGAAATAGTGGCGTATATCCACCGAAGAACGGTAGCATCAAGTGTAATCCATAACTCAGGATCCTCCGCAGGAAGGGGTCTAGCGGGAGGAATGATGTGATGAAGAACTTGATAAGATATAGCGTGAATTTTAAACAACTCCGCCCACGTTGCATATTGAACTTTTTCCATCTCAAGGACAATAGGGACACTTAGCTTGATATTGGAAACCGTGAGGGCGGGGTGAAAATTGTTCTTAGACATATTTGAAAGAACAAGGAATGAGGTTAAATTTAAGAGAGGTTTTTGAGAGCGGAAGACAAAATTTTGGAGAGAAACCCTGGGGTTCTCTACACAAGGCAAAAGTTGAGAGAAACTTTTGTGTAGACCTAGTCTCTTGATACCATGAAAGAAATAATCCCCTTGATTATTTTCATTAATTGAAAGGCTATATATACAAGTTACATATTTTCATAATAGGAAGATCCTATTCATATTCTACTTCTAAATCCTTATTCTACCATAATTCTAACTATACAATTATGGTAAGTGTATAATACTAATTAAGGTAACCTTTACACTACAATATACTACAAATATATATACCATATATACAATATTGTGTTGTCCACAATTCTGTATGGTCTGGCCGAGAGGCCCACTTCCGAGGCCCTAAGAGACCCTCTGTTTTGCTGCTGCTGGCTGCTGGCCGAAGGCCCACTGTCGAGGCCCAAGCGGCCCACTATTCTGCTGCTGCCCAGTCCACTGCTTTGTATATATATGATATACACTGCTGTATATTCAGTGTATATCACATGTATATTGCTTTGTTTAACAAAGTAGACTCGGGCCTCGGAGATTTTATGTGATATCATGTATGCTAATAAAGAGACTAGAATATAAAAAAATTAGACTCCGAAATAATTTTGAACGTAAGAAGTGTGACGACGGAGATTAATAATAATGGTTGTATATCCCGAATGAGGTTATGGACTAGTGTCATATTACAAAATTATGACATTGAGTATATGAAGGTCTTATGAGTTATTAAGATTTAAATAAAGTGGGATCTAAAATTAATTATGTGTGTAATTGATTAATTGTGGGATCGATTAATTATTAATGGGGACAAAGTGAGTGGGGCAAATTACGTGTAAGCATTTAGACAAATCTCCTAATTGACTAAGGAGTGGAACGATTATGTGGCAACACTTAGAGGACTTAAAGTAATCGGGTGGGAGACCAAATCATTTATGCTAGCTTGTGTTATCCTTTAAAGAGGGAGTTTTACATTCTGATGTGAGAAATCCTTAGCACTGAAATAAAAAAAAGACTGTAACGTGCACTTCATTTCGTGAAGAAAATAAAACATTGCATGCAGAAACAATCTTTCCTAAGTAGTAATTAGATAGCAACTCACGAATAGTGTTAGGAAATTGGGAAAGAAAAATCGTGTAAAGTACAGGAAGCTTGTAAATTTTGGTTCCATTCGAAAAGGAAAAATTGTTCTAGCAAAATTCAATACAGTGTTAAGTGAAATCGAGGTATGTTAAGGCAAATTATTTTCTTTATTTTGGCATGTTTCATGTAACGAAATATAACCGTGATATTGCTCCATAATTTATTCTACTCCTAGTAGTTAAGAATATTCATATTATTGATTCCTATGTTAAAAGCATGTCTAAATATGTTCCTAAGTCCTTATTAAGGCATACAGAAAAAATGTTAATATTTACGACGTTAACCGAATATATAAGAAAATTATGTCATTCAGGATATTTTATTGTGATTCATGCATTTTCATTGGCATTGCATTCATGTTTTACCCAAGACCGTATATTGGGGATGGGAAACGGGAAACGCAGACCACCTGATCAGCTGAGATATGATAATGATAGAGCCTGTGTGGCTTAATGAAGGAAGATGCCTGATTAAGGGCCAATATATATATATATATATATATATATATATATATATATATATATATATATATATGTATATGCATATATGATGTGGGAAGGAAAATGCCCTTGTGTGGCCAGTATATATGTATTTACCGCATTATGCATGACATATAAACATATTATGCCCATAGAGGCCGACATGAAATAATGCCCACAGAGGTTGTTATGGTAAGGAAAATGCCCAATAGGGCCGATGTATATGTATATCGTATTGTGCATGACATTTATGCATATGTATTAGGACCCTCAGAGATATGTACTATTGGTCAGTTGTTTCTGTTTCAGTTGTTGTTATCCATGTTATACTATTGTTCATGCCTGACATACTCAGTACATCAGTCGTACTGACGTCCCTTTTATCGGGGGACGCTGCGTTTCATGCCTACATGTTCAGTTAAAGAGGGATGGTTCACGCTAGTAGGTTGCTGGTTCAACTGATGTTAGAGCACTCTATTTGTTTCAGAGTTGCAGTTGGTCGTGCTATAGTATTTTTGCATCTGCATATGGGTATGGCGGGGTCATGTCCCGTCCTTGTGATTTCATGTAATCTTTAGAGGCTTGTAGACATGTGTCATGTGGTTAGTTGTCATGTGTATCCTTGTCGGCCTTGGTATGGGTATATATATATATGAAAATTGGATTTCTGGTTAAGATTTTATATAATATTTTCTGGCTTAGTCCGTATTTAATTATGATTAGAAGTTGGTCGTACGATTAGCGGTACCCAACGGGTGGGGTTCGGGTGCCCGTCGCGGCCCTTCGGTTTGGGTCGTGACATCTTCCTTCGTTTACCAACGTGGAACACTTGTCATTTGGCCAATAACCGTCCATCATTCTATGTCTCAAACACTTTACTTACGTACCAATATCTCTTTCACTAATAAAATTTACGATCTTTGGCACAACGTGTGCACGTGTATGGAAACGACGTTTCCTAAGTGCGGAGCCCCAATTGTTCGAGTCATAAATAATAGGATAAACATTATTCCACATTAATAAATTTCCAACAATCCCCTCTTGAAAGAGATTTTGGCGCACTCATAAGGTGCCTATTTTCAACAATCTTTCAGCGGACCGATGTTGCATCTGGAGAGGTAGCTTCCGCTTTGAATCTTCCTTAGTTGAATACCATCGAACTTACTTACTGCGCAGTGAACGTGATGTCTTGAACCATCAGTGTTTAGTGTAAGTCAAGTCAATAGCACCAACACAACAACTTCTCTTACTTTGATCTTCTTAATGTTTTGTCCGTTGTGGTCGTGGACACTCTTGGATTCTTAAGTGAGTTCATTTGAGGTGCCCTGTTCTCGCACTTAAATATGTGGTCTTCTACAAGGTATCCTGTTATACCCCACTTCACTAGTGTTATGAACCATTAAAAATTTTCCCCAAACCTAACCTCAATCGTTGAGGATCATTAAAGGTTTTGAAAACTTAATTTTTACCCACACTGCAGATAGCACTTAATGTCTATTGCAGGAACGGCTTTGGATTTATGTTCCTTACAGAAATCCTAACCCGAAGTGCTCTTTCTTTCACTGAAGAGCTCAACTGAACCTTTACAGCTTAGTTTTCCCGTTGAACCTAATTCTTAGGATCTCCTGTCAGTAAGGTTGGGTTACCAC
Organism: Anisodus acutangulus; assembly: GCA_029783415.1. Taxonomy (NCBI): domain Eukaryota; kingdom Viridiplantae; phylum Streptophyta; class Magnoliopsida; order Solanales; family Solanaceae; genus Anisodus; species Anisodus acutangulus. Next base: position 13,024,662 of record CM056502.1, on the reverse strand, counting down.
CGTATCAGTCCTTATTGTTTGGGTTTTAAGCCCATTCCCCTAGACAAGCAGAACATCTGATCTCTGGGTATGCCCTTAGTCAACGGGTCTGCTATGTTATCCTTTGATTTTCCATAATTAATGACAATAATACCCGTGGTGATCAGCTGTCTAACGGTCTTCTATCTCCGTCGAATATGATGAGACTTGTCGTTATACATAGAACTTCGTGCCCTTCCTAGAGCCGACTGGCTGTCGTAGTGGATCATTACAGAAGGTACGAGTTTGTCCCAACATGGGACGTCCTCTAAGAAGTCATGAAGCCACTCAACTTCTTCTCATGCTTTGTCTAAAGCAATAAACTCTGATTCCATTGTGGATTGGGCGATTTCTTAGAGGATTTCCAAGACACATCCCCACCACCAATTGTAAATATACACCCACTAGTGTACTTGATGTTCTCTATATCAGATATTCAGTTTGCATCACTGTACCCCTCTAGTACAACTGGATATCTCGAATAATGCAACTCGTATGTTAATGTGTATTTAAGGTATCGTAGTACTTGATTCAATGCTTTCCAATGATCATTACTCGGATTACAAGAAAACCTAGCCAATTTGTTGACTGCATAAGTGATATCATGTCGGGTGCAGTTTGTCATGTACATCAAACTCCCAATCACCTGCGCATAGGGGTGAGCGGGTCCGGGTACCCTAACATTTTTTAACTACCCGGACCCTACCCGGTAAAAGATCGGTTCCTAAATTTACTACCCGGAACCTACCCGTAGCAATCATTACCCGGAACCGGGTAGGTTCCTGCACCAGAAATAAAAAAACACAAATTAAGCAACAATTTTTAAGCCTATGAGAATAAAAAAGAGTTCTAAAATAATTTCATCAAGTAGTTTTTTAGCCTGCAATCGGAGTTTTTAGTACCTTATAAGAAGTTTTAGAAAACTTATTCATTGTAGAAAAGCTAATTCTGTTACCAAAACCTAAAATTGCAAGTCAAATTTGACACTCAATTAATTGAACGTGTTGATTTCAAAATAAATTTGAAAATATCTGAATTAAACTTATTTTCGTGTTCATAAGCTCTTCGATACAAAAGAAAAGCTTTATTATACTAGAAAATCCCTAAATTTCATCTTCACAACTACAAAAATATACACAAATTTTAAAAATAGATTTACATTTCAAATAAAAAAATAATACAAATTGAAGATGAGTATCGCCTGAAATAGAACATAAGCATATGATATTAAAAAGAAATTGAAGAGTTAGATATGAACCCATATGCATTTTAGGAATGACGTGAACACAACCAAAGGAGAGAAAGAGGCAAATGTGAAGCTTCAATGATGACAACGATGAAAGTACCTGTGAGAAAGCTTCAACAACGACGACGATTTCGGTGGTGTAGCTAAAAAGCCATTGTTATTGAGAGAGTTTTGGGGTGGGGAAAATCAGTAAAAGGCGTGCAACAAATAATTTTGGAGAAAGTTAAAAGTGGTCCAAATGTTTAAAAATATATTTAATATTTTATAGGTTAGATTTGCGGATCCGGTACCTGCTCTATTTGCCGGAACCTAACCGGACCCGACATTGATCGGTTCCTAATTTTACTACCCGGACCCTACCCGTTATTATAATATATCTACCCGGAACCTACCCGTTAGTGTCGGTTCCGGTCGGGTATCTGGGTACCCTGTACCCGTGCTCACTCCTACCTGCGCATACCGCTCCTGGCATAAGGGCGCACCACGATTTTTATCAATTTTCTGATTCATATCCAGTGGTGACTTCATCGGCGAACTATCGAATATCTCAAACTTTCTCAACACATCCTCGATGTAGTGAGACTGAGATAAGACCAGTCTATCAGACGTCTTAGAGACCTTAATCCCCAAGATGACATCTGCAATACACATATCCTTCATGTCGAAATGTTGTTTCAATATATTCTTAGTCTCTAGGATCAAACTAGGACTACTCCATGTGATCAACATGTCGTCTATGTAAAGGCACATCATGACCAACGAGTCAGAATTACCTTTCATGTAGACACATTTATCACACACATTAATGGAGAAACCCTTCGATAGTAGAGTACTATCAAATTTTTTGTGTCATTGCTTCAGGGCCTGTTTCAACCCGTATAGAGATTTGACAAGTCGACAGACTTTCTTCTCTTGCCCTGGAACCACATACCCATCGGGTTGTTCTATATAAATTTATTCTTCCAAATCACCATTTAGGAAGGCTGTTTTGACATCCATTTGATGTATCTCAAGGTCACGCAACGCTATGATCGCAATGAATACTCGTATGGACGTCATTCTAGACACCGGGGAGTACGTGTCAAAATAGTCAAGGCCTTCCTTCTGTTGATAGCCTTTGACTACCAACCTGGCTTTATACTTGTTTATAGACCCATCTGCTTTATACTTTCGTTTGAGTATCCATTTACAATCCAACGGTTTGTTTCCCGGAGGAAGATCAGCCAACTCTCAAGTATGGTTTTGTAATATGGAGTCTATTTCACTCTCAATAGCTTCTTTCCAGAGCGGTGCCTCTGGAGTTGACAACGCTTCAGAAATTTTCCTTGGTTCGTTATCAACCATATAAGCTACAAAGTCAGGACCAAAGATTTTATCCTTCATGGCCCTTTTACTTAATCTTGGTTCCATCTATGGAGTCTCCAAGTTCTGAGAATCTGGAACACTAGATTTCGGATATTCAGGCACTTCGGAGTCCACTAGATCTGAACCACCTAGATCCGGGAAGTCAACGACTCCTGGTTCCAAAGATCTTTGTTCATAACTTCATTTGCGAGAGGTTATGTCTCTTTCTTGATTCCATGATTGTACTCCCATAGATATCAGGTTCATCTGACTTATGCACTAAGAAGCGATAAGTACTACTGTTATCTGCATATCCGATGAAAATGCAATCTACAGTTTTAGGTCCAATCTTGACATGCTTTGGCTGAGGTACTTCAACATTTGCTAAACAATCCCACACCTTCAGGTATTTGTAGGTAGGTTTCTTTCCCTTCCATGACTCGTATGGAGTTTTGTCCTTATCATTATGCGGAGTTCTGTTGAGAATCGCATTAGCGGTAAGGATCACCTTGCCCCACATATTTTGGGCGTACGACTTTGCGCTTGGCTAACACCGTTAGACTGAGGTGAGTAAGGAGCAATCGTTTGATGAACGATGCTTCACATTCTCCCCTTCTATCACTATGAATTCCTCACTTCGTAGGTTTAGTTGATTTTCAACTTCTGCTTTGTAGCGCTTATCCGCTTCAACATCTTCATATTTCCTTTTCAACAAACAAAATATGCAATACGTTGTACCATCGTCAATGAATGTCACAAAGTACTTTTCTCTCCCCTCTATTTTGTACAAACTTCAAATCACCCATATAGGTATGACTAAGTTCTAGAAGAGCGGTGCTTCTTTCGCTATTCCTTTGACGAAATGGAAAGGTGATTTTGCCTCTTCTCCCACCTCACATTCACTTTTGAGGGTTTATGTCGACAGAAGACAACAATCTCAACTTAGTTAGCTTTTGAATGACTTTCTATTTAACGTGTCTTAATCTATGATGGCATAGATGCACGGATTACAAATATATCACTCATTTGGCTACATACATATTGTACCATTCTTAGTTATTACAGACATGTTGGATTAGTCTCAAACCAGCTTGACCAACAACGTCCATGAAACCAAGTTTGGGACATGTATCACCTCATTTTAGAGTGATCCCATTCCCTGAAGTCCTTTTGAGGACAACCTCTCCAACCCCTTCTATTTTAGAGGTAGTGTTACTTCACATGAACAACTTATTGCCCGTGGTTAGGGCGTAACCGGATCATATGTGATCTAGATACTCTAGTCCACTCCAGTTGCTTTGGCAGACTGAGTGTCCAATTTCTTTTCTATCTTTCTTTTGGCCTTTCGATCATTTAAGATCTAGAAACTCTGGCCCACTCCAGTCGCCCGTAGGATTTGTACGACTGAGTGTCCAATACCATCCTATCAAATGAAGGATCTTCTATCGAAACCGGTGACATGTTTGTCTTTAGTCCTATTCCCTTGTGATTGGTGCCTAGGGCTGCTTAGGATTTGTCCATAATTCTAATTAATTATAACCAAAGCACGAATCTTTTAAGCCTTGCTTTGAAAAATGCAATCTTTTAAAAAATGGAAGTAGGTGAAATTAAATCTCTGATTTTAAAGTGTAAGGAATAATTTTTTCCTCAGGAAACCACTTTCATATTCCTAGCCTTACTTTACACACTTTAATCATACATCATTTAATCTCATTATTAACAAGGAAGAAAGTTAACTTAGCCAATTTCGGATTCTGGCCCACGTCAGTCACTTTGTTGGACTGAGTGTCCATTTTTTCCTTACCATAATTTGGATCCTTTGTCTGAGACAAATATAGGCCTTCTGCTACAAGATAGAACAACATCTTCAGCCTTCTCCTCTTTTCCCAGTTGACATCCTCAACCTCTCGTGGGCGCTTGCTTCCGCCACTCTTGGGAGCGGTGACACCATCAACACCTTGACTGTCAACAGCATGACCGACATAGGCGCTCTGAACCTCAACATCAGAACCATCATCTAGTTTGTTGACACAAATAAAGTTACTGTCAACAAAACTGTCAATGGAATTGTCTTCAACCAGAAAACCACAACCATAACCAGATTTGGTCACACAACTGCTGACCGACATCTTTCGAATACTCCTACAATCTTGTCTTAAAATTGTTGGAAAAATAGTGCAGGAATAGTAAATAACTATTACAGTGATCGAAAGGATAGACTTCAAAGATTACTACAATGAGTTTTCAATCTCTGTTGATCTTGAACTAGAACTCTAATTCTGGATCTTGTATTCAGAAATACAAGAGCATGAACTGCTGCAACTGTGGCTTGTATGTCCGCTAGAGAATCAGACTTGGTTAAAGTTCTTTGATAGCAAGATCCAACCTGAAACACTCAACAATAAATTAGAGAATCACAATACCACCGGCTGAATCGAGAGATGACTCTCTGTCTTTAAGACAAGATTGCCCCGTATATATTCTTTTACATTGCTAGGTAATAGTCTCCCAAGATAAAACAACTACTAACACAATTGAGCAAAGAAAACTCAAATGTTTCTCTTGAAGAACTTTGAGTATTGAAAGGATGCTAAAGAGGAAGAAGGTTTTCACAATTTCTGTTTTGTTTTTCCTCCCAGTGTGTTAATAATTTAGCCAAATGCCTCAATTTATAGTGTAAGAATTGTCTCTTCAAGTGCCAAGTAATGGCATTGAATCACCCATGTAATGGCAATGAATTGCCTAAGTAATGACACCTATTTATTAGCCCAAATAATGATTGATTAATGCTGGAATGAATACCATTGAGGGCAGCCCAAAAGTCTCCAAAAAAAAATAGATTTTCGTCTAAGACTTTCTGCCAGGGAATTGCCCCGGCGCCGCGACCCTTTCCGACCCATTCCATCTTTACACTATGCATACGTCTTCCTTCGTTTACCAATGTGGAACACTTGTCATTTGTCCAATGACCGTCTATCATTCTACGTCTCAATCACTTTACTTACGTATCAATATCTCTTTCACTAATGAAATTTACGATCCTTGGCACAACGTGTGCACGTGTGTGAAAATGACGTTTCCACGTGCAGGGCCCCAATTGTTCGAGTCATAAATAATGGGATAAACTTTATTCCACATTAATAAATTTCCAACACTAGCATGCCGGGCATTTGGTCTAGTGGTATGATTCTCGCTTATGGTGGTGTGAGAGGTCCTGAGTTCAATTTTCGGAATGCCCCATTCTCTTGTTGTTTGAACCTTCTCTTTTTTTTAGCCAAAACTTGTTGCAAATTTCTCCTATGAACTGTCTAATCAGAAGCATAAAGTTATTACTACTTTTTATTTACCAAAAAAAGTTATTACTTCTTCTTGTAAAGAAAAAGAAACAATTACATCATCAATTATTTGTTCTCAATTCCTATTTCACATCTATAGTTTTCATTCCTTCGGGTTTAATTTAACTTGAAGGAAAAAAAAAATTGGGGCGTTCCGAGAATCAAACTCGGAATCTCTCGCACCCATAGAAAGAATCATACCACTTGACCAAACGCCCTGTGTGATTGCCTACCAATAGATAGGTTATAAAGACATCACACACTTTCCTTTTTAATCTATGCAAAAACAATATAATGTCATATTTCTCTTCTTGGAAATTATTTAGTTCGCATCCCCATTTTATTCTTAAGAACATAATTTGTTGGGACCCAAACCACTATTCATTTAAAAAAATGAAAAGACATATAAAACTCTAATCACGAGTAGCTAAAAATGATGTTTTTGGTACTTTGATATATTTAGCTTACATCTCAAAAATCTTAAATTCTTAAATAAAATTTTAAATTACTTGCTCAGTCGAAATACAATCACATAAAATGAGACGGAAGAAGTATTATCTTTTACCTACAACATGAATATATTGTTAATGTTGGTTTGGTGTTGTAACATTTGACCCAACATATCCTCTGAAGTATTGTTGTTGAATGCCTAAAATGCTGGGATAAATGTCACAACATTCAGACCAACATTTTTCATAACAGTTTTGTCTTACTTCACGTTAAGCAGTAACTGTTTTACTGAGTGGTAAAAATGACTTAGGCGTGTGAATTAGGAGCTGTGTAAAATGTGGGAGAAAGAGTCAAATTCTGGGGAAGAAGTCGAGTGAAGAACAAGTCAAAGTTATTGAGATTTCGACTCCATGATCTTCTCCAACAAACACACCAGCTTCCCACCTTTTCCTCAACCTATTCAACTGATCGATGAGCTTTTCAAGGAAGACTCTCTACTATAAATATAGATGCCACAAGAGTGAATCGACATCCAGAAATAGATTGAAAAAATATCAAGAGAGCTCTCGAGAATTTATCTCAGAAAACTGGATCACAAGTGTTGCCTGAGTGTGTCGACAACATTCTGTCCAACATTACAATTGCAGTTTAGATTCTAGATTAGCTTTGTATTGAGCAATTGTAATGAGAAGTTGTCTATGTCTATTTAAATAGATTTTTCAGGCAGAAGTCATCTACAACTTCAACATTTAATTCCTTTCCGTTTCATCTTGTAAAATTGTAAAGAAAGGAATTTATAATTTTTGTATATAATAAATATATACAATACTTTCGGTCATTGACCTTCATATGTTATATAATATATATAACCTATGTAAATTTTAAACCTTTGTATTCTTTAAAATTCCGCTGCATTCCTCTTTAAACTTTTCTGTTTTTACTAAACTGTTATCACTGGTGTCGGACGACATTATCGCCGATATTCGGAAACTGAATTGGCATTCGAGTTTGTTTTTATTGTTCCATAGCATACCCGGACATATCAAGTGGTATCAGAGCTGACACTTGACACAATAAGTTCAAACTCATTCAAAACTTCCCCACGGCTAAGGACACATGGGATACTCTACAAATTCATCGTGAAGGTAACTCAAGTGTTCGTCGAACAAAGCTGCGCATGCTCATGAGCAAATATGAACGTTTAAGGATGTAAGAAGCGGATGATATTAAATCTTACTTTAAAAAGTTGATTGACATCTCAAATGAGTGTCAAGTGCTTGGTGAACCTTTAACCAACACTCAACTTGTTGAAAAGGCTCTCCGTTCTCTTCTTGAAAAGTTCAATTTAAAGATTTGTGCCATTGAAGAAGCTCACAATCTACCTTAATACCTTTATGAGCATTCTCAAAACCTATGAGATGAACATTAAGAATCAAAGGGAACTATATAAAATCAAGAATGTGACACTTCAAGTTAAATCCTCGGAGAATCGAATCGAAGAAGAAGATGAGAATCTTGAAGAAATTGGTGAAAGCGCTAATGTTACCTTACTCACTCGAAAATATAATTCGATGGTGAGAAAGTTCAACAATGAGATAAATCAATCTAAATCTAAACAACATCAAAACCAAGGCTTCAATCAAAACAAAAGCCCATTAAATTCCTTCCAAGTTATCAAAAAGGAAGTCCACTAAGAAGAACCAACTCAGATCGTACCAAATTTAATCCCAAATAACTCGAGTCTATGCAATGTCATGTATGCTAGGGTTGGGGTCATTATGCTAACGAATGTGCAAACTCTTAGAAAATTTGGCAAGAATATGTGGGTCTCTCTTAGTGACTACGAATGAGAAGAAGAAGAATATCAAGAAATTGAATCACAAGCAATGCTGGCCACTATTTTTGAACAGTCTATGTCAGACCGAGAAGATGTTATCTGTAATGGTGTCTTAGATGTCACGACATTTGGTCCAATATCAACGACGACATCAACATTGATAGCAACATCTGAAAAGTGTGAGTTCTTTAACTATTCTGATGTTAATTGCTTTAGTGGCTCTATTTCTGTTAGCGAGGCTGATAGTATGGATCAGGTTGAATGCAAAGATGACATGATTAATGAATTACAAAGCATTTGTAAAGCCTTAATCATAGAATCCAGGCAACTTGACACAAAGGTAAAATCTTTAACTCGTGAGAATGTAGATCTAAAAGGTACAATAACCCGATTAGAGGTTGCACTTACCAAAAATGATACAAAATTTGGTAAGATTCGTGCAAAATTGGATCTAGCCGAAGCAACCTTCGGCAAGCTCAACTCAGGGACCTCGAAATTGAATGAGATACTCGGCCTTAGTAAACCGTCACATGCAGGTATTGGGTATGAAAACTCTCTTAAAAACTTGTGCTCTAATCTCTTTGATACAAATGAGAAAATATTCTTTGTTAAAGAAAAAAGAATGAATAATAGGTTCTCATATATGTCAAAAGAATATTGAACCATGAACGAAGAAAGGCATGAGAGAAAAACATATTGTCTAGTGATTGTGAGGCCCCAAAATATGAAGTTTGTATGTCTCACTGTTACTCCTCTGGACGCCTAAAATCATACTGTTTCAAACTTCAAAATTATGTGAGCAAAATGTTGCCTAAATTGTTGTCCAACATTCTGGATAACAATCGCAATAATATTTCTGAGCAAAGATGTATAAAATATTTTAAGAAAGTTTGGGTTCCTAAAAAGGATGTAATTTGTAATGTTGCGGTACATGCATTAAGAATTAACATTACTTTGATAGTGGATGTTCTCGTCACATGACATGTACAAGAGAATTTCTAAAGAACTATGGGTCATTCAACGGAGGAAACGTGACTTATGGAGGAGGCAGCGAAAGCAAAATAATTGGCAAAGGGATTTTGGATGTTCCTGGATTTCCAGTTTTAAGAAATGTCTTACACGTTGAGGGTTTAATGGCTAATTTGATTAGTATTAGTCAACTGTGTGATGACAATCTTGAGGTAAAATTTAATAAGAATGCCTGTAAAGTTACGAATGAAGCAAATGAATGTGTCATGACAGGTACTAGAACAGGTGATAAGTGTTATCTTGTTGCAAGACAAGAAACATGCAATAATGCCAAGATCGATGACTCAACAATATGGCATCAAAAGTTAAGATATGTCAACTACCGCAATTTAGAAAAAATGATCTCATATGAAGTGGTTAGAGGCTTACCCAAACTTAGCCATAAAGGTAAAACTGTATGTAAAGATTGTCTAAAAGGTAAGCAAACCTATGTCTCTCATAATATTGTCCAACACGACGGACAACATTCAACTACGTCTCTCTGTTTTCAATTACTGCATATGGATTTAATAGGTCCAATTGAAGTAGACAGCCTAGGAGGCATGAGGTATTCCTATGTGATAGTAGATGATTTTTCTAGATATTCTTGGATATGTTTTTTGAAAGAAAAATCACAAACTTTTGACATGTTCAAAATTTTGCACTCTAGAATTAGGAACTTGTTCTATTCACCTATTTTTCGGATTAGATTCATGGAAAAGAATTTGAAAATAACTCATTCACAAAATTTTGTGAGAAAAATGAATTTTTCACCAGTTATCAACTCCCAAAACTCCTCAACAGAATGGGCTAGCTGAAAGAAAGAATAGAACACTACAAGAAACGATTAGAGTTATGCTTTGTTCTAAAAAATTGTCAAAACGTTTTTGGGCTGAAGCCTTAAATACTGCTTGTCACATCTCTAATAGAGTCTACTTAAGGCCAGAAACAAAGATGACTCCCTATGAGCTTATTAATGGAAAGAAACCTAACTTGCATTACTTTCATATTTTTGGGTGTATCTGTTACATTTTAAATGATAGAGATCATTTGGCGACGTTTGACTCTAAGAGTGACAAAGAAATTTTTGTTGGATATTCTCAAAATAATCATGCTTATCGAGTATACAATCTAAGGATCAAAACTATACAAGAGTCTGTAAATGTTATTTTTGATGATTTTTCTGATCTTACAGGAAATACAACTGAAAATAGCACTATAGTTTTAGTGGAAAATGTGCAGACTGCTGAAGAATCAGATGTTGCCCCAAATATTGTCACACCCAAAGCAACATCTGAACCTGAAACAGAGACCACAAAGGCCATGAATGAGTAGTCAAATGTTGAATTACTAGATCAGGTTCGAAGAGACCCCTCATCAAGGATTAGGAAGAATTATACCACATGCCAGATGATAGGGGGAGTTTTTGAGGGAATTAGAACAAGGGGGAAAGAACCACTCAATTACAGAGATATGGTAAGATATGTGTGTATGTCTACCATATACTAAGAGATTAGTCTTTCTTGTTTTTCTATCTACTCTAGAACCAAAAAATGTTTTAAAAGCACTCAAAGATAATTTTTGAATTCAAGCAATGCAAGAAGAATTTGAACAATTTTCTCGAAATGAAGTCTAGACTTAGTTTCTCATCCAAATAATACAAATGTAATTGAAACTAAGTGGATTTTTAAAAATAAATCAGATGAATCGGGAAAAGTTGTGAGAAACAAAGTTCGTCTAGTTGCTCAAGGTTATACTCAGGTTGAAGAAATTGATTATGACGAAACCTTCGCACATGTGGCTAGAATTGAGTCAATTAGATTGTTACTTGCTATTGCTTGTTGTCTGAAAATTACTTGACACCAAATGGATGTGAAATGTGCATTCTTAAATGGCTATCTAGATAAGAAAGTCTATGTTGAACAACCAAAAGGATTTGAAGATCCTCACCATCCATATTATGTGTGCAAGCTCAAAAAGGCTTTGTATGAGTTGAAACAAGCTCCTCGTGCATGGTATGGTCGTTTAACTAACTTTCTTCTTGAATTTGGTTTTAACCGTGGTAAAGTTGATCGTACTTTATTCATTAAAAGTCATGGTGTAGATATTATTATTGCTCAAATCTACGTAGATGACATAATCTTTGGTTCGACCTCACAATCTTATCTAAAGTCATTTGTTGAATCTATGTCATCAACATTTGAAATGAGCATGATTATGGAACTAACTTTTTTCTTAGGTTTGCAGATTAAGCAAAGTGAAGATGAAATTTTCATCTCACAAAGTAAATCTGCCAAGACTCTAGTTAAGAGATTTGGTTTGGAGAATGCTAAACAGATTAAGACGCCAATGAGTTCATTGCAGAAGGTATGTAAGGATAATGTTGGTGAAAATGTCGACCCAATATTGTATCGATCTATGATAGGTAGCCCTCTTTACCTTACTGCTAGTCGCCCAGATATTATGTTTTGTGTTTGTGTTTGTGCCCGTTTTCAAACCTGTCCCAAAATATCCCATTTAAATGCCGTGACACGTATTATTCGATATGTTGCCGGCACATGTGAGTTGGGAATTTGGTATTTCAAAGACACTAATCCTAACTTAATAGGATTTAGTGACTCATATTGGGCCAGAGACGTTGATGATAGAAAAAGTACAAGTGGAAGATTTTTTATCTTGGCAATAATCTTATTTCATGGTATAGTCATAAACAAAATCGTGTCTCACTTTCAACTGCTGAATCTGAATATGTAGCAGCTGGAAGTTGTTTTTCTCAATTAATATGGCTAAGACACATGTTAGACGACTATAGATTTTCTAGCCACATTTTGATTTTGTATTGTGATAACTTGAGTGCTATAAATATTTTTAAAATCCAGTTCAGCACTCACGTACAAAACATATTGATATTAGACATCACTTTTTTAAGAGATTTAGTTGAAAAATAGCTAGTTAAAATTGAACATGTTGACACTCTTCATTAATTAGCTGATATTTTTACAAAAGCTTTAGACCATGAGAGATTTTCTAGTTTGAAGAAATCTCTTGGTCTTTGTAATCTCTAAAAAGGCATTTTTGGTGAATGTCAGCTGAAACAATGTCTAACATTCCAGGTGACATTTACCTATGAAATATCATAAACTAATTATTGTTGTTGTATAGTGCATAACCTTTGGTCACACTAGCATGATCCTTCAATAAGACTAAGTTATCAATGTGATATTGTTTTCTGTGATGATATATATATCATAAAAATGGAGTATCAAAATAAGACAAAGCCTTAACAAATGATTGGTAACTATGCAAAATGGGCAAAGCCCTTTGAAAGATACCGTTTCTATTCTATAGGAGTATCGAGTGCTTCAAAAGAAATTTTAAAAATACTAAATTAAATATTCTCACTTTTGACACGAGAAACCTTTTTGTATGTGTTTTATGATTAGACCAAGGACACGATGAAAAAATGTTACATTGGTCTAGTGATCAAACTCATAAAATACGTATAAATATACTGAGATGGTATCATGGAAGACTACTCCAGTCCTTCTCTTAGTCCTTCATGATACCATCCTGGTAAATAAATATACCGCGATGGTATCACAAAGGAATGAGTTTTGGCGAGGGGGTATATGGGGTAAATAGTTTTGGGCGAGGGGGTACGACGAGTAATTAGTTTAAAGGGGCATGAGGCGGGTAATTAGTTTATTTTTGGGGGGGGGGGGGTATTTCAGTTAGTTTCCCAAACTTAAAGAACCACTATGTTTTATAGGTTTCTAACCAAGTATAACTACTTTTTTCAAAATTACCGTTCGCAGCTTATTGTTGGATTTTTTGAATGTATTTCGTTGTATTTAAATACATGTATTTTTTATTTATCTAAATACATGTGTATTTTAGTAAATTTATATATTCTTTTGTTTTGGCTGTATTTGAATGTATTCGAGCTCCGATCAGCACTGCATCGCAAAAGTTGAATGTATTTAACTGTATTTGAATGTATTTCAACAAAATTTTAGATGCAAATTTCAAATACATTGTATACATTAATACATATGAAGCCAAAAGATATTCAGATACAAGACAAGAAGCCAAAATACATTCAGATACAAGACAAGAAGCCAAATACATATGAGATATAAGATATATGAGATACATACGACAAATACACTCAGTTATGAGATTATACAATACATGTATTATACAAGACAATCAACCAAATACTACATTTAAAAATATAGAATACACCCAAATACACTCAAATCAGGCCTCGAGATAGTCGAAAATGGACACAATGCATCACACACGCCACCGGTGATTTAAGAAATACAAATAGAGATTCTCAGATCTAGTGGTATCGCCATGGAGGAGAAAGGGGCAGAGGTAGATTTGACCAGATATGGCTGGAGAAATCGAAGAGAGGAGAAAAGGTAGGCGACGTCGATCTGCGAGTTCATATCTTGTTCTCTGAAAAGCGCTTTAAAATGGCTTAATAATGGAGGAAAACAGAGGTTTAGTCATGTGTGACAAAATCAACGTGCAAGCAGTGATGCAGGCTACGTGTACGACGGAGTCAGGGTCGCGTAGGCGGTGGTGAGGAGTTTGGCCGGAGAGAGAGAAGTTATTTGGTGGAGAGAGGAAAGGTAAGAGAAAGGAGAGAGAGCGGGTTGAGGAAAAAAATAGATACTGTGGAATAATATATTTATTTGGTATAATTATAATGGGTAAATTGAAAATTAATTATAATTATGAGAAGTAATTAAACTAAAATGTAGTTATTATTCAAATTAGCTATGTGAGGTAGTTATTTCTTAAATAAATGGATTACATGAATCCTGGCCCATGGCAATGACATCTTTGTTTCATTTTTTCTCGTATTGCGTACTTTATCTTTACATCTCATTTTTTGTTTTCTTCTTTTAACTTAGCCACAGGGGCATCACTTCCAGATCCTTGCAGCTGCTTCAAACCTTCAATAAGGAGTTCTCTACTCACACAGAAAAGTCTCTCTCAAGTCTCAACTACAACACTAATTGATGTTACAAATCACCGTATTATAAAGGCAGATTTTTTTTTATAAATTTCTTAAATTTGATGTGTTTTATTCAAATTTCTGTAAATTATAGTGGCTCTAATTACCTTTTTATATTTGGCTTTTTGATAATCATTATCCCCTTAAATAATAACTGATCCTAATTACTTCTATATACTTGGCTTTTCTATAATTCTAGTGATTTCAAATATTTAAAATAACAATCACATCATATTAATTTGATGTGCAGAAAAAAACTATCATTTATTTTTATTTTTAGTCATTCCAACGGCTATTTTCTTATCTCCTTCCATATATTTTCTTTACTACTTTGATAGGTAGAGGTAGAGTGACTGTTTCTGGGATCGGCTCAAGATATATTTTCTTTATTCCTCCATTAAAATACAACTACCAATATTTCCTTCTTTTTTCATTTTTCTTTCGAAGGGGTAATAATTATAGAGAAGTCAAGTACTCAATTAGAATCAGTTATTGTTTGAGGGGTACCAATTATTGAAAAGCCAAGTACAAAGATAATTATGAACAAATATAATTTAAGAGGGATTTAAATAAACACACCAAATTTAAGGGCATCTTATGATATTCTGCCTATAATAAACTTCTAAAAGTTGTTTTTCGATATCCCAAAAACTCGAAAAGTAAATAAGAAACTTCTTTTATATTTGCAAAAACTACCAACAAACACAATTTCAAAATTTGACAAATCTTCTGTGAATCTAAGCAAACTAGAAGGCAAAGTGGCGCTGATAACAGGGGCAGCAAGTGGCATAGGAAAAGAAACTGCAGCAAAATTCATAAACAACGGTGCCAAAGTCATAATAGCATATGTACAAACGCAGCTCGGCCGGGAAACCGCTTCCGAGCTCGGATCAAACGCCACCTATGTGCTCTGCGACGTCACGAAAGAATCCGACGTCTCCAACGCCGTTGAATTCACCGTCTCCAGCCACGGGCAGTTCGATATAATGCACAATCATGCAGGTATATATTGTTGAAAATTTGCCTTGGGCGGGAGTTGCGACCGACCAACTTTAACGGCTTAAACACTAGTGTTACGTATGTTGGAGAATTCGGGTTCTTCACACATGCATGATCTACTAAGTACGTAGATAACCGTAGGGCCAAGAATCGTCAAATTTCATTGAGAAATGAAAGATATATTGGTCCACGGAGTGAGGTGTTTGAAGCATGGAAAGTGTGGTGTTGTGTTCAATTCTCCCTCATCGGTAGAGGAAGAAAGAATTGTTGTGTATATAAGACTCGAAATTGGTTTGGGGATTGGGACCCCAAGGGGTATCCCATATGTTTAAAGGAGGGAGGACCTAGATGTGCTTCGGTTCGAGGAAAGACCACACGCGCGCCGCCGCCGCCCGCCCGTCCGGTTCTGGGCTCTGGGCCTTCTGATATTATCTTTTTGGGACAGTTTGATCCCAGAAGTTTCAGATGTACAGTTTGGACCAGAATTCTTTCAGATATACAGTTTGGTCCCTGAAGTTTCAAGATGTACAGTTTGGTCCCTGAAGTTTTCAGAAAGTCAGAATTTCGACGGTCAAAGCAGAAACGCCCAAGCACTCAGCCATTTATTTTGGCTGAATTACTCCTCCTATAATGGCCAAATCCGTTGGTCTTTCACCATTTATTTTGTTGGCTTTACTACCTCCATAATGACCATTATTTAGCCAATAATGGCTGTTATGGGGGCAGTTAAACAACCCTCCCTCACCTATATAAACACCCCCTTACACCATTGTTGAGCACTACAAAATAACAGTGTATACAACTCATGAAAATATACAACCAAAACAGTTTTCTTTCTACAACTTCCAAGCATCATTTCGTTACTCAATATTCTTCACGGTAGCATTTGAGTTTCCTTTGCTCAAGTGTTCCATTGCTGTTTTATCTTGGGAGACAAATTGTCCAGGACGTATAAATGATACATACGGGGCAATATTGTCTTAAGGACATAGTGCCACACTCGACTCAGCAAAACCAGTTTCCATTTTTCCGTCTTCAACAAAATTGTAATTTCAGTTTTGTGGTTCTATTGTAATTTTCAGATTTCTAGATGAATGATTGAATCTTTGTTTATCATTTCGAATACTTGTAATAGTTATATACTTCCCGTACTGCTTTATAAAGTACCATAGAGCAAAAATACCCAACATATATTACTCCTTCCAATTCATAATAAGCGACTTTTTAATTGTTTGGTAAAATTTAAAGTCAAAATCAATCAAAAATCATAAATTGGTCACCCCTAACTTATGACTAATATCTTTTCTATTTCTCAAAATACTCTTCCCAAGTAGAATTTCTAATTAACTGCTTATCTATTCCATTTTCATTAACTGCGTTATTCTTATGGTACAAATACTTTTTGCTAATATTTTGTAAATTACTTCGAAGGATATTAGTCATTATAACAAAAAAAATTATTATCAACACTTTTTTGTCTAAATAAATCATTGTTTTATCAGTTTTAAAACTTCTACCCAAACATGCAACTAATTATATGTAAAATCAGTAACACCAAAAATGGTGTAAGAATGTATTAATCTCCCTTGTGAAGTCTTTCTCATTAATACAAATATATATAGTGTGTACAATGTGGAACCCTAATACAATAAAGATCCTATATCTATCATAATTATACAACACTAAATATTACAAAATATATGGAGTATATTTTAGAATATACGTTAATACACCCCTCAGTCGGAGTGGAAGGAGGCCAGACGCTAAGACTGGATCTGAAGTCAAGGAATAGCTGTCTAGGAAGACCTTTCGTGAAGATATCTGCATACTAATACGAAGAAGCCACATGCAACACCTTAACACGACCGAGAGCAACCTTCTCACGAACAAAGTGAATATCCATCTCAATATGTTTAGTTCGCTAATGCTGAACCAGATTATGAGATAAATATATGACAGATATGTTATCATAGTAAACCAAATACGCCTTACTCAAGGGACACTGAAGCTCCAAAAGAAGGTTTCAGAGCCAACAGATCTCAGCAACAACATTTGCAACGCCTCGATACTCTGCTTCTGCACTCGAACGGGATAATGTGGCTTGCCTCTTGGCAGACCAAGATATGAGATTATCTCCTAAGAACACACAATAACCAGAGGTGGAGCATCGCGTGTCCGGACAACTTGCTCAATCAACATCCGTATATGATAACAATCTGATCGGTGCTGAGGGGTATAGATGCAATCCATAGTCAAGTGTGTCCTTAACGTATTGAATGATACGCTTAAGGGCAGTAAAATGAGACTCCCTAAGCAGTGGCGGAACTTGCCCAAAATATTAAGGGGAGCGGTAACTACTAACTAAAATATTATAATTGAAATTTATTAGAACAAATATAATTTTATCAAAGATTCAAAATAACATCAACAAAAATATATTATATAAAAGGAAAGACGTACCTAGAATTAAAGTGTTGCCCTTCGTTCTTTTAAAGACTTGAAATCATTAATAATTGAATCAGAGCTAAAACTTTCATCTATCTCTTTTTCAATATAAACCATCATATTGTCAGCAATAAATTCATCCTCCATCTTATTACGCAACCTTGTCTTGATTATCTTCATTGCTGAAAATGATCTTACTGTAGTAGCCGTAGAAACTGGAAGAGTTAAGATAATGCGGATTATCCGGTCAATCAAGTAATATGTATTCGCCTCAATTCAGACATAGTTGACAAGTTATTCAATTCTGGATGACTAACAGCTTCAAGAATAAAGTGTTGAAGTTGAAATCTCAAATTTGTTTTCTCTTGCTCACTAAAATCCACCGGATAAATTTTTTCTACAAGAGCACATATATCATCCATATCAAATGCTTTGAATTATATGGAGCATTCTCTAGCACTACTTTTGCAAGTTCATCATTGTATGATGCTAAGAGTTTTATCATTTCAAGAAAGTTACCTCTATTTTTTTATCCCAGTGATTCGTCATGGGCTCTAAAAGCACAAGCTTGAAACGTGAGCCAACGAATTGAATCAATAGAGCTCTTGCTATTTTTGCTAATTTGATCGGAACTTTGCACGTTAAGGACATTTTTGATGTGCATAGACTGATTGAACAAGTCTTGAGAAAGATTTCAATGCATTATTGTGAGACGAACAAGGACTCTCACCAATATGATTAAGCAAAGCACAACTCTTCCCAGCATTGACCTTTTTCCATGCTTTAAATCCTTTTTTTGTAAAGACATCAGCTCCAGGATGCCCATTTGGCTTTTTACTGAACAAGTAACAAAGCAAACAATAAGCAGCATCATTAGTCGGTGAGTACTCTAGCCATGAAGGAAAATTTTTGAACTAAGATGCTTGAAATCGCCTTGGATGCTTATCTCTATTGAGGGGATACTTTTCAACTTGACATTGATAGACCCCAATTTAGATAAGCTCTTCGAACTTCATCTCTTCGATTCACTGGATATTCCCAAATTTAGGGACATTTTCCGGGGTCACGTTCTAAACAATTGACAAATTCATCCATGGTGACTTTTTGAATCTTGCAAGGTTGCTCATCCAGTTGAACCGTTTGATCATCGGAATAGTGCTTTTCAAGTGTCGATGTTGAAGCTATACAATTTTCATCTTTGTTGGAATCTTTCCTCTTGAAAAATGCATCAATTTTCTTAAGTTTGACCATCGTACCACTCCTAAAAAATACAAAAATCAATTATCAAAGATAACATCTAAATCTGAAAACAGAACTAAGTCAGAGAAATTCGGCTTTTAAAGCCTTAATATGTTAATTCCACTCCCATAAGCCCAAAATAGCCTCGTATATGATGAAAGAAATATAAAGTTGTAATCTTTTGCTGATTTAAAAGAAACCCATATCAAGAATTACCCATTAAAACCCATATCATGTATATTGGAAACAACCTGTAATTGTTTATGATGCAACTATGCATCCAAGGCATACTAGATTTATGTTTTGTAGAAGAAAAAGAGATCCAAATAAATAAATAAATAAATAAATAAATCTTCTGCAGTTAAGTATTACCAGAGACGGAATGACGAGTAGAGAGACATAGATTGTGAGAGAGTGGAGCCGTGTTACGAGTGTGAGTTCGTGAGTCGCCGGTGCCGCCGAGAAAGTGACGGGATTTAGGGTTTTTAAATCGTGAGTAGTATATATAATTTTTTTTGAGTTTTTTGAGGGGGGCCACAACTTCCCTCCGCTCCTACCATAATCCGCCACTGTCCCTAAGGGCATGCATGAATAAGTACACATGCTGAATGACATAAGCAATATCAGGTCTGGTGAAAGTAAGATACTGTAGTGCACCTGCAAGACTCCTATAAAGAGTGAGATCGGACACTGGATCACCATCAACAACACTAAGCTTTGATTTAGAGTCAACCGGAGTGGACATGACCTTGCAGTTCGCTGTTGACACCCAATTTTGTCCCATCTTTTATGATTTTATTCGTAATTTTTAACATTTTTTGACACTTTTAAAACAATTTTAAAATATATACATATGTATATTATTTCCTTATTATTATTATTATTCGCATTTTTTTTTACTGTCATTTGCATTTTTTATAATAATCATAAGTTTCATCCAAGAAATTCTATGATATTTATTCTCGCAAAATTTGCATCGCATTTACATTTTTTATTTAAGCATTAAACATTTCGCAAATATTATATTTATATTTTTTATCACATCGTTACGCTATTTTAAATAATTCACATCTTTTACAAAATGTATATATATATATATATATATATATATATATAAATATGTTTTAATATTAAGCCCCTTTTATATATTTAAACCCATAACACATTTTATTTTCCAACCCAAAACAATTTAAACCCAAAACAATTTCTAACCCCCTTCATTTTTCCAACCCAATACAAATTCTACCCAAACAAAATTCACCAAACCAACAAAACAATTCCTACCCAAATCTTCCAAACCAAAGCCCAACAAACCTTCTCCCTTTAATTTCCCCCAAGCCCAATCGGCCACCCCATTTTCTAATACCCAATTCCCTTCCCCTTTTTCCCAAAGACCAAAGCCCAACTCCTTTTTTAATTCCCCCAACCCGCAGCCCACTCCACCAACCCGAGCCCAACCTACGACCCAACCCACAAACACTTCCCCTTTTATTCCCAAACCCAAAACCCAAAATCAAAAATCTAAAACCCCCAAAATCATAAAAACCCTAAGCCCTAACCCTCTCCAATCGCCGCCACCCTACCCCCCACGCCGCCGCCTACGCCGACACCACCAATCGCCACACCGCCTCGACACCACCAACCCATACCCCTAAAAACCGTTCCAAAATCATTATTTTTGGGCCCTTTATTTCAAATTTGAGCTCGGTTTGGGAGAAATGGGGCTATAAAAACCCTTGTGTTCTTGAAAAGAGGAGGAGAGGAAAGAAAGAAAAGCGAGATATTTTCTGAGGTCCGATTTGGGTATAAAATATTTTTGGTTGTGTTCTTGGTTTCAAACATTTTCCTCCTTGTTGTTCAAGAATTGAATCCAAAAGGTTTGTTCTCCATTTGTTTTTATTCTCTCGATTTTGCATCATCGCTTTGCCTGTCGGGTCGACCTTGCCGGGTATTGTTTTAATTCTTGCATTTCATATTTTCTATATGTTGGTTATCTGAATTTGATGAAATTATTCGATTTCGGGTTGCATCTGGATTCGGTCGGTCATCGACCGGTCGGTCGACTTGCAGGTATTGTTTTAATTCTTGCATTTCATATTTCTATATGTTGGTTATCCGAATTTGATGAAATTATTCGATTTCGGGTTGCATCTGGATTCGGTCGGTCATCGACCAAGTCGACGGTCGTATTGTTTTAATTCTTGCATTTCATATTTCTATATGTTGGTTATCCGAATTTGATGAAATTATTCGATTTCGTCAGATATCGGATTCTGGTCGTCATCGACCGGTCGGTCGACTCTGGGTCGACCTGCCCGTATTGTTTTAATTCTTGCATTTCATATTTCTATATGTTGGTTATCCGAATTTGATGAAATTATTCGATTTCGGGTTGCATACCGGATTCGGTCAGTCATCGACCGGGTCAGATCGACCTTGGTCGTATTGTTTTGTAATTCTTGCATTTCATATTTCTATATGTTGGTTATCCGAATTTGGTGAAATTATTCGATTTGGGTTGCATACCGGATTCGGTCAAGTCATCGACCGGTCAGTCGATCTTGGTCGTATTATTTTCGTAATTCTTGCATTTCATATTTCTATATGTTGGTTATCCGAATTTGATGAAATTATTCGATTTCGGGTTGCATAACGGATTCGGGTCAGTCACCGACGGTCGGTCGACGATTCGTATTGTTTGAATTCTTGCATTTCATATTTCTATATGTTGGTTATCCGAATTTGGTGAAATTATTCGATTTCGGTTGCATACCGGATTCGGTCGGTCATCGACCGGTCGGGTCGAATCTTGCTCGTATTATTTTCGTAAATTCTTGCATTTCATATTTCTATATGTTGGTTATCCGAATTTGGTGAAATTATTTGATTTGGATTTTGGATCACCGATTCGGTCGAGTCATCGACCGGTCGGGTCGACGGTTTGGGCATTATTTCGAAATTCTTGCCTTTCATATTTTTGTATATTGGTTATCCGAAAAGTGAAAAAAAAATCTGATTCGGGTTGGCCTCGATTCGGTCAGTCATCGTTCAGATTGGTCGACCCGATCGGATAATTTTCAGATTTTTGCGTTTTTTCATATCTCATTCTTTGTTATCAAAAATCAATTTTTGATTTCATTCGGCACCGCTTCACTATTCCTGGTCTATTTTTTTCGTAATTAATCCACTGCTCATTCGGGATTGCATCATTGTTTATCGCTCATCGCTTCATCGCCACCGCCATCCGCCATCGCTTTAATTTAATTTCGCTGATTTGAACACGATACTACACTGGGCCGATGAAAAATATCCGTCGATTTTGAGGCCTACACAGCTTGCAAAGACGGAAATATAACTTCCGGGCAATGATGAGGCTTAAACCTTTATTTCATCCGAGATCAACATGTTTAGTAGGCGAGGTGAATTATATATTCGCAGCCTACGACGTGATTATAAGTGATCTTTTCTATTTCACCCGAGAGACCAACACGCTTAGTAGGCGAGGCAATCAAAATAAACTACATTAGTCATATGTTTGCACCACGACGTGATTGGAATGTTCTTTTCAAAATTTAAGTCTGAGCCCTCCGCGATCAAAACATTCATTTGTTTTGAATACGGATATGAAGTTATTCAGATTTAACTGCTTTCTAACCGCTTGTTATTGACTTATGTGGACTAAAGTAAATAAAGGCAATTATTCCTCGGAGTTTATTTATTGTTATTTCTTTCTTTAATTCAGCTTTTATCTCGCTTTGTATTGTAATATTATTTATCGCACTTATGTAATTATTGAAATGCTTAGAATAGGCAAACTTAGGATTTATTCATAGGTTAGTTTAAGATTTGAAACCCGTCGCTAGCTTATTTTATTTGTAGGCTCGCAAACTTAGAAATCCTTCGCTAGTTTATTTATTTTAGGCTCGTCACGCTTATTCAAGATTTTCAAAATAACTTTTGTCATCTTTTATTTTACTTTATTAATCATACTGAATAAGTTTATCTTTTGTCAGTTTACAATTCATTGATTTCTCAAAATTTTATTTCTTTGGCATTATAAAGAATTTATTGTCACAAATGCATGTTTTCTAAAAACTTTACATGTATCTTTCTTTTATGTCATCCGAATACGTATTTGTATAAAATGCATCATATTTACTTGTATAAAATGCATCATATTTGCAAACATCTTTTATCTATTATATTTGTAAAACATGTATTTTTCTAGCAATAATTAAACCTGAGTTTTACCGGATAACCGCAAGTTAGCGGATCTTAAAGGATGCCTAACCCCTTCCCTTTAGGATAATAAAGAACCCTTACCTAGAATCTCACTAGTTTCGCAGACCTTAAAATTGGAGTTACATTGCAGCACTTAGTTTAAATATTTAGGTGTCCTAATTCACCGTAAAAATAATTAGGTGGCGACTCCTCAATCCTTTACCCAGGAATCACCCCATACGTCCGAGCTCCGCTTTGACCCGAGCGAGGTCGAAAACGGGCGTCAGACAAAGATGGCGTCAGACAAAGATCGCATCGCAAAGACATCAACTATCTTCAACAAGATTACAACAACGCCCACGACGTTACGGTAATACGACATCTATTTTTACAAAGATTACAATGACGCCAACAACATTTCAACGACGCCTTCAGCCAAGAACGCCAGATCTCTTACAACAAACAAAGATTACATTCTTGCAACAACGCCATCACAATGACGCGTCTTCAACACAACACGCCGATACAACGACGACCTTAGCGTTACATTCTTGCAACAACGCTATCACAATGGCGTCTTCAACACAACACGCCGATACAACGACGACATCGGCGTTATCATTACAACGACATCAACAACATTACAATGATGTCATCAAGAACACGCCCATACAATCTGGCGTTATCAACAACGCGCCATACATCGGGCGCTATCAACAACACGCCTACGCAACGACGTCTTCAAAGACAACAATTATTTCTTACATCATTACAACGACATCAACAACATTACAATGATGTCATCAAAGAATACGCCCATACAATGGCGCTATCAACAACGCGCCCATACAACGGCGTCATGAACAACGCGCCACGCAATGGCGTCTTCAGACAACATTTATTTTACAAAGATTACAACGACATCAACAACATTACAATGATGTCATCAACAACACGCCTATGCAACGGGCGTCTTCGCGACAACATTTATTTTTACAAAGATTACAACGACATCAACAACATTACAATGATGTCATCAACAACACGCCACGCAATGGCGTCTTCTCGTGAAAAACAATTATCTTTACATTCTTACAACGACATCAACGGCATTACAATGATGTCATCGCGAACGCGCCCATACAACGGCGTCATCAACAACACGCCTATGCAACGGCGTCTTACGCACAACATTTATTTTTACAAAGATTACAATGACGCCAACAAAGATTACAACGACGTCTTCAAAGACAACATTTATTTTTACAAAGATTACAATGGCGCCAACAAAGATTACAACGACGTCTTACGCACAACATTTATTTTTACAAGATTACAACGACGCCAACAAAGATTACAACGACGCCTTCAAAGACAACGATTATCTTTACAAAGAAACAAAGATTACAACAACGTCCTCGACGTTACATGCAAAGACAACAACCTGCCTTTTTTACATAATTACAACGACGTCAACAATATTACAACGATGTCTTCAACACAACACGTCAATCCAACGACGTCATTTCAGGCGCCCACCTTATAATGCGGGTATTTTAATTTCAGTCAGGCGCCCACCTTATAACAAGGGAATTTTAATTTCAGTCAGGCGCCCACCTTATAACCAGGGAATTTTAAGTTATTTTCTCTACAATTTTTTCTCAGCAGTTATACACTAATTATATCTTAAGCCTTAGTTCGCAGGAGTTTTAATTTGCAGGAATTTCATCACAGCGTGGAACTATCTCTTACGGCGAACCGAGGCAAATTGGTCAACGACCTACTTCGAACGTCGATCCGCTTTTCCCATTAGTTTCTCGCATCTGCGACCAGTGTCATCCTAAGTCGACACTGGGGCATTGTTTCTTGAATGCACTATCTTTTTGCAACTTCTATACCCCCCGGGAATTCTATTTCTTACCATGCAGTCCCGATGATCGGGACAAAATTGGCTACTCAGTCAACTTCTTTGGCCGAAAACTCTTTCATCGTCTCCGTCCAAAGAGGGGCATCTGTTGACACCCAATTTTGTCCCATCTTTTATGATTTTATTCGTAATTTTTAACATTTTTTGACACTTTTAAAACAATTTTAAAATATATACATATGTATATTATTTCCTTATTATTATTATTATTCGCATTTTTTTTTACTGTCATTTGCATTTTTTATAATAATCATAAGTTTCATCCAAGAAATTCTATGATATTTATTCTCGCAAAATTTGCATCGCATTTACATTTTTTATTTAAGCATTAAACATTTCGCAAATATTATATTTATATTTTTTATCACATCGTTACGCTATTTTAAATAATTCACATCTTTTACAAAATGTATATATATATATATATATATATATATATAAATATGTTTTAATATTAAGCCCCTTTTATATATTTAAACCCATAACACATTTTATTTTCCAACCCAAAACAATTTAAACCCAAAACAATTTCTAACCCACTTCATTTTCCCAACCCAATACAAATTCTACCCAAACAAAATTCACCAAACCCACAAAACAATTCCTACCCAAATCTTCCAAACCAAAGCCCAACAAACCTTCTCCCTTTAATTTCCCCCAAGCCCAATCGCCACCCCATTTTCTAATACCCACCCCTTCCCCTTTTCCCAAAGACCAAAGCCCAACTCCTTTTTAATTCCCCCAACCCGCAGCCCACTCCACCAACCCGTCGCCCAACCGCCACCCAACCCACAAACACTTCCCCTTTTATTCCCAAACCCAAAACCCAAAATCAAAAATCTAAAACCCCCAAAATCATAAAAACCCTAAGCCCCTAACCCTCTCCAATCGCCGCCACCCTACTCCCCCACGCCGCCGCCTACGCCGACACCACCAATCGCCACACCGCCGCCGACACCACCAACCCATACCCCTAAAAACCCGCTCCAAAATCATTATTTTTGGGCCCTTTATTTCAAATTTGAGCTCGTTTTGGGAGAAATGGGCTATAAAAACCCCTTGTGTTCTTGAAAAGAGGAGGAGAGGAAAAAGAAAGAAAACCGAGATATTTTCTGAGGTCCGATTTGGGTATAAAATATTTTTGGTTGTGTTCTTGGTTTCAAACATTTTCCTCCTTGTTGTTCAAGAATTGAATCCAAAAGGTTTGTTCTCCATTTGTTTTTATTCTCTCGATTTTGCATCATCGCTTTGGTCGGTTTGGTCGATCTTGCTCGGGTATTGTTTTCGTAATTCTTGCATTTCATATTTTCTATATGTTGGTTATCCGAATTTGATGAAATTATTCGATTTCGGGTTGCATACCGGATTCGGTCAACATCGACCCGCCTGGTCGACGGTCGGGTATTGTTTTTCGTAATTCTTGCATTTCATATTTCTATATGTTGGTTATCCGAATTTGATGAAATTATTCGATTCGGGTTGCATACCGGATTCGGGTCAGTCATCGACGGGGTCGATCAGTCGTATTGTTTTAATTCTTGCATTTCATATTTCTATATGTTGGTTATCCGAATTTGATGAAATTATTCGATTTCGGGTTGCATCTGGATTCGGTCAGAACATCGACGGTCAGTCGACGGTCGGGTATTGTTTTAATTCTTGCATTTCATATTTCTATATGTTGGTTATCCGAATTTGATGAAATTATTCGATTTCGGGTTGCATCGGATTCGGTCGGAAACACCGACCTGCTCTGGGTCGATCTTGCGTATTGTTTAATTCTTGCATTTCATATTTCTATATGTTGGTTATCCTGAATTTGGTGAAATTATTCGATTTGGGTTGCATAACGGATTCGTCGTCACCGACGGTCAGTCGACTTGCTCGGTATTATTTTCGTAATCTTGCATTTCATATTTCTATATGTTGGTTATCCGAATTTGATGAAATTATTCGATTTCGGGTTGCAGATACCTGATTCGGTTTCAACATCGACCTGGGGTCGATCTTGCTCGTATTGTTTTCGTAATTCTTGCATTTCATATTTCTATATGTTGGTTATCCGAATTTGGTGAAATTATTCGATTTCGGGTTGCATACCGGATTCGGGTCAGTCATCGACCTGGGTCAGTCGACGGTCGGTATTATTTTCGTAATTTTGCATTTCATATTTCTATATGTT
Source organism: Anisodus acutangulus (assembly GCA_029783415.1). NCBI lineage: Eukaryota > Viridiplantae > Streptophyta > Magnoliopsida > Solanales > Solanaceae > Anisodus > Anisodus acutangulus. The sequence goes on along the minus strand of CM056502.1, from coordinate 12,997,382 downwards.
GGTTATCCGAATTTGGTGAAATTATTTGATTTCGGATTTTGGATCACCGATTCGGTCGAAACATCGACCGCCGGGTCGATCGACTTGGCTTGGGCATTATTTCGAATTCTTGCCTTTCATATTTTTGTATATTGGTTATCCGAAAAGTGAAAAAAAATCTGATTCGTTGGCCTCGATTCGGTCGGTCATCGTTCCCTGCCTGGGATCGACCCGATTCGGATAATTTTCCGTGATTTTTGCATTTTTTCATATCTCGCGGTCGTTATCAAAAATCAATTTTTGATTTCATTCGGCACCGCTCACTATTCCTGGTCTATTTTTTTCGTAATTAATCCATCGCTCATTCGGGGATTGCATCATTGTTTATCGCTTCATCGCTCATCGCCACCGCCACCGCCATCGCTTTAATTTAATTTATTGATTTGAACACGATACTACATCGCCGATGAAAAATATCCGTCGATTTTGAGGCCTACAGTTGCAAAGACGGAAATATAACTTCGGGCAATGATGAGGCTTAAACCTTTATTTCATCCGAGATCAACATGTTTAGTAGGCGAGGTGAATTATATATTCGCAGCCACGACGTGATTATAAGTGATCTTTTCTATTTCACGAGAGAGACCAACACGTTTAGTAGGCGAGGCAATCAAAATAAACTACATTAGTCATATGTTTGCAGCCACGACGTGATTGGAATGTTCTTTTCAAAATTTAAGTTCTGAGCCCTCCGCGATCAAAACATTCATTTGTTTTGAATACGGATATGAAGTTATTCAGATTTAACTGCTTTCTAACCGCTTGTTATTGATACTTGTGACTAAAGTAAATAAAGGCAATTATTCCTGAGTTTATTTATTGTTATTTCTTTCTTTAATTCAGCTTTTATCTCGCTTTGTATTGTAATATTATTTATCGCACTTATGTAATTATTGAAATGCTTAGAATAGGCAAACTTAGGATTTATTCATAGGTTAGTTTAAGATTTGAAACCCGTCGCTAGCTTATTTTATTTGTAGGCTCGCAAACTTAGAAATCCTTCGCTAGTTTATTTATTTTAGGCTCGTCACGCTTATTCAAGATTTTTAAAACAACTTTTGTCATCTTTTATTTTACTTTATTAATCATACTGAATAAGTTTATCTTTTGTCAGTTTACAATTCATTGATTTCTCAAAATTTTATTTCTTTGGCATTATAAAGAATTTATTGTCACAAATGCATGTTTTCTAAAAACTTTACATGTATCTTTCTTTTATGTCATCCGAATACGTATTTGTATAAAATGCATCATATTTACTTGTATAAAATGCATCATATTTGCAAACATCTTTTATCTATTATATTTGTAAAACATGTATTTTTCTAGCAATAATTAAACCTGAGTTTTACTGGGATAACCAAGTAAGTTAGCGGATCTTAAAGGATGCCTAACCCCTTCCCTTTAGGATAATAAAGAACCCTTACCTAGAATCTCACTAGTTTCAGACCTTAAAATTGGAGTTACATTGCAAAGACTTAGTTTAAATATTTAGGTGTCCTAATTCACCGTAAAAATAATTAGGTGGCGACTCCTCAATCCTTTACTCAGAATCACCCCATACGTCCGAAGCCCGCTTTGACCCGAGCGAGGTCGAAACGGGCGTCTGACAAAGATGGCGACTCCACCGGGATTTTTCAGGTTCCTAACCATAGCAAATTCAGGTTAATTATAATTGTGCTTTACTTTTCGCTCTTTTTGATGTAATGCTTTGATTTGTTTCCATTACTTAAATTTTTATATGCATAATCGCTTTAATTTCTATATTTTTTACTACTTATCTTAAATTGGCATTTCGCTCATATTTCTTCCACTGAAAATTGACACTATCACACACTACACGCGAGGTGTGTTTTATGACCCGCAAATTTCTTTCAATCTACCAAATTTTAGGAGAGTTGGCGATGCGCGGAGTGTCCTGACCATCCGGTTGTCACGTAGCCTTCTCACTGAGCAAATCGCTCGGGAACCTTGAGTCTAGTCACCAAATCTTAGAAAATTTAAGATAGAGCTATACCACCCTTTATTTTAAGTCATGCATACATACACCTTAGGTGGGTCGATCCTTGGTATCGACTCCACAATTAAGAAATCCGCCAAAGATGTCTACGGGTCTCACAACCCAACGACCAATCATCATATTATGTGTAGCGTGATAAGGATAGACTAATCCAAGACTAAGCATGACATGTCGAAATTGGAAAATGTACATTCATTTTGTCTCATTTCCGACAAAGCATTGTAGTTTAGCAACTTGGATCAAATCTGTCAGAATCCCAAGATATCCGGGCGCTTAGGCCCACCTCCGGCATAAGGGAGGCCCCATGCATATTAGGATGTATTTAATTGCCTTACAATCATTTTGTTGTTTTCTCCTCGCTTTTTCACTATTTGCATATTATTTAAAGCAATAAATACTCGCCTTGTACTAACTTGGTTTTCTTTAATTTTTTTAGAAGGTTTATTTTTCCTAAATTATTTCTTCCCAAAGGTTGATTTGCGTTGACTAAAAATGGCGGATCATCCCTACTTCACGAGGTCAAAGGCACAATCCTTCAGCGAAATGACTGATTTAGATGCATCCGAACAGACTGGCCTGGAACTTATCACTCTTTCCGGAGATGAACCAGAGACTTAGAAAATAGAAATACTAATGCCCAAGAAAATACATCGCCTAACTGTTATAACGGATGGCAACATGCAGATCGAGATAGAGCGGCTCCAAAATCTCACCAACCTGTCCATTAGCGCCAATACCCCACTCCCTGAACAAGGGACGAATACAACTGCACCACAAATTTTCTCATCTCCTGAACCGCCATTTCCCCAAAACCTCCCCGATAATTCGCCACTATGCAAAACCAATCCACAACACACTAACCCGCAAGCAAGTCCACAACAAAGCCCGTTACAAAATGACCCTACAACTCCACATACCCAAATTAACCCACTCATCCAAAACACCTCTTTCATGCAAAATCACCAAGCAGGCCAACACATATTGATGGCACACGGCGCTGATCCCAACGAACAAAGACGTGCCACCAAAGATATGCAACGGAAGCTCAACCTTTTACAACCACAGTACCAAACATGACTCTTCAGGAAATTGGCCAGTGTGAAGAAATGGACAGGCAGGTGAAGATCAGAACCGGTGAAAGTGTGGCGAGAGAGATTCATAGCCTGAAAGAAGCATTCAAGAATATCCAAATCAGCAAGGGGCATCAAGGACTCGAGTATGAAGATCTGTGTATGCATCCCGACATTGAATTGCCTGTAGGATATAAGGTGCCAAAATTTGACTTGTTTGATGGGAAAGGAAATCCTTACTCTCATTTGAGATCATACTGCGACAAACTGATTGGGGTAGGTAAAAATCAGGCCATCATAATGAAGTTGTTCGTAAGGAGTTTGACGGGAGAAGCACTAGACTGGTACACAAGCCAGGACCCGCAAAAATGGCGTAATTGGGGCACAATGGCACAAGATTTCGTGGATGATTTAAATTCAACACCGACACGCCTTGGACAGATTTTATCGATGAAGTTGGAAAAGAAGTCCACAGAGACCTTCGTGAGAATATGCCATGAAGTGGAGGGCGAAAGCGTGAAAGTTCAACCCCGATAGAAGAAAGTGAGATGAACACTCTCTTTGTACAATCTTTGAAAGATGCAACATACTATGAGAGAATGATAAGCGCCATAGGACGAAGTTTCTCAAGTTATAAGGATGGGAGATTTCATAGAAGAGGGAATCAGAACAGGAAGAATTACGAACTTTGTAGCATTGCAAGCAACAAGTGAGACAATCCAGTCGGACTCATTGGAGGGAGCAGTAAAGGGGAAGAGAGATGGAGTGTCCTCTGTGGTGACAGTTCAGAAACATAAGCCAAATCAAATGTCAACCTACCAAATGCCATCACCCCAGCCTCCCTACTACAATTACAACAACCAAAGTCCTCATCCTTCCTATTATTACCCATACACCCAAAGCCCTCAACCTTACTATCAATACCCACCTGGTCCCAACCCTGTCTACCATACCCATCCAATATATAGCCTGCCTCGAGCGCCTATCTATCCGAATCCCCCACAATATCAGCCCGCATACTTGCCTCATCCACAAGTCCATACACCAAATGCACCTGCACTCAAGAAAATACGAAAGAAAGCCAGCCAAAACCTATACACCTTTAGCCGAACCTCGAGCCCAATTATATGAAAGACTGAAAACCGCAGGGGTACTCCAACCCATCCCAGGGCATATCCCCAATCCTATTCCCAGGTCGTATGATGAAACTAAGCATTGTGCGTACTCACTCGGGAATCCTGGGCACGACAATCGAAAATTGCTATGCCCTCAGAGACAAAATTGAGGCATTAATCAAAGAAGGAGTTATCCAACCGAAAGGACCCTCCTCTAATGTAAATGATAACCCTTTGCCAAATCATGACGATGCCAACGTAAATATGATTACTGTTGATGAAGAACACAACTTGGAAGGGACCATTGTGCCATCCAGATAGAGGAAAAGGTTGAATCATCGGCCTTTGTCACCCCTATGATTACAGTCCAAGTGAGGGCACCGTTTGGAGTAGAAGTGTTTCCTCCAAAGTCGCAGGTCATGGCATCATCTTTTCTTGGAAAAGTCTTATCAACCAATCTCCGAAGGAAGGAGACGCTTCTTTACCAAGTCCTGCTCCACTTCGGGTCGGCCATTCGTCAAAACATGCGCCACTCAGAATCAAAGGAGGACAATGCAGCGACCCTCGTGAAAGGATTCAAAAGATTTTTTCATTGATGAAGAAGAAGCAAAAGGATTACGCTAAAGACTCAACCATTTGGGATGCAGAGCAAGAAGATGATTTGGGAAATTGGACATATGCCCCGGATTTGTTTCTCCCAGAAACTAGTTAACTGCATTCATATTTAATGAAACAATGCGATTCAAATTGAGGCCTGAATCACATATATGCATTTAATGTGTTTTGCCTCTACCTTTTGAAAACTTAAAAAGACAAATCTGCATTGCTTTTGCTATTTTAAAATCTGTTTTGTTTAATAATTTTCTTTTATTTTCCATTATGCAAACTAATCATCGATAATGTGTGACACATTTGAAACAAGCAAGCAAGGCTTCAAGAATATAAGGAAGACTCACAACCGAAGAATCGGGGCATTTTTTGGAATAAGTCAAAGCCGATTTGGATGAAACATCGTGATGGTTGATAAGTTACAAGCATCGCACAGGACGTTTGCCATTTGTACTCTTAGGCAATCGCACTACAACTGGACTTCTACTAGGGCAATGCTATATCTTTCGCGATCAAGTAGATACGTAATCATATACTAAGAGACTGATTGATGAAAAGCAGATGGACGCAGCTTTGTCCGGCAACCTTATCGTAATAGAATGGCCGAAAACCATCTATGCAGATGCAGTGAAGAGATACCATATCTAAGATTAGTTATTCTCTATGTAATACTTTTTCTATGTTGTAAAAGTTGCGCTCCCTTGGCGGGATACGCAAAGAACCCAGGTCGGGTTCCGTTTCCTGGATTGCAAATTTCCCAAAAACACATTTCTTTGTAAACCTCAACTACGCCATGACTGATTCCCTCGGGATACGAGGGCGGCGCATCGGCCTCGGTCCCACTTTTAGAAAACCCTTACAATCTCCTTTACTTGTAATGAACTACGCCACGACCTGATTCCCTCATGGGGATACGAGGCGCCTAAATCGCTTGGCCCCACCATTAGGAAATATTTTCTCCTTTATCTAACATATGAAAAAATGCACCCATCCGATCGCCGATAAGACAAGCAAGCAATCTACACAAGACTCGGTTGTCCGCTCAAAAGATCGCCATCCTCACATATCTAAACTCGGGCATTTTTAAGGGATCATCACTGGGAGGACAGCCGATAAACATGGAAAAGCATCGCAAACTAAGTCTTGACCTAAGAGGATTTTGGATAAGACGTTTGCTTTGTTTCACCGCATGTCGCTGCTCGACAGACATTTACATATATGCATACTTTCTTATAAGCAATTTATTTTCAACAAATACTTCATTAGAGTTTAACAAGATTTTTATTACTAATATGCATATTTTCTTATACGCAATTTATTTTCACCAAATATTTTCATTAGAGTTTGACAAGATTTTTATTACTAATATGCATATTTTCTTATACACAATTTATTCTCACCAAATATTTTCATTAGAGTTCGACAAGAACTTTTTAATGATAAGCATACTTTCTTATAAACAAATTATTTTCAACAAATGTTTTCATTAACGGTTAGCCAAGACTGGAACTGCATGTGGGCTATGGTGTCCAAATCAAGCAGGACATGCAACCTATCAAGAGCCAAAGCTATCAAGTCAACGCGAATCAACCGCCTCTCCCCAAACTCACAAATTTTCTTTGAGTACGTGTTCTTCAGGTTGAAAAAGCAGGAAGCCACATCGCTTATGATCAATTTCCCAAAGAATTTCGGCACTACAACTCACTACAAGGATTACATTCTTGTTCTCGCATTTATACGAAGACATCATCTTGACCTGTGGTCCCGACTATTATGTCCGCACAAAGATGTTATTTCGATCACAAAGAACGACAACAAGGCAAACCCGACGGCAAAGACGTCAGATCACATTTTCGCCTGCGCCAGACGACATTTCAATTCACATGAGTTTGATCGGCGTAAGATTCAAAGACAACATGGAACCCTATTACAAAGAACCGACGGCAAGGACGCCACTTACATCTCTTACAACAGACAACATTACAATAACGCCATCGACGTTATGGCAAAGACACAATCATCTTCTACAGCCGCCTCAACGACGCCAACAAAGATTACAATGACGCCTTCAAATAAGACTATCTTTACTAAGAATGCAACAACTATCTTTACGGCAATGCAACAACTATCTTTTACCGCGATCTCAACGACGCCAACTACATTGCAATGACGTCTTCAAAACAACAAATTTATCTTTACGGCAATGCAAAGAACTATCTTTACCGCAGATCTCAACGGCGCCAACAAAGATTACAATGACGTCTTCAACGCAATGGCTATCTTTACGGCAACGCAAAGACGACAAATATCTTTTACAAAGATTACAACGACGCCAACAACATTATAATGGCGTCTTCAACGCAGCAGCCTATCTTTACAAAGATTACAACAACGCTATCGACGCATCGCAAAGACATCAACTATCTTCAACAAGATTACAACAACGCCCACGACGTTACGGTAATACGACATCTATTTTTACAAAGATTACAATGACGCCAACAACATTTCAACGACGCCTTCAAATAAGAACGCCAGATCTCTTACAACAAACAAAGATTACATTCTGCAACAACGCCATCACAATGACGCTTCAACACAACACGCCGATACAACGACGACCTTAGCGTTACATTCTTGCAACAACGCCATCACAATGGCGTCTTCAACACAACACGCCGATACAACGACGACATCGGCGTTATCATTACAACGACATCAACAACATTACAATGATGTCATCGCGAACACGCCCATACAATGGCGCTATCAACAACGCGCCCATACATCGGCGGCTATCAACAACACGCTCACGCAACGACGCCTTCAAAGACAACAATTATTTCTTACATCATTACAACGACATCAACAACATTACAATGATGTCATCAGAATACGCCCATACAATGGCGCCATCAACAACGCGCCATACAACGCTGGGCTTCATGAACAACGCGCTTCACGCAATGGCGCCTTCTCGACAACATTTATTTTACAAAGATTACAACGACATCAACAACATTACAATGATGTCATCAACAACACGCCTTATGCAACGGCGTCTTACGCGACAACATTTATTTTTACAAAGATTACAACGACATCAACAACATTACAATGATGTCATCAACAACACGCCTACGCAATGGCGTCTTACGCAAAACAATTATCTTTACATTCTTACAACGACATCAACGGATTACAATGATGTCATCAAGAACGCGCCCATACAACGGCGTTATCAACAACACGCCTATGCAACGGCGCTTTCTTCGCGACAACATTTATTTTACAAAGATTACAATGACGTCAACAAAGATTACAACGACGTCTTCAAAGACAACATTTATTTTTACAAAGATTACAATGGCGCTAACAAAGATTACAACGACGTCTTGCGACAACATTTATTTTTACGATTACAACGACGCCAACAAAGATTACAACGACGCCTTCAAAGACAACGATTATCTTTACAAAGAAACAAAGATTACAACAACGCCCTCGACGTTACATGCAAAGACAACAACTGTCTTTTACATAATTACAACGACGCCAACAATATTACAACGATGTCTTCAACACAACACGCCAATCCAACGACGTCATTTCAGGCGCCCACCTTATAATGCGGGTATTTTAATTTCACCAGCCCACCTTATAACAAGGGAATTTTAATTTCGCCAGCGCCCACCTTATAACCAGGGAATTTTAAGTTATTTTCTACAATTTTTTCTCAAATAGCTTATACACTAATTATATCTTAAGCCTTAGTTCGCAGGAGTTTTAATTTGCAGAATTTCATCACGTGGAACTATCTCTTACGCTAACCGAGGCAAATTGGTCAACGACCTACTTCAACGCCGATCCGCTTTTCCCATTAGTTTCTCAGCATCTGCGACGGTGTCATCCTAAGCTCGAAACCTTTGGGGCATTGTTTCTTGAATGCACTATCTTTTTGCAACTTCTATACCCCTGAATTCTATTTCTTACCATGCAGCCTCGATGATCGGGACAAAATTGGCTACTCAGTCAACTTCTTTGGCCGAAAACTCTTTCATCGTCTCCGTCCAAAGAGGGGCATCTGTTGACACCCAATTTTGTCCCATCTTTTATGATTTTATTCGTAATTTTTAACATTTTTTGACACTTTTAAAACAATTTTAAAATATATACATATGTATATTATTTCCTTATTATTATTATTATTCGCATTTTTTTTACTGTCATTTGCATTTTTTATAATAATCATAAGTTTCATCCAAGAAATTCTATGATATTTATTCTCGCAAAATTTGCATCGCATTTACATTTTTTATTTAAGCATTAAACATTTCGCAAATATTATATTTATATTTTTTATCACATCGTTACGCTATTTTAAATAATTCACATCTTTTACAAAATGTATATATATATATATATATATATATATAAATATGTTTTAATATTAAGCCCCTTTTTATATTTTTACACCCATAACACATTTTACTTTCCAACGCAAAACAATTTAAACCCAAAACAATTTCTAGCCGATTTCATTTTCCCAACCCAATACAAATTCTAGCCAAACAAAATTCACCAAACCCACAAAACAATTCCTACCCAAATCTTCCAAACCAAAGCCCAACAAACCTTCTCCCTTTAATTTCCCCAAGCCCAATCGGCCACCCCATTTTCTAATACCCACCCCTTCCCTTTTTCCCAAAGACCAAAGCCCAACTCCCTTTTTAATTCCCCAACCCGCAGCCCCACTCCACCAACCCGCTGCCCAACCGGCCGACCCAACCCACAAACACTTCCCCTTTTATTCCCCAAACCCAAAACCCAAAATCAAAAATCTAAAACCCCAAAATCATAAAAACCCTAAGCCCCTAACCTCTCCAATCGCCGCCACCCTACCCCCACGCCGCCGCCTCTACGCCGACACCACCAATCGCCACACCGCCGCCGACACCACCAACCCATACCCCTAAAAACCCGCTCCAAAATCATTATTTTTGGGCCCTTTATTTCAAATTTGAGCTCGGTTTTGGGAGAAATGGGGCTATAAAAACCCTTGTGTTCTTGAAAAGAGGAGGAGAGGAAAAAGAAAGAAAACCGAGATATTTTCTGAGGTCCGATTTGGGTATAAAATATTTTTGGTTGTGTTCTTGGTTTCAAACATTTTTCCTCCTTGTTGTTCAAGAATTGAATCCAAAAGGTTTGTTCTCCATTTGTTTTTATTCTCGATTTTGCATCATTGCTTTGCCTGGTCGGGTCGAATTCTTGCAGTATTGTTTTAATTCTTGCATTTCATATTTTCTATATGTTGGTTATCCGAATTTGATGAAATTATTCGATTTCGGGTTGCATACCTGGATTCGGTCGAATCCATCAATCGGCCCGTCGATCTGCTCCGGTATTGTTTTTCGTAATTCTTGCATTTCATATTTCTATATGTTGGTTATCCGAATTTGATGAAATTATTCGATTTCGGTTGCATACCGGATTCGGGTCAGTCAACATCGACCGCCTGGTCGAATCTTGCTCGTATTGTTTAATTCTTGCATTTCATATTTCTATATGTTGGTTATCCTGAATTTGATGAAATTATTCGATTTCGGTTGCATACGGATTCGGTCGTCATCGACCGGTCTGGGTCGACCCGGTCGTATTGTTTTGAATTCTTGCATTTCATATTTCTATATGTTGGTTATCCGAATTTGATGAAATTATTCGATTTCGGGTTGCATAACGGATTCGGTCGGTCATCGACCGGTCGGTCGACCGGTCGTATTGTTTTGAATTCTTGCATTTCATATTTCTATATGTTGGTTATCCGAATTTGGTGAAATTATTCGATTTGGGTTGCATACGGATTCGGGTCAGTCAATGACGGTCAATCGACGGTCGGATTATTATTTTAAATTCTTGCATTTCATATTTCTATATGTTGGTTATCCGAATTTGATGAAATTATTCGATTTCGGGTTGCATACGGATTCGTCGGTCAGTCCGACGGTCGGTCGACCGGTCGTGTATTGTTTTAATTCTTGCATTTCATATTTCTATATGTTGGTTATCCGAATTTGGTGAAATTATTCGATTTCGGGTTGCATACTGGATTCGGTCAGTCAATCGACGGTCGGTCGATCTTGTCGTATTATTTTCGTAATTCTTGCATTTCATATTTCTATATGTTGGTTATCCGAATTTGGTGAAATTATTTGATTTGGATTTTGATCACCGATTCGGTCGAAACATCGACCTGCCTGGAGTCGACCTTTTGGGCATTATTTCCGAATTCTTGCCTTTCATATTTTTGTATATTGGTTATCCGAAAAGTGAAAAAAATCTGATTCGGGTTGGCCTCGATTGGTCAGTCATCGTTCGGTCGGGTCGACCGATTCGGATAATTTTCCATATTTTGCGTTTTTCATATACATTCTTTGTTATCAAAAATCTGAATTTTTGATTTCATTCGGCACCGCTTCACTATTCCGGGTCTATTTTTTCGTAATTAATCCATCGCTCATTCTGGGATTGCATCATTGTTTATCGCTCATCGCTCATCGCCATCGCTTCACCGCCATCGCTTTAATTTAATTTCGCTGATTTGAACACGATACTACACTGGCCGATGAAAAATATCCGTCGATTTTGAGGCCTACACAGTTGCAAAGACGGAAATATAACTTCTGGGCAATGATGAGGCTTAAACCTTTATTTCATCCGAGATCAACATGTTTAGTAGGCGAGGTGAATTATATATTCGCAGCCACGACGTGATTATAAGTGATCTTTTCTATTTCACCCGAGAGACCAACACGTTTAGTAGGCGAGGCAATCAAAATAAACTACATTAGTCATATGTTTGCAGCCACGACGTGATTGGAATGTTCTTTTCAAAATTTAAGTCTGAGCCCTCCGCGATCAAAACATTCATTTGTTTTGAATACGGATATGAAGTTATTCGTATTTAATCAAGCTTTCTAACCGCTTGTTATTGACAAATATGTGGACTAAAGTAAATAAAGGCAATTATTCCTGAGTTTATTTATTGTTATTTCTTTCTTTAATTCAGCTTTTATCTCGCTTTGTATTGTAATATTATTTATCGCACTTATGTAATTATTGAAATGCTTAGAATAGGCAAACTTAGGATTTATTCATAGGTTAGTTTAAGATTTGAAACCCGTCGCTAGCTTATTTTATTTGTAGGCTCGCAAACTTAGAAATCCTTCGCTAGTTTATTTATTTTAGGCTCGTCACGCTTATTCAAGATTTTCAAAATAACTTTTGTCATCTTTTATTTTACTTTATTAATCATACTGAATAAGTTTATCTTTTGTCGATTTACAATTCATTGATTTCTCAAAATTTTATTTCTTTGGCATTATAAAGAATTTATTGTCACAAATGCATGTTTTCTAAAAACTTTACATGTATCTTTCTTTTATGTCATCCGAATACGTATTTGTATAAAATGCATCATATTTACTTGTATAAAATGCATCATATTTGCAAACATCTTTTATCTATTATATTTGTAAAACATGTATTTTTCTAGCAATAATTAAACCTGAGTTTCTGGGATAACCGCAAGTTAGCGGATCTTAAAGGATGCCTAACCCCTTCCCTTTAGGATAATAAAGAACCCTTACCTAGAATCTCACTAGTTTCGCAGACCTTAAAATTGGAGTTACATTGCAGCACTTAGTTTAAATATTTAGGTGTCCTAATTCACCGTAAAAATAATTAGGTGGCGACTCCTCAATCCTTTACCCAGGAATCACCCCATACGTCCGAGCTCCGCTTTGACCCGAGCGAGGTCGAAAACGGGCGCGTACATTCGCCATTTTAACCATGTACACTATCTCCTCTGCATACTTGCGTTGACACAAAAACATAGTATCTACAGAACGAGTCACTGATATCTCCAAAAAATAACTCAACTTCCCCAAGTCAGTCATAGCAAATTCGGTTTTAAGCAATGCAATGATCTCATTTTTCATCAAATCAGAAGAGCCAGTAAACACAATGTCATCCACATATAATAATAAATAAGCAATGTTACTACCTCGATGAAAAATAAATAGAGAATTATCACACTTGCTGCATACGAACCCAATTTGCATAATGTACTATGCAAAGCGATCATACCACGCTCGAGGGGCCTGTTTCAAACCATAAAGTGACTTACGAAGACGACATACATACTGAGGGGCTGCCGGATGGACAAAATCAGGCGACTGGTGCATGTAAACAGTTTCTTTCAAATATCCATGTAGAAACGCATTTTTCACATCAAGTTGATGAATCAGCCAATGCTTACCCATAACAATACTCAAAACTGTGTGAATAGTAGCCGGTTTAACAACCGAACTGAATGTCTCACCACAATCAATACCCTCCCGCTAATTATTGCCATTAACCACAAGTCTCGCTTTATATCTCTCTAGCTCACTACTGTCTCTGTATTTGTGACGAAAAAATCACATGCATCGGATCACATTCACCCCTCCGGTCTAGGAACCAAATCCAAAGTGTGTTGTTTTGGTAAAGCATTTAATTTCTCACGCATGGCCGCATTCCAATTAGGGTCGTGTTTGGCTAATTTTGGATTTTTAGGAATTGGGGATATGGTTTGTGTAGACAGATTGAAGTGGACTTTGGGTTTGAAAATCCCGTGTTGGGCACGGGTTTCCATGTGGTGTGTGGGGACAGGGGTAGGGTGGGTGGTCTGAGGTATTGGCGGTTCCGAGTTACAGGGGCAGTGTCGATAACGGGTTGACTGTTGGGTCGGGTCACGGGGGAGTTTATCAGGGCAGTGGTTTCTGGGTTTGATGTCGGGCTCGGTGTCGGTGATGATCTGGGTAGATCGACGGTGATTGGGTTACCTGGTGATATTGCCGGTGATGGAATATGGGTGGGGGGAGGTTACGGCGTCTGTGGTGGGGAGATGTTGGTCTGGGTCGGGTGACTGTGCTGGGTCGGGGTGGTCGGTACAGTATCGGGTGAGGTTGGTCGATTGGAATGCTGGTGGCAGGTGACGACATTTGGTTTGACGGTGGATTACGCCGGTGGGTATGAGAAGAAATATCGGGATAGGGATGGGAGGCAGCCGACCGATTGCCGATGGTGGGGGAGGCAACCGGCGGTGACCGTGAGAGTATATATGGATTGCCAGTATTGGCAACGACTGTTGGCAGTGGTGGTGACTGGTAGTGGTGGACTGACACAGTTCACAAAGTATGACGGGGGAGGTGTCAGACTCGTCTAGAAAGGTATAGTCCGTGTTGTGGAATTTTTGAATATTCGCAAACGGAAAAATCATCTCGTCAAACGTAACATGACGAGAAATGTGAATTTGACTAGTGGACAAGCCATAGCACAAATGGCTCCTATGGATAGACGGGAAACCTACGAAGACACATGGAGTGGTTCGGGGTGCTAATTTATGAGGGGTGGTGGATGCAAGGTTTGGATAACAAAGACAACTGAAAATCCGAAGGTGATCATAAGAGGGGATCTGACGGTATAATATTTTGGTTGGGGACATGTTATGAAGAGTACTAGTAGGTAAAATATTCAAGACGTATTCTATCATTTTGACTGCATAAACACAAAACGAAGGGGGAAGAGAGACATGAAACATGAAAGTACGAACCATGTTATTTATGGTGCGAATGATTCGTTCTGCTTTGCCATTTTGAGAGGAGGTGTGAGGACATGAAAACCGAAAAACTATGCCATTATTTTTGCAGAATTTATGAAACATGGAATTATTAAATTCACGACCATTATCACACTGACAAGATTTGATGGCTTTTCAAATTGTGTTTTAACAAAAATACGAAATTCAAGAAACCTGGCAAAAACTTCTGACTTAAATTTTAGTGGATAAATCCAAATAAAATGAGAGAAATCATCTAAGAAGACTAGATAATATTTATGACCCAGTGAGCTAGGGATGAGAGATGTCCACAAGTCAGCATGAATAATGTCAAAGGGAGAAAACGTAACACTTAAAGAAGACTTAAAAGGAAGACGAACATAATTGCCTATAGAGCAAGAAACACAGTGTTGGGCAAGTTTCCCATTACTACATCTAATAAAGTTATTGCCTCTAAGAAAATTAAAAACTGGGGCTCCTGGGTGTCCAAGCCTATTATGCCAAGTTGACGGAGAGATATCAGCGAGAGATATGGATGAGCTGGTAGCGGAGGTGGATGGGAACAGATAGAGATCCCCCTTGCTATTGCATCTCGTAAGAGGTGTCTCCGTACGAAACTCCTTCACAATGAAACTAAAAGGGTCAAAGTCAACAGAGATGGAATTATTATGAGTAACTTTTCGGACAAATATTAAATTTTTAATAATGTTGGGAGCATAAATGACGTTATTTCTAGAAGGGTGGGTGAGGTGGTTGAGTGTAGGTTGTACCATAGCCTTTAATTGGAATGTGGTGGCCATTACCAACAGTAATAAATTGAGGATAATTTAACAGAAACAATTTGGGAAGATTACCTGCAGAGTGGGTGAGGTGAGAGGTGGCTCCCGTATCCATGTACCAATTTTCGTCGGGCGGCTGCAAATTCAAGGAGCTGAAAGTCTAGCCCAAAGCGGTGGGGGCCTGACCGTTGGCTGAACTGGGGTATTGAGCCTGTAGTACGTGGGCCTGATGGTTCTGGACTAGTCCGGTTCACTGGCCTGGAAATTGGCCTAATATACCTTACCGAATACCGATGGTACTGGGCCAGTTGTTGTTGCATCGTATGAGGGGCCCAACCGAGATGGTTGGGCCAGGGATAAACTGTTGGACTGGCCTAAGGGTGAGGTTGGGTAGTGTCTTGGGCAGAGGCCTGGGCCTGCTGGCCCTTCCCTCCCTTGCCATTGCCGCGGCCCCTGCCGCCTCTGCTACTGCCGCAGCTGTGGTGGTCCGACGGTGGTGGTTAGGCAGTGGAGGAGTTCTTTGTTGTCGGATTTTTAACCGCGAACGCCTTTTCATTGTGCTCGTCCTACTTGGCACGTCGGGTTTCTTCCAACAATAATTGCGAACGGGCCTTGTTGAAAATGGGTAAGGGATCGGGCTGTTGTATCATCGTGGCCAAGGTATCATATTCACCTTTTGGTAAACCAGCGACTAATTGGAGAACCATCTTTGTTTCGGAAACAGGTGTTCCCACGTTTGATAATTGGTCCGCCGCTAGTTTCAATTGCTTGCAATATTCAGATATGTTAGAGAAATTTGCAAGACGTGTATTATTAAATGGTTCTTCCAAATATACGGCACGAGTGTGCTTGTTGTCCTGAAAAATCTCCTCTAACCGAATCCATAGTTCACGAGCCGAGGCGTTGATTTTCATTATAGTGAGGAGCAAGTCCTGAGAAATAGTGCCATAAATCCACTGTTTGACAATGACAGCTTACCTCCTTAATATATTACCAACATGAACCCTTCAAAATAAAACTCCAACTGAAATTCTCTTCCGTCGGATCCCTTCTTATGATCATCTTTGGATTTTTGGTTGTCTGTGCTACTCGAATCTCGCCTCCACGACCCCTCACAAATTAGCACCTAGGACTACTCCTTGCCTCTTCTTAGGTTTCCCGTCGAACCATAGGGGTACTTATTCTACGATCTGTCCACAAATAAAATCCTAGTCTCTCGCCATGTCACATTCTAGGAGACCGTTTTCCCATTTGAAAACGTCTAAAAATGTCAAGTCACTGATTACGGCTTCCTTGATGATTCAAACACTTCACCTCTCATTAGAAATGCAATACATAGTGCTAGTATTCCTGCTACAAATTCACCGCCCCTGCCAGCTATCCCACCACCGCCCTACAACCCGTCGACCACCCCCCATCCCGTCGATCACCCCCTACCCCCTACTCCCGTCATGGCCCACTATTCCCGAATCCCGTGACATCATTGCCTCCTTGACGGAATCCCGTGAGGTCACTGCCCTACTGCCCGAATACCGTGATGTCAGCCCCGCAGCCCACGTCGAACACCCCCCGCCCCCGACAAGCCCACTGCCCAGCCCCATTCCACGGCCCCCAATCTCGATCCCAACCCACCACATGGAAACCCGTGCCCAACAAGGGATTTTCAAATCAAAAGTCCACTTTAACCTATCCACTCAGACTATCTCACCTCTACCTAAAAACCCAAAATTAGCCAAGCTTGATCCAAATTGGAATGCGGCCATGCGTGAAGAATTTGATGCACTCACTACACAACACACTTGGGATCTTGTCCCGAAACCAGAGGGGGTGAATGTGATTTGTTTCATGTGGCTTTATCGTAATGGTGAGCTTGAACGCCATAAGGCAAGTCTTGTGGCAAATGACACAGGGCAACAAGAGGGAGTTGATTGTGGTGAAACCTTCGGTCCAGTGGTTAAACCAGCCACCATTCGCACTGTTTTGAGCATTGTTATGAGAAAGAATTGGCCGATTCATCAGTTTGATATGAAAAATGCGTTCTTACATGGGGATTTGAAAGAAACCATATATATGCATTAATCACCTGCCTTTGTGCATCCTTCGGCTCCTTAGTATGTATGTTGGCTTCGAAAGTCACTTTATGGCTTGAAACAAGCCCCTAGGGCTTGGTATGACCGCTTTGCCACTTACATCTTGCAGATTGGGTTCATATGCTATTTTTCATCGAGTTAATGACATTGCATACCTTTTGCTCTATGTGGATGACATTGTCCTGACTGCCTCCTCGGATGTGCTGAAAAATGAGATCATTACTATGCTCAAATCCGAATTTGCCATGACAGACTTGGGTAAGTTGAGTTATTTTTTGGGGATTTCTGTGACTAGATCCGAGAATGCCATGTTCCTGTGTCAGTATAAGTATGCCGAAAAGATTGTTTATAGGCTAAAATGGCTAACTGCAAGATCATGCCCACTCCAGTTGACTCCAAATCGAAGCTTAGCGCGGATGACGGAAATCCGGTGCTTGATCCTTCTCTTTATAGAGTCTCGCATGTGCTTCAGTATCTTACTTTCACTAGGCCCGATATTGCCTACGCTATTCAGCAGGTGTTTCTGTTCATGCATGCTCCCAGGAGCCTCACTTCACAGCTCTTAAACATATCACTCGTTACGTTAAGGAGACTCTTGACTATGAGTTACATCTTTATCCATCTGCACCGACCAGGCTGATATCATATACGGACGCTGATTGGGGCGGCTGTCCAGACACACGTCGATCTACTTCCGGCTACTGTGTATTTTTGAGTGATAACCTCATCTCGTGGTCTACCAAACGATAAGCCACGCTTTCCCGTTCGAGTGCAGAAGCAGAATATAGAGGCGTAGCGAACGTTGTTGCCGAGATTTGTTGGTTCAGAAACCTCCTTCTAGAGCTCCATTGTCCCTTACGTAGGGCATCTATTGTCTACTGTGATAACATATCTGCTGTCTACTTGTCTCATAACCCGGTTCAGCATCAACGAACCAAACATATTGAGATGGATATTCATTTTGTTCGTGAGAAGGTTGTCATGGGCCATGTTCGGGTGTTACATGTTCCTTCTTCATATCAGTACGCAGATGTATTTACTAATAGGGACTTCTTCGGCAGCTGTTCCTCGACTTCAGACCCAGTCTGAGCGTACGACCTCCTCCCGCTCTGACTGCGGGGGTGTGATAGAGAATACATAAATATTCTCCATATATTCTGTAATTATTATTTTAGTGTAATTATGTAAAGTAGAGATCCTTCTCCAATTAAGTTTTTAAATTGTGAACACATAAATATTGCATTAATGAGAAGCCTCCAACCAAGGAGAATTACACTATTCTACCCTTGTTTCCGGTAGAACTGTACAGGTCCTCAAACAACTTTGTTAATACTAGAGAGGGAACGGTTACTGCAGCAACATGAATTGTGTGAGTGGGGGAAGAATCCAGTGGCTAAATTCCTACAGAGAGACAGAAAGGGGGCTGTTGAGGCTAGACTTCAGCAAAATCTTTGTTTATGGCCTTGTATATGAGAGAGAAAGTGGATTATTGAATAAAAAAACTGCCATCTCCAGTTACACAGAGCCAGTTATCAGTTAAAACACTAGCAAAGTACTTTAAAGAAAATAGAATGTGTCATTAGGCTGGTAACTTGGGAAAATTGAGTTCATCTGGGCAGGGATTGAGCTGAGCAAAAGTAGCTCGTCTTGATGATGAATCCTCCGGGTCAACATCTTTCTGTACATAACTGATCTGTCTTGAGTGGAAATTTTGGAAATACCCTGTTTGAGTAACAAATAATATCCTCTTCTGCGACGTCTCCAGATCTCACTGAAGGAACCATTATGAGCATTCAAGTCTCTAACTGTGTCTACTCCTTCAAATTGGTCAATCATGGTATTAGGTGATATAACCTGTCAACTGAGTGCATTTATCAGATTTTTCTAATTTATGCCTCAGCTGAAAGCAAACCTATTTTTCATTTGTCAACTGAAAATACCTGGGCAGATCATGTGCTTGAGATAAGTAAGTATAGTGTCTAATGATAAATTTGTATGGAGAGGTTAATCACTAATCTCTAGATGTCCTTTATTAATACATGCTGGGTAATTGGTTTTGCAGGGCGTACTCGTACGGAAAATCGAGCCTACTTCCGATGTTAGCAATGTCTTGAAAGAGGTATCGTCCATTTAATACTGTTCACGAGTCTTTTCTGACTTCTAGATATTTTGCTGTTATGCATGATTATGTTCTAAGACAATTGAGTGTACTCTTGCATTCTGTTTTACTTATTACCGTCCTGAAACTTATGACAATTAATGGATGGAAGGACCATGAGAATAGAAATGTTTTGAATGGGAAGGGAGAAATTGATGTGTAGCTGAGAAGTGTAGCATTGAATTGTTTTTCATGAGAAGCTCACTGAAATTAATTGCTTATAATAAAAGTCTTGAATCATTTTTGGCATAAAACTGTAGTAGGGAAGTGTCGACATTACTTTGCTGCTTCTACATTCATCTCTGTCATTTGTCAATTAGCTTAATGTGTTAACTGTTAAGTGTTTGCCCTGATTTTCTTACCATATTTGGATTTTATGTTTTCTTGAAGGAAGGGCAAAACATTTACCATAATTGGTTTTTGTTTTTCCTAAAAGGAATTTTGTTTCCATATTTGGCTATCCTTTTTTTGGAAGAAAAGATTTAGCACTCTATAAATTGATGATCCTTCCTTCTCACTTTGCAACATCCACAGCATAGTCCTTAAGAGAGTCTTGTTTAGGGGAGAACATAAACTTTTCAAGAGTGAATTTTGTGAGGTGTGAATTGCTCATATGTAGTTCAATTGACCAAACCAATCAGATTCCCGATCCATATATTATGGGACTCTAATCCCATTGATTATGGGACACCATCCTGAAAATACACTTATTATGGGATGTGACTTCCTAATTCCACTATTCACGGTTTTACAATAATTACCATCAATAACTAGTATGGATTAGGGATCCAGTTGTACCATTTGTATTCATGTCATTCTTTTTTTACAACATTGATAAATATGCGCTGCAGATATAATTTCTGCAATTCATAATTAATCTCTTCATGTAAAAGTGAAGATGGATTCCATGAGAATGAGTGATGGATACGGGTATCCTTTCTGAGTTTGGGGAGCATGGTGCACTATAGATGTGTCTACAACTCATAAATGATCTCCTCGTGGAAAAATGAAGATCGCGCTATGAGAATGCGAGATTAGACAGTAATATCCTTTCTGAGTTTGGGATCATGTTGCAAAAGGATAGAGGTATTGTCCAGCTTAATAACTTGGAGACGAAGAGTATAGCATATATTTGACCAATTTAGTTAGTCCTACTTGCATCTTTGTATACCTGTCTCTTTGGAAGGTTTAATTTTTCCATTATCATTAGGATGTTATTTTGGTAACGTCACTTAGTTTCATAATACTTGGTTCATCTTTTCAGGGAGGCGTGATTGTTAGCTTTGATGGTGTTCATGTCGGCAGTGAAGGGACAGTGCCATTTCGATCAAGTGAACGCATTGCATTTCGCTATCTCATCAGTCAAAAGTAAAACTTAATTACTTCCAGAGAAATTAGATTTGCATTTAAGAACAATCCTCGGGGCAATTCTATGTTGACAAAAATTATTCACTTCATTTTCAGTTTGAATGGCTAACTTTGGAACTGCTTGTTAAGTGGTAATACCAATTTGTAAGACACTGCCTTGATGTTGCTCTGGTTTCTGCATCATTTTCTTCATTTAATTTTCTTTGGCTAGTGGGACCATTATCGTTTTCTATACAATCAGGGTTAAATTGAAATTTCTTTGCGTTTATTCTATTTCTTTGGTGACCTTGAACTGAATATTAGTAAATGATCATAATCCACTGAATCCTTGGCATCAAATTTGAGTTTCCTCATGCTCCCTGCCCATATTACCCCATCTTTGTAAAGTATGCACCTATTCCTGTTTATATGTTAACAAAGGCCTCGTCCTCTTCAGGTTCACTGGTGATATAGCCGAGCTTGGTATTATTAGAGCTGGGGAATTCCTGAAAGTTCAAGCAGTTTTGAAGCCACGTGTGCATTTGGTATGTTAGCAGACACTTAGTTTCTTTATTTGACGGCATCACTTGAATCTCTGTATAATTGATTTAAATCTATTTCTCTCATCTGGAGGTTCCTTTTCACATAGAAGGTGGTCAACCTTCATACCTAATAGTTGCCGGCTTGGTGTTTACACCACTATCCGAACCCTTAATAGAGTAAGTTTTACTAGATATGCTTGTATTTTTCTTAATGATGGGGATAGCATTCCCTTACCTCTCGAATATATTCTGGTGTACCAATTCTCAGCTCTGAAAGCAATTTGTTCATTCTTTGTTTGTCAGGGGAGAATGTGAAATACCATAGGGGTGAGTCTAACAAATGGATGCTGCTCACAACATTACAAGCATTCCCCTGTCATTGAAATTTAACTGTTTTTTTGAATTTTGTCAGCTAAAACTATTGACAAAGGCTCGATACTCTTATGCAAAGTTCCAAGGAGAACAGATTGTCGTACTATCACAGGTATGTTAAGATAAAATTTCAGCTTTTGACAATCAGTCTGCAGCTACTCTGTACAACAACATACCCAGTGAAGTCTCACAACGTGGGTCTGGGGAGGGTAGAGTGTATGCAGACCTTATCTCTACCTTGGTAAGTAGAGAGGCCCTCGGCTCAAGACAAAACATAAGCACAAGCAAAGCAAGAGAAACGGTCAGATCCGGACAAGAAATTTAAAGAAGTATGAAAATGAGAGTAACAAAAGCTAAAAGCCACGGTAAAGCATTCTGAAAATCAGGAGCAGTAACTAACGCAGGTAAATAAGATGCAAGGTGCACGAAAGAACATACAACATCAGCTACTCTCTCAAGAAAAGAAAAACAATAGAGAATCTGCCACTTGCTGATTTTCGTATTTGACTTGAAACTTTGGTCACACTCAGCCCTGAGCCAGAGCTGGTAGCACAGGAGCTAGGGAAAGTAAACTTTCGGGAAAAATATCATGTCATGGAAGTGAAAAAATGTGTACATAGGTTTACATAGCTTTTTTCTTGTCGTTATAGTGTCTGTTGGATGAAATAGGATAGTCAACAATAGAAAACTCATAAATATTTTTACTAAGTCGGGGCTTTTCCGTCAACATAACTCTAGATCCGAGAAAGTAAGAAATTCAAATCACAAAAAAAAATTAGGGCTCTCCATCTCATATTCGAGATGATTTCTGTGCATATTTCATGACTACCTTTCAACACCAAACAACAAGAGAGACTCGAAAAGGCAATGCAGGGGTTGTAAGTCCGATTTTTAGAAGATCAAGTGGATAATATTGACCTTCACATTGTTGGCTCGACCATTCCCTGGACGGACCTACCTTTCTGTAGATACTAATTTTTTTATGAACTTAGGTTAATTTCAATAAAACAATACCTCCGCCTATCTTTTATTCGAAATTTTGTTCCGGACTCAATTAGTTGAAATTGAAGACCAGCCGTCGTAATTATATCTCAATACAAACCTCAAATAACTTCACATAGTAATGTCGATTATTTATAAAAGTAAGAATTAATTTTAGTTAATAAAATGCCAGTCATTTGTTTGCAATACATTACCTTGGATGTTGTAAGAAATTTATTTATTAATATGAAGATTTAAGTTTTTTAATTTCAAAGTTCTAGAATATTTCTAGTAAAAAGTAGATAGTTTTTCATTCTTTCTATTATGATAAATTTATACCTTTTTTTACCATCTTCAATATTATTTTAAGTGAAAATAAAATCATAAAATTTATTATTAAAATTTTTTGGGCCTCAAAATTTTTGGGCCTAAAGCAAATGATTTACTAGCTTCACCCTTGAGCCACCCTGAAAGTTAATTAGGAGAACAATTGTCTCATTGTGACTTGGAAAGCTTGCCAGATTTGAACCCTTAGGCGAACTTAGCAGTTTTGCTTTGCCAAAAAATCCCTCCTCACTCATCAATTTGTTGACTTTTGAGCTAAGAAGTATCCTTAAGCATGATTAACGTTAAGGGAAGAATTATAACTAGATACTAGACAGAGGGGTTTGTCTCCAAGAAAAGATCTTCACAAGTTCGTAAAACACTTTCATTCACTCGTCATGTTACTTTGAAATTGTTCAACATGTGAAATTGAACGTGAAATGAATAATTTGAGATTGGTTGAATTCAGACTATAACCGAATTGATCCTTTACCAGAATTAAATAAAAGAAGAAATCCTCACCCAAACACAAAATGCACAAAACTCGTCATGTGGGTTGAAACTTGAAAGTGAACACTGAATGCAATTGTCAAGCCGTCATATTTTTCAGTTGATTGATCGGTTGAAGTTGCTGTGGTTTCATGAATTGTTCCATTCACTTTTTAGTTTATTTTCGTACATAGATTCTCACAACTCCACTTGGAAGTCGGAACATATACCTTTTTTGGCCAGATTCATATGTGTGGTTCTGGGGGTGTTCTAAGACCACGTAAATCACATTAAATAGGCAATTAAATTGATTTAATAAACCGGTTATTCTGAATGATAAGATTTTTATAGCCATAAAATGTCTAAATGTAAGTTTTAAAAGTTTTTCTTTTCCTCTTTAATTTGTTGGACTTCACACTATTTTGATGTTGTTACTAACCCTTTTTTGAATGCTCTGTATTGTTTTCTTTATTAGTTACCATGTTTTTTTTATTGTTGTCGTTCTTCTTTCTTAACCTCTTTGCTTTATTGCATTCGAGCCAAAAGTCTTTTGGAAACATCATCTCTACCTTTATAAGGTAAGAGTAAGATTTGTGTACATTCTATCCTCTCCAGATCTTACTCGTGGAATTACTGGGTAATGTTGTTGTCGTTATACTCGGAAGTTTAAACATATTCACATAAAACAAAATAGGGTAATACCTTTTACTCTTTGATGTATCATGTTGTGGACACAATTCACTGCCCCTCCACTAGAACAAGAAGTTTATTCTTTCAACAAAACAAAAAAGTGATAAAATCAAAATAAAATTATTATTATAATAGACAACTAACAATCTTATAACTCATGGTTAGAAGTAACCTTCATCACTTAGGTATAGAGTTTTCCTATTTTTTTGTTTCTTTTTTGTAAATGAAACACATGGTCTGCAAAAAGGCTTCAATCAAATTAGAAATTGCTCTTATTGCTGCCTCGTGTAATAATTAATTTCCCATTGTTCCTAAGACGCAGTTATAAGTAGTAGTTCTTTTATTTATTAAATTCCTTATGTAAACGTGAAGCACACGGGACATAACCAAAGAAAAGAGTTGAGATATTGACCTTGACCAAGAAAATCTATGAATATACGATCTCACATTACATAAAAAATTGGATCTCATTTTTTAATTCAACTCACCAACATTCCCTTCATGTCATACTCATTACATACTACTAAACTACTACCAAGAAAATCTACTACTATTATTAATTTAGTAGTAGCGTGTGTGTATTGTACGAATTATATTCCCTTTCTTCTATTATTTTTCTTTTGGGCTTTGAGGTACTTGCAATCTTGTATACGTAGAGTCAATGTTTGGGGCATTATACTCATTAATTTCCTCCTTCCATGACAATCATTTATTTATTTAGGAACTCTATATAGTGTGTAGCTACCATCAATGAAAACTAACGCACATGAAATTAGATCATCATATAAACTAGGCAGCCTAACCTATACGATATCTATAGTATGGTAGTAATTCATTACTTTGAGTGCCGGAGACACCAGAATTGTAACAACATATAGATGCTAGCGCGAGGTTAGGTTGGTACTTTGTAGTATCCGAACAAATAATCTACACATAAAACTTAGTATAGATATATTATTTTATGTGAGACAAACTGTGAAATAAGATTGTGATATTAAATACATGAAATAAAATAACTAAAATATCCAATTAACCCTCATACAATAAACATTTTTTATTTTGTTAAAAAATAAAGACCTATTTTAACTTATAGAAACTTTTTATACGTCTGGCTAAATATCAAACAAGAAATAATTAATTCCGCATTGTAATCAATACATTATACTCCCTGCATAAACTGACTCTTAATCAAACACACCTCTCTGAAAATTAACAGCCATAGGTTCTCAAGAACTTTATTGTTAAAAATAAATTACATTTGCAGCTAATTCTATATAGTCTCTAATTTTATAGATGTAACTAGCTTCGAATATTGTAAGGTTAGAACTGATATAGACTTATTTTCTACATTATATTCTTTTTAAAATTACTTTTCACCTAGCTTAGAAGAAAAATCGCTATGTATAAATAAAAAAAGATGATGAGGATAAAGTGACGGCTTAATTTTTTCATCAAATCAGTGAAGTTTATGCCTGAATACATGTTCATATGTTTATATAAATTGATAGGACTGAAGAAGCCAAAAAAAGACACAAAATCGCGAGATCAGACTTGATAGAATTTTTACCGCGTTACATATATGATTTGAGTTAAATAATTAGAAAATTGACTTAGTTGGTTTGATCTCCTTATTAGTAGAACACTCTATGTGTAGTACTATTATTCTCTTTGTTTTATTTTATATGATATTATTTTTTATTTACTCTGTTTTAAAAAAATGAAAAAGGGTCAAAAATGTCTTTAATGTATTGAAAATTGTGTAAACTTGCTTTCCTTCAGCCTATTTGACTCCGATCACTCTCAATATTAATTTTTAGGTTAAAAATGTCCTTCCTTGTAAGTTGTAACAGAATTTATGAGATGGCACATGTGGAACTTCAATTAAATTTCTAGTTTATTCTTAATGATACAATTCTATACCCACAAAATATTATGGCATGTTAAATCCGTAAATTCGAAAGTCCTTTTTATTTGTTAAACATATTCATGTAAATGAAACATACGAATATCCTTTACAATCTGATGTGTCATGTTGCTGATCCGATTCGTCGTCCCTCCGTAGATAAAGAAGTTTATTCACTACTACAAGATCATATTTCCCACTATTCAGTGATTTTTTCATAGAATTTTGATTAAATCGGTGAAAAAAGAAAAAAATATAATAGTATTTTCACACGAAAAAATTAAATTTTTTTTTAGCATTTCAATAGAAGTCAATTTTTCACCATACGTTTTTCAGTGAACCGATTCGATGGAAATGAAGTAAAAAAATCATGTTTTTCACACGAATTTCTCAATAATTCGTAGGTGAAAAAATCCTCTATTTTAATAGTGATCCTTACGAAAAGAGAAGTGATAAAAGTCAAAATACATTGATTATAGACAGCTAACAATCTTATACTAGCTTTATACAGCCTTTTGGTTAGAAGTAAGCATCTTTATTTTCCAATATTTTTCTTAGAAATGAAACACTTCCGTCTGTAAAAAGGCTTACGACCAAACTAGAAATTACTCAATTAATTGCATATGTAAACGTGAAGCACGGGACATAACCAAAGAAAAGAGTTGAGATACATATATTGAACTCTGACCAAAAAAGTCTATGTAAAGAGAAAATCTTCACGTCACATTACATAGAATTGTTCGATCTCATGTTTTAATTTAACTAACCAACATTCAAATCCCTTAATATCGGTTCTAAAACCTTTCACTCAACCATAGGTATAAATGATTATTCAGAGAAGAGAGTTGATATGTGTGGCTATGTTTTGGGAATCAAATGCAATCCCATAAAGTCCTCTCCTTGATAGCCCCACACAGTAGAGTCCATTCTTTCCCTTCCAATGTTCTGGAAATTCTGGCTTTGGAAATCCATCTTCATTTAAAAGATAATTATCTCCCTACACAATAAACACACCAATTCCATGTCATTACACGTAAAACCATTTTTATCACATTAAACTAACTGAATTCTACTCAGTATAACAGTAAAATCACTAAATTTGACCCACTACAAAACCTACCTATTAATTAATCTGACTTTATTATTACAGTCAGGACGGAATTTTTAATTGTATATGAACTATTGAATCCCCTTGACATAAAGGGAGATTCTAGCGTGTTGACGAAGGGGTTCAAAAATTGCTTTAGATTACATGTTTAATCTCAAATGTGACGTTCTAGTATTTTTTTTGAATCTCTTTATATAAATTTCTAGCTCTAGCACAAGTTAAAGTAGGTAAAATTCGGTGACTTTACCCTTATTAATGAGTGAAGTTCAGTTGTTTCAATTGAACAAAAATCATTTAGTAAATGAGAACAATTACTTTAATATGATAAAAAATAAGTTTGTAAATTTTTAGTTGTAAGGAGTAAAATTTAGTGATTATACGCACAATTAAGTGACTGAAAATCCTTGTTTCACTTTTAAACTGGAAAAGGTGCAAATGACATGTCCGAATTTTAAAATTCGAGTAAAAGACACTGTAACATCTTAGCTCATCTGAACTATTGTCATTTTCTTCAAAAACAAGAGTAGAGAAACAGAGAAAAGGACACAACAGAGAAGACAAGTTTGATGTATAAAACAATAATAAGTAATTTTTCCGTCTCAATTTATGACTAGACACGAAGTTTAAGAAATAGAGAAATATTTCTGACCCTTGTGATCTAAAATAAGTCATAAATATTTGTTTGACTGTAAATCATTTCGTTAAAAATAAAAAAAAGTTTTAAATTAAATTATTTTTAATTATATAAATATTTTTTTTGCACAGTCTAAAAAAGAAAGTTTATAACGTAAATTGGAACGAGGGATTACTATATATAAGATACCTGAAGCCAGTTGTGAGTAGTTCTCTTGAAGCCAGTAGCAAAAACAATAACATCAAATTGATGAGATTTACCATTCTCGAACATAACATCATTTCCTGCTATGCGTGTCATTGCAGGTAACACCTGTCACCATCATTTTGCATGAACATCACTTAATTCTTTGTCTTTTTTTGCTTTCATTTCAAGGTTTGAAAAAGAAAACTCAAAATTGAATTCCATCACCGAATTAAAATAAGAAATTAAAAATATATATATGCATGAAATGTATCGATGATTAGAAATGTTACCTGGATTTCACCAGACTTTATCTTTTGATAAGTCCCCACGTCAAAGACTGGATACTTACCGTATTTTAGTTTTGAAGCAAATGGTCCCTCTTTTGGCCTTGTCACCCCATAATATTTGCTTATATCTCCATATATTACCTTGCTTAACATCACCATTATGGAGTCCACCACTGTGTATGGAACCTTGAACTTCGACAACATTAGCCCCAAATATCCCATTTCTCTTGATATCAAGTGTATCTGTTCCATCATGCAAATTAAACTTGTTCAGTAGAGATCAGATTGACGCAAGGTAAGGTCACTAAAGCAATTAGTTCAGTTCATCTAAAACTATATTTATCACTCTATATATTATATTTGATAGATAGAAACCTCATATGATAAAATAAAAATCAATTTTTAAATTTTTTTCTATCAGACTAGGGATAGGGAAGAGGATGGTGAGAATTGTATTCACACTTATTCTATACATACTTATCGTGTGGAAAAATCCTACTGATACCACCAGATTGTAAGTCTTCATAACGAGAAAACAAATTGTAAGTGTGTGGAAGAATCCTTCTGATATCATCAGACTATAAGTCTTGATAACGAGAAAATAGTTTAATAGTTTGATATAAATGAACATTAAAAAATTAATTAGTTACCGGGCTTCGAACGATAATGGAAGTCTTTGCTCCATGGTCAGCAAGATCAAGTGCAATTTCCATGCCAGAATTTCCACAACCAACAACCAAAACATTCTTACCCTTAAACTTCTCACCATTTTTGTATTGAGTAGTATGAATAGCCTCTCCTTTGAAACTTTCTAAACCAGGGACATCAGGGATAAAAGGGTAACTAGCTTCTCCAGTTGCCACCACAAGAAATTTACTAAAATACCCCTCCACTTCACCAGAGTTTCCATTTCTAACCTTAACATTCCATTTCTTTGTGGATTCATCAAAAAAAGCAGACTCAGCTGTTCTTTTGAACAAAGGGGTGATATTAAAATGGGAAACATAATCATCCAAGTATTGAATGAATTCTTTTTTGGGTATATAAGTTGGAGAAGAAGAAGGAAATGGAAAATGAGGAAGTTGACAAAATTGTTTGGCTAAATGAAGGTGAAGCCTATCATAGGCATATTTTTTCCACATGGGAGAGTAACAATCTTCTTTTTCAAGAATGAGAGTTGGTAAAGAGATTTTTTTTAGGCATGCAGCTGTGGCAAGGCCAGCAGGGCCAGCACCAACAATGATCACTATAGGTTCTTGATCATGATCATGATCATGATCAGTTAATGTTGCCATGGCTGAATCAATTTTCTTCTCACACAGAAATAAGGAGAAAATTGTTGTTGGGCTGTTGTTATTGAGAGTGAAAAGATGAAGGGTTTATATATACAAGGAATTGTTGACTACTAGCTGACAACTTTTGGAGTCATTACCTTATTTTTCACTAATCATTTATGGTGAAGATGGATAGTTACCGTGTTACTAAAAAAAAAAAGAAATGTATAGAATGGGATCAATACCATTAGGTCGGTTCTCTCGAGTATTATTAGTGGGTCCACGGACTTTTTTGAGAAAAAGAAAGGATAGTCAAATTCGCATAGAAAAAAATAGATTTATCCTCTCCTATAAAGAAATTAAATTTTTTTTTGTAAAATCTCGTCTAATACTAATATCTAATCACTAACTAATCTAACAATCTAAAATCGAGTCAAACGATTTTTTTTACGATTTTTCCAACTCTTTTCATATATTGTGAATTATTAATTATGCAGATTTATAGTATTTTTATGTAATTTTTAAATATATAAATTTTTATTATAAAATACTCGAAGAATCTATCTTTAAAATTAAATTAAAGAAAAAATTATTTGACTCTGAAAACTGATCAACCTTCAAATAAATTGGAACGAAAAAAATATATTTTTTAAAATAATTACTTTTCATAACTAACTCTGACATAATAACCTTTAGTCATTTTTTCTATCCTTAGCCTTGCCCAACTACTTAAAAACTCTCAACAATTAATACGGAAAAATGGAAATGAGTAAGAAGATTTAGTAGAGATAAATGATATTATTAAATCTCTAATTTAGGAGATAAATGATATAATAGAGATGGGTTTATCCCTTAAATAAAGGAGATAAATGATTAATAAATAATGAGTAGACATTATTAAATCCCTAATTTAAGGGGATTCTTTTACGTCTAATATATTTTCTAAATATGTCATAAAGGTATAAGATCTGTTATTTTTGAAGAACTTTAAAAGGTGTGCTATTTATGTTCCTAATTCTAAAAGCTTGACTTATGATGTAATTTTCTCAATTTAAATTATTTCAATATGTTATTAGGTGCATTTTAACTCTTTTATGTAATTTTTATACTATCAAATTAAGTGAAAGATAATTGTAAATAACTATTCATAAAAGAAAAAAGATTAATAACCTTAGAATTAAGACTACACGTTATCTAGTGTTACATGTTAAAAATACTAATAGTCATGTGAAAATTCCATACCCCCAAAATTTATTTTTTCCTGAAAAATATTATAAAAAGGAACAGTCCTGGTCAAGTAAATTAAATACACTAGAGTACAACTAACATATAACCTACCAGAATCAAAGAAGCAAATAAAGGGGAAAGAATAGTGAAACTTACGCAAGTGACTATAGTTTAGGAGTTTTAAATTTGTCATAACCATAGTTTCAATATTTATAGGACATAACTACTTTTTTACTTGATGTATTCATAAAACGACCTCGCTGTATTCATGGATACAACGAGTAAAAATATATTCAAAATTCTTTTCGATGTATTCAAGTCAGATGTATTCAACTCAGCTGTATTCATTTGTAGCTAATTTTACATTGTATTCAATTTATTGTATTTAAAAATCGATATTGTATTCAACGTATAGTATTTTAAATTCGATTGTATTCAAATAATAAATGCAAAAAAAAAAAATTAAGCTGTAATAGATACACTAAAATACTGAATACAAAAAATATATACACTAAAAATTTAACAAATACACTCAAATACTGAATACAAAAAAATAACAAATTGAATATAATCTAAAAAATTAACAAATAAACTCAAAAAAAAATACAAAAAAAATAATAAATACACAAAATAAAATGCCGCCGAAGTTCAATCCCTCCGTCGTTGAAGGAACCGGAACGTGACCGGAAGAACCTCAGCTCGAAACGATCCCTCCGCCACCGCACTTGTCATCTAAGGGTTCTGTCGTTTCCTCCGCCGCCGCACTTGTCATCAATGCGTAGAAGGAACCAGAACGTGACCTGAAGAAGATGAAGAACGTGATCGAAACTCCAGATCTGGAATGTGATGGTGGGTCACGATGGAGCGGAACTCCAGACCTGGAGGCGCCGACGGTGAGTCACGATGGAGCATAACTACAGATCTGGAGACGCCGACGGTGGGTCATGATGGGAGTGAAAAGCTCAGATCTGGAGGCGCCAGTGAAAGGTCATATCTGGAGGCTCCAACGGACAGTGGGTCACGACAGAGTCCATTGCTATCAGATTTGGAGGTGTTGACGGTGGGTTATGATGGAGCGAAAGCTCAGATCTAATAGCAATGAATTTCGCCGGAGCTCCAGCAGCGGTTCGTTGTGTCCAACTGCAGCGGAGAGCAGAAGCAGATTCTCAATCAAGATAAAAATAATAAAAATAGAGTATTATATTTTATAAATATATATATATATATAGCTATGATAGGTAATTCAAATACACATTATAGTTGTGCTTTATAATTTAATTAAACAATAGTTACTGAAGGTTAATATGTCCTAGAGTTAGCTATGTGATGTAATTTTTCCTAAAAAAATAGATTGAATTATGTTAAATTGATTATCAATTATTTTTAATGAATAATATTTAATAAAAAATATCCAGCAAATATATTTTAAACAACATATCCGAAAGATAATTTATATGAGGTATAATTGCATATATAAATATCATTTGAAGCACACAAAAAATTATACGAAGTATAGATATTTATCATACAGGTATAATAAAATTATACGTGGTATATAAAATGTATAGAAGGTTTAGTAAAATAGTATAACAAAATTATATGAGGTATATAAAATTAATTATATAAGGTATAATAAAATGTATACAAGATATTAAAAGCAGTTACAGAAGAATTCAAATATTCATTATATATATATTTTTATAAGTTTATTTTTGATATAAATATAATTTCAAAATATTACTTATATGATATTTATTTATAATCAAAAGAATTATATCCATGTGTATTCTCAACAGTGCAAATACTTAAAAGAGTACTCATCATACATTTATACAATACAAATAAGATCAAATTTTACTTATACACACACACATTATATATATCAAATTATATATGTATATAATGCTTTGTATATAAGTCTTATATACATTTAAGAAGGAAGAAGTTCTGTTATTAAAATTAGATGCAACTGTTTAGGAACATGCGGAGGTTTCCTTATACTGTACATAGTAAGTTGCTTTCCTGTAGAACTCTTAATTAAACTACTACAAAATGTTTACTGCATTTACCTGTTAATAATATGTAAATATTTTTATATTCTTGTCTACTTACGTTTTTTTTCCATTTAAATTTGTCATCATTCTACCTATTGGAATCTAATTGTCTTTAATATTAATCTGTGGGTTAAAATGTCCCTCTTTTCACCTATTGGACCTCAATTAACTTTAACATTAATTTTAGATTTAAAAGTGCCTCTCATTTGACGAAATTATGAGATGACACATATGAAATTTTAATTAAATAGATAACACTGATTTATTGGTCCACGTGACCCCAACATTAAATAACCCAACTCATTCAGGTTAACCCAAAACAATTAAAAACTGTTTTGTTTGTACACAGTTCCTTCGGTTCTTCACTTTTACGGACTGATTGGATTAAAAAGATAACAACGTCTTTTTCATTTGAAGGTATAATTTTTTATTCAAAATCAGTGCAAATAAGCTTCGGTTTATTCCAGATTTTCCTACATATGTCATCTTATTATTTCGTTAAAAGAAAGAATATTTTTAACCGTAAAGGTCAATTAGGATCCCATAGGTGAAAGGAGAGACAATTTTAACCCAATAATTAATATTAAGGGCAATTGTGATCTAATAGATGAACGAAGGGAGAAATTGAACAATTTTCAATACGTTATGGACATTTTAACCCTATGCTGGAAGAATTGTGTAATTAATATATACATATTAATTAAACAAATTAGTTTGTTTAATTTGGACTAATTTGCTAAAGAAATAATGTTAGTAATTTCTTATATTGATATTTGATATAGTTGATAGAGAGAAACGTGTGTGTATATATATATATATATATATATATATATATATATATATATATATTACTTGAAATTTCTGAATGCTATTTTTAGACACTTGTATTTATTGATATTTGACGTGCCGTGAAATTACATATTTTTGATATTTTTTAAAGTTTTTCTAGCCTTGTAAGTAAGTTTTAATATCATTTCTTATATTTATTTTTGAGTTTGTAGGAATTTTGCCTCGGGACACCGGAATTGAGGAAAAAAGCATAAACATAGACAAAAGTGACGTAAAAAGGAAGAAATGCAGCAAAGACCAGATTTGCGGACAGCAGAATCAGACTGCCGACTGCATATTGGGAGGCTGCATAGTAGATTCAAACAGTAAATAGAGGAATTTGGAGCCCCGAAGAGATCCACTCTGCAGTCCGCACTTCCATTTTGCGAACCGCAGTCCGTTCTGCGAACCACTGCTCCACAACAGTCCCAACTCAGATTGCGATGCTTCGGAGCATTTCTGCGAACCGCAATTCAGTTATGCGGACCGCACTTCCTGCCGCAGTTCAAGTCAGTCAAGCATAAAGACCACTCTGCGAACCCTAAACCCACTTTGCAGATCACAGACATGTTCTGCGGTCCCATTCTGTGGTCGCAGAGTTAATGGCAGTGACATTTTTATAATTAAGTGTAGTCAAAATTTTGGGTCCCTGTATATAGCCTTGTCTAGGGTTTTGTAAATAGACATTAAGAATACATTACATGATACACCAACTCTCAAGAAAACATTCTCCAACATATTTTGAGAGCTTAGAAGAAGGAGAGCTTAGAAGAGAGAGAACAAACTTTAGAGGCTAGGATTTCATCACTTTGGAAGTGATGACTTGAAACCATTAATGAAATTTCTTACTTCATCTCTTTATTTCCTTGCTTTGTATTGCTATATTTGGTGTGTGTGATGAGTTTGGACAACGAAGTTATAAAGACTTGTTGAGTAGTATTTGTATTTAACTCTTGTTGCTTTTGTATTGATTATTTCTTACTATTTATGAAATGAGTCTCCTGCTTATTTAATTAATCTTGTTCTTGAATGTTTTCAAAGGGATTAGCTAACCCTAGGACTTGCCCATCTATCCTTAATTAAATTTGAGAGAGGAAATTAGGGTTTGGAATAGATTGATTATCACAATTTAGGATTTTAAACCTCATCTAATGGGTTTAATCTAGAGATAGAAAAATTCTAGTGTAGCCTAAAGTTGGAATGTGATTAATGCTTCTTAGTTTGATTTGAGAGAATAAGCTAAGATAAACCCACTAAATAGTCGAGAGATATTAGTGGGTAATTGAGATTTTAAGGTTAATTTGCTAGACCCATGATTAATTAGTGGTAGATAATTACTTGCAATAGATCATTATTGAGTTTAAATTAAATTACTATGTTCTAAACCACGAATTTCCATAGCTTGTGCTCCCTATTAGTTAGCTTTATTTTTATTTATTTTTAAACAAAAATCAATTATTGAAATTATTTGGCTTAGCTTAATTGGTGACAATTCCATAACTAGCTTAGTTGCCCAAATATATTGTTCCCTATGGGATCGATTCCGACTCTGAGTTGGATAAATTATATTGCGACGATCATTTACACTTTCTCTTTGAGGAGTGGATTTGGACGTTATCAATTTTGGCGCCATTGCCGAGGAATAATTGGCGTATTGAGTTAGTTTAGAAAGTAAATCGAAAAGTCTTTGTCAAAATTTTGTGAATATTTGTGAGTCTTTGTGAATACGTGTTTGTGATGTTTCGTGTTTCTTTGTGTTAGCTAGTTTTGGTTTTTGTTACTTGAGTCATCATGGATTGAAAATGAGTTTTATGGTTGCAACCCTTATTTTGATGATTCGTTTTCATATTGTGGAGGACCTCACTTTTGGCAAGATTGTGAAAATTCTCTTGGGATAGAGATGTGTGCACCGTCTCACTTTATTTCAAATTCTAATTGTTTAATGGAATAGTTAGTTATAACTAATGAGACATTCCTCTGCTTTCGCCCGTAAGTTCCTTTGTCGTTGGGAAAAAAAAATAAAGAGGCTTAAAGAAAGGGGAGGTTTCATAGCTGACGTATGATGGGAATATTTGCAATATGTGTGGTAGTCTAGATGAATATTGGTGTGATTGTCTCAACTATTTTGCTCCCCCTCCCCCAAGTTGTTTTAACGAAAATGCTAGTTGTGCTTTTGAGTTTAATAGGAATAATGACATGATAAGTGAACGACAAAGTTCCGAATTTGAAAGCATACAATCAATGCCCCAAACCTACATGGAGCGGGAATCTATATTGGAGGAGGAGAGAAAAATCCTCCTACAATCTATCTTGGTAAATGGCGAGGCATTGAAAAAAGCATATGAACTCCTTGAGGAAGCCAACTCCTCGAGTTCCATGAATTTGTTTACTCATCAATATGGATTGATTGAAGAACAGACTTCAAGCTCAAAGGATGAACCCAAATTATTTTATGGTCGTGACGAAAGTCAAGAAAATGAAGAAGTAGTTCAAATTGAAGAAGAGCAAAATTGTGAAAAAGAAGTCTCTAGCTCTCAAAAGAAAGAAATTGAGGAAATGTTAAGTAGCATAATCGGTAGGAATTAAGTTATTGGAAAAGTCTTGACCAAATGGTGGAAAAAATCTCAACATGAAGATGATGAAGTTGTCCAAAATAGAAATTTCACCATGAATGAATTATTGCAAGCCTTGAATGAACCACGCCATAAAGAAATACTTGACGAAGTGGAGATTGTGAGCCAATATTGGCTATCGAATCAAATTCAACGTGTAGTCTATGGGGATCACCGTGAAGACATTTCACGGATGATGAAAGAATTTCTAATGATGAAAGTTGAGCAAAGTCAAGAATTGGAGTTACTTGAAATTGCTATCCGGGACTTGGAAGCTGAATTGAATGCAAAGGTTGAAACATGCAATGTTCAACAACAAATGAAAAAGTATAGTGTTCTTGAGTTGGGTTCCATAGAAAATGAGGTCAAAATTAATTTGGGAGAGCTAATGGTGGAATGTCAATCAACCAACCCAACTTTAATGAATGATGCCGATGTTGAAGAAATAATACTAGAGTTGCAAAGAAAAGTTCATCAAATCATTTTTGAAGACTCCAGTTCATTTGAGGGTGAGGATGTCAAAAATGGAGAAAATTTGAAAATGGAGCGTCTTAGATCGTATTCCAAACATTTTCAACATTATGCTTGATTGATAATATGGAAGTTAAAATGACTAAGCCTATGGAGAATTTTGGAGATGAGGAACAAGGTGCATTCATTTTAAAGTTTGTCTGCCAAAAATGACAACATGACATTCCTCACTTGAAGGCCATAAAGTGTAAGATGTGATACCCAAGAGTTGACATCTTTTCTTTTCTACTACCGCCTCATGAGCGTCACCGAAAATTTAATTCAAAGTTGGGATGACAATTCATATCCTCCAAATGAAGAGAAAAGTGATAAGGTTGACACACGTCGTGTCGAGATGTTAAATTAAGCGTTATTGGGAGGCAACCCATTTTTTTTGTTTTGCTTTTGATTTTATTCCATTGTGTACTTTGATCGTTTGTCTAGGTGTGTAGGAATTGGAAAAACTGGTGCATGAAAGTTGGATATAGAAGTGTTGAAGAAAAAAGAGCTGAAAAAGAGAGGACCATAAGCGACCTCTTCTGCGTACCGCAAACATGATCTACAGATCGCATTTTGGTCCCAAATTTTCTTAGACGAACTGAAAAATGAAACTTGGAGAAGTTTAAAAAATGCAGACCATTCTATTTTCCACATTCCTGGTGTGAGGACCTCACTGTGGACCGCAAAAGATGAAAGACCACTTGGGAGTTTTGAGCACAAACTACAAAGACAAGGATCCATTATGCAGACTCAAAATAGTTGTGCGACCTGTTCTGCGATTAAATTTTGGGTTCTAAGTCAGCTGATGAGAAAATAGGTGTGTCCCATCACTATCTATGAGAACCACTTCACATTTCAGTGCTACTAGTTATATGCCACCAAAGCCCAAGAAGGGCAGTCCAAAATTACCGGTTCCTGTTTCACAATACGAGGGCGCTAATGTCCGGACTGAGTCAAACTCAGAAGAGTGCTTAATGCGCCACTGGGAGTCCCTCAAATTTTTATCCTTACATTATAATTTATGCATTGAGGACACTGCATGCTTTTAAAGTTGGGGGTGGGTAACATGTTTAAGTTTTTGCTTGGTAGTTTTATTTTTGATCCCCCTTGATTTTTCTTTGCCTGATTCTTTTTTAAGAGTGTATGTTCAGTAACCATGGCCCAATGATAGAGTAGTTTGACTTTGTTGGTACTTTTATATAGTTTCTAGCATGTATACTTATGTTTGATTTTGATAACACCTCTCAAAAAGTTGTATTTTGAAAAAAGAGAGTAACTTCGCACTTGAATGATCACTTTGTGAAAGCACGCCTTATTTTATGACTCTATGTCTACTTGTGTTTGAATCTTCATGAGATGATAGCCTTGTATTCAATAGAGAGATAAAAATGTAGCAGTTCTTGTAGTTCATGTGCATTGTGTGGTGAGAATTTGATTGCTATCTTGTGTTTGCTTGTATTATCTAGAACTTTTCCTGTTAATTTGTCACCGCAATTATTGATTTTGTTAGGTCGAGGAGATGATCTTAGGCTTGCTTATGAGATTAAACATCTTTTTGAAACTTCAGCCTACCCGTGAGATGAGAGTATCT
Source organism: Anisodus acutangulus (assembly GCA_029783415.1). Taxonomy (NCBI): domain Eukaryota; kingdom Viridiplantae; phylum Streptophyta; class Magnoliopsida; order Solanales; family Solanaceae; genus Anisodus; species Anisodus acutangulus. The sequence continues at coordinate 12,958,885 of CM056502.1, read as the reverse complement.
AGTTGTCCCTTTTTAAATCTTAACCTTTTTTATTGGCTACCACATTACAAAACAAAAACCCTTTTTGAAACAAACCGTCTTTTGAATCAAATAACTCTCTGATATGCTTGAAAAGTGAAAATTGAGGCTAAAAGCCTAAGTTGGGGGTGGAACATGAGATGAAATAAGAGAAGAAGATTGTGATGTGAGTAGTACAAAAAAAGAAGGGAAAATGAGAAAAGAAGAAAATGAAATTCAAAATCTATAGAAAAGAAAAAAGAAAGTGTAACACAAAAATAGTGAAATAAAGTGGAAAACTTGAATGAAGGGGTGGAAAAAGGAAGTGGAAGAAAAAGAAAGGAATTGAGCAAAAAAATGAAGAATGTGTAGTGCTAGAGGAGGGAAAAGTCACTTGTACCCAGATGAACATCCTACCCATCCCTAAGCCTACATTTTAAGTTTGAAAAAGTCCTCTAAGATCCGAAATCGAGCGTTCCTTAAATAGTTGTGACTTAAAATAAGAGCAAGCCTATGACATGAGTGTGAGTGATTTTGCATGTCTCATGTTTTTAATTGTTCTTAATGAGTGTTGGGACTTTCCTTTTTGTGAGGGCACATAAGTTGCATGAACATTGTGAAATTGTAAGCTTCTCGAGTTGTTGTACTTGTGCACATCTAGTCACTAGTAGCATGTAGTCGTCAATTGAGGCTTGATTTTCAAGAAATGATTGTTCGTAGCTAAGCACTCTCTGTTTGTTTTTGAGAAAAATTAAGGAGTTGTAAACTGATCTCTCCTAAATTACACCTTAATATGGTATAATGCGGCCATTGTCAAATATAGTAACTCAACTAGGTTGGGGTCGAATCCCACAAGGAATACGATGAGAAATTATACTATTCGCGATGTATTATGACTTTATTAATTACTTTACTCCTGTAGTAACCAAGTTTGTTTATTTATTTATTTTAACTATTCAAATTATCAAGTCAATTAATTGTGAAAGTATCAAGTAATTGGAAATGTTAGGGTTGTGACTTAATTCATGGAAGTGGTGTTGGGTTTTTATTTAAGTGGGTACATTTAGTGTGGTATGGACAATAGGGACTATTATCTAGGTGTGAATTTCTCAATTGACCCACCTAATTTCACTTTAGGCTTTCTCAAGTTCTAAGGTGTGATATATATGAACACCATTAATACCCTTAGTTGACTCCCTCCTAATTAAAGTTGAAAATCATTAAATGGGATTTAAAATGTCAAAGTCCTAATCAACCTACTCTTTCCTAGACTCTAATCTCCTTTTTCAAGTTTGACTAGAGACAATAGGCAATAAAGAGATGTTTGCAACCAACTCTTAAATATTAAGAGTGAGGGGTAATTGAATTCCACATTAATACACCCATTTCATGTTTATGAACTACCCCAACTACCACATTCCATTATTTCATCACAACCCCAACCTAAGTCTAGCCACTCATATTAACTATTAAATGCATAGCAAAGCAATAAATGAATAGAGACATAATAAACATAAAAGAAGATTTACAATAATTTTGTATAAATAATAGATTGTCTTTTGCACAATGGACGAAGTAAAGCACCAAGAATCTTTGGAATGAGAACTCAAGATAAATAGTATATTATGTCTCCTCAAAGCAAGATAACACTAAAAATAAAGTAAAGTCGGTAAAAACTAGGATACAAGGTAGGAATCAATGTGTCAAATCATAAAATCCTTGGTTGACTTAAATAGGGACACAATTTTTAGACTACACAGAATTACAAAAATGCCACTACCTGACCACTCTACGACTGCAGAACAGGTCTGCGGTCTGCAAAGTAGACATAGCGTTCGCATAATAGTTTCTTGTCTAGACTGGCTGGAACTGCAACTGAAAGTGCGATCCACAGAACTGAACTGCAGTCTGCAGAAGTGTCTTGAGACTTCGCAATTTGAGTTGAACTCGAACTTAAGTAGTGGTTTGCAAATCGGATTGCGGTCCGCATAACGGAAGTGTGGACATCAGTTTGGGTCGCACTTTAGGGCTCTGGAATTTTTCTTCTCACTTTGTATTTCTGCGACATGGCTACCATTCTACGGCCCGCAGTCTAGTTATGTGATCCGCAGAAGTGGTCTTCTCAGCACTTCTTCCTTTTTCGGTACTTTTATCTATATTTCATCGTATTTTCTCACTTTTGGTGTCCCAATACAAAAATTCTATAAAAATTAAAATAACATAAGAAACGACTACTACAAATGCATAAAGGACAACAATAATCCATAAAATTGATATTAAATGTGATGTAATTTCTAGGCACATCAACACACCCAACTTAAACTATTGCTTGTCCTCAAGAAACTTAAACATCACTAAGGTACGACTAATGACAAACCAAAGATGACTATGGTTGATTATACGTACAAGTCTACAAGCATGTGGTTCCCAATATTGACAACCCCTCATGTTTTTTCAAAATAAAGGTTCAACATTGCATATCTACTATCAATGAGCCCATGCACATCAAGCCTCAAGAGATGTCTAGACGCTACTAGTGACTAGATGCACCTAGATGTTCAACTAGAGGAGCTTTCATTTCACATGGTTCATACAATTCAATGTGCCCTCACAACAAAGAAGAAGTCTCATACTTACTCAAAGATTTTCTTTTCAAAATAAGGAAAAAACAAGATCACTCACACTCACACTCACAAAGAATGTCAAGTATCACAAGTATCATGCCATAGGCTTGCCTCTATTTTAAGTCACTACTACTCACAGAGTGCTCGATTTTGGATCTCTAATGACTTTCCCAAGCTTGTAATCTATGCTTAGGGACAAGTAGGATATTCATTTGTGTACAATTGATTTTTCCCTCCTTTGCACTACATGTTTTCATTTCATTGCTCAACTCCTTCTTTCATTTTCCAACTTCATTCTCCACCTCATTTATTTAAGTATTCCCATTTTATTTCATTCTTTTTGTGGTTTATTTTCTCTTTTCTTTTTTATTATTTTTGAATTTCATTATATTCTTTTCCTCAATTTTTTCTTTTTTTAGAACCACTCTCATCACAATCTTCTTCCCTTCTTTTCTTCTCGCATTCCACCCTCAACTTAGACTTTTGGCCTCATTTATCACTTTTCATGCATTTAAGGAGAGATTTCGTTCAAGAGATGGTTTATTTCAAAAAGGATTTCAGTTTATAATGTGGTAGCCAAAGAAAAACTCAAAAAGCTCAAAGAGGAAAACTAGTTCTCTCACTCACGGGTAGGTCAAAGAAGTCTAATCAAGGAGGTTCACTCTCATGTGAAGGCCTAAGATCATTTACTCAAGCAAGCAACTCTAGTTTCACGGTGATAAACCAATGAGGTAGTTCTAGATGACACAAGCAAATACAAGATAACAATTAAATTCTCACCACTCTATGCACATGAACTACAAGAACCGCTACATTTTATACTCTATCGAACACAAGGCTATTATCTCATGAGATTCAAACACAAGTAGACATAGAGTCACAAAATAGGCATGCTTTCATAGAATAATCATTTGAAGGATAATGCTACTCTTGTTTTCAAAATTCAATTTTTTGAGGGGTGTCACCAAAATAAAAAAGAGCTACACATGCTAGAAACTATGTACAAGCACCAATCAAGTCAAACTATTCTATTACTAGGCCATGGTTACTGAACATATACCCTTGGAAAAGAACCAGGTGAAGAAAAACCAATGAGAACAAAATATAACAAAATACGAAACATAACCAAATGCAAAACATAATAAAATACGAACACATATGTACAAGCTAATTGTCATTTCTTCCCAAAAATATACAAAGTACCCCACCCCCAACTTTAAAAACATGCATTGTGCTTAATGCATAAAACAAAACAAAACAAAGTGTAAGGACAAAAAGTTTGAGGGTCTCATTGAGGCGTACTAAGCGCCCTCCTGAGTCTGGCTTACAGAAGTGGCATCTACTGGGGCATCAGTTCCCTATGACTATAGAATAGGAACGGGTGCCTCTGTGTCGCCCATCACGTGTTCACTCTGTGGTGGTGTGGTCTCTTTGGCTAGTGGAGTGGTGCCCACAACTGGTGGAGGAGTAGGACCTCCAGTCTCAACATCTGTCTGTGACCCCTAGGACACTCCACTCATGTCAATCATCGAGGTATATTCATGAGACCGTGCCACCATTGCATCAACAACTACTTCCTCTATCAATAGCAGGTCATCATCAACATCAACTCTCTCAACAGTGCGGGGTTCTCAAGCCCCTTTCCATTACTAGAAATAACTGTGTTGGGGCACTTTCTTTTATTGCTCAGCCCGATGGTTGCTTTATGAGTATGAAATGTGAGTTTCCCTTGACTTTGGGGTATCAACCTGGCGTAGTATGCCTCAATGATCTAGCTAGGGGTGTCGACTCATTGATTGTGTATCCTTTTATGCTTGCGTTTTCTTGGGAACAATATCTGCAAACAAGAGACATAATGAGTCTTGGACTATGGCATGAAAAGCAAAGTAAAATATTTTTGTATTTTTTGTAAAGTAATTTCAAGAATAAAATGCAAAACAAACAAGAAGTTATACTACAAAGTGAAAAAGAAAGAATAAAAACATAGGAATGGGAACAACTTCAGTGACCGCAGACCTGGTCTGCAGGCCGCAGTCCAGGTTTGCAACATGGAAAATCCAGATTGCCGTCCGCAGACCACGATCACACTCTTGCCTAAAATTTTTAAAACCATTGGGCAAAAATATTGCCAACTTTACGATGCACATAACAATTATATGACCTGCAAAGGGCATGAGAGAGTTGCCTTTCAAATGGCCAAACTCACTGGGCAATTCTGCGGACTGGGGTGCCCTTCTGTGACCCACATAACCATTCTGCAGTTTGCAAAAGGGCGCCCAATCGTCGTAATTTGGGTTAAATTCAAGGTTTTTGCCTTGATTTTCAAAATCTGATGTTGTCACATCTCTACCAACACAACATACATATCACTAACCTAAAATATGCTTACAATTCACGCTCGTAGGTACTCAGACTTCACTACAGCTTCCATTCAATCAATTTTAACTATTATAGGCATGTTTAGGGAATTTTTACCATTATGATGAATTGACATCTTTCCCACACAAATAAAGGACCCAAATTCAAGATTAACGTAATTAAACTCGATCCTAACCCCTTCAAGCATTCAATTTCACAAAATTTCAACAACTACAAATCAACATTATTTGCGATTTCTTCTCAATAGGGTCAAATAGGGTAACGAAGGGCAATTACAGAACTTAAGGGTTACGTGGGTCTCTCACACACAGCACACAATGATTATTCAACCCCTACAAATTGATTTCATATGCATCCCCCACCCTTTTTACCTATTCTTGCGAGGAAAATGAGAAAAGAGAGGTGGAACATACCTTGTAGTCGACTGAGAGACGGGGGCAAGTGGATGTGAGGAGAAAGAGACCTTGTGCGAGAAAGTTGTGTATGAAAATTAGTGTCACGGTCGAGTGAGAAAAATGAGTATTTGATTTTGAATCGCGAGGGATAAAGAGAGAATGAGAAAAGTTAGGGCTTTTCAACCCTTTTATAATTGTACGAATTGCGTTCAAAGTCGGGTCACAGTTTCGATCTACGGTCTGCAAAACTGTGCTGCGGCCCACTGACCTTATTTTAAACTAGATGACATGGAACCCTTTTTTGCGATCGCAGAACCAGACTGCAGTCTACAAAAGGATATGTTTCTCCACAATTTTGTCCAAAAACTCCCAGGTACACTGTGTAATTTTGAAGACCAAAGTACGGCCCGCAGTTCCTCCTTTTTTAGTCTCATTTTTCAACTTTCTACGGAGTTTTGTGATCCATTGTGCGGTCCGCGGATCCTACACACTTAACAAACTATTAAAATACACAAGTGAACAAGAAAATAAAGTAAAAACATTAGGTTGTCTCCCATTAGCGCTTGATTTACTATCGCAGCACGACGATTGTTACTATATTTTCTTCATGACTCATGGAGGGTGATGATTGTATTCACCCTATGATCATCAACACTTCCCAAATAATGCTTGGCTCTTTGGCCACTCACCTTGAAAAATTGGCCGTCTTTGCTCTCCAATTCAATGGCACCATACGGGAATACGTTCATCACTTTAAAAGGGACGAACCATCTTGACTTCAACTTTTCGAGAAACAAACTTGACTCTAGAGTTGTAGAGCAAGACGAATTCCCTGGGTGAAAATTCTCTTGTCATGGAGGAACTTCATCATCTCCTTTTAAATAATGGAACTTTCATAGGCTTGGAGACAGAACTCATCCGTCTCGTTGAGTTGATCCACCCTTAACCGCGAAGCGTTCTCCCAATCAATGTTGAGTTTCTTCAATGAACAAAGTGCCTTGTATTGCACCTCTACCGGAAGATGACATACCTTGCCAAATACTAACTTGTATGGTGACATACCAATAGGAAGCTTGTATGCCATTCTATACGCCCATAAAGCATCATCTAGCTTCCTTGACCAATCCATCCTCACGAGGTTCACCATCTTTATCAAAATGCTCTTGATCTTCCGATTGAACACTTCTACTTGACCACTTATTTGGGTGGTGGTAAGGAGTTTCCACCTTATGTTTTACCCCATACTTCTCAAGAAGAGAGGCAAACACTCTATTGAAAAAGTGAGAGTCTCCATCACTTATGATAGCTCTAGGGGTCCCAAACTGAGTGAAATTCTTGAGGAATGTGGCGCCACTCGTCCCTTTGTTGTTCGTAAGGGCTACATTTTCAACCCACTTGGACACATAATCAACTACCACAAGTATATATTTATTGCCAAACGAATTCACAAATGTCTCTATTAAGTCTATTCCCCACACATCAAATAATTCCACGTCAAAGATATGAGACATAGGCAACTCATGTCTTCTAGAGACATTACCTTCCCTTTGACATTGGTCACAATGCTTCACAAACTCATGAGAATCCTTGTAAATTGTTGGCCAATAAAAGCCACTTTGAAGAATTTTGGAGGCCATGCATTGACTAGCATGGTAACCCCCAACTATTGAAGTATGACATGCTTCCATGATAGGCAAGGTCTCAACTTCGGGTACATACCTTCGAATCATGTTGTCGGCGCAAATCCAGAAGATATAAGGCTCATCCGAATAGTAGTGTCGGGAGTCTCTCAAGAATTTCTTCTTTTGGTGAGAGTTTAGATAATCCGGCATGATTCTACTCGCAAAATAATTAGCAAAATCAGCATACTAAGGGATGAGATCTTGAGATGATGCAAAGAGTTACTCATCCGGAAAAGCATAATTAATCTCCAACTCATTCTTTGGCCTTCTGGACTCCTCAATCCTTGAAAAATGATCCGCTACTTGGTTCTCACAACCTTTCCGATCTTTGATCTCAAAATCAAACTCTTGTAGAAGAAGTACTCACCTAATCAAGCATGACTTCGCATCCTTCTTTGCCATTAAGTATCGGAGGCATGCTGTTGATACCTAATTTTTACCCTCAAATAAGTTTATTTAATTATCCAATGTTCTCGAGTCATAGATGGAGTGGAATATACTATTTACAAAGCGAATATGATTTTACAAAATTATTTCAGATGTGTTTTGTCATTTCATTTGTTAAAATATCACTTGGTATATATATATATATATATATATATATATATATATATATATATATATATATATATATATATATATATATATATATATATATATATATTGTATATCGTATCTTGATTTTACATAATTTTGACCGTTAATCATAATTTTGGAATTTTAAACTGATAATTATAAATGTAATTCTCTCAAAAAGAATTTTCAAAGTTAAAGGATTAATGTTCCGCTCCGTCAAATTCAAGAAATTATTAATTAAATTAATAAAGGAGTTACATCTCAATTTCAAGTCACGTTTAAAATTAATAAAATATTTGCATGGTTTAATTTTCTAAATCCTAATTAGTATCAAATTTTGGCTTAAAATAAAACTTTTATTTTAATTAGGTTATTTATGAAATTATTTGGCTATTCTCTAATTTAAAATGTGATTACATTTGTAAAATGTGGCCTCATTTGTTTAACTTCATTTTAATACACGAATTGGGCCTTCATCCTCTTAATTTGGTCGAGCCCAAGGCACCTTAGACGCGAACCCGACCCAAATCCACAAACCAAAGCGTAAAAGGACATAATCCCTCTTTTCCTCCTCCTTTATGCTTTGGGAAAACCCTAACCGCAACAAGCCACCTTCGTCCTAGTTGCTAAAGACGGAAAAGGTTCAGAGTATGATTGTTTTATGCATTTTTGTGGGGATGAGAGAGGAAAGAGCATTAAATGCTCTCCTCTCTCACTTCTCACACCACTGTGAACCCATACCCCAACCCTAGGTAAGGCTCTCCTCTCTTTGTACCTTTTCCAGCTAGCATTTATTATTCTCTTATCTGATCTATGATTTGAACTCTCAGTTTCAATTGGCTGAGAACTTTGGAGGGAATTTTCCCCCATTTCTTTGTTTTCCCACATCGATCCATTTGGGTCTGCTAGGATTTCATATCTCCCTATAACTACAGACCTATTTTCATTATGTTAGAGGTCTGAAACTTGATATTTGACATTCATATTGATTGAGAGAAATAAATCGAGTTTAAATCGACCAAACATACTTAAGTTGGATCCAAACCCTTTGGTGAAACCTAGAATTAGTATATTTGGTCATTCATAATTGAAATTGTTCTTGTTTTTTGTGTGTTTGCAAGTTTAGAAGTTCAAAGCCGAGGATTCAAGACACTTTGACCTTTCAGTTGCCTCCACACAAGGTAAATGTCTGTCATTTAAACCTTTTTATTTCAATTTTTACTGTTTCCCATGTGTTTACATGATTACCAACATTATTAGTTAAATAAGATGCTTAATAAGTTAGCCTAAGACTAATTATGGTTATGTAGACTGTTTGAATTAAAATAACATCTACATATGTTAGTTAAGACCCTATATTAGCTAATATACATAATAGTTATACTTGACATAGTGTTTATGTGTCAATTTGAAGTTTTTAAGTATGCTTAAGGAACGTTAGGTTCATTGAGTTGATTGTTGAGCATGTTTAGTTCATATTAATCACCGCTAGTGTTCATGACTGTGATTGTTAGCATATTTAGGACATTGATGATACTTAATATGATAGTGTAAGCATAATTAGCAAGGTTAGATGGTTATTATGATTGTTAGAATAAAATCCAGCATGTTTAGATAAATTATATGTGATTAGTATACAATATTGTTGCTGGTTGTGCTCATTTTATTGATAGCCAATATGTTTTGGTTGTTAAATACCATTGTGTATGGTCATTATTGTGATTGTTAGTGTTGTTTAGGCTATTGTTGACATTGTTTGATACTATAAATATGATTAGATGTTCACCATGTTAACTTGAGTAATTATTTAACCATATATATAGGTTACTTTAGTTGATAATACTCAACCTTGTTAGTTTTGAGAGTTGTTGTGTATGTGTGAGATGTTTAAATGATATTAAGGTGATTTGTGTGTTCATTTCAAGTTTGTTAGGTAGTTCATGGTAGCTTAGTGTGTTCTGTGTTTGTATGTACATTTAGAATCAGCATGCTAGTTGACCAAATGCTTAGGATTACTCCATGGAAAGATTGTGTTGGTTTTTATATGCATTGCTAGGTTGATATGATGCTACCACTACTATTTTGAGGCCCCTTTAATTATGTGTGATCTATTTAAATGATATTGAGTCAATTAGTATATTAACTTAAACTTGTTCTAATCAGATATGAGCTGCCTAGGTTAAATAATGTTAAAAAAGTATTAGTTCAAGACTATAACAATCATGTGTTGAGATACTGGAATCATGTTAAACTATTTTATGTATTCATGTTCAGTTTGCTTGGTTAAAATTAAAGAGACATAAGATATCGTAATGTCCAAAGAATGCTAATATGGCAAATAAAATCATAAATTTGAGTTAGTGAGCTAAGTATGTGAGCATATGGCTTGTCTTCGCTGATGTATGTGATGTTCATATCAGTTTGAAATTTGTTGAATCATGTGTGGACTTTTCTGTGTTGGAATGATGCTTAGTATATCAATTTAGAGTCTAATTTCATGAATAGGCTGATCAGGGGAGATCAATGCTTATATGATGTGTGTGTTAGCTTCTGAGGCTCATACTTGGTTTGACTATATTAAAAATGTTTATATCATGTCACCTAGTCCCTTTTTAGGTTTAAATAATATAAATGTCAAGTGTTTAGCTCAATTGGTCTATTTAAGCCAAAGATAACCAAGACTGTATCATGTTTTTACTTTCCCAGAACTTGAATACATATCTCTAAGTGTTCTAGGTTTCATCCCACCCTTTGGCATGTTCCCCATTGTTTCTGGTGTGACCTAGTGTGTTTGAATATTGATCCTCCATAGTTGTCCCTGCTTCCTCTGTGTTTGGATAGCCTACATATCCTGTTTTGCACCTAGCCTAACTCAAATGCATGACAATTATTTATGAATACTTCTGAATGGTATAAAGTTGAGTCATAATTAGGCAATTGCTTGTACATTATCTGCTAAGATATGTCAAGATGGATTGTATAAAGTTGTATGCCTCCCCTGCATGATGTGCATTCAACTAGTCCTGAATTCAGAATATGAATATGCTTGTGACTTATTTTTAAACCAGTATCCCCTTTTGCTTGGATTATTTCCACATCTTATGGTTTCATCTGCTGTCTTGTATCCCTAAGTTCCTGACTGTCTAACTTATCTATCTGTGCCAAAATGACTCTATTTGCTTGTATTATTTAGCCTAGTATAGAAATGCATGAACCCCAAATACTGTCTAGAAAGAAATTAAGAAGAATATTGGACTTAAACCTCGTATTCCTATTTAAATTAACCCTAGAACAATGGTCAGTCTTTATTAGTACCTCGTATTCCTATTCAAGTGAAGTTATAGAGATGTTATGATTAGTCAGGATGTCATGTTTGAATATATGGGTTCCTAATCATATTCACACAGTACTATGAACTATATGCAATAGTTTGAAGAAGGAAAATTTGTGTTGAACATTGCATATGCCTTTCTCTGGGACAATTCTTCTTTTCTTCTTAATGTTTTTTCTTCAACATGTGTTGATATACACTTGGATATATGCCTTGTACATCACATATACACAGTATATATGACATACAAAGGAAATGCATTTCTATGTATATCACTTGGGACAATAGAGTTGGAATTGGTTTGGGTCTTTTCCACTCTTTCTCAATTTCTTTCATTCCTCTACTAGTTTTCTGTGACCAGGCCTAGCCCATCTGAATTTTTTCTTTATATGATTTATTTGCATGCCAAGAATTGGGCTGAGCCCATCTGTTTATTTTATTTGCCTTGATATTGCTTGATTGTTCTATGGTTTATTCATGTATTTAAATAAATTACATGTTGTAAATGATAAGTAATTGGGTACGTCTAACTTGGGCTTTCATTTTCCCTTGTGTGTTTTTCTATTGCATTACCGCGAGATGCATCCTTACTGGGCTCATCACTTCCATTCAGACGAGTCATGCATATAATACTTATACCGATTGGGTTGAGGCCCAATAAAATGTTTTGATCGAGATAAAAAATACAAGAGAAGCTAATATTTGCGTGAAGGCAAGCTATGGGTGAAAATAGCCATCCGGTGGGCTTCGATAGGCCTACCAGCCTAAACTCTTCTCCTTTTTAATTATATATCTTTGTGTGTGTGTGTGTATATATATATATATATATATATATATATATATAGACTACTTTGATATAAATATTGGAACCTGTACTTATGGTTCGAATCTAGGATAGGCAAATGATACGTAGATCATTTAGTTAGATCGCCAAATGATTTCAAAACTTCGTTTCAAATCTGTAAAACTAAATTGAGGATTGTTTGGTTAAAAAAAGGAATGTTTGGACATTTAAAATTGGAAACAAAAAAATGGATTTTCAACTAAGTGCAAAAACTTATTTTGAATCTTAAAACCAAAACTTGGGTTTTGAATTCTAAAACTGAACTAGGTGCTGATTTGAAGGAGGGCCTTAGTGACTTGAAAACTGGACAAATGAGCCATTGGAGATTCATATTTAAAATGAACACTTTGTTTAAGTTAGAATACGGGCTAAGCCCAAATATTAACAATTTTGACGATAAAGCCTTGTCTTGGACTTGATGTTAAGTCGAGGGTTTGTGAAAAGTATGATATGGCTGACCTTAGGGATATGTCATGCGAAATGAAACAAAAACCATTTATGTATTATTTCTCTTTCAAAACCAAACTTGTTATTTTAAATGAAATTATACAATTTTTGAAACTTGGAAAGGATTTTAAAAGATGCAAGTGTGAAAATAGTCAATGTAGTTGGACTAAATGTGTAGTTCTACTCAAATTCATATTTGAGTGTTCTTAGTCCGAAAACAAATTGACTAAACCATCTCGTGCATACTATTTTTGGCGGAAGTTTAACTCTTTGTTTTAAATTAAAACATTAGGTTTGAATAAATAAAAAATGACAAGCTATTTTGCGGATTTTAAATATTAAGGCAATTTAAAATTATTTTGAAGCATGATATAGAGCCCGTAGGTCAATCATATGCTACGAATCCTTAATACCGGGGTGCTAACACCTTCTCTGGGGGATCACCAAAACCCTTACCTTGACTCTAATTTAGATAGAATTTTTCAATAAATTTGAATAAACACTTTCACATTGATTTTTCTAATTTACCTATAAATTAGGTGGCTACTCTAAAAAAATTATCCAAACTTAGAGCACCATCTAAATTCTTAGTAGCTCTTTATACGCTCACCCGCATAAAAAGTGAACTGTAACAGACGACGACTCTGCTGGGGAAAAACCTAGACTCTAACCATAAGGGTTACAATACAACAAGCTTTTAAATGATATAAATTATTTATATGTTTAAATACCGCAATTATAATTGTCATTCATGCATTCATCTTCCGCCAAATGACATGCACACATATTTGAATCTATGCACGAAGGTGATTATGCGGATTCGCAGTCACCCTCTAGTATAAAACTAAAAATATTTCCTTGGAATATGTTGAAGATAGAGTTAGTACCCGGTCATTCCAATAAGCGACAACGACTGAACCTGGATTGTCCGCTCGGGTCTTTAAGTCATTTGCTAAATCACTCTAGTAGAATTAGGATAGAGAGAAGCCAAATCTCTTGAATTAGCACATATTGACTTAGACAGATTCGGGTATCTCAGACCTACCTGGACCTGACAGGCTGACTCCCTTGTGTCATAACGGTTTCCGACTTGAAGGCACCTCATTCAACTACTTGCTATGTTGAAGCATTTATGTGCCTTATGTGATAAACCATTGTTCATGGGGGAGGGAAAACTAATTGTGTTTTGTTTTATAAATGGCTCCCAATTTGAAATTCAATATGATCATTGAAAAAACCTGAGATGTTGAAAGTTTGGTGAACATGGTTGAGTACTGCACAACAAAAAATAATAACGGTCTGTCTAGGACACATTCCCTCTCTTATGATTATGAAAGGCAACCCCAACCTCTTGAAGTCCTTACCAGGTACTGGGATAATGAAAAAATGGTCTTTAGGTTCAGAGACTTTGAGATAACCCCAACCTTAGAGGAGATCTGAGATTGCATAGACAGTGTAGGAACCTGTATAAGGTAAAGAAAGAAACCTGACCACAATCTTGTAGTACCTCATAAGCCAACTCCCGGCGGGATTCTTAAGATGTTGTCCCTAGATAGCTCCAATTGGATATTTATCCAGACCATAGCCTTTAGGGATCTCCACATCGGTTTGGGTCTACCCAGGGTTATATTGAGCATTCCGTAGAATTACATTCCTTTATCGCTTGGGAAGCTACTCGACCTCTAGCCTTCGCCATATGCCTTTTAGGAACCATGATATTTCTCAAACACCATCATCGGGCTATAGATACCCGAGTCATCTTTGTCGCTCATGCTATCTTCAATGGCATAACCACCAACGGGGACACCAAATACTATGACCTAGTCCAATTATCCTTGTCGACATCTATCGAGCTTTAGGTCAATATTGAAACCTACATGGGTACTTCTAAGGTTGTAACCTCTTAGTTCAATGGTGGATCATTAAGCACCTCCATAAAACTGAGGTTCCATCATACCGAGACCCTGCCCATAGAGAGGATGACCTTGTAGTCACTTACCCACATTTCGGGACCCAATCCAAAGAGAGGTGTGCTTTCATATTTTCTAGGCTCCGAGAGGATAGCATCCAATGGAGATTCCCTGACTTCTACTTTGAAACCATATTCGTGGGAGGCCAAAAATGTCCTTTCCTACCACTTATGGGGATTCATGGAATATGACCATATGCATTTCTTCAGGTCCTATGACAGATCGAAAGGGAACATGTAATTACCAAAATTGGAAATATGGGGGAGTATGTGCATAACTATGAGGGTGACAAGATCGAAAAAGTTGCTGACATCATCCGAAAGTGGAATGGGTGAATCAGATTGGGTCCATAGACTTTAGCCGATGAACCTCATCACCCAAGTCGTGATGAAAACTGGATGAGAGCACGCTTGCAAGGTACTCTTGCATCGGGTCCTAACCTCTATAAGTCTAAATAAGATCGGGATTCAAAAGCTGATATCTAAGCTCATTGCATTCCGAGACAAGCGAATGATCGGAATGCCAAGTACCAAGAGAATATACAGCATGATTAGGTTATCATAGCCAGTTTGACCGAGGAGGTATACTTCACTAATAATTGTCTCAAGGATTTAGATGCTCATATCAAGGAGGTTATGGATATTTCTACACCGATGACCCCCATAGAGAGGAGTCAACGGGTCGTGTCAATTCTCATCTTCGGATCCAGGACGCCCTTCGAAGAGCCAAGAAAGCTCGAACAGACAGAGCTTCATCATCAGCTACTGGAGGAGACTTTTTCTAATTTAAACTGCTTTACTCATGTTTTGTAATCCCCTCGTGGAAGATATTATTACTTTTAATGAAATGATTATGGGGGCAATGGTTTGATTAACATTTGGCACATTTATGCTTCAAACGATTAGAAGCCTTGGAGTAACGAGGTATAGGAACACAAATGTTATAACTGTTTATGTGCCTCTGTGATGTAACTGCTTATGTACTTTCATGTGTTCCATCTTGAATTCTTGATTGGTCCCACATTCTGGACACTAACCTAAAAGAAAAACAAAAGAAAATACCATAAGTTGTCTAAAATACCTTACTCTTAAAGGTTGATTTGCTACTTATTGAGACTCCAGACAGTCAAAGTGCCACATCATCAGTCATTGACCTGATTAGCGACGAAGAGACCAAAGGGTCGCTTCAGGTCAAGATTCGCAAAATTGTGCGAAGATCGAGTTAGCAAGAGCCAAGTTGAAGGAAACTCTACAAGACCGACTTGGAAAATGCATGTTAACACCTATTTTTTACTCCTAAATACGTCTATTTAATTATTCAGTGTTCTTGAGTCATAAACGGAGTGAAATATACACTTTTACAAAGTGAAAATGATTTTACAAAATTATTCCGATAATATTTTCCATGTTATTTGGTAAAATATTATCGAATATATTATTGTATATCATTTACCTATTTTTTTTTTTTACATATTTTTAAGAAATATCTATCAATTTCTATAAATCAAAGAAGACAATTATTTAATTGATTGTCTAAATTAATTATATTATTTTGATAAATATTTTACTCTATAAAATTAAGAAAATATGATTAATTAAATACGGTGTCAAATATTATCTCACTTTTATTTCTTAATTACATTTTAATCAGGCTTTCGTTTTTAATTTTAGCCTTAGTTGGCCAATTTTGGTCATAATTAAAATTCAAGTGGTTATTTATTAAATTAATCCTTTGCCGCATTTGTAAAATCAATCCTAAATATCCCAACCCTTATTTATTTAAAGATTTGGGCCACTCCTCCCTTTTATTTCGAAGGAGCATTAATTACTCCCTTTACCTACCCCTCACTGCGGCTCAGCCCTGTTCGAGGTAAAACCTCCCCCCTTCTTCTCTCCTCTTACGATTTCTGAACATTCTTAATGAGCTTTGTCTCATTGAGAACGAAAAGCGTGATTTTTCATTGGTCGAAATATTTTTCCTTCCCGAAATTAAATCAAAATCGTGAAAAAATTCAATCTCAAAATTAAGTATTATTGGAACCTTTAAGTAGAATCTAAATACATAGTCTCTGTTTTTATATCTTAAAAACTGAATAAGTTTTCTTTTCGGATTATTAATGAAAAAATGATTTCTCGGCCATTCGTTTTACATAATCTCAAATCTTTAAAAACAAACTTTGCAAATGAGAAAAAATAAAAATCTTGGTTGGAATTTGTCAAAAGATTTGACTTTCCTAACATTGATTTGAATTATTAATTAAGTCTCGAATTGACACCGCTTAATTAAGTTTAATACTTGCCTTTTTTCCAATAAAAAGAAATAATTAATAATCCTTTGTTGATTATCGTTCGGACTAAAAGGAACAAATCCTTAATGGTTGACCTCTTTTAAAATAAAAAAAACTATTTTGGACTCCTTTTCATATATATTTGAAAAAATATAAATCTTTTTTATCTCCTCCAGGAAAGGAAAGATTGTGCGTTTTGAAAGGATTTCAGAGGAAATTGTCTCATCTTTGTTAAAGTGTGTAAAATGTTATTTTTGGCGGAAGATTTTGAAATGACAATATATTTTGCAACTTTTAAACACTAAGAAATTTCATATTATAAGACCCGAGGTCACCTGTATTTTACGAATCCTTAATATCGGGGTGTTTAATACTTTTTTGGAAGATCATTTGAACCCTTACCCGAACTCTGGTTGATTTAGGATTTTTCTCTTAATTTTGGAAAATCTTTTAAATAACGATTTTCCTATTTTTTCTTATAAAGTAGGCGGCGACTATAAAAGTGAACCGTAACAATGTCAAAATGAAAGAGGTCGACGAGATCTTGGAATTCATGGAGAAACTGACTGAAAAGTCTCCCGAAGGAAAATCGCAATACCAAAACTTCCCTGAAGAGGTCAAGACTATGGTGGACGACTATGTCCCTCTGACACACCTACCAGAGAATGACCCAACACTATATGGGGAGATAAGTGGGTACTCGAAGGGGTCACCCTAATCATCAATGAAGTTGCTAATCACTACAGGATGCCACAAGGGCTTTCCCGTAGGTCATATCCAATGTTGTGGGCGATTGCCCTTAAAGCTCGCGATTCTTAGATCAGAGTCATACCAAGGGAAGTGCGAAATATTGAGGTCTTCGATGAAATAAAAGATGTCGGACTGGCACACACTAGCTCCCATGTCCTCCCGACTTGTGCACCTCTTTTTGCTTACAATAAGTGTATGTACCACAGAAGTCATTCTGGCCACGACACGGATGAATATGTGGCCTTCAAGAGAAGAGCCATCAGACTGATTGATGGGAAAGTCAGTCGCAACTTGTGGAGATCTCACTCCCTACTAGTCTATGACTCCCTTATGCCTGGTGATGGAATCACCATGGACACACGACTCAAAGATTCGTACGGTGACATCTTCTCACTCTTGTGCCGCACCGGTAAGGTTCGTACACTCAAGACCATCTGGAAACTCTTCACAAGCACTTCGAGGACGAAGATATGCTTGTACCATTCAGGGGCTCCCGGACACGACATCAAGGAGCGTGAAGCCTTCAAGTTCGAGTTGGAGCATTTGGTTAACACCGATCAGATCTAGCCCATAATACAAGGCCGCTTTCAGAAAAACTGTTGAAAATGCACGGTCGTAAGGATGACGACCCGCCATGGCTTCGAAGAGAAGTCATCTTTTGGGTAGTTTAGGCATCACCTTTTCTAGATTTCAATCATATGTTATCCCTCTCCCACTTTTTTATAAACAAAATCACGTCAGACTTGATGTCCCGAGAAGGGATATGTGGGAAGCCCATATTGGGCCTAGTTAGGGTAAATTTTTTTTATTAAGATTCGAATAGAAGAAATTAGGATATAATTACTATGTAACCCAAACTACGACAGTGGCTGATTTCCCGAGGAGGGATACATAGGCAATCTATATAAGACTCGATCCCTATATTATATAAATTATAATCTCCCCTTATTATAGGATAGTTTCAAGCTCAACAGTGACATGGTGGAAAATCAACCACGAACTTCCAAGCCAAAACTTTAAAAACTAAAAATTGGCCAAAATGATGAAAATATCCCCGGAAAGGAAAAATCAATCAAGAGTTCAGATCGAATACATGAGTTTATGTGCTTTATTTGCAACTTATGAGCAATATCTTATATTATGATTTTCGACTAACGTACTAACATCATCTGCTTTTGAGTTGTTTTTCTTCTTATAGAAAATGATCGATCCGTCACCAGATCTAAAGTCGCGGAAGCATCCCTAAATCAAGACAACCAAGACAACATGACTAGTACTCCCGAGGATACTTGAAACAATAGTGCTATGATTGAGGGCGTGGTCCCTCAAGATCTCCAGAATACCTCGCACTCCGAGGACATAATCACTTTGTTGTTCAAACAAGTTGCCGACCTTCAAGAGTAGGTCGCAAAGAATGAAGCGGCTAACGCTGCCCGAAAAGCAGCTGCTGCTGAGGCAAGAAGGTCTCCACCACCCTTTCCATTTCTAAACTCGCCTAAACCCGAACACTTTCCAAACGCCCATACTGGGGCCTCTTATCAAACACCACATCCACTAAATGTCACCTATATAGCTGGCATCTCTCAATCAATGCCCACTTTTCAGGCGCCTCCGACTTACGCCGACCCTAACATCCACAAAAAAACTACTATCCATGCAACTTCTAGAACTGCGGGCACTCCCGAAAGTTGACCCGCACACCATATTGTATCTTTCCACAACCTAATCACTCCTATTGAGCCCTCGCCACAATTCACTACGAGGAGATGAAAAAGGCCTGGAAGGCCAAGCATGATCGAAGAGATAGAGAAATGGAATAGAAGATGATGGATCTATTTGAGAAAGCTAACAAAGGCTCCCGCAAAGTAACATGACTGAAATATGACAATCTATGCATGCATCCCGATTTGGATTTGTAGGAAGGCTTCAAAGTGCTCAAGTTTGAACCCTTCAACGGTACGGGAAACCCCAAAGCCCATCTGAGAACTTACTGCGACTAGCTGGTCGGCGCCAAAGGATATGAGGCAGTGTTAATGAGGCTCTTTAGCCGAAGCCTCACAAGTGAAGCATCCGAATGGTTCAAAGCATGGTGACAATCACATACATATGATAGAAAAGAAGAGGATTGGGTGGCGTGCCAATCATTGGCTACATAGAGCATTGAAAGTCTGGAGCGCATAATCGTCTCTCTTACGCTGCAAGAGCATCCCAATTTCAAGCTGTTGGTCCCAGCTTCAAAGAAATCGTTATAATCCAAGTTCCTCAAATGGTCATCCAGACTCTAAAAAGGAATTTGCAGCCGTGACCCAAGGTATGACAAGATCAGGGAGATGTTATGATCCCGAAGAGTCGGTGCAAGAAGCATCCCGCAAAGAAACCAATCCAAGAAGGCCCATCACTGATGGGGAAGCTGAACACTTTTGGCGCAGGATGCAGCCAAATGATTACTCCATTGTTGAACATCTACAGAAAACGCTGGCCAGAATTTCAGTGATGTCACTACTCCTAAGCTCTACACAGCATCTCCTATCCCTAATGAAAGTTCTAGACGAAGTCCACATCCCAGCAGGGACAAGTAGTGAAACATTGGCCGACATAGTGGGCCACGTCGTCAGGGCACATTGAATTTCCTTCTCCGACAATGAATTGCCAAAAGAAGGAACGACTCATAAGAAGGATATTCACATCACAATCAAGTGTCGAGATAAGGTTATTTCCAGAGTACTCGTGGATAATGGGGCTAGACTCAATATATGCCTCGTATCAACACTGAAGCAGTTAGGATATGACATCGGAAAAGTACACCAGAGTCGTACTAACGTGAGAGCTTTTGACGGGGCACAACGTGACCTCGCAGGTGAAGTGGACCTCAACATACAAATGGGTCCAGTCGAATTTGTCATAGAATTCCAAGTCATGGACATCAATACCAATTACAATCTCCTATTGGGGAGACCTTGGATACACATGGCCAGAGCTGTGTCATCATCTCTATATCAATCAATGCAGTTTGTCTGGAAAGATCATGAGGTCGTGATCCATTGAGCAGGAAGTATCCACAACTATGCCGACAACTCTGTACCAGTAATTGAAGAGGTCCCAACAAACATTGACTTCCATGTGGTGGAACTGGTGGGATTTTCCCACCGCCGGCCTATAAAATGGTCGCCACCACTATGCTCCAGAGTGGTTTTAAACTCGGCAAGGGCCTGGGAAGAGGGTTTTAAGGCATTAAGGAACCGGTATCCATCCCGGGCAATGAGTATCTCTTTGGACTTGGGTATATACCAAGCTCCGCAGAAGCCTCTGAGGCTGATCAGAAGAAGAGAGGTCCTCTAGAGATGAGAAAGCCTTTCACCAGGTTGTACCAGTCATTCCCGGTCTGCATGCCCATGTACAACGACGGGGACTTAGAAGAAGGTTTGGGGATGTTGTTCTAAGAGGAGAAATGTGCCGCAATATTAGAGGAATGCTTTGAAGCACTCATAATCTGCGATGTTGACCCAGACGAGCAGATGTCTAACTGGACCTCTACCCCATTTTTTTCTCCTTAGTAGAGAGAGAATTTTAAAATTACATTAAAAAATTAGTGAAATCGGCTTGAGGCCCGAGCCTTCACCCTTTATGTGGGTTAACTTTCCAAGTATTGTTCAAAAATGGAAATGACTAGACGATTGATCCGAGTCAGGACTACAGTTTGTAATTTTGTCAAAATTCAATGAAAAGTCTCAGTTTATGCAAAAATGATCTTTAGTTATTTATGTATATAACATGTTTTTACACACTAATGATGCTTTTTCTTGTTTTTCAATAATTATATTAAAACAACTCATAATGTCATGACATATGGTGAGACGAGTGAGTCGAGTGACACAAAGTATGAAGAATATGATGAAGAGGCAGCACTACCAGAGGACCTCATGGACGAGGAAGATCAGTATAAGAATAAACAGATGCCTAATTTGAATGAGACCAAAGCAATCAACCTCGGAGACGGGGAAACAGTCAAGGAAACAAGAATACGTGCGCATTTAGATACACCCAGAAAAGAAGAACTGATAAATCTATTGAGAGAATACGTCGACGTATTCGCATAGTCATACGCGGATATGTTGGGGTTGAGCACAAACACCGTAGCCCACAAACTACCTATCAATGAGGGATTCACCCTAGTTAAACAAAAGATTTGACAGCTCAAGCATGACCTCAACATAAGAATCAAGAATGAGGTAGAGAAACAGATAAAGTCATGGGTCATACGGGTGACCCCCCACCCCACATGGTTTGCCAACATCGTGCTAGTACCAAAAAGGGATGGAAAAATCAGAATCTGTATGGACTACAGAGATCTCAATCGAGCTAGTCCCAAGGATAATTTCTCACTTTCAAACATTCACATACTCATCGATAATTGTGCAAAGCGTGAATTACATTCATTTGTGGATTTCTTTGTCGGTTTATAATCATATTATGATGAGAAAAAATGCTAAGAAAATAACATTTATCACTCCATGTGGAGTATATCATTACTGTGTAATGTCGTTCGATCTCAAGAACGCCAGCGCCGCCTATATAAGAGTAATGACTGCCATATTCCACAATATAATGCACAAGGAAATCGAGGTCTACGTGGATGCCATCATAATCAAGTCGCTAGAAGGCTCCGACTACATCATACATTTGCGAAAATTCTTCGATAGGCTTCGCAAGTTCAATTTGAAATTGAATCCGGCTAAATGCGTATTTGGGGTGCCTGTCGGAAAATTGCTAGGGTTCATAGTCAGTCGTAGGGGCATCGAGCTAGATCCTACAAAGATTAAATTCATTCAAGAGCTTCCACCGCCTGTAACCAAGAAGGATGTAATGAGTTTCCTGGGTAGGTTGAATTACATCAGGCGCTTCATAACACAATCTACAGTGATCATGGAGTCCATCCTTAAGATATTGAAAAGGATGCGCCCACCAAATGAATGGATGAATTTTAGAAAGCCTTCGACACCATCAAGAGATACCTTTCTAACCCATCAGTTTTGGTTCCTCCTAGGTCAATGAGCCCATTGTTGTTGTACTTTTTTGTATTAGACAATGCATTTGGATGCATGTTGGATCATCACGATGAAACAGGAAAGAAAAAACGAGTGATTTACTACCTCAACAAGAAGTTCACCGCCTGTGAGTCAAAATATACTCTGGTAGAAAAGACGTGTTGTGCACTGATATGGATAGCGCAGAAACTGAGGCATTACATGTCGGTGTACACTACTCACTTGATATCCAAGATAGATCCCTTAAAGTACATCTTCTGCCAGCCCGTACCAACATGGAAACTAGCCAAGTGGCAAATGCTATTGAGTGAGTTCAACATCAAATAAATAGCCCAGAAAGCCGTCAGAGGGCAAGTATTAGCTGATTTTCTAGTAAGAAGTCTGGTCGTTGAAGATCTAGCATCGTTATGGATGTATTTCCCGGACGAGGAGATAATGGAAATCGAAGAAGAAACAGTCGAGGTCTATTCAGGATGGAAAATGTCCTTCGACGGTGCAGTCAACTACAAAGGTTCTAGAGTCGGAGTAGTTTTGGTTTCAGGAATGGGTAACATTACCCGATGGTAGTCAAACTCATTTTCCAATGCATAAACATATAACAGAGTACAAAGCACGCATCTTAGGTCTTCGTGTGGCCATTGACATACGCATACAAGAAATCTTGGTAATTAGAGACTCAGATTCGCTAATTCATCAGGTTCGGTGAGAATAAGCCACCAAGAATAAAATGATCTTACCATATGTCAACCTGGTAAAAATATTATGCAACAGATTAAAAAATGATCAAACTCCAGCATACACTAATGGCTCGTAATGAATTTGTCTATGCTCTTGCAACTACAATATCCATGATCCAGCACCCAGAAAGCAGTCACATCGACTTGGTGGAAATTAGCATCAGGAAAGAACACACCTACTATTCCCATATAGAAACGGAACTCGGCGACAAACCATGGTATGTCTACATAAGTACATATCTAGAAAAAAAAGACTACCTCGAGAACGCCACAGCCAATCAAGAAAAGACCATCAGAAGAATGGCCAATGACTTCTTCTTCAACAAGAGAGTACTCTACAGGAGGACGCCCGACCTAGGACTACTCAGATATGTTGATGCCGTTGAGGCCACAAAGCTACTCAAAGAGGTACACCCCAGAACTTACGGACCTCACATGAATGGGTTCATCCTGGCCAAGAAGATTTTAAGGGCATGTTACTACTAGATGACAGTGGAAATCGATTGTAGTTGATTCATGCAAAGATGTCATCAATGCTAGATTCACAGAGATTTGATCAAGGTCCCTCCGAATGAACTTAATATCATGAGCTGACCTTGGAAATTTGTAGCTTGGGGCATGTACGTCATTTGTCCCATAGATCCAACAGCCTCCAACGGACATCACTTCATCCTGGTCGCCATAGACTAATTCACAAAATGGGTTGAAGATACTTCTCACAATTTAGAAACGAAGAAAGTGGTAGCTGACTTTGTGCGTTACAATATCATCTGCCGATTGGGCATTCCATAGTCAATCATAACATATAATAGAGCAAATTTGAACAGCCACCCGATGAAAGAAATCTGCAAATAATTCCATATCACTCATTGGAATTCGACCGCATATAGGCCATAGATAAATTGAGGCATAGAGGCCATAAATAAGAACATTAAGAGAATCTTAAGGAAAATAATCAATAACTCCAAGTGTTAGCATGAATAGTTGCACTAGGCGTTGCTGGGATACCGAACAACCACTCAGACCTCAATTGGAGCAACTCCATATTTGCTCGTCTACAACACTGAAGTTGTGATACCAGCCGAGGTAGAGATACCCTTACTCGGAATCATACAAAAAGCAGAATTAGATAATGCAGGGTGTGTCTGCAAGAGATATGAGCAATTGGTTCTGATCAACAAGAAAAGAATAGTCGTCGTATGACACGGTCAACTATATCAATAGAGAATGACACTCGCCTTCAACAAATAGGTAATAACTTGAATCTTTCAGATAGGACAACTTGTGCTTAAGCGCGTATTTCCACACAAAGACAAGTACAAGGTAAAGTTCGTACCCAACTGGGAAGAGCCTTGCATGGTGCGCAATGTACTATCATGAGGAGCTATCGTCCTAGATGAAATGGACTGTCAAGAGTGGCCCAAAGCAATCAACTAAGATGCAATCAGGTGGTACTACACATGAAGACATGTTTCTCAAGGCTTGTAATCATTCACTTGTAATCACATTTCTTTACTTGTAATCGCATTTTTTTTCTTGTAATCGCACTTCTCTGCTTGTAATTGCATTAGAAAACCAAATCAATTTTGTGTAATGAACTACGAGAGGACCTGATTCCCAAACAAAAACAAAGGGATATGTAGGCGTCCATTATGGACTCGGTCGCAATATTACCCAAACCCATTATTTCATGTAATATGAACTACGCTTGGACCTGATTCCAAAAAAGGGATACGTAGGCGCTCTTTTGAGCTCGGTCGCATTGTTATAAAAATCAATCATATTTACCTCGAACTATGTTTCGACCTGATTCCTGAAATGGGATACGTAGGCACTCTTCGAGCTCAGTCATACGAAATAAAACATTAAAATAAACCCCTAGAAAACCTCAAAGATATAGAGAAATTGAAGAATCTCCCTAACACAATATAAACTAGGGCTGAAATTTTGAGAGGATATCAAAAATTCCACCAACAGTCCGGCTCAAAGGATCAGCCATTCAAAGCTCATAAACTGGGGCTGAATTTTTTAGAACAACTCAAAAATTCCTTCAAACGCATATTGGCCCAAGAGTCAATCGGTCCAAAATATGTAACTGGGGCAAAATTTTTGAGAATGCTAAAAAATTTCATCACGGTCAAGACGAAGAGCAAGAGTAAAGTGTCGAAGACATTTAGAAAATCTCGCTCAAATGAACAATGTCATGACATGAGTTCACAATATTTTTACATATAAAATGATTTAGAGATATTCTTTTTTTCAAATATTTTCATTCCTAACATTTTCTCTCACTATACCGTGGTTGAAAAAAAGGTCGAGACTAGTGAATGGAGAAACAACACAACGAGAGTCAGCACCATGGATCGACCATATAGGAAACTAATGAATCTTTCTTTAATTGTAGGTCACTACAATGTCATCAATAGAACGACGGGTTTTCCTACAAACTTGTTTGCTCATGATTGAAATATGTACAACAAAAGCTGCTCCAATACTAGAAAAATCACTACCAGGCCTCGAGAGCCACCAAACAAAATAAGGACACGATGTCGGAAAATACCGTAAGAGGCGTAAGGTACAAATACAACCTAACCTTGAGAGTCAAGAGTCGAATGATATAATTTCTGCCGAAAGGTCATGGTCTTCATTCCATAGAGTCAGGTGATGTTATTCCAGCGAAGGGGCAACAATCTTTACTCTAATTTATAATATCAGCCGAAACGTCATGGTCTTCATTCCATAGAGTCAAGTGATGTAATTCCAGCCGAAAGGTCATGGTCTTTATTCTATAGAGTCATGTGATGTAATTCCAGTGAATGGGCTGCAATCTTCACTCCAGTTGAATGATGTAATGCTAGCCGAAAGGTCGTAGTCTTCATTCCATAGAGTCACGTGATATAATTCTAGTGAAGAGGTTGCGGTCTTCACTCTAGTTAAATGATGTAATGCCAACCAAAATGTCATGGTCTTTATTCCATAGAGTCAGTGATGTAATTATAGCCAATGGGTTGCGGTCTTCACTCTAGTTAAATGATGTAATGCCAGCCGAAATGTCATGGTATTTATTCCATAGAGTCAGGTGATATAATTCCAGCGAAGGGGTTGCAATCTTCACTATAGTTGAATGATGTAATCTAGCTGAAAGGTCGTGGTCTTCATTCCATAGAGTCAGGTGATGTAATTCCAGTGGAGGGGTTGCGGTATTCACTCCATTTGAATGATGTAAGGCCAGCCGAAAGGTCGTGGTATTTATTCCATAGAGTCAAGTGATGTAATTCCAGCGAAGGGGTACGGTCTTCACTCGAGTTGAATGATGTAATGTCAGCCGAAAGGTCGTGGTCTTCATTCCATAGAGTTAGGTGACGTAGTTCCAACGAAGTGGTTGCGATCTTCACTCCAGTTGAATGATGTAATTCTAGCCAAAAGGTCATGGTCTTCATTCCATAGAGTCAGGTGATGTAATTCCAGTGAAGGGGCTGCGGTCTTCACTCTAGTTGAATGATGTAATACCGGCCAAAATATTGCAGTTTTCATTCCAAGAGTCAATGATGTAATTCCAGCCAAAATGATGTGGTCTTCATTCCATAGTGTCGAATGATGTAATTCTGTCCAAAAAGTTACAGTTTTCATTCCAAGAGTCAATGATATAATTACAGCCGAAATGTCGTGGTCTTCATTCAATAGTGTCGAATGATGTAATTCTGGCTGAAAGGTTGCAGTCTTCATTCCAAGAGTCAGTGATGTAATTCCAGTCGAATGACTGTGGTCTTCACCCTAAGTTCGAACGATGTACTTCCGGCCAAAAGTCGCAATCGTCAGTTCCCCTAAAATCAGACTACATGATAAACAACAACTATCAAGGAGATCCAGACAGTGTCAGAGGTGTCACCCGCTCGAACTCCCCAGCAAGTCAACAGAGCCAGACAGTGTCATATGAGGCCCCTGCTCATAAAAATCACCTAAGAAGGTACAACAAAATGAAACCACGCAGGTACAAAAATATAAAATATAATAACCAACACACATATCTCAATATATGGAGATAAGTCAAAGCTACTGAAGGCAGAAACACCAGATCCGGACATGTGTGAGAAAATGTGGAACTTGTTCTTGGGCAGTCAGTCAAAAATATGTATCAACGAGAGTCAAGCTCTCTGCACATGAGCTTGAACATCACTCCGCATTGACCTCGCTCGCAAATCACAAAGTTTTACTTTTAAAACCTGCAACTAGAAGGGTCAAATGCATTCCCATATAAGATATACTCTTTTCGGGTCATCGAGGTGAACTACAAGTGACCTAATTCCTGAAACTGGGATATATAGGCTACTCAATCTCCGAGGTTTGATCACATTCCAATAAAATTATTCTGGAGCTTCCCAGTCTGATACCTTTGTTTTATTGACTTTTAGCAGTTTAATTGGGTCGAACTACAAGTGGCCTGAATTCTCATGTAACCTGATATATATAGGAAATCTAGAGACTAGGGTCCGACCACAATTTTTTAAAAAATTCAAAAAAAATAAGTAACTTCCTATTGGTCGGCTAAAAACTAGGTCAGTAAAATTTCACTGCTCAGGGATGGTCTAGCCATCCCTGAACAATGAAGGGGCAGTTGTTGACACCTAATGTTTACCCTCCAATAATTTTATTTAATTATACAAGATTCCCGGGTCACAGACCGAGTGGAATATACTTTTTACAAAGCGAATATAATTTTACAAGATTATTCCGGGCGTATTTTGTCATTTCATTTGACAAAATATCACTTGATATATATATATTTTATATCATATCTTGATTTTACATAATTTTGACCGTTAATAATAATTTTGGAATTTTAAACTGACAATTATAATGTAATTATCTCAAAAGAATTTTAAAAGTTAAAGCATTAGTGTTCCGCTCCGGAAAATTTGGGAAATTATTAATTAAATTAATAAAGGAGTTACTTCTCAATTTCAAGTCGCATTTAAAATTAAAAAGACGTTTGCATGGTTTAATTTCCTAAATCTTAATTAGTATTAAATTTGGGCTTAAAACAAAGCTTTTATCTAAATTAGGTTATTTACGAAATTATTCGATTATTTTCTAATTTAAAATGTGATCACATTTGTAAAATGTAGCAACATTTGCTTAATTTCATTTTAATACACGAATTGGGCCTTCATCCTCTTAATTTGGCCAAGCCCAAGGCACCTTAGCCCTGGACCCGACCCAATTCCACAAACCAAAGCGTAAAAGGGCATAATCCCTCTTTTTCTCCCCCTTTATGCTTTGGGAAAACCCTAGCCGCAGCAAGCCACTTTCGTCCACATTGCCAAAGATGGCAAAGGTTCAGAGTACGATTATTTTCTGTATTTTCATAGGGTTGAGAGAGGAAAGAGCATTAAATGCTCTCCTCTTTCATCTCTCACGCCACTCGCCCCTCTTTGTACCTTTTCGTACTAGCATTTATTATTCTATTATCCGATCTATGATTTGAACTCTCAATTTCAATTGGTTGAGAACTTTAGAGGAAATTTTCCCCTCATTTCTTTGTTCTCCCACATCGATCCATTAGGGTTTACTAGGGCTTCATATCTCCCTATAAATACAGACTTGTTCTCATTGTGTCAGAGGTTTGAAACTTGATATTTGGAATTCACATTAATTGAGAGCCATAAATCGAGTTTAAATCGACCAAACATACTTATGTTGGATCCAAACCGTTTGGTGAAACGCAAAATTAGTATATTTGGTCATTCACAACTGAAATCGTTCATGTATTTCGTGTGTTTGCGGGTTTGGAAGTTCAGAGTTGAGAATTAAAAAATCTTCGACCTTTTGGCTGCCTCCACACAAGGTAAATGTCTCTCATTTAAACCTTTTTATTTCAATTTTTATTGTTTCCCGTGTGTTTACGTGATTAGTTGAATAAGATGCTTAATAAGTTAGCCTAAGACTAATTATGGTTATGTACACTGTTTGAATTAAATTAACATCTACATATGTTAGTTAAGAACCTGTATTAGCTAATATGCAGACTAGTTATACTTGAAATAGTGCTGATGTGCTAATTTGAAGTTTGTTTAAGCATGATTAAGGACTGTTATGTTCATTGAGTTGATTGTTGAGCATGTTTAGTTCATACTAGTGTTCATGACTGTGTTTGTTAGCATGTTTAGGACATTGATGATACTTAATATGATAGTGTAAGCATGATTAGATAGGTTATATGGTTGTTATGATTGTTAGATTAATATTCAACATGCTTAGTTAAATTATATGTGATTAGTATACAATACTGTGGCTGGTTGTGCTCAATATATTGATAGCCAATATGTTTTGGTTGTTAAAGACCATTGTGTATGGTCATTATTATGATTGTTAGTGTTGTTTAGGCTATTGTTGACATTGTTTGATACTATAAACATGCTTATGTTTACCATGTTAACATGAGAACTTTTTAAACCATATATAGGTTACTTTAGTTGATATAATACTCAACATTTTTAGTTTTAATATTTGTTGTGTATGTGTGAGATGTTTAAATGATATTAAGGTGGTTTGTGTGTTCATTTCAAGTTTGTTAGGTAGTTCATGGTAGCTTAGTGTGTTAAGTGTTTGTTTGTACATTTTGAATCAGCATGCTAGTTGACCAAATGCTTAGGATTACTCCATGGAAAGACTGTGTTGGTTTTTATAGGCATTGCTAGGTTGATGTGATGCTCCCACTACTATTTTGAGGTCCCTTTGATTATGTGTGATCTATTTAAATGATCTTGAGTCAAGTGAAGTTATAGGGATGTTATGATTGGTCCGGGTGTCATGTTTGAATATATGGGCAAGTGAAAGTGGTATTTTCTTGATCTTTCGGGGCTATTTGAATTTGATTGTTGCCCGAGTACCCATCCAAGAAATAATAGTAAGATTTTTCTGCCAACCTATCAATCATTTGATCAATAAAAGGTAAGAGGAAATGATCATTCCTTGTAGCACTATTCAACTTTCGGTAATACATGCAAACTCTCCATTCGATTATCGTCCTCATTGATATCAACTCATTTTTATCATTTGGGACCACCGTGACCCTTCCTTTTTTGGTACACATTGCACGGGGCTCACCCATGCACTATCGGAAATGGAGTACACTACCTCGGCATCTAACCACTTGATAATTTTCTTCTTGACAACTTCTTGCATTTAGGGGTTTAACCTCCTTTGATGGTCAACACTTGGGGAACTATTCTCTTCAATATGGATTCGATGAGTACATACACTCGAACTTATCCCTAGGATGTCCGCAATAGTCCACCCAATTGCCCTTTTGTATGTTTTCAAGATAGACAATAGATATTTCACTTGGCTTTCATTGAGCTTTGATACGATAATAAATGGCAAATAGTCATTTGTCCTAAGAAACTTGTACTCCAAATGGCTTGGAAGTAACTTGAGATCAAGGGTTGGCGGTTCCTCAATAGAAGGCTTGAGAGGAGGAACTCCACGATTTTCCAAGTCCAAGGTCAAACGCGTAGGGGCATAAGAATAGGACCCTTGGCCCTCATGAGCAAGCACGGCTCCGCAATCCCCTCAACTACCTCATCATCATGGTTTAACAACACCTCCATCATAGCCCCTTCAATGACATCAACCTCGGCATTCAATTCTACCTCATCATCAATCGCATCAATCATTGAAATCACCCACATATCCATAGATTGTTTCATGGACTTGCATACATGGAAGGTAACCTCTTCATGATTCATACGGAACTTTAATTATCCACTTTCCATATCACATATTGCTTTCTCCATCGCTAAGAATGGTCGTCCAAAGATTATGGGAACATCATAGTCAACCACACAATTCAATATCACAAAGTCGATTGGGAATATAAATTTGTCAACTTTCACAAGCACGTCATATGATACCCATTGACTTCTTCACCGTCCTATCCGCATGAGAAACCTCATACTTGTAGGTAGGGGGTTGCCCAAACCTATCTTCTTGAAAATAGCGAACGACTGATGTTTGCTCAAAGGTCACAAAGAGCTTTTGTGAATTGGTACACTCTAATGATGCACGAAATGTTGAAAGCACCGAGATCCTCTTGCTTCTTCACAATGGAACTAGAATCAATGGTGCTGCATTGGTGCGTAACATTCATCGTCTCAAAACTCACTCTTCGCTTCTTTATGATCAAATCCTTCATAAACTTAGCATACCCCGACATTTGCTCCAAGACTTCAACAAGTGGAATATTGACCAACAATTGCTTTAGCATCTCTAAGAACTTATTGAACTTTACATCTTCAATCCTTTTGGCAAATCTTTGTGGAAAGGAAGGACGAGGCCTTGGAATAGGCTTCAAGGCTTTGGAGCCCCCTCTTCTTTGTCGTTCCCTTCTTCACTTTCAAGAACCTTCTCTTTCTCATCAACCTTTTCTTCAATCAAGACAAAATCATACATCATCTTGTTATCACTCTTTTTGGCTTTTCAACCACAATCAACCTTTCATCTACCACATTCATCGGCATCTTCGGTTCCTCCAACACTTTCCCACTTCTAGTAGAGATAAATAGACAATGAGACACCTCTCTCCCTTTGTTTCTTGAATTGGCTACCATATTACTAGGAAGAGTCCCCTTTTTGTCTTCGGTTTAGTGTGAAAGCGATTTGCTTAGTTGGATCTCTAGTTACTTGATAGATGTTGATGTGAGGATACAAGATTGTTGAGCTCTTTTATGTTGACCTTGGACTTGTCTTGATTTTTCAACACCCTAGATATCATCTCTTCAAGTTTTGAACTAGCGGGGTCGCTAGTAGACTCACGATTATGGTAAGGAGGAGGTTGGGTAGGTTGTTATTAAGCTTGCCCTCTAAGTGAAACATAGGAGTTGGTGCTACAGTTTTGGTACCCATTATTATTGTTCTCTTTCCATCCCCTTTATTTATCTCCCTCCAATTAGAGCCGCCTTGATCATTCCTCCAACCTTGATCCTGCCTTGATTACTAGATTGCCACGATTGGCCCGATCCTTGGTAATTAGGGTGGAACCCCCCTTCCCCCTTGCACGTTGTTCACAAAGTTCACGTATTCTTCACTTTCATTGTACCATTCATGATCATAGGGTACTATCTCGGTTGCACTTTGTTTAGGACCCATGCTAGTAACTGCATTCACTTTCTTGATCCATTTCTCAATCACATGTTTGGTAAGGGCCGCCATTTGGGTCATCAATTGCGCCATGGTCTTGTCCCTTCCTTCCTCATTCTTCAATGTTTCTCTACACATCAGCTTAGAAGGACTACCCCCAACTACCTCCAACGATCTTGTATGCCAAGCATGATTTATCTTAGTTAGCTTATCAATAAGCTCACTCACCACGATAAAAGAGTTATCCATCAAGGAACCCTCCGTTATGTTGTTGGACACCGACTTGTTGATCTAATCGAGCGCTCGATAGAATGTTTGTAGTAAGACATCATCACTTAATTCATGGTTGTAGCATTGTTTGAGCTTATTTTTTAACCTTAGCCATGCTTCATGCAAGACTTCACCCGGCAATTGAAGGAACGTCAAGATCTCATCTCGGAGTTGGAGCATGCGAGCCAGCGGAAAGAACCTCTCAAGGAATGCCTCTACCAACTCGGTCCATGTAGTGATGGACTCAGAAGACAAGTCATCCAACCAAATAGTAGCCTCCTCCATTAAAGAGAAGGGGAAGAGCCTTAGCTTCACGGCTTCTTTGAACACGTTGGGATGACAGAATTAAGGCACACCTCATTGAAGTTCCTTAAGTGCCTATTCGGGTCATCAGATGTCGATCCTCCGAATAGACCCTTGTTATTAAGCATGTGGAGAATGGTGGATGTGATATGGAAACTTGCATTCCCCAAAATTTGGGATGGCCGGATGGCATTAGCAAATGCGGCCATCTCTATGTTTTCCTCATTATCGGATAAATCCATCATAGCACCTACAACATAAAAACAACAAGTAAATATAAATTTAGAAATAAAGTTCTTAGCAAAGTAATAATACTACAAATAGAAAATTTCAAGACCTTATCCCCCGACAACGGAGCCAAAATTTAATCTCGCCCAAATTACACCTTAATATGGTATGACGCGGTCATTATCAAATATATTAACCCAACTAGGTTAGTGTCGAATTTCACGAGGAATACGATGAGAAATTATACTATTCGCGTTGTATTATGGCTTTACTAATTATTTTACTCCTATGGTAACCAAGTTTGTTTGTTTGTTTGTTTTAACTATTCAAATTATCAAGTCAATTAATGGTGAAAGAATCAAGTAATTAGAGATGTTAGGGTTGTGACTTAATTCATGGAAGTGGTGTTGGATTTTTGCTTAAGTAAGTGCATTTAGTGTGGTACGGGCAATGGGGACTATTATTTAGATGAGAATTTCTCAATTGACCCACCTAATTTCACTTTAGGCTTTCTCAAGCTCTAAGATGTGATATATATGAACACCCATTGATACCCTTAGTTTATTCCATCCTAATTAAAGTTGGGAATCATTAAATGGGGTTTAAAGCCCCAAGTCCTAATCAACTTACCCCTTTCCTAGACTCTAATCTCCCTTTTCAAGTTTGACTAGAGACAATAGGCAATAAAGAGATGTTTGCAACTAACTCTTAAACATTAAGAGTGAGGGGTAGTTGAATCCCACATTAATACACAATTTCATGTTTATGAACTACCCCAACTATCACATTTGTTTATTTCATCACAACCCCAACCTAAGTCTATCCACTCATATTAACTATTAAATGCATAACAAAGCAATAAATGAATAGAGACATAATGAACATAAAAGAAGGCTTACAACAATTTTGTATAAATAATAGATTGTCTTTTACACAATGGACGAAGTAAAGCACCAAGAATCTTTGAAATGAGAACTCAAGATGAATAGTGTATTATGTCTCATCAAAGCAAGACAACATGAAGAACAAAGTTATAGTGACTAGAATCTAGGGTACAAGATAGGAATTAATGTGTTAAATCACAAAATCCTAGGTTGGATTAAATAGGGATATAATTTTAGACTACACAGAATTACAAAACTGCCACCGCCTGAATCACTCTGCGACCGCAGAACAGGACCGCAGACTTAACATAGGGTTTGCAGAGTTGTTTCTTGTCTGGACTGTCTGAAACTGCGGCTGGAAGTACGGTCCGCAGAAGTGTCTTGAGACTTCGCAATCTGAGTTGAACTCAAACTGAATAAGTGGTTCACAAACCGGATTACGGTCCGCATAATGAAAGTACAGATCGTAGTTTGGGTCGCACTTCGGGGTCTGAAATTCTTTTTCTCACTGTCTATTTCTGCGACATGGCTACCATTCTGCGACCCACAATCTGGTTTTGTGGTGCGCAGAAGTGGTCTTCTCAATAGTTTTTTTCTTTTTTGGCACTTTTATCCATATTTCAGCACATTTTCTCACTTTTGGTGTCCCAATGTAAAAATCCTATAAAACCCAAAATAACATAAGAAACGACTACTACAAAATAACATAGAACCAACCATAGTCAATCTTTCTTTGTTGTTAGTCGTAACTTTTAGTTTTATTTTAGTTGCTTGAGCACAAGCAAGAGTTTAAGTTGGGGGTGTTAATGTGCGGTGAAATTACGCATTTTTGATACCTTTTTCTTAAGCTTTTTTAGCCCTTTAAGTAAGTTTTAATATCATTTCTTATGTTTATATTGAGTTTGTAGGAATTTTACCTCGGGACACCAGAAATGAGGAAAAGAACATAAACATGGACAAAAATATCATAAAAAGAAAGAAATGCAACAAAGACTAGATATGTGGACCGCAGAATCAGACTATCGACCGTAGATGGGGAGACTGTATCGCAGATTCTAACAGTGAATAGAGAAATTTGGAGCCTTGAAGTGTGACCCACTATGCGGCGCACTTTCGTTCTGTGAATCGCATTTCGGTCTGCGAATCACTGCTCCACAACAGTTCCAGCTCAGATTGTGATGCTTCGAAGCATTTATGCGGACCGCAGTTCAGTTCTGCGGACAACACTATCTGTCGATGTTCAAGACAGTCAAGCATAAAGACTACTCTGCGAACTCTAAACCCACTTTGTAGACAGCAGACCTGTTCTGTGATCCCATTCCGTGGTCACGGAGAGGACGGCGGTGGCATTTTTATAATTAAGGGTAGTCAAAATTTTGGGTCTCTATATAAGGCCTTGTCTAGGATTTTGTAAAGAGACATTAAGAATTCATTACACAATACACCAACTCTTAAGAAAATTTTCTCCAACATATTTTGAGAGCTTAGAAGAGGGAGAACAAGCTTTAGAGGCTAGGGTTTCATCACCCATCACCTTGGAAGTGAAGAATTGAAGCCATTAATGAGAATTTCTTACTTCATCTCTTTATTTCCTTGCTTTGTATTGTTATATTTGGTGTGGGTGATGACTTTGGACAATAAAATTGTATAAGACTTCTTGAGTAGTAGTTGTATTTAACTCTTGTTGCTTTTGTATTGTTTATTTCTTGCTATTTATAAAATGAGTCTCTTACTTATTTAATTAATCTTGTTCTTGAATGTTTCCAATGAGATTAGCTAACCATAAGGCTTGCCCATCTATCCTTAATTAAATTTGAGAGTGAAAATTAGGGTTTGGGATATATTGATTATCACGATTTGGGATTCTAAAACTCATCTAATGGGTTTAACCTAGAGATAGGAAAAACCATAGTGTAGTTTAAAATTGGAATGTGATTAATGCTTCTTAGTTTGATTCGAGAGAATAAGCTAAGATAAACCCGCTAAATAGTCGAGAGACATTAATGGGTAATTGAAATTTCAAGACTAATTTGCTAGACTCATAATTAATTAGTGGTAGATAATTACTTGCAATGGATCATTGTTGATTTTAAGTTAAATTACTACGTTCCAAAGCCCCGATTTCCATAGCTTGTGCCCCTATTAGTTAGCTTTACTTTTATTAGTTTTTAAATAAAAATCAATTATTAAAAATCATTTGGCTTAGCTTAATTAGTGACAATTTCATAACTAGCTTAGTTGCCCAAATATATTGTTCCATGTGGAATCGACCCCGACTTTTAGTTGAGTAAATTATATAGCGATGATCGTTTACACTTTCTCTTTGAGAAGTGGATTTGGACGTTATCAATATTCAATTTACCATAAGAATTTATGAAAATGGAACCATAAAAAGGAAGTATAATTATGATTATAATTTAGGGCAAACACTTCTCTCTATCCTATGATTTTAGAGTTTAGACTACATAAGCTAGCTGTGACAAAAGATTGACAAATTAGTATAGTAAAAGGAACACTTTTGGATTACGTAGAATATAATTTATCCAATGTCTGGTACACCTTCAACCTTGATCTCTTTCTGGAATTAGCATTTAGCAGAAATATTCAAGAGTGAGAAGGGCTTCCTCTCCTTCTTTTTTTTTTTTTACAATTGTTAATTACTTTTGCTTGTTGGATATATTTTCTGTTCTCGTGAAAAAATTTCACCAGTTATCCCTTTTAAGGATAACTGTTTAACAGATAACCTTCTTTTTATTTCCTTACAATTTATGAATTTTCTAGACCATAGTCTAAAGATCCTTTTTAAGTAAACATAAAATCTATAAGAAATCATTACATCACGGTCTAAAATTATATAAATTATTGCAAATTTTAAAATAATCTAATATTTTATCTGTAAGATTAAGTAATATATTAGCAAACATTAAATCTGAATCTAACGTTGTAAGGTAATTTTCCGAAGACTAATTTGCACAACCTTTATAAATAGGAACAAAATTTAAATAATAACCTAAAAAGGAAACATTTGGGTAAATTAACCGTTGATTCCCTATCTTCTCCTCAAAAGTTTTTAACTTGATTCATATCAAACTTTTTAAAGAAATTATCAATATAGTGGATGTCAGTGGTAGATCAACAATTTCTCTTGGGGGTTTACATATACTCATAATTATTGTTATAATTAATAATTAAAATTGAGAAGGATGTTTTGATTGAATTAAAAAGAAAATGTCGTTGACCTTTGTACACTGAAAAATTAAACTTGCGATAATTTGACACTCTACGAATTGTGCTGGACTTGATTAGATAGGAATACTTACAAGTTATCCAACATTAAATCTTTTATACCAAACATTAAAATATGAAAAAGACAACCTAAGATCGGGAACAAAATTCTTTATAAAGGATAATTTGTTATTGTCATAAAGGGCCAAGTATAGAATAGACAGTTACGTTTAAAATCAATGCAAATATGCATTCCGGGCATAGATAGATGACAAATGAGAGAAACTTAAAATCTATCTGAAGGCCTGTAGCGTGAGTTCGAATTCTGGTGGGATCAATTTGTTATCTTCTGGAATAGGACATTGTAGGTGATATCAGTTGTTCTGTTCTCAAATCCTAATCATTCAGACATATCCCGCGATTTACTGGTAATAGTGCTGAGGAATCTAGACTACTATCTCCACGTAAGTCGAGAAGCTGGATATGAAGAAAAAAAATATGCAATCGACAATACAAGTT
The DNA here is from genome assembly GCA_029783415.1 of Anisodus acutangulus. NCBI lineage: Eukaryota > Viridiplantae > Streptophyta > Magnoliopsida > Solanales > Solanaceae > Anisodus > Anisodus acutangulus. Next base: position 12,921,254 of record CM056502.1, on the reverse strand, counting down.
GATCCCATATGAATACCTCGTTTTCATTTATTTTTGCCCTTTACTATTTTGGGTTCTTTTCTTGCAACAGGAAGTTGATGTGATGCTTTAAAAGTTTAAATTAAATAATACATAATTGTTGCAGATTTAAGTAGTTGTCTGTCATTCTTGCACGTTCAAAGTAAGAACTTAGAACAAAATATTCTTGAATGTCACACTCTGAAATTACAGTCAAATCAAAGAAAAGATAGGAACTTTGATAGTGAAAAATCAAAACGAGCCACCAATCAAATCCCAAAATTAAATCACCACACTTTAGCGAAAACCCAACAATTAAGAAAAAGAAAGATATCAACTTTTACTGTGATGAATCAGAAGTAAGTACCTTGAGGAGAATAGACCCACCCATCAGAACCGCAAACTCACGATATTTTCATATACAATTAAACACAATAAACATAGCCATCCGTTGGCACACCGATGTAAAGTATGAACGTTATTGATTTGGATTGTGCCGTAATGAGTACTACAAGTTCGAATAGCAAATTAGATAACAAGGTTATTACTCATTAGCCATGTCGAATTAAGTTTCATTTTATTCAAATGGGTTTCTCGTCAACTCCTTCTATGATTATTTTTTCATGTGTTACACATCTAAAGGCTATTAGTTCTGGAGTTACAATTACTCATAATTATGTATATATTTAGAATTTCTTAAGAAACAAAACTTCGAAAACATAATTATGACGAATTAGTACTTAAGAAGTTGATTCTTCAAAAGATGAAAGTTGCGGAGATGAGGATGCTAAGATGGATGTGTGGGCATACAAGAAGGTATAGGATTAGAAATGATGATATACGAGACAGAGTGAGAGTGGCCTCGATGGAGGATAAGATGCGGGAAGCGAGGTTGAGATGGTTTGGGCATGTGCAGAGAAGAGACACAAATGCCCCAGTGCGGAGGTGTGAGAGGCTGGCTATGGACGGGTCAGGAGGAGTAGAGGTAAGCCGAAGAAGTATTGGAGAGAGGTGATTAGACGGGATATGGTGTAGGTGCAACTTACTGAGGACATGACCTTAGATAGGGGGTTGTGGAGGATACAGATTAGGGTAGTAGGTAGTCGAGCGTAGTCCTACTTACGCTTGCAAACTGATAGTTGTAGTGGTATTATTGTAGGCTCGCTTAGCCTATCATACTAATAGGCGCAGTATTGCTTTATAGTCACCGGTAGTTGGATTTCTGCTGCTATGTGTTCTTTAGTGTACTTAGTGTACTTTGTTTAGCTTATTTACATGCGCTAGTTACTGCTTGCTTTTTCAGAATGCGCTATCATGACTTATTCGCTTTTGATACCAGCATTTTCATAATGCTTTAAATTTTGAACCGGGTCTGACAGTTTCTATTGCTTTGCTTTTGCTTTTGCTTTGTTTGTGCTTATGCTTTGTCTTGAGGCGAGGGTCTCGCGGAAACAGCCGCTCTACCTATCAAGGTAGAGGTAAGGTCTGTGTACACTCTACTCTCCCCAAACCCTGCGTTGTGGATTTCACTGGGTATGTTGTTGTTGTTACTTAGCGCAATTCCAAGAATACCCTGAATAAGGCGTCGTTATTAAACAAGCTGGATTATTAAATTCTACAAGTAACTCTCTCTTAAATAGTTAAATTACATGGAGACTAGTTAGTTATATGGTATTTTAATGCTTATATTGTTTGTCAAAATTGAGGAAGAAACATTGTTGAGGTGTATCTAATGCATGCAACTTAAGGAGGACAATAATTAAGTTGCTGCTAAATAAAACATAGCAGGTTTTAACGGCAAGTTATTTACCTACTCGTCATATTCTTTGGTCCCCAACCACCATTCCGCGTTAAGCATCAACACATTTGGTTACTGAAATTAAAAACAAAAATCTCGATATAAAATTCGGGACACGTTCGATTAAATTTTTGTTTTAGGTATATGATGTAATCGAATTATATACCCATATAGCTATAGTATTATTCTATACCGGATTTTACATGGGATTCTAATATCAAGATTAGTACTCCCTCCTTTTCAATTTAAGTGTTTTACTTTCTTTTTTAGTCTGTTCCGAAAAAAGTGTTTCTTTCTATATTTAGTAGGATTTGACAAGTTTAGGTCCACAAGATTCAAAAGTTTTCTTTTATTTTTTAAACTCCGTACCAAATTAAATTAAGACATTTAAATTGGGACGGAGGGAGTAATACTTAATTAGGTAAAACGTGAAAAAGACCAAAATATCCTTGATAATTCCTTTTTTGTTCTTATTTACTTAAAAATAACGGTAAAATTGTAAATAAATTGTATCTAGCTTAAGACCAAACACATGTTTCATTATGCATCTTGCATTCCATTTTGATTGCAATGAACCAAGCATTCGTCAAATATATATGCACTTAATAATCCGGAATTATCAATCACAATATTACAATCCTTGCATTATATTTCATGCAATTTTTTGTCTATGAACCAAACGACCCCTGAACGTGTCATGAGGATTGAGATGAAACATGTGATTTATAGTATGCATTATTAAAATGGGAATTAAGTAATTTCACTATTAACTATAGGGGTAGATTTTGTTAACCGCAAAGAAAGCAGCCCGACCCATCTTGAGAACATGGTGATGGACCATGCGGAGGCATGTTTACGATTCAACATTACATAGTCAAAAGGCGGAATCAGGATTTTAATTTTATTTATTCTAAATTTTAAAATTACGACTTCAAGTGCTACTAACTAGATACTAAATATAATGTGTATATATTTAATAAATTTTCTAACATAAATATATTGTAACATTTTAATCATTTTAATTTATTTTTAAGTCAAGAATCTGCTTATTGTATCCCGTAATAGAAAACATTATACGTGCGTCAAGAGTCCTAACAAAATGAACCTTCAATATTCACATTCTACAACAACAACAACAACAACATACCCAGTAAAATCTCACAACGTGGGGTCTGGAGAGGGCAGATTGTACGCATATCTTACCTCTACCTTGATAGGTAGAGCGGTTGTTTTCGAGAGACTCTCGGCTCAAGACAAAGCACAAGTACAAGCAAAGACAAACAAAGCGACTAAGTCATGATAGCGACTTCTGAAAAAGAAGCAATAACTAATGCAGGTAAATAACACAAACAAAATACACATAGCAGTATAAATCAAACGACAGTGGACTATAAAGAAATATTATGCCTACTAGTGTGATATGCTAAGCGAGCCTACAATAATAACACTACAACTATCAGTTTGTAAGCGTAGGTAGGACTACGCTGGACTACCTACTACCCTTCTACCCTAATTTGTGTCCTCCATAACCCCCTATCTAAGGTCATGTCTTCAGTGAGTTGCACCTGTGTCATATCCCGTCTAATCACTTCTCCACAATACTTCTTCGGCCTACATATACCCCTCATGTACCCGTCCATAGCCAACCTCTCACACCTCCGCACTGGGGCATTTGTGTCTCTCCTATGCATGTGCCCGAACCATCTCAACCTCGCTTCCCGTATCTTATCCTCCACCGAGGCCACTCCCACTCTGTCCGGATATCATCATTTATAATTCTATCCTTCATTGTATGCCCACACATCCATCTTAGCATCCTCATCTCCGCAACTTTTATCTTTTGGGTGTGCGAAGTCTTGACCGGCCAACACTCCGCCTCCTACAACATAGTCGATCTAACCACCACCCTATAAAACTTGCCTTTAAGTTTTGGTGGCACCTTTTTATTGCACAAGACTCTAGATGCGAGCCTCTATTTCATCCACCATGCCCCAATACGATGTGTGACATCGTCATCAATTTCTCCATTCCCTTGGATAATAGATCCGAGGTACTTGAAGCTTCCTTTCTTTGGAATGACCTGAGTACCAAGCCTCACATACACACCTGTCTCAAGGCCGCTCCCGTTACTGAACTTGCACTCCAAGTATTCTGTCTTGTTCCTACTCAGCTTGAACCCTTTAGACTCCAGAGTATGTCTCCAAACCTCCATCTTAGCGTTCACTCCGTTGCGAGTCTCATCAATCAGGACTATGTCGTCTGCGAATAACATACACCATGGCACCTCTCCTTAGATTTGTCGCGTCAGTCCATCCATCACCAAGGCAAATAGGAATGGGCTAAGAGCTGATCCCTGGTGCAGCCCCATCATCACTAGGAAGTGCTCCGAGTATCCTCCTATGGCATGCTTATCAGCAAATGCACGGAAGAAGGCTTAGCCTTATGCAATGACATTAAATTGCAGCGGCAGCTGAAGAAGCAGAGGCTAACTGAGAAAACCCAGTTAGGTGAGTTCTGCCAGCAATTCGCTATGGACGAATCGCCTCACCCGTAAAAACCGAAAAGGAAGAACCACGTGGTCAAACCACAGAAAAAGGAGTACTATGAAAAGTACAAAGCGGCCCCATATAAAAAGAAAGCTGCAAAGAGAAGGGCCAGAAATCAAAAGACAGGTCGCGTCCCAAAGAAAAGGACAACTAAGACCACTACATGCTATGCATGTGGAGAAGTGGGCCATTACGCCAATCGGTGTAAGAAAAAGAAGGCCGACAAGATAAAGGCACTCAAGATTGATGACAACATCAAAGATGCCTTAATGAAAATCATGATCCCGTCCGACGATTCGGATGATTCAGATAAATCCGTCACCACGGATTCCGAGGATCCCTATTCATCCTCCTCAGGAGAAAGTGACTCATGTATCTGTACTTCCAGCAATTGCCAGAAAAACAGAGAGGAAGATACAGAGGACGAGTTTTATAAACTCCAAGCACAATTCTCCAGCTTTAATGTGAGCGTTATCAATGGAGAAGAAATTAATGATCTTCTGAAGGATATTCCAGAAGATGCCCAGAAGGCAAAAATCCTTGATGCTTTACTTAAAGCCCAGGAAAAGGATAGAATGCCTCGTAAGATGAAATCTAGGATTGATCCTCCGTATAATTTTTCGGAGATCCTAACTTACTTGCAGAAAATGAGAAGCGGTAGCAATACCCTGACAACCCAGCAGTTAAAAGAAGAGATCCATGATCTAAAGGTTGAAATTACCCACCTCCACAAGAATTATGGTGGACTGGAAAACAGGATTGCCCTGTTAGAACAAATCTCTTATGAAGAGAAACAACCAGAGAACCTCCATACCCCCATTATCGATGAACCAGGAACTTCATATGATAATAATGGAGAAGCTACTGAAGGTGTCAGCGTTATTACACGCCAGAGATGGATCACCCATATCACTTTGTTAATCAAAGGTGGAGCCATCTACAGAGATGTTCCAACGTTAATTGATTCCTGAGCAGATGTAAATTGCATCAGAGAAGGATTAATTCCTACGAAATACTTTACGAAGACAAATCGGAAAGTATCTGGAGCAGACGGAAATGATTTCGGCGTCTCCTACAAATTGTCTAAGGCATATGTTTGCCATAACAAGGTTTGCATAGAACATTCCTTCACTTTAGTAAAAAATCTTACTAATGATATTATTTTAGGTATACCTTTTATTAACGGGTTAATGCCTCTTAACAATGTTACTGAAAAGGGTTTTTCAGGTACATATGAAGGAAAGCAGATTACTTTCCCTTGGGTTGATTCTTATAAAACTATCAGCTTTGTTAATCTTGTGCAGAATAAGCAGCAGCATTTGGATTTTCTGCAGCAAGAACTAATGGTCTACAATGTAGAAAACCAGCTTACGAATCCCAAATTGCAGGATAAGATCAAAGGGATTGCAAACAATTTTGCCATTTCTATTTGTGACGATTTACCCACAGCTTTTTGGAACAGGAAAAAGCACATCGTCAAACTCCCTTATGAGGAAGAATTCAAAGAACAGGAAATTCCTACCAAGGCCAGACCTTGCCAGATGAACATGGAATATCTGGAAATCTGCAAAAAGGAGATTGCCTCTCTTATAGAGAAAAATCTTATCAGACCTTCAAACTCTCCATGGAGTTGCACAGCGTTCTATGTTAATAAACATTCAGAGCAAGAACGAGGAGTTCCCAGGCTGATTATTAACTATAAACCGCTGAACAAGGTTTTGAAGTGGATTAGGTATCCCATACCTAATAAAAAGGATTTATTAGATAGATTATATCAATCTAACATCTTTTTCAAATTTGATTTGAAATCAGGATTTTGGCAAATACAGGTACATGAACCTGATAGGTACAAGACTGCTTTTACAGTCCCCTTCGGTCATTACGAATGGAACGTCATCCCTTTCGGACTCAAGAATGCCCCGTCCGAATTTCAACATATCATGAATGACGTCTTTACCCCCTATAGCGGGTTTATCATTGTCTATATCGATGATATTTTAGTTTATTCAAAAACTGTTCAAGAGCATATTAAGCATCTTGATATTTTCAAGAAAATTATTATCTCTAATGGTTTGGTTATTTCAAAACCTAAAATGAGTATTTTTCAGACTAAGATAAGATTTCTTGGTCATAATATTGAAAAAGAGAATATTATCCCAATTCACAGGAGTGTCGAGTTCGCTTCTAAATTTCCAGATGAACTTCTGGATAGAACCCAGCTTCAACGGTTCTTAGGCAGCCTTAATTATATCGCTCCCTACTATAAGAATTTATCTACTGACGTAGCAGTTTTGTATGACAGGCTGAAGAAATCTGCTGATCCCTGGACCAAGGTTCATACTGAAGCAGTTAGAAAGATCAAAAAGATCGTTCAGGCTTTGCCATGTCTTATGCTTGCTAACCCAAATTGGGGAAAAATAATTGAGACAGATGCTTCTGATGTTGGTTATGGAGGAATTCTCAAGCAGATCAATCCCCAGACTAAACAGGATTATCTCGTCAGATATTATTCTGGAAAATGGTCTAACAGCCACAAAAATTATGCTACTGTTGCTAAAGAAATTCTTGCAATAGTAAAATATGTTCTGAAATTCCAAGATGACCTTTACAATTCAAAATTCTTGATAAGAACGGACTGCAATGCAGCCAAATTCATGTTTCAAAAAGATTTTAAACATGATGTGTCCAAACAAATGTTTGCAAGGTGGCAGGCCCATTTGGCCCCATTTGATTTTGAAATTCAATATCTAAAGGGTGAAAATAATTCATTGCCTGACTTTCTCACTCGTGAATTTTTACAGGATTGAGCATGCGTCCGCAATGGACACCACCCACTCCTAATAGGAGCAGGGGTAGAGGTCGCGGAGATCGCGGCCGAGGTCGAGGAAAAAATGACCCAAGGACTATTCCTAAAGTCAAGCTAGTTGAACAAGCTTCTTCTAGCCAGCAGGGCTCATATGCTCAAAAGCTGTTACAACAAGAGGAAGACAGGAATCAATATTTGATTCGTCCTCATGAAGAGACTATTCTCTTATTGACTCAGGAAGATAAAAATTATCTGAATGATCCCTGGATTCTGATGAATCGTTATGTAGAAAATTTCTACCACCCTTTTCAAGAGGGAAAAAATAGGATGTATTATGAATACATTCTTACAGCCACCAGCACAGCTGACATTACTTCCTACCCAGATCATAAACCTGGAGTAGAAAAGAGTTATTCTAAGCTCTATCTGAAGAAGATTATATCTCCTTACGAATGGGGAATCAGCCCCTTCAGATCCAAGGAATTCATAATTCCAAGAACCGATATTCGGTTGGCGTTCAATTATTATGATTATATTGACGCCTTTACATATGTTTTTTATTATGAAAACAAAAAACATGGTCATACATGGTGGGTTAAATTAAACCCAGAAATTTTCAAAAACAACCAAAATGGTTTGTTATTACCAGGCTGGATCTTCCCTTGGTGGAATATCATCGGACCTGAAATTTAGATCCTCCCAGCCCCTTATATGGATTATTATAAGGAATGGATTCATTTGACACCATGTGTCACGCCGGAAAATCCTTCTGACTATGTCGAGGGATCGGCATCACTAATGTTTTTCTTACAGACCGGAACCCCATGGATCTGGAAATGGATTTCCGAAGCAGGAATGAATCAGCAAGGTGTATTATGCCTTAAGAGAAAATTTCTCTCCAAATTCTGGTCTAAATTATTGGACAAAGATCCGGAAAATCCTACCCGAACTTATGGATGGGAACTTGAAGGAGAAATTACTTCCTTGTTGAAAAATCTTAAGACTATTAATCGAATTAAGACTGAACCTAAGGATGATGATTCCATCTTCTCTAAATTAGAGAAATCTATTAAGTTAAAAAATCCTCATGCTTCAGAGGAAGAACTTATGACTGCTTACCTTGATAAAATAAAAGCAGACTTTGTGAAAAATTTCGCAAAAAAGATTGATGAAAATCCCTATTCGGAAACATCAACGGCCTCAATGAAGGAAGCCCAGAACGATGGACTATTCCAAGACTCACAGGATGAAGAAGACTATTCTTATCATCCATCAACGACAGATCTATTCGATGGCTTGATTGAAGCTGTCAAGGAAAAGGCCAAAGCCCGACAGGAAGATAAGTCCTCACGCGGCAAAGAAAAAATGAGCGAATAAAGCAGCAGGGACCCATGTCCTAAAAAGAAGAGAAAGTGAAGGTCACATTCGGCCACTATTAACTTTATCAAAAGTTATATTCGACTTTATGAAAAGTCATTTGTTTTCTTTTGCTTTTCCTTTTTCAAAGATAAGAAAGCGACACTTGTCGGGAATCTTATCTTACTTTATGTAAAGCTTTTTACTTTCCGTAAAGTAGTTTGTCTTGTTGTAATAATTAGATTCTTTTACTGTTTATTTCTGTAAATTGTAATCTTGTTTCAAGTCCGCCTTCATCTATAAAAGGGGACTTCCATTCATTTGTATATGCATCAGAAAAAAACCTCAAAATCGAGCTTTGTAATTATCCTCTCAATAATAAGATTGGAGTTTGCTCATATCTTGTGTTCTTGGCTTCAGTTCGGTATACCTCCCTCTCCCTTTATTTTTCTGTTTTATTTATTCATATGATAGGCTAATAGCCTATACTGTCTAGGAATGCTCTGAGAATATGATTTAAATAAGTAAAGGTTTTACAAAATTCTAGTTTTAAGGGAGTACATAGCATTGTGAGTAATGTTAATACTTGGGTAGGCTATTCTTAAAGATGTCCGTACATTTGCTCATACTTAGCCGCAGCCGAGGTCATGCGTTATGGCATTTTCTTGAGCTACAGTTCAGGACTGGTGAATAGCTAACGTACTGGTATTTGACATAGTCAAATCTTATATGCATAGTACTTACTTAGAACTTGAAGATTGTTGATTAAATCTTCTACTTATGTCTTATTTCATGATAAGGTCCTTATAGACCTATTGCATCAGGTCTTATTGTGGTATCAAAGCCATACTTGATGAGTATTCATAGACAGTATTTCTTAAAATATGAATATTTTCAGAAATTATAAACATAGTGTGAAAAACGCTAGGACGGAAAAATATGAACTTCCGACTCAGCTTGATGCTTTAAACAAATGGACTATTCCATTTGTTGCCACAAAAGAAATTTATAATTTCGGTATTTTCGAAAACCTTCGAAATCGTCATATTATTAAGACGATAGAAGAATCGGTCCAAATGGATAACCAAGAAAAAACTATTCAGTTATTTTCTGATTCTGATATTGATAGATATCAAAAGATGCATTACAAATTTCTGCATATTGGTTTAGTGCAAATTGATTTTAAACTGTTAACCTTAGAAGGGTTGCCAGAAAGCTTTATGACTGTTCTAAGAGATGCCAGAAACTTAAACTGGAAACAATCTCTTATGAGTGCGATGCAGTCAAGCTTAGCCTATGGCCCAGTATATTTTAATGTCAGACCAAATCTTACTTTGTCTTTGTCTGATCCTAATATACTGCATGCTTTAACTTTATATGTGAAAGCTAATGAGTATAATTACATGCCTGAAACAGAAGTTATGAGTATCTGTTATCGTATTTATTTCCGTGTGTTAGATACCATGAATCCCAACTGTAGAATCATGGACGACAAGAGAAATAGGCAGACAGTCTTGATTGAGACTAACTTAGCCAAAAGGTCCAAAATTACTACCAGGAGACCTATAAGCTGGGATGAAATTAATTATCCCGAAGATTGGCTAATAGAAAAGGCTATCCCGGTTCATCCCAGGATAGATTCTCAGATCGCTCATGTGGTCCAGACGATTGACGGCAGTATTCGCCTCCAGTTCGCAAAACAGCCTAAATTAGGCAGATCTTTGTCATCTCATTATTATATATCTCCGATAGATGACATCGCTGGTACATCTGCTGCTAGGGCCTCAACGTCCCAAGTAGATGAAGACTTTTACAGAATCACCACCCCCTCAGAGATCTCTCGGGAGGAAAAGGTTGACAAATTAAAGGTTGAAAACCAGATTCCTGCTGAAATTCCGGCAGAAAATATTGATTCTGATTATACTAATTATTTCCATGAAGGTTGATTATCCTGATGATCCCCTTTATTGCGGTCTGAATTATGCTCCTGATTCTGACTTACGCAAAATAATTAGAAATGATTTTAATAGTTCTGATCATACGCTTTTCCGGAATTGGTTTCAAACCTTTTTTTCAAAAGAAGAGCAGGAGGAGATTACAGAACAATTTTATGGTGATCTTCAAACTAAGCAGGATTTTAAATATTTTGCTAATTGGTTTATTGAAGATTATGCTTTGCCTAATATCAATGTTATAGAGAGGCAATGGCATTTAGACTCAAAGAAAGTTCTTAAGAGTCTTTATCCGCCGGATGAACCTTTTTCATTAAAAAGGATAGCAGCAACCATGATTTGCAGGCACAACCCTATCTCAAGTTGTTACAAGGCGTTCTCAATGCCGATAATTGGAACAACCTTTACAGACAAGGGAACAGCACAAATGTCTCTCTCAAAGTCCTAGGAGAACAGATGACTTTATTGCATAATAAGGTCGACAGGCTTAGCTCCCTTATTGAGGAGCAGAGAACAAAAATGATTGCAGAGGAGAGAGCTAAGAAAGCTCAAAAGCCGCTGGAAACCAGTGCAAACATCCAGCCCCCTGCATCAATGGAAGGGATTAACCTGGAAAAAGATCAAGGGAATCCTCTAGCCAAAGATATCGAAAACTTGATATCTCAGCTAAGTGATAAAATGAAATTATCACCTTCAACTTCCAAATCTGTGATTGGAATGGTCAATACCAAAGACACAGGTGAAAGCAGTGACAATCGTATTGCTGCAGTAAAAAGAGGAAGCAATTGGACTCCCAGAAACGCCTCGGAAAGCTATTACTATCCGAGACCAACTCCCATGGATGTCCTTATTGAAGAAGGAACATGGAAGAACGATCACACGGCCTATACAGGAACGGAGATCGTAGAATGGAATATTGATGGTGGCGCTGAGACTCAGATCTACAGAACATGCCACAAGACGCTTATGTATGCCGCAGCTGCTAAAGGTAATAACCAAACAAAGCTGAGCATAACAAAGATGATCTGTGTTGGTTTCTGAGTAAACTGAAAGCATGGTGGGATAATTATCTCTCGCCAGATCAGAAGATGCAGATTACCAACTCTGTAAAAATTGAGGGTAATATTCAAACCCCTAATTCGGTTTATACCCTGATCTTGACTATTTTAGATCATTTCAGTGTAATTATTCTACCAATTATGACAATATTAGGACTCTTCTACAAAATCATAGATGTCCTACCCTAACCTCTTTCAGATGGTATAAGGATGTCTTTCTTAGCAGGGTTTATAATCTCCCTGAAGCAAGCGATCGCTTCTGGAAAGCCAGATTCATTGATGGCCTCCCTCCGCTCTTCGCAGAAAGAGTTAAAAGAACTCTGAGGATTGATTCCACAGATTCCCAGATACCCTGGGATATGTGTTTCCTATGGCATGCTTATCAGCAAATGCACGGAAGAAGGCTTAGCCTTATGCAATGATATTAAATTGCAAATGGCAGCTTAAAGAAGCGAGGCTAACCGAGAAACCCGGTTAGGTGAGTTACGCGACAAGAATTCGCTATGGACGAATCCGCCTACCCGTAAAAACCGGGAAAAGGAAGAACCACGTGGTCAAACCACAGAAAAAGGAGTACTATGAAAAGTACAAAGCGGCCCCATATAAAAAGAAAGCTGCAAAGCGAAGGGCCAGAAATCAAAAGACAGGTCGCGTCCCAAAGAAAAGGACAACTAAGACCACTACATGCTATGCATGTGGAGAAGTGGGCCATTACGCCAATCGGTGTAAGAAAAAGAAGGCCGACAAGATAAAGGCACTCAAGATTGATGACAACATCAAAGATGCCTTAATGAAAATCATGATCCCGTCCGACGATTCGGATGATTCAGATAAATCCGTCACCACGGATTCCGAGGATCCCTATTCATCCTCCTCAGGAGAGAGTGACTCCTATATCTGTACTTCCAAAGAATTGCTTAAAAACAGAGAGGAAGATACAGAGGACGAGTTTTATAAACTCCAAGCACAATTCTCCAGCTTTAATGTGAGCGTTATCAATGGAGAAGAAATTAATGATCTTCTGAAGGATATTCCAGAAGATGCCCAGAAGGCAAAAATCCTTGATGCTTTACTTAAAGCCCAGGAAAAGGATAGAATGCCTCGTAAGATCAAATCTTACTTTGTCTTTGTCTGATCCTAATATACTGCATGCTTTAACTTTATATGTGAAAGCTAATGGGTATAATTACATGCCTGAAACAGAAGTTATGAGTATCTGTTATCGTGTTTATTTTCGTGTGTTAGATACCATGAATCCCAAATCAGAGAATCATGGACGACAAGAGAACTAGGCAGCCAGTCTTGATTGAGACTAACTTAGCCAAAAGGTCCAAAATTACTACCAGGAGACCTATAAGCTGGGATGAAATTAATTATCCCGAAGATTGGCTAATAGAAAAGGCTATCCCGGTTCATCCCAGGATAGATTCTCAGATCGCTCATGTGGTCCAGACGATTGACGGCAGTATTCGCCTCCAGTTCGCAAAACAGCCTAAATTAGGCAGATCTTTGTCATCTCATTATTATATATCTCCGATAGATGACATCGCTGGTACATCTGCTGCTAGGGCCTCAACGTCCCAAGTAGATGAAGACTTTTACAGAATCACCACCCCCTCAGAGATCTCTCGGGAGGAAAAGGTTGACAAATTAAAGGTTGAAAACCAGATTCCTGCTGAAATTCCGGCAGAAAATATTGATTCTGATTATACTAATTATTTCCATGAAGGTTGATTATCCTGATGATCCCCTTTATTGCGGTCTGAATTATGCTCCTGATTCTGACTTACGCAAAATAATTAGAAATGATTTTAATAGTTTTGATCATACGCTTTTCCGGAATTGGTTTCAAACCTTTTTTTCAAAAGAAGAGCAGGAGGAGATTACAGAACAATTTTATGGTGATCTTCAAACTAAGCAGGATTTTAAATATTTTGCTAATTGGTTTATTGAAGATTATGCTTTGCCTAATATCAATGTTATAGAGAGGCAATGGCATTTAGACTCAAAGAAAGTTCTTAAGAGTCTTTATCCGCCGGATGAACCTTTTTCATTAAAAAGGATAGCAGCAACCATGATTTGCAGGCACAACCCTATCTCAAGTTGTTACAAGGCGTTCTCAATGCCGATAATTGGAACAACCTTTACAGACAAGGGAACAGCACAAATGTCTCTCTCAAAGTCCTAGGAGAACAGATGACTTTATTGCATAATAAGGTCGACAGGCTTAGCTCCCTTATTGAGGAGCAGAGAACAAAAATGATTGCAGAGGAGAGAGCTAAGAAAGCTCAAAAGCCGCTGGAAACCAGTGCAAACATCCAGCCCCCTGCATCAATGGAAGGGATTAACCTGGAAAAAGATCAAGGGAATCCTCTAGCCAAAGATATCGAAAACTTGATATCTCAGCTAAGTGATAAAATGAAATTATCACCTTCAACTTCCAAATCTGTGATTGGAATGGTCAATACCAAAGACACAGGTGAAAGCAGTGACAATCGTATTGCTGCAGTAAAAAGAGGAAGCAATTGGACTCCCAGAAACGCCTCGGAAAGCTATTACTATCCGAGACCAACTCCCATGGATGTCCTTATTGAAGAAGGAACATGGAAGAACGATCACACGGCCTATACAGGAACGGAGATCGTAGAATGGAATATTGATGGTGGCGCTGAGACTCAGATCTACAGAACATGCCACAAGACGCTTATGTATGCCGCAGCTGCTAAAGGTAATAACCAAACAGAGCTGAGCATAACAAAGATGATCTGTGTTGGTTTTACAGGTAAACTGAAAGCATGGTGGGATAATTATCTCTCGCCAGATCAGAAGATGCAGATTACCAACTCTGTAAAAATTGAGGGTAATATTCAAACCCCTAATTCGGTTTATACCCTGATCTTGACTATTTTAGATCATTTTACAGGTAATTATTCTACCAATTATGACAATATTAGGACTCTTCTACAAAATCATAGATGTCCTACCCTAACCTCTTTCAGATGGTATAAGGATGTCTTTCTTAGCAGGGTTTATAATCTCCCTGAAGCAAGCGATCGCTTCTGGAAAGCCAGATTCATTGATGGCCTCCCTCCGCTCTTCGCAGAAAGAGTTAAAAGAACTCTGAGGATTGATTCCACAGATTCCCAGATACCCTGGGATATGTGTTTCCTATGGCATGCTTATCAGCAAATGCACGGAAGAAGGCTTAGCCTTATGCAATGACATTAAATTGCAGCGGCAGCTAAAGAAGCAGAGGCTAACTGAGAAAACCCAGTTAGGTGAGTTCTGCCAGCAATTCGCTATGGACGAATCTGCCCCTACCCAGAAAACCGGGAAAAGGAAGAACCACGTGGTCAAACCACAGAAAAAGGAGTACTATGAAAAGTACAAAGCGGCCCCATATAAAAAGAAAGCTGCAAAGCGAAGGGCCAGAAATCAAAAGACAGGTCGCGTCCCAAAGAAAAGGACAACTAAGACCACTACATGCTATGCATGTGGAGAAGTGGGCCATTACGCCAATCGGTGTAAGAAAAAAAAGGCCGACAAGATAAAGGCACTCAAGATTGATGACAACATCAAAGATGCCTTAATGAAAATCATGATCCCGTCCGACGATTCGGATGATTCAGATAAATCCGTCACCACGGATTCCGAGGATCCCTATTCATCCTCCTCAGGAGAGAGTGACTCCTATATCTGTACTTCCAGCAATTGCCAGAAAAACAGAGAGGAAGATACATAGGACGAGTTTTATAAACTCCAAGCATAATTCTCCAGCTTTAATGTGAGCGTTATCAATGGAGAAGAAATTAATGATCTTCTGAAGGATATTTCAGAAGATGCCCAGAAGGCAAAAATCCTTGATGCTTTACTTAAAGCCCAGGAAAAGGATAGAATGCCTCGTAAGATCAAATCTTACTTTGTCTTTGTCTGATCCTAATATACTGCATGCTTTAACTTTATATGTGAAAGCTAATGGGTATAATTACATGCCTGAAATAGAAGTTATGAGTATCTGTTATCGTGTTTATTTCCGTGTGTTAGATACCATGAATCCCAACTGTAGAATCATGGACGACAAGAGAAATAGGCAGACAGTCTTGATTGAGACTAACTTAGCCAAAAGGTCCAAAATTACTACCAGGAGACCTATAAGCTGGGATGAAATTAATTATCCCGAAGATTGGCTAATAGAAAAGGCTATCCCGGTTCATCCCAGGATAGATTCTCAGATCGCTCATGTGGTCCAGACGACTGACGGCAGTATTCGCCTCCAGTTCGCAAAACAGCCTAAATTAGGCAGATCTTTGTCATCTCATTATTATATATCTTCGATAGATGACATCGCTGGTACATCTGCTGCTAGGGCCTCAACGTCCCAAGTAGATGAAGACCTTTACAGAATCACCACCCCCTCAGAGATCTCTCGGGAGGAAAAGGTTGACAAATTAAAGGTTGAAAACCAGATTCCTGCTGAAATTCCGGCAGAAAATATTGATTCTGATTATACTAATTATTTCCATGAAAGTTGATTATCCTGATGATCCCCTTTATTGCGGTCTGAATTATGCTCCTGATTCTGACTTACGCAAAATAATTAGAAATGATTTTAATAGTTCTGATCATACGCTTTTCCGGAATTGGTTTCAAACCTTTTTTTCAAAAGAAGAGCAGGAGGAGATTACGGAACAATTTTATGGTGATCTTCAAACTAAGCAGGATTTTAAATATTTTGCTAATTGGTTTATTGAAGATTATGCTTTGCCTAATATCAATGTTATAGAGAGGCAATTGCATTTACACTCAAAGAAAGTTCTTAAGAGTCATTTGGAGTTGATTTAGAACAATTTGAATCTATTTTGAAGTGAGTTTATGGCGACTCTAGTGGCTTTCCAGAGATCATCGGATTTATGACAAGGCACCTTAATGAATTATATGGTAATCTGCTAGAATCGTCAAGATTTAGTGACTAATTTCTTGTGATTTTTGGCCGCGCATCTATATTTTAAAACCTTTTTAAAGTGATGTCAAACTTTAAATAGTAACACTAAAAGATTTTATTATTTATGCAAATCACCGTTATCAAAGCTTCCATAGAAGCAAATTCAAAAGAAAACACAAGATGCCTTTAACAAGTATAATTGGTTCGGTCAGGCCTAAACCAGTGGCAAAACAAATACTCAGTTTATGTAAATGGTAATATACAACAGTAAGATTGTATTAATTTCTCTTGGGGAGTCTTTCTCATTAATACAAATATATCTATAGTGTGTATAAGATGAATCCTGATTGAATGAGGATCTCTATGTTACATAAATACACATAAATATTAATTATAAAATATACGGTGAATATATGTTAATATATTCACTATCACACCCCATCGGTCAGAGCGGGAGGAGGTCGGACGCTGAGACTGGATCTGAAGTCTAAGAACAGTTGCCGAGGAAGTTCCTTAGTGAAAATATCTGCATACTAATACGAAGAAGGCACATGCAATATCTTAACATAACCTATAACAACCTTCTCACAAACAAAATGTATGTCCATCTCAATGTGTTTGGTTCTCTGATGCTGAACCGGGTTATGAGATAAGTAGACTGCAAATATGTTATCATAGTAAACCATAAATGTCTTATGTAAAGGACAATGTAGCTCCAAGAGGAGGTTTTGGAGCCAGCATATCTCAACAACAACGTTTGTGACACCTATATATTCTACTTCTGCACTCGATCGGGAGAGTGTGGCTTGCCTTTTAGCAGACCACGAGATGAGATTATCTCCTAAGAACACACAGTAGTCGGACGTAGAATGTCGTGTGTCCGGACAACCTGCCCAATCGGTGTCCATATATGATACCAGCCTGGTCAATGCAGAGGGATAAAGATATAATCCATAACCAAGAGTGCCCTTAACGAATCGAATGATACGTTTAAGAGTTGTAAAATGAGGCTCCCTAGGGCAAGCATAACTAAACACACCTGTTAAATAACATATGCAATATCAAGCCTGGTGAATGTAAGATACTGGAGTGCACCTGCGAGGCTCCTGTATAGAGTGGGATCGGACACTGGATCACCATCAACCGCACTGAATTTTGACTTCTAGTCGACCGGAGTAGGCATGATCTTACAGTTTTCCATTTTAGCCATGTACACAATGTCTTCTACATACTTACGCTAACATAGGAACATAGTCTCTGCAGATCTAGTCACAGAAATCCCCAAGAAGTAACTCAACTTCCCCAAGTCAGTCATAGCAAATTCGGATTTGAGCAGAGCAATGATCTTCTTTTTAAACACATCAGAAGAGGCAGTTAGAACAATATCATCCACATATAATAACAAGTATGTAATGTTACCACCTCGATGAAAAATAAAAAGGAAATGATCACATTTGCTGCATATGAACCCAATCTGCATAATGTAAGTAGCAAAACACCCATACCACGCCCTGGGCCTATTTCAAACCATATAATGACTTACGAAGATGGAAGACATAGTGTGGAGCCTCTGGATGTACAAAACCTGGTGGTTGGTGCATGTAAACAGTCTCTTTCAAATTCCCATGTAAGAATGCATTCTTTACATCAAGCTGATAAATCGGTCAGTTCTTACCCATAGCTATGCTCAGAATCGTGCAAATGGTAGCCGATTTAACCACCGGACTAAACATCTCACCAAAGTCAATACCCTCCTACTGCCCAGTGCCATTAGCCACAAGTCACATCTTATTACGCTCAAGTCACCATTGTCTCTAAATTTATGACGAAAGAGCCACATAAACTGAATTACATTAACCCCATCCGGCTTTGGCACCAAATCTCAAGTGTGTTGTTTTGTTAAAGAATTAAATTCCCCATGCATGGCCGCATTCTAATTCGGGTCAAGTTTGGCTAATTTTGGATTTTTAAGAATTGAGGATATTGATTGAGTGGAGAGGTTAAAGTGGACTTTGGGTTTGAAAATCTCGTGCTGAGCACGGGTCTCCATTCTGTGCGTGAGGACAGGGGTTGTTTGGGCAGAGGGGTAGGGTGCGGCTTGGTGAGGTCTCGGGTTAGTGGTCAATGGCAGTAAGGGGGATGGCTGGGCAGTGATACTTTTGGGTGATGGTTGGGACTGTTCGACGGGATTAGGGGGTATGGGGTGTGGTTCCGGTGACCGGTGTCGGGAGGGGGTTTCGACGGGGATGATTGTCAGTTGACTAGGACGGGTAGGCAGTGGGTCATTGGTTGGACTGGATCTGTCGGCGGGAGGGTGGTTGTCGGGTTGCAGTGACAGAAGAGTTGCAGGAATGGATTGCCAGTGGGTGTGGGAGACAGTAGTGGTTTAGATCGACAGTGGTGAAGAGAATGTCGACGGGACAGGGGTGGCCGTGGCGGTCTCAGGTAATGACAGAATAGTGGGGATGGTGTCATGATGGAGTACAGTGTGGACAATAGGGGAGGCAGCGGACTCATCTAGAAAGGAATAATCCGTGTTCTGGAATTTTAGGATGTTTGCAAATGAAAAAATTGATTCATCAAATATGACATGGCGAGAGACAAGGGTCTTTCGGGTAGATAAGTCATAGCACAAATATCCTCTATGATTGGACGGAAAGCCTAAGAAGACACATGGAATGGTGCGAGGTGCTGGTTTGTGAGATGTCGTGGTGATAGAATCCTAAAGTAGAAACTCTAGGATTTGATACGTGGAATTGAAAGATAAAGGATTGATACAATCAATGGCATTCAAAGCAATCTAAACTATATGAAAGCTTAGACCTCAATGAAATAAACCAAATCAAGCAACAACTCGGATAGAAAGCAAGACACAAGAATAGAAATCAATAGGAAACCAAAGGTATGTCAAACTAAAGACCTCCTAAAGATTAATCCATAAAAGTACCTATTCTATGAAGATGATTCAACAAGTGAGTGATATCATGTGAGAATCATGAACAAGTTCAATAGACAACCAAGGAATCTACCCTAATTGTGATATCACTCTATAATCTGCATTAATCTAACACTACAAAGTAGCTAACAAGAGTTTTACTCTCAATTCATCAATCATCAAAATCTAAGTAATGAAATGACCAAGTATGATATTTATACTAAACAAGCTAAAGAAGACTAGACTAGTTATTACAAAAATACCCTTAATGAAGTAAGGGCCTTGTTTGGTAGTCTTCTTTATGGATGATTGCTTGAATTTAGAAAATAGCCTATTTTGCATGGCTATCCATCATCGTTCCCCTCCATCTCATCTTCACTCCACACGACCAAGCAATCATCCATACGTCATACGCTCTCCTATAAAACTCATCAAAGGTCTCCAAATCCTTTCTTTGCATCAACATGGCTTGTAGGGCTTGAAGTTTCTTAGCTCGGCCTCGAGTGAAGCAATTTGAATCATCTGTGCTCCTCGGGATCGTATCATCCTCCCCTTCTTGAAAAGGATTCGTCCTCGAATCTGTACCTTGCAAGATATGGAAGAGTATGAGTACATATACTCTCACACAACAAATAAGGTAATCATCAAAAGGCAAATGATAATACCTAAAGTAAGCAAAGCATGCAACCAACACACTAAATGGCTCACTTTTATGATATAACCAAGCATCATAAGGATTGAGAAAGACTATGTATCCCAATAATGCCCAAGACACTTTGTTATTCAAGACATGTTGACAAAAGGGTAAATTAAGGAACCCAATGTATTTAGGAAAACAAACATGCAAGTTCTCATTGGTCCTAGCAATCAAGAAGCACATATCTCCCCTTAAGTCAAGAAACAAGTGATCTCCCTCATGGCTAAGTACAACATCACAAACAATATCAACCCAATCAAGAGTCTAATCATTACACTAGCTCATCCCAAGAAAGGAATCACTCTCAAGTCAACACAGGGGTCAAATACAAAGGTATTCCCCACACTTTTTTGCTCACATTCTCCATGCAAGCCCAACATGAACTCAAGTAATAACACTAGGAAAGAATCACATGAATGATTATAAGTGCTACTACTATACTCATCACATACGGAAGTTACCTCCATGGCTTTAGAAAGCCCAATAATAAGCATGAGCCACGAGTACATACCGTGAAGGAAGTACAAGATGTGACGTCATACCAAGTTGTTTTCCAATGAGGTTCCCTCCAAAACTCCCCTTCAAGCCTCCTCCTTTGATAAAGCTTTGCAAATAAGTTACTCACATAATCAAGTTCATCAAGAGAGAGAGTTTTACCTTTAATCTCATCGATCATATGCCAAGCTTTGAGTAGTATCTCCGCACCCTTTAGGTTAGAAGATCCAACATAGTCCTTCCAAAAATTATGCTCTTTTCCTTTCAAATCGTTCCCCTTCTTTAAATAGCAATCTTCACTTTCAGAAGCCTTTCCCAAATTCGACAATGGTCCATCAAATGGGTCACAAATCCTCAAGAAGGAATTTCCATCATCGGGGAGAGTATCATCCTCCCATGGTGGATTACCAAATACCTTGTAGCCTCCAAATGTGGCTACATGTTCATCATCACAATACAAACCACCATGCAATTCACTTTCAATAGTCATGTCATTATCAATTAAGATATTATCCTTAAAGAGAGAACAATCAATAAACGATGAGGGTTCTAAACATGTAAGTTCACTCTCATAAAAACAGTTGTCATTTTCCAAAGCAATTTCCTTTTCATGACTATCTATATGATCAATCGCACCAATATCATCACTAAGTTGAGATTTATTAATCACATCACCAATTTCCTCAATTAGTGAACTATCATAGTAAACAAATTGATCAACACAAGTACCCACACTAGTTGGACACGAATCGATCATGCTAGAAGAATTAATTCGGTCATTGCTAGGATCAACTAGTGTGTGATCTATCATATCACATGATAACGTACTAACATGCAAATCACAAGTGTCAACACTGGATGGACACAAATTGATCTCACAAGAAGAATCAATTCGGTCATCAATAGGATCAACTAGTGTGGAATCACTAATTTCAATAATATTGTCAACAATATTTAAAGAACTAAGCCCATCACATGGTAAAGATTCATTAAGTTCAACTAAGGACAAACTATCATTCACACTCAAGTCAACAACATTCACATTCACATTCATTGGAGTGTTGAGATTAGCTATTTTACCTTGAAGTTCACACAAAGTATCTTCTTTATCGTGGTTTTCAATGGTGGATCACATTTGCTCCTTTGGGAAGCCTTCAACTACCTTATGAACTTTCAAAGTTTGAGGTTCATCTTTCAGTTTGCTTCTAATAACACCTGCACCATTATCAAGACAACTAGAAAATAAAATAAAGTTACATGAGTTAGAATTGTGTTGTGACAACCCTCTCACGCCACTCCACACAACTTCTCTCTTTTCCTCTCTAGAGTTGTCACTTTTATCTCCCTTACTCCACTCAAACTTTTCTCTCTCAATTTCATAAGAGTTGGGGCAAGTGCTAAGAATCTCTTGTGAAGGATTTGGTGAACCCTTCACTTTTTTTTTTCTTTGACTTCACTTGAAGTAGCCTTCTATTCTTGTAGTGGTTCTTTCCTTTTCGGAATGTCATTGGTTCTCTCCTTCTTTCCATATGGATTAAAAAAGCGACACCTCCAAAATTCCTTCAAGGCACTCCAAGTCTCATTTGGGTGCCCTTTTACCTTCTCATGCTCCCAATGTTTAATAAGGGCTCCTCTTAGGGTGCTAGAAGCTAGCTCCACTTTCTTCTCTTCCAAGTAGTTGTAGCATTTAGAGATCTCATCCAACTTGTGTTCCCATTCGAAGTAATCTTCTTCACTAGATTTTGTACACAAATTTGGCCATTCTATGTTGGAATGTTGCTTACTTGCATTCGCCTCGAAATTAGGATGCATGGGTGGAGATAGTTTTCCCCTAGCATCCACTATGCACTTGTACCATTCTTGCTCAGATGGAACCTTATGTTCTTGGAACCAATGATATCCCAAACATATGTGACAAGTATCAATGGGAAGCATATCATATCAAACCTCATCTTGGTACTCACCATGTGTAATGAATACATTTACGCTCCTATCAACCAAGTATCCTCTTTGATAATAGTAAGGATCCCGTCTCATCACAGAAGGTATCCTCAACCATTCAACCGACTGAGGTGTAATATAGTTGCCATGATTACCATCATCAAGCACAAAGTAGTAACCCTCACAACCAAAGGCACTAACTTTCATTTTAAGAATTCGCCTTTTCAGGTCATTTCCTCCTTGAAGTATCACATTTTCTCTACTTACATTTCCTATCGATACTCCCCTCCTACCTTCAACATCATAGCCATATTGAGAACATGGCACGTTTGTTCTAGGATAAAAAGCACCATTCATTGTATTTCTCGAAGTAAGAAATGTATATTTTCCCTTATGACTCCTTTTCTTGTACCTACAAAATGAGCAAACAAGTTAGTAGTAAAAGCTCCTCACGTCACTCATATTTTCACTTCACTCACCACACTCTAGTGTTTTCACTCATCTCTCCACACTCAAGTGTTTTTTTTCAAGGTTGGTAAAGAACTTTGTCCAATCAATTCACAAGGACATTTGGCCTATGTGGAGGAATAGATTATTGTCAAATCGAAAGACGGACAACTCAATAAAGCAAACGGACAGAGTCAAAGAAATTCAACGAAATAAAATAGAAAAACTTAAGAAAAATTAGCACGAAATAAAAAATGAGACTCAAGAACTAGTTAACAATCAAGTCAGAATAATTACTAATTGTTAATTAGCTTATAAAATTAAAAAAATGAGAAGGAAAAAAGAAAAATTGAATTTCAACACTTAGAAATTTTTTGGAAATTTTGGGAAGAAAGTGAAGAAATTCAAGAATTGATTAACAAATAAGTAGGTTTAATTACTTATTGTTAATTAATTATAAGTATTAAAGTAATAAGAATATGATAAATAATCAAACGGGGAGAAATTTGGGTGAAAAAGGCTTAAAATTCACTTTGGAACAAGCTGAAGCCTTTTCAGTGCTATAGCGCTCACTAAAGCACTGGTGTAGAAACTAATAGAATGACAACTCTCTGAAGTTGGACCCACGCGCCAACAGGGAGCGACTGGGCGTAGGTTGCTGACAAGGCTGGTTGATGAGGCAACCACGTGTAGGCGTTGATGCGTTAGTGCATGCATGTCGCTTATGTGGCAAGGGTCGTGCTGACGTGGAATTTCAAATTTTTTTAATAAAAAAATCCAAAAAATGGCCGAAATTTACGGGGGGGGGGGGGGGGGGCACCAAACCTAAAACCTTCTTTTTAGCCCTAGAAACACTTTTTGACCCTTTGACTTGAACTTTTTTGGATCAAAAGCTCTTTTTGAGTGTCTTCTTCATCATGAATTTACGAAGATAACTCAAGAACATGAAGAACACTCAATTTTCCAATCCACCTCAAATTAACATCAAATTGTACCAAAATTTAAATCTAAGATCTCCTTGATGTAGAGATCAAAACCCAATAGGTTTCAAGTTCCAATTTTACATTCTTCAACAAGACCCACTTTCAAGTTCTTGAAAGCTTGAAGGTCATTCAATGTTGGATTCTTCAATACTTGTACAAATGACCTCCAATTGCCACCAAATTTTATATCCAAGCTCTCCTTGATGAGTAGAAAAAAAACACCAACATTTGAAGCCAATATCACCTTCCTTCACCAAAACTCACTTTCAAGTTCAAACCTTCAAGGTCCTTCGATTGTAGTATCTTCAATACAACTCCAAATGCCGCGAAATTTAAAATCTAGGGGCTTTTGATATCAAGGAACTTAAATTTGGCCTACAATCCACCAAAACAATAACAAAGTTTTTGGATTTTTTTTGGAATTTTGAATTTTTTAAATTTTTGGGAATTTTCAAAATAGAAGAACCTGTGATTGAGAATTATAGATGCAATCCTTTAGCCTAAGCTCTGATACCAAATGATAGAATCCTAAAGGAGAAACACTAGGATGTGATACGTGGAATTGAAAGATAGAGGATTGATACAATCAATGGCATTCAAAGCAATCTAAACTATATGAAAGCTTAGACCTCAATGACATAAACCAAATCAAGAAACAACCCGGATAGAAAGCAAGACACAAGAATAGAAATCAATAGGCAACCAAATGTATGTCAAACTAAAAACCTCCTAAAGATTAATCCATAAAAGTACATATGATATGAAGATGATTCAACAAGTGAGTGATCTCATGTGAGAATCATGAACAAGTTCAAAAGACAACCAAAGAATCCACCCTAATTGTGATATCACTCTATAATCTACATTAATCGCTAGCTAACACTACAAAGTAGCTAACAAGAGTTTTACTCTCAATTCATCAATAATCAAAATCTAAGTAATGAAATGACCGAGTATGGTATTTATACTAAACAAGCTAAAGAAGACTAGACTAGTTATTACAATAATACCCTTAATGAAGTAAGGGCCTTGTTTGGTAGTCTTTTTTATGGATGATGGCTTGAATGTAGAAAATAGCCTCTTTGCATGGCTGTCCACCATTGTTCTCCTCCATCTCATCTTCACTCCACACGACTAAGAAATCATCCATACGTCATACGCTCTCTTATGAAGATCATCAAAGGTCTCCAAAGCCTCTCTTTGCATCAACATGGCTTGTAGGGCTTGAAGTTTCTTTGCTCGGCCTCGATTGAAGCAATTTGATCATGTGTGCTCCTCGGGATCGTATTACGTGGAGGCAAGATTCGGGTAGCAAAGGCAACCGAAAATCCGAAGGGGGGAGAGAGGCATGAAAAAGGATTGTACGAACCATGTTATTAATAGTGCGAATGATTCGTTATGCCTTACCATTTTGGGGGGAGGTGTGGGGACACAAAACCTAAAGACCATGCCATTATTTGTGCAACATTTGTGAATGGTGGAATTGTTAAACTCACGAGCATTATCACATTGAAATAATTTTATGGCACTTTCAAATTGTGTTATGATATATTTACGAAATTCAAGAAACTTGGCGAAAACTTCAGACTTGAACTTAAGTGGGTAAATCCAGATAAAGTGAGAAAAATCATCTAATAAAATGAGATAATATTTATGACCAGTGAGCTAGTAATGGGAGATGTACATAAGTCTGCATGAACAATGTCAAAGGGAGAAAATGTAATACTTAAAGATGACTTAAACGTAAGGCGAATATGCTTCCTTAAATGGAAAAAAAACAATTTTGGGCAAGTTTCCCATTATTACATTGAATGAAATTATTGCTTCTAAGAAAATTAAAAACAGGAGTGCCTGGGTGTCCAAGTATATTATGCCAAGTTGAGGGATAGATAGTAGCGAGAGAGGTATGTGATCGGGATCTGGTAGCGGAAATGGATGAGAAAGGATAGAGGTCCCCCACACTATTGTGTCTCGTAAGAGGTGTCCCCGTAAGTAGATCCTTCATAGAAAAATCAAAGGGGTCAAACTTAACAGAAATGGAATTGTTACAAGTAAATTTCCTAATAGATATTAAGTTTTTAATGATGTTAGGAGCATAGAGGATGTTATTTAAGGAGAAAGGTGGGTGAGGTGGTTTTGTGTGGGTGGTACCATACCCTTGAATCGAAATGCGATGTTCATTACCAACCGTAATAAATTGAGGATATTTTAAACAAAATAGTTTGGAGAGATTATCTGAGGAACGAGTGAGATGAGACCCGTATCCATGTACCAATTTTCGTTGGGCTGCTGGAGATTTAATAAGCTGAAGGTCTGACCCAATTCAGTGGGAGACAAGTAGTATGCAAGCTGCTGCTGCTGGGCCATCATAATATGTGCATGTTGGGCACAGTGAGGCGTCTGGCGTGGGCCTGGGAAAAGGGCAGGGGGCGAGACCCAGCTGCCTGGGTTTGGCCACTGGCTTGGGCTGGCCCACTAGAGATACTGGCTGGCCTGGGATTGCTGGTCTGACCGTCCCCACGCTCGCTGCCTCTGCCGCCTCTGTCGTTCTCGATGCCTTTACTGCATCTACCACTTCTGCGGTTGCCCCGCAGTTGTTGGTTGTCCGGTGGTGGTGGCTGGCCAGCGGGGGTGGCATTTGTCGCCGGAGTTTCCACTGCTAACGCTTTTTGATTATGTTCTTCCTGTTTGGCACGTCGGGTTTCTTTCAAGAATAATTGCGAACGGGCCTTGTTGAAGCTAAGTGGATCGTCTTGTTGTATCATAGTCGCTAGAGTATCGTATTCACCCTTCGATAAGTCAGTAACTAGTTGTAGGATCATCTTTATATCGAAAATTGGTGTGCCCACATTGGATAATTGGTCTGCAACTAACTTCAATTGTTTCCAATACTCTGACATATTGGCAAAATTCTTAAGACGTGTATTATGGAATTGTTCCTCCAAGTACACGGCACGTGTGTGCTTGTTGTCCTAAAATATCTCCTCTAACTGTATCCATAACTCACGACCCGAGGCACCAGTTTTCATAATCGTATGAAGTAAGTCCTTAGAGATGGTGCCATAAATCCACTGCTTGATGATAGCGTCAAGTCGGTGCCATGTCGTTTCGTCGACCTCGATAGGGCAAGGGAAAGAGTCGTCAATATGATCAAGCACGTTATAGGCACATGCATGAATGCGAAATAGTTCAACCCACGAAGAATATTGACCATCTTCTTGATCAAGAACTAAGGGAATAAAGTTCTTGATGTTGGTGACGGCAAAAGTCTGATGGAAAGAAGAAGTGGAGGAGGGAGTGGGTGGGTTGTGGGTGATGATGGGGGAGGAAGAGGAAGTCGTGGGAGAGGTTGGAGTAGCCATGGAAGCCATAAGAGGGGCTGAATTTTGGTTAGGAAGAGAAATAAAAATTAGGGTTTACGGGGGGGGGGGGGAGCCGGCCGAGTAGGATGAGGGGCGGTCTTGGAGAAAAAAATTTAGGTTTAGATGTTTTTAGGGTTTGACTCTTGATATCATGTAAGATTGTATTAATCTCCATTGTGAGTCTTTCTCATTAATACAAATATATATAGTGTGTACAAGATGAATCATAATTGAATGAGGATCTCTATTTTACATAAATACACAAATATTAATTACAGAATATGCGGTCAATATACGGTAATATATTCGCAATCAACAACCATAGGCTACGATAATTAGTGATGAACTGAATTTAATTTCTAGGTAGATAGAAAAGCTGCAAGTGAAACCTGTAGGTAAACTGTCTTAATTTGTTTGTCTGGGAAATACTATTTTTAGTACTTGTAGCTTTGTTCTTGTGTAAGCCCATATAAAGGACCAATTGCTCTTTCCCTGCGAGCTTGAAATGGAAGTTTTGGATACGTTGTACGCATTCCAACGATTCTGTCCTAACAAGCACCACTAACGGACACAAGAATCATATGTAATTAATTAATAGGTATATTTATAGAATGACTTGAGATAATGATGAGGTTAAGAGTGGTAACATAATTTTTGCCAGTATATAAGGTGTTGAATTCGTTTGGTTGTGAACAAATTATCCCCGAATTAGTTATTTCATCCTCTCATAAGGATAAAAATAACACTACAATCTTAAAATTAATTGTACCGCGATTTTATCCTTAATCAAACATGAGATAAACTCATCTCAAATTTAATCTCGAAATTAAATATTTGTTATCCACGAGAGTCCACTATTTATTTGTGACAATTGTTATTGGCTTCATAGCGAAGAAGTTTTTCATACTCAATGAGATAGATTAGTGTGTGAATTTCTTTTCCAAGGTATCTTGTAGTTCAAAAGACGTAAGACATTTATTTTGTTGATCTAAATGAGTGATTATCTCATTTAAAAATTTAAATTATTAGAGACATCAACAATATCAACAAAAAATGTAGTGTAATCTCATAAAATGGAATAATTAGAGATAAAATATTTTTATTTAATTAATTATGTCTTCAACCTATCTCACTAGCTAACTTAATTTTTTTTCCTAAAGTAAGCATATGAAAATTCTTGTTGATTAAGAATGTAAGTGAGACTTGAACTCAAATCTTTATTTGCTCTAATGTCATAGTATTAAATGGTGTGATCTATATCACTAAAAACTTAAAATGCTAAACTTAACATTTTCATTAATTAATTATGAATTTCAATAGACTCGATATTCATTACCACTTTAAGCCAGACTCCATATAAAAAGACAAAAAATGATAATTTGCAAAGTCAAGATCGGCGAGAACATCCACACATCCACGAGTAAGCTCAAATTAGTTGGTAGTTGGTGAACTTCACCCCTTTAATATATTCTATAGTGTTCAAAATCTCAATCGAAACTAAAATCATTGAAATAGATGTAGACATGGAGGGGGATTAATGGGGTGAAGGAATTCATTCCATTGATTTATTTCATCTCAAGTATACAAAATATATACAAGCTTATAATATCAATATATGTCTATAAATATGGAAGACTATCCTAGTAATTAGCTAATCATCTTATCCTACATAATTACACAATATTCTCCTTAATGATTGTACATAATTGAGATGATTCTCCTTAATGATTGAGATGATGAAGGATAATTAGGAAGATATGATCCTAATCATCCTTAACAGACCCCCGCAGTCTTAGCTGGAGGTGCTCGGATGCTGAGATTGTCCCTGAAATAATCAAACAGTATGCGCGGAAGCCCTTTTGTGAAAATGTCTGCAATCTGATAACGGAACGGAACATGTAGAACCCGTACTTGTCCACGTACAACCTTTTCACGAACAAACAAGATATCAATTTCTATTTGTGTTGTGCGCTGATGCTGGACAAGGTTACCTGATAAGTATATTGCGCTCACATTATTACAATAAATGACGGTTGCTTTTGTAATCGGACAATGTAGTTCTAACAGAAGATTTAGGAGCTAACACGATTCAGAGACCACATTTGCTACCCCTCGGTATTCTTCCTCAGCACTTGATCGAGACAGTGTCGGCTGTCATTTTGATGACAGGAGACGAGGTCGTCTCCTAAGAACACACAATAACCAGACGTGAATCGACGTGTATCTGGGCAGCTACCCCAATCAGCGTCTGTATACGAGGTAATGCTAGTGATGGTGGACTTATACATATGCATCCCAAACTCAAGAGTACCCTTAATATACCAAAAATTCATTTTAGATATGTGCTTCCTTCGGATCATGCATATGTAAACAAACTTGATGAACCGCGTAGGAGATATCAGGTCTTATGAAGGTGAGATAATGTAACACCCCTGCAAGGCTGCGGTAATAGGTAGGGTCACTATATGGGGAGTCGGCTGTGTTACTCAATTTTACCTTTGTATCAACCGGTGTATGTGACGGTTTGCATGATAATATGCCGACCTTTTCTATAATCTCCTCAGCGTATTTCTTCAGAACTGCTATGCCCAAAAAATAGTTTAAAGGGCCTAAATCCTTAATAGCAAATTCTGAAGCAAGGAAGGACATAATCAACTCGCGAAGCGAGGCAGATGATGTTGTGAAAATAATATCATCCACATATAGAAGAAGATACGCCATGTCATGTCCTTTTTTTTAAATGAACAATGACTAATCAGACTTGCTGTGGGAGAACCCTAACGTTGATACGAAACCTTCAAACATGTTGTACCATGCCTTGGGTGCCTGTTTAAAACCATATAGAGATTTTTCAACAAGCAAACATAATCTGGATAGGTAGGATCTCGGAAACCCAACAGCTGGTGCATGTACATTGTTTCATGTATGTGACCATGTAAAAATGCATTCTTGACGTCCAAATGATGTATGGTCCATGATTTGGATAGAGCCAGACTCAGAACAGTCCTGATAGTAGCCGGCTTGACTATCGAACTGAATGTTTCACCTCAATCCACGCCAACCTGTTGTGACCTACCATCACCTACAAGACGAGTCTTATATTTCGCAAAAGAACCATCAGAATTCTTTTTATGACAAAAAAACCCACATAGATCGTATGATGTTCACATTAGATAGATGGGGCACTAATTCCCATGTCTTAATTTTAATAAGAGCATCAATTTCGTCTAGCATGACAACTTTCCAATTCAGGTCGGATAGGGCTGCTGTCACGACCCGACCCGATGGGCCGCGACTAACTGTCCTAATGACGTTATTATCCTGACCTGTCACACATAATCCAACTAACACCTAATAAGTCTGAAATCCGGCAGCATAACGCTGCAATAACAACATATGCCAGGGTAGGCAAGCCGACAAGGCTGCCTTTACCCCCGAATGTATCTGCCTCCTGAGGAGTCACAACTAGCCAACACAATACAACAGGCAAGTCGACAAGGATGCCACTAGATAATATCATATATACACGGGGACACCCCAACACAGAGTACAATAGCATGACTGACCAAAACAGAGTTATACCTCTTACATAAGTACAACCCACAACTGTCTACAGACCTCTATAAGAAGGATAACGACATATGACAAGACAGGGCCCCGTCGTGCCCCTAAATATACATAAATAAAAATGATGTGTTTATGTACCAAAATGGTAAAGCTCTGGATCAAAGGAGCTTTCCAAACAGCTGCGCAGGAACCTAAACCGTAGGGTCACCAAACTGAGCACCTGTACCTACACGCATGAATGCAGCCCCCCGAGGAAAGGGGGTCAGTACGAAATAATGTACTGAGTATGTAAACATGAAATACTGCAAATGAGATCATAAGTAGCCAATGGATAACAAGAGGTCAGTATAAAAATCAGGATCCAAATCCAACTGTGCCATAACAATAAAAGTCAGTTGTGCCTTATAAAACTGAGAGTCAAGTCAAGAAAACATGAATGTCTATCCATATACATATATATACCTGTAACATAACATGGCCCACTAATGCGGGACTCGGTGGAATCATATCGTAACCCGGCCCATATTGGGACTCGGCGAAGTCATATCATAACCCAACCCATTCTGGGACTCGGTAAAGTCATATCATAACCCGGCCCATTCTGGGACTCGGTAAAGTCATATCATAACCCGGCCCATTTTGGGACTCGGTAAACAATGCAAGGCTGTGCACGAACATAACCCGGCCCGAGACTCGATGAAGTGAAGTAATAACACTTAGTAGATTTCATGAGTAACCATATGCAATCAAAATTTTCATTTGCCTCCCAATAAAATCATTATAATAACGTCATAATAAACTATTTACTGAAAAATCATAGGCACTTCTCATAACTAACATCTTTAGGAATTAAACTGTATAAGAATCATGTACGTCCGCCGTACCTTCATTAAATAAAAATCATGCCAAAGAAAGAAGGAATAGTTCACATACCTCTTAGACGAACTAATCAACTCGATATTAGAGTACGTCTCGTTTTAGAACCTCAACCTATAATAATGGTAATGCGTTCGTCAATTCTATGGTCACTGTCATACTTTATATCGAATAGCGACTTCCTATTTTATAAAAATTTGGGCAGCACTTCCCTTGTTTATACATGTTTCCACAACTTCCAAACGAGGCTAATAACATCAATAGTCAAGCACCAATTAAGGGCACAACCAAAACAGCAACAAAGGGGATTTACACACCCACTTCTCATGTAAATTTAGCCTCTTAATCCATATTAAAACAGCCCACAAAAACAGTCCATGTTTCAACAACAACGAGGGTAGAATGTGAAGCCTTTCAACACCTTTCTACACCCTTATTCCTTTAGGACTTACATTAGCAATTACCACACTTAAACATACATAATGGTAACTAAATTTTCAGCATTATAACACCACAAAACAGTCCATCGATTTCATGCAAGTTCTTGGCCACAACATGTCATAATTCCATAACTCTTCTCTTAACTCCTAAAATCCAATTCCATATTTCAATACTTCCATATAACTAATTTTAAACTTTAATATCAATGTTTCCTTTCAATTTCATCATGCAATTAGTGATATTAATAACAACAATAACCAACGAATCCAACAATCACCAAAATCTATCCCAAATTGACAACTAGCCCAAAATTGTCATATGCATTGTTTAAATTCCAAATTTTCCTTAACACAAATTCATATCCTTAATTCTAACAACATGCATTCCAATTAAATTATAGAAAGAAGAATTTTATACCTCAATTTCTTCCAAAACGGTCCGCACAATTTGCTCACTGCCCGGGTCTAAAAATCCCCACTGTTTTCGTATTTCTTTCCTTTTTTTGTTCACTTCTTCAACTCCAATTGACAAGAAAGTGTTCTACAATGTTAAGCCATCATCCCTACACGTTTTTCTTCCAAAATTTCATCCCAAAAATCTCGAAATTTCTGGGCAATTCTCGGCCAGCAGTGGTTGTTTTGCCACTGTTTTTGCCACTATTTTTTGTGTTGTTTTGGCTTTCATTTTTTGGTGAAAATGTAGTCTAAGAAGAGGAGATAAAAACCTTAAATTTGGTTATGGGTGGAGGGTTTTTCGGCTGAGCTTGGAGGAGAGAATGAGATGAGAGTTTTTGGTTAAGTTAGAATGAAGATGAAAAGGTGAGTGTAGGTTTATAAAACAAAATTGAATTTTCTTGTTACACTTTGGCCCCCCAAGTTCTTCAATTAAAAAAATCTCAAACCCACTTCTTTTAATTTTCTAGAATTTCATAAGCCTTGTATCCTCTTGTATACTAATTTCCGGTATTTGAATCATATTTCCTTAATCTTACGATGTGTAACTGCTGCTTTGGGATTTTTTGGTAGTGGAGATGGTTGGACTGAAGTAGTTAGGTTAAAATGTTGTTTAGGGTGAAAAATTATGTGCATGGCACGGGTTTCAATAGTGCGATGTATGGCATGGACAGTGGGTTGGGTCACGGGTTGTGTGGGTGATGGACTCGGCCGAGGAGGGGAAATGGGATTGGGCCGAATAGAGGGTTGTGTTACCGATCCTGGCGAACTGCTTGGGGAAGGCAGTTGGGCTGGGGATTTTGACTGTGAACTGGACTGGGCCGAAGAAGGGGCAGTGGGCTCCCATTCTTGGTATGGCCTAGTGTCGTGGAGTTGTTGGGCCTGTAGTGGTTGGACTAGCCCAGCCGGACACTTTTGGTTGTTGTATTTAAATGGTGGTTTAAAATGGGATATAGTCATACATCAAGAAATTCATATGATGGTGGGGATGCCACTTGATATGCATTAAACGGGAACATGGACTCATCGAACACAACATGACGAGATAAGATAATTTTCCCCTTAGACATATCGTAACACTTGTAGCCCCAATGATTTTGTGGATATCCCAAAAAACACAAGGAGTGGACCGGGTTAGAGCTTCTTTATGGTTGTGGATGGGAACAAGGGATAACATAAACACCCGAAAACCCTTAAATAATTGTATGAGGGAATGCAATGGTACAATATTTGGGTGGGTGATTTATTGGATAGTAACTTGGTGGGAAGAATGTTCAAAAGGTAGGTGGTCATTTGAAGAGCATGATGCCAAAAAGATGGTGGTGTGGACGAGTGTGCAAGTAGTGTACGAATCATATTATTGAATGTTCGGATTTTTCATTCGGCTTTTCCATTCTGTGGAAAGGTATATGGACATGAGAGACGTAATGACACCCCATTTTGTTGACAAAATTTGGTGAAAGTGTTGTTTATGAACTCTCTCCCATTATCACATTGAAAACATTTTATGGATATCTCAAAATGTGTTTGGATGAAAATACTAAATTATTTAAAAATAGTGGGGACTTGTGATTTTTTTCTAATGGGAAATGTCCATAACAAATTGTATAATCATCCAAGATAAGCATATAATACTTATGATCCGCCGAACATAAAACCGGGGACGTCGCGTAATATCAAATGGATTAAGAGTTTGTGTAGTAGATAAGGAAAAAAATTGACATGTTTCTCAAAAACACAAGAACGGCAAACATGTGAGTCCACATTACGGTTACATGCAATAAAATTATGTCTTTTCAGGTAGTCCAACATCGGTGCACCGGGGTGACCCAAACGGTTATGCCAAAAGTTAGGGGAAAAAGCACAAAGGCCGATGGAGAGTTGACTTGTTTGTTGGTGGGATCAGTGATAGGATACAAATCCCCAGTGCTATTACATCTCATTAGTGGCTTCCCCATCTGAAAATCCTGCACAGTAAACCCAAACGGATCAAAATTCACAGAAACATTGTTATCAGTGGTAAAACGGCGCACTGATACCAAATTTTTAATAAGTTTGGGGGCGTGAATGACATTTCTCAAATATAGGGGTTGGTGGGGGTGGTAGATTTGTTTGTCCAATACCACGTCCTGTCCACTGTCGATAACAATATTTTTGTTAGTGTTGATATTAAACTAAGACGAGAGATTATTGTCACGACTCAAACCGGAGGGTCGCGACGGCCACCCGGACCTTACCTACTGGGTACCACTACCCATATAGTCCACATCTAATCATGATTAACTAATCACGGCCACAAGGGTTCTCCCCCGACATATGAAAATAGTAAGTATGTAAAATCTTAATCAGAAACAAACTTATATATATATATATATCCCAACGGCCGACAAGGCCATACAAGACTACTACACACAGGACACATGTCTACAAGCCTCTAAAGAGTATACGACATCAAAAGGTTGCGACAGAGCCCCGCCATACCCATATATACACGCAAAAATTATCGTGCCAAGATAGACCGACACTCCAAACCAAGGGGAGTGCCCCAAAATCCATTGGGTCAGCAACCTACTAATGTGGATCGTCTCCTTGCCTATGTGAACCTGCGGGCATGAATCACAGCGTCCCCCAACAAAAGGGACGTCAGTACAACTGATATACCGAGTATGTCAGGCATAAGAAATATCATCACAGAGATACATAATAATCTAAAACAGAAACAGTCGACCAATATAGAAACAGTTGATCAGTAGTAAATGCCTCTGAGCGTCCTAATACATATGCCTAAATGTCATGCATAATGGAAATGCGGTATACATATAAATATTGGCCACACAAGGGCATCTGCCTTTCCATAACAACCTATGTGGGCATCATTTCATTATCATATTGGCCACACAAGGGCATCAATATTGGCCTCACATGGGGATCCCCATTCCCTACATATATATATTTCATACCATATAGTAGTGTATATAACACAAGTGGGTCCATGATAATATATGAATATAATGCAAATGAAAAAGCATGAGTGACAATACAACATTCTTAATTTACTGGATGACATAATATCCTTCTACCTTCAGTTAACATTTAGAATATTAACATCTTTTCCATATACCTCAATAAGGATTTAGGAACATATTTAGACATGTTTTTAACATAGGAATCAATAACATGAATATTCTTAACTACTAGGAGTAGAATAATTTATGGAACAATATCACAGTTATATTTCATTACATGGAACATGCCAAAAGAAGAAATAATTTGTCTTAACATACCTTCGTTTCGCTAAAGTATAAGCAACGTTACTGCCACAAATTTCCAGAGCACAACATAGAATTTAAACAAATGAAAAGGAGTAATTTCTCCAAGTGAAAGAATGAGTGGAACATTTCTTTTGGTCTTTGTTTTACTAAATGGAATGAATGTTGCTGCTCTTTGTTTAGGACGTTACAATTCCTAATTCCTAGTACTTGAAAATGGGTGTTGTATCTCCTTCTCCTAAAGTGTACTATGTTGCTTACCTAAATAGGTCTCGGTGGGATTTAGATTAATAAACCACGATCCTCCCCCCCCCCATACTAATTAATCCCCATATTGCTTGCCAACTTCACGAGCTGCCACTATTTAGTTTACTTAGGCTTAGTCATTTAGGATCCTTTTTAAAAGATACACGTATTTATCCCCACTAAGATTGTCCCCATATTAAGATTAATCAATCTCACAATTAATCAATTATACACATAATTAATCAATTATACACACAATTTAATTTTGTGATCCCAATTCACTTAAATCTTATTGATTTATAAGACCTTCGTCTACTCAATGTCATAATTCTGCGATATAATACCAGTACATAGCCTCTTTATGCGCACACCAAATTTATTTCTGATCCCCGTCGTCACACTTGTTACGGCCAAAATTATTTTGGGACTACATTGTTTTGTATACTAAGCTCTTTATTTACATACGTAAATATAGCATAAATTTTCCGAGGCCCGGATCTACTTGCCTACATTTTGGTGCTCATACAATCGCCCAAAATTACGGGATGTTACATCCTTCCCCCTTAGAACCATTCGTCCTCGAATGTTGGGGTGACATATCTACTCCCCGTAACATAATTAGAAAACACAA
Source organism: Anisodus acutangulus (assembly GCA_029783415.1). NCBI lineage: Eukaryota > Viridiplantae > Streptophyta > Magnoliopsida > Solanales > Solanaceae > Anisodus > Anisodus acutangulus. Next base: position 12,884,457 of record CM056502.1, on the reverse strand, counting down.
CTACTTTTCACGGCATCATATAATATAACATATATTACTACGTTAGTCCTCACATGGTACGCAAGCATTAATTATAATATCAGGAATTAAAATTCACCTTATGCTTCTCCTGGAACCTTAGCGTTGGTCTGGAATAGGTGTGGATATTTGTGCATCATTTCCTCTTCCGCCTCCCATGTCATCTCTTCCATGTTCTTATTTCACCACAGAACTTTCACGGAGGCTACTTCTTTAGTCCTTAACTTGCGGACTTGTCGATCTAATATGGCAATAGGAACCTCATCATATGATTGATTCTCTGTAATTTGTACATCATCAATCAGTACTACCCGAGAAGGATCTCCAACACACGCTCTCAACATGGAAATATAGAAAATCGGATGAACAAACTTCAACTCCGAAGGCAAGTCCAACTCATAAGCTACTTGACCGATTCGTCGAATTATACTATATGGCCCAATGTATCTTGGGCTGAGCTTTCCTTTCTTCCCGAATCTCATTACTCCCTTCATAGGCGAAATATTCAAAAAGACCCAATCATCTACCTGAAACTCTAAGTCTCGTCGTCGCATATCTGAATACGAATTCTGACGACTCTAAGCGATTAACAGTCATTCTTGGATAAGATTCACCTTCTCTATGGCTTGGTATACTAGGTCAGGCCCAAATAACTCTGATTCGCCTACCTCGAACCATCCAATAGGAGATCTACACCTCCATCCATACAAAGCCTCGTATGGAGCCATTTTAATGCTAGCATGATAATTGTTATTGTACGCAAACTCAATAAGGGGTAAATGATCATCCCAACTTCCCTTTAAATCCAATACACAAACTCGTAGCATGTCCTTGAGCGTCTGAATCATTCGCTCGGCTTGCCCGTCTATTTGAGGGTGGAAAGTTGTGCTAAGATTAACTTGGGTGCCTAAATCTTTTTGAATTGACTTCCAGAAGTTAGTTGTAAACTGTGCATCTCGATCAGATATAATAGAGATATGCACACCATGAAGGCGAACAATCTCCTTAATATACAACTTCGCATAATCCTCGGCTGTATAGGTAGTTTTCACCTGCAAGAAATGAGCTGATTGGTCAGTCTATCAACAATTATCTAAATAAAATCAAACCTACAATAGGAGCGAGGTAAACTCGTAATGAAATCCATATTAATCATTTCTCATTTTCACATCGGAATCTCAATGTTCTGAGTCAAGGCACTAGGCTTTTGGTGCTCTATTTTTACTTGCTGACAATTAGGACACTGAGCTACAAATTCCGCCACGCTCCTCTTCATGTCATTCCACCAATAAATATCCTTGAGATCATGATATATCTTAGTAGATTCAGGATGAATGGAATATCGCGAATAATGGACCTCCGTCATAATTCTATCTCGCAATCCTGCTACTTTTGGAACACATAAACTGCCCTAGTGCTTGAGAATCCCATGTTTGTCGATCTCAAAGGTTGTGATCTTCTTCAGTTGAATGCCCTCTCTGATTTTCTTCAAACTAGGGTCTTCCCATTGTCGTTCCTTAACTTCCGATACAAGGGACGATTCTGACATATTCTGAATCACAAAACCACCATCCTCTGAATCCCTTAATCGGACTCCCAACCAAGCTAATTGATGGAGTTCTCTTACTAACTCCTTCTTCTCGACCTGCACTGGGGTCGAGTTGATCATCGACTTACGACTAAGCGCGTCTGCTACAACATTAGCTTTACCAGGATGATATATGATGTCCACATCATAATCCTTCAATAATTCAAGCCACCTCATTTGTCTCAAGTTCAACTCTTTCTGCTTAAATATGTATTGCAAACTTTTATGATTCGTGAAAATATCTACATGAACACCATACAAGTAGTGCTGCCAAATCTTCAGTGCATAGACCACTGCGGCTAATTCCAAATCGTGTGTCGGGTAGTTTTTCTCATGTTTCCTCAATTGCCTTGAAGCATAGGCAATCACTTTACCATGTTGCATTAGCACGCATCCCAGACCTGCTCCTGAGGCATCACAATACACAACATAGCCTTCTGAACCCTCTGGGAAAGTAAGGATTGGTGCCGATGTTAGTCTATCATTTAACTCTTGAAAACTCCGCTCACAAACATCGGACTACTAGAATTTTATGGCCTTTTGTGTCAACTTTGTTAATGGTGCTGATATGGTAGAAACCCCTTCTATAAACCTCCTATAATAATCGGCTAAGCCTAAAAAGCTGCGAACCTCTGATGGAGTCGTGGGCCTCGGCCAATTCTTCACCGCTTTAATCTTCTGTGTGTCGACTCTTATTCCTTCGTCTAACACTATATGACCAAGAAAAGCCACTGAATTCAACCAGAATTACACTTGGAGTGCTTTGCATACAACTTATGATCCCGGAGCGTCTGTAGTACTATTCACAAATGATCCACATGCTCTGCTTCCAAGTGAGAATAAACCAGGATGTCATCTATGAATATTATCACAAATACATCCAGAAATTGGCGAAACATGTTGTTCATTATATCCTTAAATGATGTCGGTGCATTTGTGAGTCCAAATGACATTACTAAGAACTCGAAATGCCCATACCTTGTCCTGAAAGATGTCTTCGGAATATCCTTCTCCTTAACCCTTAGCTGATGGTACCCTGACCTTAAGTCGATTTTTGAAAAACATCTTGCACCTTGTAATTGATCAAATAAATCATCAATTCTGAGAAGAGGGTACTTGTTCTTGATAGTGACTTTATTCAACTGTTAATAGTCAATACACATCCGTAACGAGCCATCTTTCTTTCATACAAACAATATGCTAGGCCTAATAAAGTCTTTCTCAAGTAGATCATTTTATTGCTCATTTAATTCTTTCAATTTAGCTGGAGCCATTCTATAATGAAGAATAGATATCGGTTGAGTGTCTGGCAACACGTCTATATCGAACTTAATTTCCCTCTAAGGAGGAAGGCCTGGAAGTTCGTCTGGAAATACATCAAGAAACTCATTAACCACCGAAATTGATTGAGAAGTGGGTGGTTCGGCATCGACATCTCTAGCCCGGACAAGATGGTATATGCAACCTTTGGAGATCATCTTCCTTGCCTTAAGGTATGAAATAAACCTACCTTTTGGCGACGCCGTATTACCCTTCCATTCAAGAACTGGCTCGCCTGGGAACTAAAATCTAATAATCTTTGTTTGGAAATCAACATTAGCATATGATGATGCTAGCCAATCCATGCCCATAATAACATCAAAATCGACTATTTCTAGTTCTACCAAATCTGCGAAGGTCTGATGGCTACAAACTAATACTGCACAATTTTGATAGACCCGTCTAGCAACTACCAATTCACCAACTGGTGTAGATACCACAAATGGATCTCTTATCAACTTAGGATCCATACCAAATTTACAGGCAATGAAATGAGTAATATATGATAGATTGGAGTCTGGATCTAACAATGCATACACATTATATGAAAAGATCGATAATATACCTGTAATAACATCATGTGAGGACTCTTGATCCTGTCGCCCCATCAATGCGTAAATGTGGTTCTGGCCCCTACCTCTGCCTCGATCAGATAATGTCTGCTGACTCTGCCCAGACGAGTTGTAACGCCCCATATTTTCGGGTAACGGTTGAACTCGTAACGTAGGTGAGTATACCCGGACCGGGAAAAAATTTTCGTTGTACTTGTGTATATTAATAAGAGGATTAGTATATAAAAGGACGTGATCCCGAAATAATTTTGGGATTTAGTAAGAGTGACGATGGAGTTTAATAATAATTGTGTGTCCCCGAAGAGAGTATAGACGGGTATTTTATTACGGGAATTATGATATTGACATATGAGGATTTTAGTAATCGTCGGGATTTAAATAATCGGAGACCGGAAATTTAATTGTGTGTATAATTAATTAATTGTGGGATTAATTAATTAGGGAGGGGACAATTTATAGTGGGGGTTGGTAAGTGAGATGTTATAATCGATTTGGGGGTGGCTAAGCCCCAAATCGATCGACCGAGAACAGCGCCCATAAGGGCCTTCCTTCTCCATTTTTTTTCTCTCCATTTCTTCAACTCCATCAGTTCTTCAAGCTCTCTTCATCTCAATCAAAATTCCTCCATCAAATTCGAGTCTAGCAGAAGGAGAAAACTCCATTGGTAGGTTCCCTAGAGCTCTCAGTCGAAGTTGGGGAAAATACTGTGAATTTTCGCACAACCCAAAAGGAGAAATTTATGACGTTTTGAACCTTGATTCCAGCTAAATCAAGTTCTTAGACTAGCCTATGTATTCCGAGGTCAGGCAAGAGACCCAGAATTGTTGGAGGAGTTCTGGGGGTCATTTTTGGGGGCCCTGTTTCTGCGTTTTCTGCTTGTCGGACGTTATGTCGAGCAAAAAGGTTTCCAAACGATTCTCGTCGATGTGTTTAATGAGGTAACCTTCCTTGTTCTTAATAGTTTGTACAATTTTTTGAAGTCATTTCTTGCTATTAGTTCTAAAGACGATTGTCGAAAATGCGAATTTGGGTTGGGTGTTGTTGGACTGTCGTTCTTTGAGAGTTCTTTGGAGATTGCATGTGAAATTGTGGTACTGTTTTGGAGATTGTAGTAGTATAAGAAGGAGGATTAAGAGAGTTGGATGTTTCACTACTTACATAGATTTTGATATAGAAGGAATATAGGTTCTACGCGTTCAAGGTGTTCGTTAGAATGTCCCTAAGAATCTGTTTTTAATGTGTTGATTCGATTGTGATGTAATTCGTCTGTATGATGTAGATAATCATTCATAGAGCTTACAAGGACCCACAGAACTTAGATAAATTCGACGACAAGGTTAAAGTTCTAAAATGAGGCATACTCTAATATTGAGTCGATTAGTTCATCTAAGAGGTATGTGAACCCCTTACTTCCTTCTTTTGGCATGATTTAATGAAAGTGCGGCGGACGTACTTAATTCTTATACAGTTTAATTCTTAATGAGGATTGTTATGAGAAGTGCCTATGATTTTTCAGCAAAGAGTTTATTATGACTTTATTACAATGATTTGATTGAGAGTCAAATGATAATTTTTACTTACATATGGTTACTCATGATATCTACTCGTGCTAAGTGTTACTACATCACCTCACCGAGTCCTAGGCCGGGTTACGACTCGTGCACAGCCTTGCATTATTCACCGAGACCCTCACTAGAGGACCGGGTTACGTAGGATGGATCCATAGATGAGAAATGATTTTACCGAGTCCCAGCATGGGCCGGGTTATGATATGATTCCACCGAGTCCCGCATTAGTGGGCCGGGTTATGTTACAGGTATATATATGTTTATGGACATGCCTTCATATTTTCTTGACTTGACTCTCATTTTTATAAGGCACAGCTGACATTTATGGTTTATGGCACAGTTGGATTTGAATCCTTATTTTTATACTGATCTTCTGTTTCTGTTGGCTAATTATGATCTCTTTTACAGCTTCATGTTTTACATACTCAGTACATTATTTCGTACTGACCCCCCTTTCCTCGGGGGGCTGCGTTTCATGCCCGCATGTACATGTTTTCAGTTTGGTGAACCTCAGGCCTAGGTTCCTACTCAGCAGGTTGGAAAGCTCCTTTGATCCAGGGCTTTGTCATTTTGGTACCGAATCTCTTTTAGACTTATGTTCGTATTTAGGGGCACGACGGAGCCCTGTCCCGTCATATGTCGTTATTCTTCTTATAGAGGTCTGTAGACAATGGTGTGTTGTATGTATGTAAGGGTTATGACTCTGTTTTAGTCAGTCATGCTATTGTATTCCGATTTGGGGTGTTTCCATGTATATACATTAGTATCTGTTGGCAGCCTTGTCGGCTTGCCTGTTATATTATCTGTTGACAGCCTTGTCGGCTTGTCTGTTATATTGTGTTGGCTAGTTGTGACTCCTCAGGAGACAGGTGCATTCGGGGGTAAAGGCAGCCTTGTCGTCTTACCTACCCTGGCATATGTTGTTATTGCGACGTTATGCTGCCGGATTTCAGACTCATTAAGGGTTAGTTGGATTATGTGTGTCAGGTTAGTATAATGACGTCATTGGGGCGGTTAGTCGCGGCCCGTCGGGTCGGGTCGTGACACGAGCGTACTAACTATGATAAAGTTGCTGCAGATCCATTCGGCTGGGCTCTAACACCTCCGCTTCCTGTCGGGCATTCTCGCATAATATGACCACGTTCACCACAAGAATAACACACTATTGCTCCTTATTGGCACGGCCCTAGATGGGTCATACCACACTGCTCACATTGAGCCAACAGTGGCCTTATCTGAGTAGAATCCCCTCTATAATAAGACCTTGATTCTCGTGAACTCTGACCTGGTCCCGATTGAACATACCGATCAGCCCTCGACCCTAAAAATGGTAATAATGTGCTGGATGTCGGGTATGATGGACCCCCTATAAAGCTGCTTGGGCTGACCTCTGAAATCCCTCGTGTCACCTACGGATCGAGCCCTCTTATGTTGGCCCTTATCACGCTCTCGATCTACCCACTGTTGTCTCTTGCGATCCTCCAAATTCTATGCATAAGCCTGAATGCGAGCAATATCCATATTCAGATTCAGAGAAGTCGTAGTACACTCATTGACCAAGTGCGGCCCCAAGCCAGTAACATACATATGTACCCGGTCACTCATCTCATCTATAATCATAGGAGCATATCTTGCCAGAGAATTAAACTGCAAGCTATATTCTCGAACACACATATTGCCCTGCTCAAGACGTAGAAACTTGTCTTGCCTGGCCCGCCGAAGCTCGACTGACAGAAAATAATGTAAGAAGGCTTCTGAAAACTCTCTCCATTCTGCTGGTGGAGTACGAGGTCCCCTAGATTGATCACATGTCTCATACTAGGTCACTGCGACATCCCGTAGTCTATAAGAAGAATTTACCGACTCAGTATCGGTAGCATCCATTACCCGCAAGGTACGCTGTATCTGATCCAGAAAATTATGCGGGTAGCGTTCAAATCTGACCCCGTGAATACTGGAGGGTCTAGATTAATGAAATCCCGAGCTCTTGTGCTAGCAGCTCTTTCAGAAGGGCAAGGAATCTGACGTTGGGCCTGAGCGGCCACTAATCGTGTCAATAATTGTACAACGCTTCGCATATCAAGATCCACATCTAAAATATCAAATGGAGGAAATGGGGTTACTGCAGCTCCACTAATCTCCTCCGATGGTGGTGAACTAGGGGAATTACACGAAGAAGTCGCACCGAGGGTCTCACTCTAGCCCTAGCTAGTGGGTGGTAATCGGCTAGTGCCTTCGCCTGCAGCAATATCAAATGCCCTCATACTCTTAAACTTCTTCCTTGATGTAGGCATTGCTGGAATCATAAACACGAGACGGATTAGGAGTGAAATACTTATAACTCAATTCTATAGCATGATCTATGAAATGAAAGAATAGAAAACATCCTTAAATGTCATATAGCCTCCCGCTTATAGGTATGGTGCACAACATACCCATAAATAAGAATCTATAAGACACGACTTATAGACTCCATAGGACAGACATGCTCTGATACCAAGTTTGTCATGACCCAAATCGGAGGGACGCGACGGGCATCCGGACCTTACCTACCGGGTACCACTACCCATATAGTCCACATCTAATCATGATTAACTAACCACGTCTATAAGGGTTGTCCCCTGACATATAAAAATAGTAAGTATGTAAAATCTTAATCAGAAACCAACTTATATATATATACATCCCAAAGGCCGACAAGGCCATACAAGACTACTACACACAGGACACATGTCTACAAGCCTCTAAAGAGTATACGATATCAAAAGGTCGAGACAGGGCCCTGCCATGCCCATATATACACGAAAAATTACCGTACCAAGATAGATCGACACTCCGAACCAAGGGGAGTGCCCTAAAATCCGTTGGGTCAGCAACCTACTAACGTGGATTGTCACTTTGCCTACGTGAACCTGCGGGCATGAAATGCAGCGTCCCCCAACAAAAGGGACGTCAGTACGACTGATATACCGAGTATGTCAGGCATAAGAAATATCATCACAAAGATACATAATAATCTGAAACAGAAACAGTCGACCAAGATTGAAACAGCTGACCAGTAGTAAATGCCTTTGAGAGTCCTAATACATATGCTTAAATGTCATGCACAATGCAAATGCGGTATACATATAAATATTGGTCTGTCATGGTTACGATTTGGATGTGATGTGGGACTAGAATTTTGAGGTCCAAAAACCTCCTCCGTTATGTTACTGGAACCAAGGGCAGTGCCGGCTTTGGTTGCCGCCATCGCTAGTTGTTTAGTCTTTCGAGTTTCTTCAAGAATCAACCGCGAACGGTCCTCATAAAAAGGTGGTAATGGGTTACTTTGTTGAATGAACGTTGCCACACCATCATATTGTTCATTCAAACCCGTGATTAATTGGAGTACCAACTTTTGATTCAAAACCGAAGCACCAACGTTGGATAGTTGGTCGGCAAGCATTTTCAATTCTTGAAAAAAAGTGGAAATATTTGCAAAGTCAACAAATTTTACGTTGGAGAATTGGTTTTCAAGATATACGGTCTGAGACATTTTATTATCTTGAAATATGTTTTTCAACCGCTCTAAAGCTTGTTGAGCCGTAGAGTCTGGTTCTAGAATAGTGTTTAATAGATCATTAGATATAGTGTCATAAATTCATTGAAGGACTATAGCATCTAAGCGAGACCATAAATGTTTTTCAACAGTTGTGGTGTCCGATAAAGACAAGGAAGGAAGAATATGGTCTATAACTTCATATGCTCGGCAATGGATTTTGAATAACTCCGCCCAAGAGGAATATTGCCCATTTTCCATCTCAAGGGTAATTGAAATAAAGTTCTTGGCGTTATTGACGGCAAGAGCACGATGAAATTTTTGTTTGTCGGCCATTATTTCTCACAAAAATAATAGAATAATGGTAATAGGTTTGGTTGGTGGTTTTCCGAGAAACCCTAAACCATTAGTGGTTTAGTGGCGAAAGGAGTTGTGTGGAGGAAGAATGAGAGAGAGAAAAAATATGGTATTGGGATTAGCGTGTGAGTAATATGTCGGAGGTTTTAAAAATGTAACCCTAATTTTAAGTAGTTTTCAGAGGAAGAAGAGTGGTTTAGGGGTTTTTTTTCGTTGAGGTGAGAAAACCGGTTGGGGGGCAAAAATGGAGTTATTTTGTGGCTCTGATACCATTAATGAATTTATTTCATCCCAAGTATACAATATATATACAAGTCTATAATATCAATCTATGGCTATGAATATGGAAGACTATCCTAATAATTAGCTAATCATCTTATCCTACATAATTACATAATATTCTCCTTAATGATTGTACATGGTTGAGATGATTTTCCTTAATGATTGAGATGATGAAGGATAATTAGGAAATGTAGGATAAGATGATTAGCTAATTACTAGGATAGTCACAACTTCACATGTCAGATATAAGAATCTCACGGATGAACAATGGCTGAAAAATGCCACAAGAAAAAGACACAAACAACCTATACAACCTCATGTGTTTCTATACTAAAATCCATACACCAATCTTTGTCCTTTTTATAACCCTGCATGTTAACCTGTCTCCTCAGACCATTTCCCAACTAAATTTTGCCACCTATCATTCTCATATCCAATAATCCTTCAATCATAATACACAATCAACTCCCTCGGTATTCCTTCATTCCAAAATTGTTAGCATTAATGGCTACCACTTCAGTTTCAACTAGGCTCTTCATGATTTTGGTTGTTGTTATCTTGGTATGCAAAGATTTTTCTTTGTCACTAGCTTTTCACAAAGCAGCTATATTAAATGTACCAGCTTCTAGTATTTCAGCTGCACCAACATTATTACCTAATCCACCAATATTTTCACCACCACTTCCTGCTTTTTCTCCTTGTTAATGTTGGGTTTGGTATTGTAACATTTGACCCAACATATTCCCTGAAGTACTGTTGTTGATTGCCAAAAATGTTGGGACAAATGTCATAACATTCAGACCAATATTTTTCATAACAGTTTTGTCTTACTTCACGTTCAGTAACAGTTTTACAGAGTGGTAAAAATGACTTAGGCATGTGAATTAGGAGTTGTGTAAAACGTGGGAGAAAGAGTCAAAGCTTGGGGAAGAAGTCGAGTGAAGAACAAGTCAAAGTTGTTGAGATTTCAACTCCATGATCTTCTCCAACAAACACACCAGCTACCCACTTTTCCCTCAACCTACTCAACCAATCGATGAGCTTTTCAAGGAAGACTCTCTACTATAAATAGAGAGGCTACAAGAGTGAATCGATATCCAGAAACAGATTGCAAAAATATCAAGAGAGCTCTCGAGAATTCATCTCAGAAAACTGGATCACAAGTGTTGCATGAGCGTATCGACAATATTATGTTCAACATTACAAATGCAGTTTAGATTCTAGATTAGCTTTGTATTGAGCAATTGTAATGAGAAATTGTCTATGTCTATTTAGGTAGATTTTTTAGGCAGAAGTCATCTGCGACTTCAACATTTAATTGCTTTCCATTTCATCTTGTAAAATTGTAAAGAAAGAAATTTATAATTTTTGTATATAATAAATATATACAATACTTTCAGTCACTGACCGTCATAGGTTATATACATTATATAACCTATGTAAATTTTAAACCTTTGTGTTTTTAAAATTTCCGCTGCATTACTCTTTAAAGTTTTCTGTTTTACTAAAGTGTTGTCACTGGTGCCGGACGACATAATCGCCGACATTTGGAAACTGAATTGGCATTCAAGTTAGTTTATTTTCAGTTTGTTTTTATTGTTCCATAGCATATCCAGACCTAATAAGTGGTATCAGAGTTGACACTTAACACAATAAGTGATTGGTCCTACTGTCTCAAGCTATGGATCTGGCAAATCCGACTATTGATAGACTTTCCATATTAGATGGTTCAAACTATGCCTATTGCAAGATTTACATACGTTCTCATATCAAATCAATTGATGTTAGGGCATGGAGGTCTATAATCAATGGGTATGTTGTTTCAATGTTGCCGCCGGATGAGGAAGGTGATATTCTTGTTAAACCTGAATCTGAATGGACGGCGAAAGAAACCAATAATGCTAGCTTTAACGAAAAGGCCTTACATGCAATTTTTGGATGGGTTGATCTGTATATGTTCAAACTCATTCAAAACTGCCCCACGGCTAAGGACGCATGGGATACTTTACAAATTCATTGTGAAGGTAACTCAAGTGTTCGACGAACAAAGCTACGCATGCTCATGAGCAAATATGAACGTTTAAGGATGGAAGAAGCGGATGCTATTAAATCTTATTTTAAAAAGTTGATTGACATATCAAATAAATGTCAAGTGCTTGGTGAACCTTTAACCAACACTCTGAAGAGGCTCTCCGTTCTCTTCCTAATAAGTTCAATTTAAAGACTTGTGTCATTGAAGAAGCTCACAATATTGCTACAATAGACCTTCATACCTTGATGAGCATTCTCAAAACCTATGAGATGAACATTGAGAATCAAAGTGAACTATATAAAATCAAAAATGTGGCACTTCATGTTCAATCCTCGGAGAATCAAATCGAAGAAGAGGATGAGAATCTTGAAGAAATTGGTGAAGGTGCTAATGTTGCCTTACTCACTCAAAAAAAAACAATTCGATGGTAAGGAAGTTCAAAAATGAGAGAAATCAATCTAAATCTAAACAACATCAAAACCAAGGCTTCAATCAAAAGCCCATTAAATTCCTTCCAAGCGCTCAAAAAGGAAGTCCACTAAGAAGAACCAACTCAGATCGTACCAAATTTAATCCCAAACAACTCGAGTATGTGCAATTCCATACATGCTCAGGTTGGAGTCATTATGCTAACGAATGTGCAAACACTATTAGAAAATTTGGCAAGAATATGTGGGTCTCTCTTAGTGACGACGAAGGAGAAGATGAAAGAGATCAAGAAATCAAATCACAAGCAATGCTAGCCACTATTTTTGAACATTCTCTGTCAGACCGAGAATATGTCATCTGTAATGTTGTCTCAGATGTCACGACATTTGGTCCAACATCAGCAACGACATCAACATCCAAAATGTATGAATTCTTTAACTATTCTGATGTTAATTGCTTTAGTGGCTTTATTTTTGTTAGCGAGGCTGATAGTATGGATCGAGTTGAATGCAAAGATGACATGATTAATAAATTACAAACCATTTGTAAAGCCTTAATAATAGAATCCAAGCAACTTGATACAAAGGTAAAATCTTTAACTCATGAGAATGTTGATCTAAAAGGCATAATAACCCGACTAGAGGTTGCACTAACCAAAAATGATACAGAATTTGGTAAGATTCGTGCAAAATTGGATCTAGCCGAAGCAACCGTCCATAAGCTCAACATCGGGACTTCGAAGTTGAATGAGATACTCAGTTTTAGTAAACATTCACATGCAGGTATTGGATACAAAAACTCTCTTAAAACTATACGCTCTAGTATGTTGACAAAAATGAGAAATTATGTTTTGTAAATGAAAAAGGAATAAATAATAGGTTCTCATATATGTCAAAGAATATGAAGTTTGTATGTAATCACTGTAACTCCCCTGGACACTTAAAACCATATTGTTTCAAACTTCAAGATTATGTGAGCAAAATATTGCCTAAAAGGTTGGCCAACATTTTGGATAACATTCGAAGCAACATTTCTAAGCCGAAAGGTTAAAAATGTTTTAAGAGAGTTTGGGTTCCCAAAAAGGATGTAACATGTAAAGTTGCTATACCTGCATTAAGAACTAACATTTTAGGTTCTTGGAACTTTGATAGTGGATGTTCTCGTCACATGACATGTACAAAAGGTTTTCTAAAGAACTATGAGTCATTCTACGGAGGAAACGTGACTTATGGAGGAGGCAGCAAAAACAAAATAATTGGAAAATGGATCTTGGATGTTCCTAGATTTCCAGCTTTAAGAAATGTTTAACACATTGAGGGTTTAATGGCTAATTTGATTAGTATTAGTCAACTGTGTGATGACAATCTTGAGGTAAGATTTAATAAGAATGCATGTAAAGTTATGAATGAAGCTAATGAATGTGTCATGACATGTACTAGAATAGGTGATAATTGCTATCTTGTTGCAAGACAAGAAACATGCAATAATATCAAGATCGATGACACAACACTATGACATCAAAATTTGGGGCATATCAACTACCGTAATTTAGAAAAATCAGTCTCATATGAAGCGGTTAGGGGCTTACCCAATCTTAGCCATAAAGGTAAAACTGTTTGTAAAGATTGCCTGAAAGGTAAGCAAACCCGTGTCTCTCATAATATTATCCAACACGACCGACAACATTCAGGTCTTCTCACTGTTTTCAATTATTACATATGGATCTAATGGGTCCAATTGAAGTAGACAATCTAGGAGGCATGAGGTATTCCTATATGATAGTAGATGATTTTTCTAGATATTCATGGATATATTTTTTGAAAGAAAAATCACAAACTTTTGACATGTTTAAAAATTTGCACTCTAGAATTAGGAACTTGTTCTATTCTCCTATTTTTCGGATTAGATCCAACCATGGAAAAGAATTTGAAAATAGCTCATTCACAAACTTTTGTGAGAAAAAAGGAATTTTCCATGAGTTTTATGCTTTCAAAACTCCTCAACAGAATGGGGTAGCAGAAAGGAAGAATAGAACACTGCAAGAAATGGCTAGAGTTATGCTTAGTTCTAAAAAAAAAAATTTGGGCCGAAGCCTTAAATACTGCTTATCGTGTCTCTAATAGAGTCTACTTAAGGCCAGGAACAAAGATGACACCTTATGAGCTGATAAATGGAAAGAAACCTAACTTGCATTACTTTCATATTTTTGGGTGTATTTGTTACATTTTAAATGATAGAGATCATTTGGCAAAGTTTGACACTAAGAGTGACAAAGGAATTTTTGTTGTCTATTCTCAAAATAGGCATGCTTATCGAGTATACAATCTAAGAACCAAAACTATACAAGAGTCTGTAAATGTTATTTTTGATGACTTTTCTGATCTTTTAGGAAAGACAACTTAAAATAATACTATAGTTTCAGTGGAAAATGTGCAGACTGCTGAAGAATCAGATGATGCCCCAAATGTTGCCACACCCGAAGCAATATTTGAACCTAAAATAGAGACCACAGAGGCCATGAATGAGAAGTCAAATGATGAATTGATAGATCAAGATTGAAGGGACCCCTCATCAAGGATTAGGAAGAATCATCCAACAGGTCAGGTGATAGGGGGAGTTTTTGAATGAATTAAAACAAGAGGGAAAGAACCTCTCACCTACAGAGAAATGGTAAGGTGTGTGTGTATGTATACCATTTACCAAAAGGTTAGTCTTTCTTGTTTTATATCTACTTTAAAATCGAAAAATATTTTAGAAGCACTCAAAGATAATTTTTGGATTCAAGCAATGCAAGAAGAGCTTGAACAATTCTCTCGAAATGAAGTCTGGGACATAGTTCCTCATCTAAATAATACAAATGTAATTGGAACTAAGTGGATTTTAAAAAATAAATCAGACGAATCGGGAACAGTTTTGAGAAACAAAGCTCGTGTAGTTGCACAAGGATATACTAAGGTTGAAGGAATCGATTATGACGAGACCTTCGCATTGTGGCTAGAATTGAATCAATTAGATTGTTACTCGCTATTGCTTGTTACCTAAAAATTACTTTACACCAAATGGATGTAAAAGGTGCATTCTTAAATGGTTATCTAGATAAAGAAGTCTATGTTGAACAACCAAGAGGATTTGAAGATCCTTACCATCCACACTATGTGTACAAGCTCAAAAAGGCTTTGTATGGGTTGAAACAAGTCCCTCGTGCATTGTATGGTCGTCTAACTAACTTCCTTCTTGAATTTGGTTTTAACCGTGGTGAAGCTGATCGTACCTTATTCACTAAACGTTACGGTGTAGATATTATTATTGCTCAAATCTACGTAGATGACATAATATTTGGTTCGACCTCACAGACTTGTCTAAAATCATTTGTTGAATCTATGTCATCAACATTCGAAATGAGCATGATTGGGGAACTAATTTTTTTCTTAGGCTTGTAGATTAAGCAAAGTGAAGATGGAATTTTCATCTCACAAAGTAAATATGCTAAGAATCTAGTTAAGATATTTGGTTTGGAGAATGCTAAGCAAATGAAAACGCCAATGGGTTCATCGCAGAAGATATGCAAGGATAATGTTGGTGAAAATATCAACCCAACATTGTATCGATCTATGACAGGTAGCCTTCTTTATCTTACTGTGAGTCGCCCAGATATTATGTTTAGTGTTTGTGTTTGTGCCCGTTTTCAAGCATGTCCCAAAATATGTCACTTAAATGCCGTGAAATGTATTATTCGATATGTTGCTGGCACATGTGAGTTGGGAATTTGGTATTTCAAAGACACTAATCATAACTTAATAGGATTCAGTGACTCAGATTGGGCTGGAGACGTAGATAATAGAAAAAGTGCCAATGGAGGATATTTTTATCTTGGCAATAATCTTGTTTTATGGTATAGTCGTAAACAAAACTGTGTGTCACTTTCAATTGCTGAATCTGAATATGTAGCAGCTGGAAGTTGTTGCTCTCAATTAATATGGCTAAGACACATGTTAGACGACTATGAATTTTCTAGCAACATTTTGATTTTGTACTGTGATAATTTGAGTACTTTAAATATTTCTAAAAATCCAATTCAGCACTCACATACAAAATATATTGATATTACACATCACTTTTTAAGAGATTTAGTCGAAAAATAGCTAGTTCATATTGAACATGTTGACACTATTCATCAACTAACTAATATTTTTACAAAAGCTTTGGACCATGAGAGATTTTCTAGTTTGAAGAAATCTCTTGGTCTTTGTAATCTCTAAAAAGGCATTTTTGATGAATGTCAGCTGAAACATTGTCTAACATTTCATGTGACATTTACCTATGTAATATCATAAATTGATTATTGTTATTGTATAGTGCATTAATTTTTGGGCACACAAGCATGATCCCTCAATAAAGAATGTGTCTTTAACGTGATACAGTTCTCTGCGATGATATTATATATCATAAAAATGGAGTATCAAAATAAGGCAAAGCCTTAACAAATGATTGGCAACTATGCAAAATGGGCAAAGCCCCTTAAAAATATATCGTTCCTATTCTATAAGAGTATCGATTACTTCAAAAGAATTTTAAGAATACTAAATTAGTATTCTTATTTTTGACACGAAAAATATTTTTGTATGTATTTTATGATTAGATCAAGGACACGATGGAAAAATGTTACATTGGTCCAGTGGTTAAACTCATAAAAATACATATAAAATGTGTCTTGATTTGTTGTCAAAATGAAAAGTTCTTGCGGGATCATAATACATGTGTTGTCCAAAATGTTGTCAACATTGTTGTTGACATTTTCAGTTTGGGATTTTTGTTGGGATGTTATTCTTAACTTATTCCAGAAAAAATAGATTTTTCTCCCTATGTTTATGCCTTATTTTTATAGGAATTTCAAACTTTAAAATGATAACATTAAATTTCTATCGTGATGCTTATCAACTTATCCCCAAATTTTAGGTGTAAGTTATTAGATATATCTCAAACTCCTAAAACTAAGAATTTTTGTTGCTTTGAAAGATTTGCCATGTATATAAAATCCTCTCATTTGTATCTTCTTTATCATATCCGATTTTTCCTATTAAAAATAAAATAAAATAATTTTAAAAAGGGAAAATCACATCACAAATTTTAGCTTAACATCACCTACCCGATGAGTGATTCACCATTCCAAACTACACTCGCAATCTCAAACCCTAAAACCTCAAAACTCACCAATGGAAATTTCCCCAATGTCAACACCTATGTCTACCAACACATCCAACAACACCCATATGAGTACAAGCCCTCCTCAACAACCAGGCATATCTTCTTTTTTACATATTCCTGAAAACAGGTGTATGGAAATAGTCCTTCAAAGTGATGAGGAACCACTCGATATCAACTACCCTGGGGATGACAATAATCTCATAGATGTTGATGCAACATCTAATTATTCGAACCTAGGTAAACGGCCAAGTTCATCCTCTTTCCCTACTCGTAGATCGAGTAGAGTATTTGAGAGAACAGTCCAACAGGAGCTGAGCACCAAAAAGTACAGGTTTGACACATCTATACCTACTTGCTAAAGTAGTGACACTGATGACATGAACTTTGATCTATCCTCTGAAGAAAGTGAAGAAGATCTTACTGCCTCTGTACCTAAGAATGTGTCTCAAGACAAGGAAATTCCTAATGATACTCCACTGATAAGATTCTATCCAAAAGGAATTCCCAAACATGCTAAATCAGATGTTGCTCCAAATGTTGCCGACAAAGCCACAACATCTCGAGCAACATTTCAGCAAATTTCAGAAGAGACACCAACACCATCCTCCTCCAGCAAAATCGAATCTGATTCTGACTTGGAGGTATCTATCTACTCAGACAATTTCTATTCTAAAACTAATTCTGATAATTGGAACTGGTACAAGAATAGAGTCATTAGGTCTGAAAAAGTATTAGACATTGCCTCTTGCTCAGAATATGGCTTGGTAGAGTTCGAAAGACATCTCCTATGATCTATTACTAACAAAGGATCATATGTTGATGAAATAGTTAGGTTATTTTATGCTAATTTGGTTTCTATTATAAAAGATACCTCCTCAAAGAAGTTTGGGAAGGTATATCTCCGTAACAGAGAGTATTCAATGTATGGGATTAAATACTGAGGAGAATCTTAGAGAAACAGACCCTGTAGTAGACAATAGAGATGAAGTAATTGAGTACCTCACATGAGGTATAATGCATAAGTGGATCTCTAGATGTCCAGCCTCTAAATTAACAGCCATGTTTGCCACTCTTCACAAAATTACTATACACAATTGGCTTCCTTCAATGAATGAATCAATTGTAACTACAGAACAAGCCACCCTGCTGTATAAAATTGGGAAAGGTTTGAGAGTTGATCTGGGCAAAATGATCTTCCATCAAGTTGTCAACTTGGCACAAAAAGAATCAACCTCAATTCTCCATTTTCCCTCTCTACTATACAAAGTTTTATCTACCCAAGGTTTTAAGCCTAAGAGAGAAGACACATTAGGAGGGTTCCTGAATTGTACACAGTCAACAAAGCAGTTTTAAAAAGTAGAGACAGAGTCATTGATCTACCCTTGAAAGTAGAAGGAAGTAGTATAGATGTTGACAAGAATGTCACCAACATTCCTGTCAATACTGGTCCGATACAGTCTCCACTGTCCACTGAATGGCTTGTGAATCAAATTGCAACGGTCACCCACCAAATCTCTGAGGTTGATGCTATGAGAAATGTCTTGATTCAAGCCAGAGACCATCTCATGCTGCTTCTTTCTTCACAAAAAAGGGGAGATAATGTTGCTGGTGAAACCGAGGGAAACAGAGGAAGTGTTGATGCAGGAGGAGCTGAAGAAGAAGGTTAGAGGTTGCTGCTGGTGAGAGAAGTAGTCATGTATGAGTAGAAAGTTATTGGAAGTTGTTGCTGCTGTATAATGAGCTAGGAGGAGATGTTGCTAGCTACTGGGTGATAATGTATGAAGGTCATGAAGGTTGCTCATTCTGAGCAGTTATCTGTTTGACAGGATGGATGTTGATTTATATGGCAAAGGGAATATGTTTTTGTGGTCTGTATATAAACCCTTGTAAATGGATGATATGTAATGAGCTAACTATTTTTTCTTTATGTTCTATATATTTTCTAATCCTACAGACTGGTGTATACAATTCTTGCTTGTACACTATCACATGTTAAGGGGGAGCATAACTGTATTCATAGATGTTGGACAACAGCTATGACGTTGCCTTAAGTCATTTGCACAAGTTATATGGTTTTTGTGAAGAAAGGCAAAAATGGGAGATTGTTAATGTTGGGTTTGATTTGTAACATTTGACCTAACATATTCCCTGTAGTACTGTTGTTGATTGCCAAAAATGTTGGGACAAATGTCACAACATTCAGACCAACATTTTTCATAACAGTTTTGCCTTACTTCACGTTAAGCAGTAACAGTTTTACTGAGTGGTAAAAATGACTTAGGCATGTGAATTAGGAGTTGTGTAAAACGTGGGAGAAAGGGCCAAAGCTTAGGGAAGAAGTCGAGTGAAGAACAAGTCAAAGTTGTTGAGATTTCAACTCCATGATCTTCTCCAACAAACACACCAGCTGTCCACCTTTCTCTCAACCTACTCAACCAATCGATGAGTTTTTCAATGAAGACACTCTACTATAAATAGAGAGGCTACAATAGTGAATCGATATCCAGAAACATATTGCGAAAATATCAAGAGAGCTCTCGAGAATTCATCTCAGAAAACTGGATCACAAGTGTTGCTTGAGCGTGTCGACAACATTCTGTCCAAAATTACAATTGCAGTTTAGATTCTAGATTAGCTTTGTATTGAGCAATTGTAATGAGAAGTTGTCTATGTCTATTTAAGTAGATTTTTCAGGCAGAAGTCATCTGTGACTTCAACATTTAACTCCTTTTCATTTCATCTTGTAAAATTGTAAAGAAAGGAATTTGTAATTTTTGTATATAACAAATATATACAATACTTTCGGTCACTGGCCGTCATAGGTTATATAATAGATATAACCTATGTAAATTTTTAACCTTTGTGTTCTTTAAATTTCCGTTGCATTGCTCTTTAAAGTTTTCTGTTTTACTAAAGTGTTGTCACTGGTGCCGGACGACATTATCACCGACATTCGGAAACTGAATTGGCATTCAAGTTAGTTTATTTTCAGTTTGTTTTTATTGTTCCATAGCATACCCGGACCTAACACTCCTGATATAAGTCCTCTTTTTCCTTCACCAGGTGGCTCTGAGCTTGCTCTTACTGATTCTTCACTACCTTTAATTCCTTCTAGCCCCAGTCCTCCTAATCCAGATGCTATGATTGCTCCTGGACCGGTTTATATGCCGTTTTCGCCTACCGAGTCTTTGCCGGTTTCTTCTGCAGTTCATCTGTTGTCATCTATGTGTACAATGCTGGTCTTGGGTTTGGAACCATTCTGGTTTATACAGGTCCACAGTGTGTGAAGGTTCAAATATGTTTGGTTGTGTCTAGAGTGGTACTTTTGATGAAGTTCCACACTTTTTTCCTCTGTTATGACTTATGTAGTATACTTTTTTCTCATTTTCTTTCCGTAGTGTATAATTTTGTTAGGCTTCATTTCTGCGTTGTATTACATTTTGGTTGCTAGATTAGTTGAAATATTACATGTCTGATGTGAAATAATTAAGAAGGGAATAAACATGATTTCTTTAGTTTGACTCAGGATTTGATTCTGGTTCTTCTGTTGAATGGGTATAATGTAGTTCATTAAGGACGTATACGCCGTGGTGGATCCACATGTATTCCAATGGTGTCAACTAACACCGCTTTGCCAAAAAATTACATTGTATAGATAGGTAAAAAGAATTTTTATGTATATAGCATGTATGCTGAATCCCTGATAAAATTCCTTGTTCCATCACTGCGTTGTAACGTCCCGTACTTTCGGGTCACGGCTTGAATCGCTAAGCGTATGTAAAATCACTAGGCGTGTGAAAATAGACCCGAGCGTTGGAAAAATTTATGTTATATTTACTTATGCTAATAAAGAGCTTAGTATATAAAAGGATGCGGTCCCGAAAATAATTTAAAATTTTAAAAGTATGATTTGGGTAATTACTATTATTACTATTTTTGGATATTTTAAATTATATACATGGTATGAGAAAGTTTATAAATGAGACTTTCTTTATTATAGAGATAGAAATTATTTTCTCATGAGAAAAGAAAGTTATCTTTTTACCGTTTTGAGAATTAATAGTATAAAAATTTGTACTCTTGATATTATGTTGGGAACAAAAATTAAAATTTGATAAGATATAAATTTTATTCATGTTTTATTTTTTTTATAAAATATTAGTATATGTTTTATTTATAAAGTATTTATGATTTATTTAAATTAATTTTATAATTAGTTATTATGGATAAGTCTTTATATCTAGATATATGTATACATACCCACGTGGATTCATGTAAAGGAGCTTTAGATGACTATTGTCTTAGCATATAACCATTTGTTTCCCTTAGGACCAAGAGTTTTTATGAAAGGGAGAAAAGAATGGATTCCCCTGTCATAAAAAGTAGTTGTTGAAGAATTAATATAAATTGGAGAACCTCTCTCTTAAGATATGTAGGCAGCTGTGTATTTCTATTTTTAGGAGACATCATATATTCTTCTCAAGACTAGGTGCTAAGTTCCACGTTGAAGCAGCAACGTCATTCCATTCCTGTAGCAATTAGAGATTCATTGTTAATCCATAAATGATTTTGTTACCAACATTTAACTTCCATTTGAAGTCCATCATTGATATGTTCGACAGTCATAGCAACTCCAATTTGTAGAACCATCGTTAGCTCGAAGAGCATTCGAGGTATATTAAGGCAAATTATTTCTTTTTTTGGCATGTTCCATATAATTGTGATATTGTTTCATAATTTATTCTACTCCTAGTAGTTAAGAATATTCATATTATTGATTCTTATGCTAAAAGCATGTCTAAATATGTTCTTAAGTCCTTATTGAGACATGCGGAAAAGATGTTGATATTCACAATATTAGCCAAAGGGGCAAGGATATTATTGTCATCCGATAAATTCAGAAAATATTTTATTGTCATTTATGCATTTTCATTTGCATCATATTATATATTATCCTGGACCCATTTGTGCTATGCATGGTAAATATTATATATATAGGGGATATGGGAAAAAGGAAAGTCATTATATACGCACACCACCTGCAGCTAGTACAAACTATCACGTAAAGAAAGAGTCCTGTGAGGCCAAAATGATGTGATGCCATGTGTGGCTGATATAACCTGATGCCCACAGAGGCGGTTATGGGAAGGAAGAGTCCATGTGTGGCCAATATATATGTATACCGCATTTGCATCATGCATACATTCATTAACCATTATATGGTATGATGCCCACAGAGGTTGTTATGGTAAGGAAGATGCCGATGAGGCCAATGTATATGTATACCGCATTGTGCATGACATTTAGGCATATGTATTAGCACCCTTAGAGCTAATTACTGTTGGTCGGTTGTTCCTGTTCCAGTTTATTGTTATATCCCTGTTATGTTATTATTCATGTCCGACATACTCAGTACATCAGTCGTACTGACGTCCCTTTTGTCTGGGGACGCTGCGTTTCATGCCCGCAGGTTCACATAGGCAGGGTGACGGTTCACGTTAGCTGATTGCGGATACAACGGATTTTTGGAGCACTCCCCTTGTTCAGAGTGTTGGTCTAATTTCGATACGGTACATTTTTGCTTGCATATATGGGTATGGTGGGGTCCTGTCCCGACCTTTGATGTTGCTACTCTTAGAGGCTTGTAGACATGTGTCTTGTGGATAGTGGTCCTGTATGGCCTTGTTGGCCTTGGTGTGGATACTTATATACATATGTTGGTTTTCCGTATAAAGATTTTACGTAGTTTCTTTCGGCTTAGTCCGTAGTTAATGATGATCAGGTCGTAAATGTACGATTAGCGGTACCCGGCGGGTGGGATCCGGGTGCCCGTCGCGGCCCTCCGGTTTGGGTCGTGACATGCGTGACATGCGTTTACGCTCGCATTGTGTAGGCATTCATGGCTGATGACTGATGTGATTTGTGGCAGTATCCAAGAAATGAATGCAGAACTGAAATTCAATACTTTATATATTACTACTGTACTACAACAAATTGGTCAGACCAATAATAACATCAAGAATGACTTAAAGAGTACTAGGGACAGCAAAATGAAATAACAGAACTTATAAATCCTACATTTACTAAATATATCACTGCTTCTAGACAACAACAAAACTATAAAGAATGAAGCAATATTGCACAACAACTTAGACTATAGAATGATCGATTGCAGTCTCTGACTAAGGAGATCCATTGAAGAGCCTCTTCCAGAACCCATCCTTAAATGTCTTGAGCTCAATGCTGTTTTCTTTCTTTGGAGATGATGTTTTCCGGAAGCCCTCTTTTAATGTCTTAAGCTCAATGATGTTTTCCTTCTTTGGAGATGATGCCTTAGTAACAACACTCTTCCTCAGCATAGTATTTTCCTCCCTCAGCAAATCCACAGCTAAACTGAGCTGCCTGATGACCTCTCTTTTCTCTTCATCTTTCTGCATTAGTAGCTCCTGCTGAACTTTGCTCTCTTCTTTCAGCCTCTCAATTTCTTCCCTCAGCTCCAGTACTTCATCATTGTTGACGCAAAAGCCACTTGATATTTTCACTGTTCCCATCTCTGATCGGGGGGTTTGTATTTCTTCTTTTTCTAAGTCAGGATCCTCGACCTCAGACATATTATCTGATAACTCAGACTCGGGGTCAAAGGTTTCTGAATAGCTGTCATAGGATAGTTCAGTGGCGCTCATCAGTTTCTTTTGTGGAAACTTGGTGAAAGACAATGGAGACATCCACGGTGTCACAAGGCGAGTAGCAGATTCGCACTTCATTTGATCATACTTCTCAGCTAACAAGCGATGGGTCCTATAGAAATCTTCAACCACGTTAATGAGCTGTGGTCGCTTCTTGTAATACATCTCTGCTCTTTGGCGGAAGGAATCTGCATCTTGTTCAACTATCCTCAGCATGGCCTCTGTCTTCTCATCTAGTTCTGCAACAATATCCAATTTAAACAAGCTATGAAGAGCAAAGTTCCAGATACATTACCAGTCCTGGATACTTAGACATCATTAAACTTAATTAAAAAATTAAAAGAGAGAAAGAGGATTTTGTATAATGCTAAGGTAAGGATAAAAGTTAATGACTCACTTTCAACTTGCTATGATGAGAATTAAAGCCCAAAGCAGAATAAATTCTAACTTCTAAGTAAAATTATTCACAAGTCACAACTGCTCTTAAAGTGGTGGACTTTTAGTCAAATAGAACTATTAATTGGTACACCATATAACTTGGTGCTCAAATAATGATTAAAGATAAAAACAGGATTAAACCACGTTGGAAACTTTTGGATCTGCTTTTAAAGTTACACACATCATCAATTGGACGTCAATTGAGGGCCAGTGTCATATGGCATATATATATAGTCGTTAAGCCATGGCGCAATTACAATGTACTAAAAGAATATGCATAGTTGGTTGTTTAATCACACACTAGGAGAAAAATACTGAGAAGATCTTACCTGTCCAGACACAACGACTAGTAGACAACAATTGCTAAGTAGGACTATAGTTACACACTTATCTAGCAGAGGGGAGGTGGTGTCCTGTGAGCTCTAGGACATGATTTTCTTTTCTGTCATCCTAGCTCACTTATTCAGAATGTCATATATCCCTCCAGCACAAACTCCTACAGCCACTGTAGAGTTCAAATCCACACAGCCTGTTGGAGGTTGAACAGGGGTTCTCAGGAAACTTAAAAGAAAGTGAATTAACTACAAATGCTAGTGTGCACAGTCTTGTTATATACCATGGCTGAGTAACAAAACTAGTCACCGTGTTTTCAAACAATTCCGTCTAACAGAACTAATTAAACCTTGCAACATTGATAAAATTATGAAAAGGAGCTGGCAAAGCACATCTAAATAAAGTAAACCTAGTTGAAAATTCAACACTGTAGCTTTGAAAAGGTCTCCAACGGTCATGTAAGTTACTTAAACCTAAAATTTGGAGTTGTGTGCTCTACAGATAGAGAAAAAGAGTAATTTCTCACCAGCAAGAGTTGATTGAAGCCATGGTGAACGATTTGGATTTCCCTTCTTTTGACTGTCAAACCACCACGGTTGTGACGATAGCTTATCCTTTGCCTCAACCATTTTCTTCCAACAAATCTAACTTCACAACAAACTTTATAGTTAAAACGAAGTTGTTAAAGTCTCATTACTATGTTAAACTCATGCATTATATTTACTCATATTTAGATGAGAATGCAACTTACCTGAAAATAAAAAACTCACTCCCTCTCCTCTCTCTCACCTACCTCGCAGGAGATTGGTGTAGTTGAAATTTAAATGTGCCAACGGCCTAGGTTTTTCTACTTTGTTTTATCCTTGTCCAATTGGAGATTGCCACGTGTTGCATGTGTACCCATAACCAGTTAATGGGCCTTCGTGGGTCCGGGTTTGTAGTGATGATTTGTTAATTGATTATCTGGGGCCTGGTGGGGGAGCGTCTATGGCTGATACAGAAAAAGTGTATATAATACAACGGTCGAAAAAAGTGTAATATAAGGAATGTGTGAATCTTGCTCACATTTTCCTTGTATTATTCCCTGTATATTAAGTATGACTAGTGGCAAATTGTTTTAAATAAATATCTGGTGTAAGCATTGGGATGGCTAAAGGTGGGCAAAAAACTCGGTGAACCGAAAAAACCGAACCGAATCAGGATTTAGTGATTCGGTTCGGTTTTTTATTTTTGGATATGAACCGAACCGAAAAACAGAATTAAATATATAATTTTTTTTATTTTTTATTTTAGGCTACTACTATCTCTTGAATCATAGCCATTGAAGTCAATCTATGAAGCTTTTATGGAAGTCGCATGCGGCATGAACTTGATTAACATATCACGGAAGCATTGACATAAAATGTAGGGAGAGAAAATAGTTGTAAATTGGTAAAACTTTAAATTGTCATAACTCTGCGCTCGGATGTTCGATTTACCCGATTTTTTTTTATTTGGGTATTTTTTCGAGACGGGGCCGGTCAAATTGGCGCAACCAATTTTTAGAAATACATCATTTTTCCCAATCAATTTGTGTTTTCCCCCAAATCGATTTCTAATTTTCCTTTTTCTTTAGTAAACATCTCACGATACACAATAGATTTCAACGTCGAAATTTCATGATAGTGTAGGTGTGAATGTCAATTTCAGTTTTGAAAATTCAATTTTTTAAAAAAATAAAAAATTCCCCTACCCGGCCCGACCCACTAGAAAAAACCGATATAATCCGATACGTTCGGCGATATAAATTGAACATATCGGTTTTTTAAAAAAAAAGTTGTATTCGATTTTTTTAAATAATTTTTATTCGGTTCATATTTTTCGGATACAAAATCGATATGAACCGATATATGCCCACCCCTAGGGATGGCAATGGTAGCAGGGCGGGTTAGAGCAAGCACAAAATAGGACACGGCAGGGCAGGGAGCAAATAAATGGGGCGGGGCAAAATTTAATTTTTGAAAAATTTTAATAGGGCAGGGTGGGTCGGGCGAAATACGATTGACCCGTTTATGTTGTATTCTTTTTCCCTAGTTTGAATCTTAGTGTTCATTAAAATTGAAGCAGTCTTCTTCTCGTCTCCAAAACTGTCCAAGAAAATACAAATTTACTTCCGGTCAATTTCCATCCAAACATTTTCTTGTCGAATTTCTTCTTTTTACATTTGAGTTCAGTTCTTTACATGTTATATTGGTCAGTACATAATTTGATTCTAAAATTCTTTCAGTATGTTCTATTAAAGTTCCAATATTCTGTAATTTGGAGCTAAAGGTTAGAATTGTATGATTCTAATTCTATTTTGAAATACCAAACAATCAAAAAGATATATCAAAAGAAGTTCAAAAAAATTCAGGTTGCAAAGAAAAATAATGAGGAAGAAATGAAAGATAACATAAACGGGGCGGGGTAGGGCTGGTCGAAATCTTAGCAGGTCGAGGCTTACCCGCACTACCCTAACCCGCCCTATTTACATCCCTACAAAGATGTTCACTGCCGGGACCCTCCTCGATTCAGATACAAAAGTGTTAAGTACTTGAATTAGAGATCTAAAAAAAACAAATTCGCTGCAGTTTTTTAAAGAAATAAGTAATAAACTTCCTTGATCTTAAATCAAGGACCAAAATGAATTAAATTGTTGCATGTATATTTAAAATATCAAAAATAAATCTAAGCCTGAAGAGCGATAATTGCTCTAGCGGTGGAGCACCTTCACCACCAAGCAGTGGGTTAAAAGTCCGATCGAGTCATGTAAGGATAAGTAAAACACTATTGATCCTCCCGGGTGGTGTGGGGGTAGAAAGAAAAAAACGATAACAAATTGAGGCTTGTCACAAGAAAAAAGAAGTCCAAACCAGAGATAGATGTACAAGCTTAGCTAAATCATCAATAATTACATATTAATTACTGAACAATTTACAAGCAATTAAGCCTAGTGTAAATCATGAATATATACAGAAGCATCCGAGCAAATAGTGGATGAAATTGGCTACCCTGGAAACCTATATTCTTTTTCTAAAACATTGTTTAGGAAAAAAAAACTGTTTTTTACTCGAGACGTATACTAAAATTAACTTTCAAATTGTAAATCGCAATCACTTCCTTGTTGTATCTAGCATGGATTCCCTCCCTCCAAACACGCGGCGCATAAAAGCATCATCAAACGTGCTCCAAAAATACATAATGGCTTGTGCAGGTCTTTTCAATAACACTGTCAAGCTTCTTATTCGAGGAACATCATCTTCTATCCCACTGAGAAGTGGGAGTGCGAAGGAGAATTCGGAAGAACTCATGCTGTTGAAATGTTGTGATGGAGGTATCAAGTACCTTATGAGAGGTTTCGTAAGCAACCCAAACACCTAAAAGGGTCAAAAAAATTCAGATTCAGCTAATAATTCAACATTTTGTCAAAGTACTAGTCTATCAGGCGGAAGGTATCTCTTTGCAATCAACGAAGGACTCAATTTGTTCACAACCGATATGCAAAAACTTAAAAAGTATTAAGTAACAAAGGAGTGAAGTTGTTTAATTACCATTGTACTGAAGAGGACAATTGCTATGGTACTGGTGATCATGAGTGCATTTCCCATCACTTGTGAGTGGCCAGATTTCATAAACTACAGGCAAAAGTCAGGCTTTAATCAACAACATTATTGTTATCAAGTAACACGAAGATTTCAGTTTCAGATAAAATGTCCCTTCATGTTTAATTTCCCTTTTTTCTACGTATCTTTTAGGAGAATGAGAAGATCAGAGAGTTCAAATATCTACCTGATTATAAGCCAAAGCCATGGAGACAGCCCCTCGCATTAGACCAGCCCACCATATTGTAACCTGTGAAGATAAATTATTAAGTTTCAATAGCGATACAGTAGCAGAACGAAAATGGACAAAATTAATAAACTACTAACCATGTGTTTGAAGCTAATCTTGTCATGCTTAGATGTCCAAAAATTAGATAGCATGGATAAAGGAATCACAAAGCACGCTCGTCCAACCAAAACCAGGGCAAACACCACAGAACTCACTGCAACAGATTTTCCAGGACTGTGACTAACGAATCTCCATTTCTCGATATCTAAGGCATCCATACCAACATAAAGGAAAATGAAAGTCTCGGCAATAAATGACATTGTTGCAAAAGCATGCCTTGTTGTCACTTTAGAATCATCGGTCACGTTATGCCAGGTATAGTGTGACATGACAATCCCACATAGAAATACTGTAAGAATTCCACTTAAATCGAACAGTTCTGCCATAACATACGAAAGGTAAGCCATGAGAATCATGAGAGCAACGTCACAATTGGTTGAGTTCCTTCCATTGTACATCTTTTTGATTATATAAGCACTTAGCAATCCAACAAGCACTCCCAGAACAGTGCTTGCAGCAAATAGGTATAGAAAATTTCCAGTGAACGATAATGCCACTCGTGAATTGATGTTTGAGAGGTCGAATTTCTGGATTGCATTAAAAAGCACCACTGATGTAGCATCATTTACCACACCTTCTCCAAAGACGAGGCTGTACAGAAGAGGCGTCTCATCTTGATTAAGCACCTGTAACGTGCAAACAGAGTCCGTTGCTGAAAATATAGCTCCGATTGCTACAAAAAAAGAATATCAACAATCGTGAGAAGATGTGAGGAAGAAAGCCGGACACTTAATTGTAACAAGTTTACAGTCTTAAATCATTTGTATGCCTTTTCTCCTGATTACATCAGCTGTACGTTTTAACTTCGTGATCCCTCTATCATTTCTTTTCTATTGTTACAATATATACCATCAATAACCACAAATACTCTATGGATAGAAGATGAAAAATTACCAAGATAATCCCTTAACTCCAGAAAACCGGTATCTAGCTTCCCGAGTAACTCCACAGCACCTAAAATCAAAATTTTGAAACAAAATTAAGAGAGATAACCACATAGTAACTCAAGAATAACCTCAGCAATGAAGTTCCCACATAGGACTGAATAAGCAGGGCATACCAAATGATATGATGCCGAAAGATATCAATGTGCCTAGGACACCAAACAGCATAATAGTCCCTAAATTCCTGAAAAAATGCTTCTTTTTCACCTGGAAACTGGTAAAGTAAAACAAAATGATCTATCAGTCTCAATAAACCACATTTAACACCTACAAAAAGATCATGCTATCCTAGACTAAATAACTTAAACCGCAAAAGGGTAAAAATTGGCCTTTCTCTTCAATATGTAGACAGTAAAAATCCCAAGAAAAAACGCGGTAACCCTTTAGCAGAATGTATTTTGTCCATTAATTGTATTATATTGTGCATAACAAATTAAAATTCAATAGACCACTCTATCTTACTTTTATATGGATGTCAAGATTCATGCAGTAATAATGCAACAAAACTCAAATACCATAACTAAACACGCAACAATTAAGGCTATGATCATAGAAACTTACCCGGCATTGAATATAATGGGTGGTATAACATAAATAAAGAATAGCTGTTCGTCGAATTCTAAAAGACGAGAGCTTTTTCCTTTAGTAGTTAACAAAATGATTCCTCCTGTACATAAACCCTGCAGCCAAAACAAAAGATTAATACTCTACTCAATATCGCGAGCAAAAATCTTGTTAAATTTACATTGTCAGTACGTATAAGTTGAAGTCTTACAATAATAAGCGCGGTGATGGACAAATTAATCCATTGACTCTCTTCAAGAAGATGACCAATCACAATGCATCCACATAGAAGTGCCACAAATAGAGTTAAATCTCCTAACACCTGATCATCTGAACCAGAGAATGCACCATATCTGACTAACGCCTCCAAAACCATAATACTATCTACACAACTAAAAAAAATGCGTACATAAGTTAGTTAATTCAACTTTCTAAATTTTGGTAATCAAGATAATTATCATAAGTTGAAAATTCATGAACATTAACTGTAGAATAGTGTAAATATCCTTGAGTGGAGTCCTCTCGTTAATACAATATATATATATATAGTGTGTACAATTGTAATCCTAATGGAGTGAGGATCTCTCCTTTACATAATTATATTAAAATATTAATTACAGAATATTTGCAAAATATACGATAAATATATGATCATTAACAGTACAAATAGTAACTACGTTACATTTAAAATACAAAGCATCAATATTTTGTGAATGACACAAAAACAGAACCTGAAAAACTGTCGTGTGTAGTCAAAGAAGTAGTAGAATTCTAGGATTAACGAACTAACGAGAGAGGGACAGTATTTCTAGTAGTTAAGGAGAGAATTATTGCTACATTGAATAGAAATAGGAATTATAAGTTAAGCTGGACTAGGATTGCTTACAAATAATACGACAGCAAAAACTGTGAGGAAAATTTATAAACGGGTGATTTTTTCTATATCTAATTGTATATGGACCCAACTTACGGGGGTTCTATTTGCAAAATCTTAATTAATCTTTGTCAAGATAGAGGAAAGATAATCCTCCTCCGTCCCAAATTGTGAATTCAGATATTTGTTTTATTTTTATATTTTTTTTAAACTAGTACGTATTAAGTATGTAAAAATTATAAAGGTACTGTAAATTAAGTACATAAAATTAAATGGTTAGATATTTGAACTTTTTTTAGAGCATGTTTGGTCAAGCGTGAAATCAGCATATCTTAAGAAATATTTTTATTACAAGTGTTTTTTGAAAAAAGTGATTTGAGAGAGTAGTGTTTGTGTTTAATTAATTTATATAATTAAGAAGTGCTTTTGATAGGAGTTTCTGTTTGGCCATTATATTTAAAAAAGTATTTTTAAATGCCAAATTACGAAAAAGAATATACATACAGATTGTTAGATATAGCAAGGTGACTCACAAAATTAATTAAACACTTATTGCTATTAATAAGTTAATACTATACCTAATAAGATTTGAGAATCATTTAAAATATTAATCTTACTTAAATAGGTTAGTAAGCCTACAATTATGATTTTTAATTTCTAATTTAGTTCAACAATCTTAAATTATATTTATTAAAGGATCATGTCGATCAAATAAGTAGGGAAGAAAATCTAATCCAAAAATATCTTAAAATTTATAAAAGAATTCTGATTAAAGAATATTGATGGTACTCTCACTTTGTCGAAGAAAATAGAGCAAAATCAACTTTCAATAATATAACTGGATTTAAAAAAAACTACTATTTTTTCCAAATCAATCCTACTTCCAACAACTCAGGTAATCTTCTATTTCAAATATTCTCACTTTATCATTTCTCTCGCTTACTATTAATTAATTTGGTAAATATAAATTTTTGATATGAGTAATCTTGTCCAAAAAAATTAAAAGAACCTATTTTTTAGGACTACAAACTGATTGTTGTGGTGTTATTATTGTAGGCATGCTTAACATATCATACGAATAGGCGTAGTATTGCTTTATAGTCTTCTCTAGTTTTATTTCGTCTGTTATGCGTTCTTTAATGTACTTGGTTTATCTCATTTATTTGCGTTAGTTACTGCTTCTCTTTCAGAATGGCGTATTCGCGTTTGCTATCAGCATTTTCTTACTGCTTACTGCTTTAAGTTTTTGACCGGGTCTGACAGTTTTTTGCTTTGCTTGTCCTGAGCCGAGGGTCTCTCGAAAACCGTCGTTCTACCAATCAAGGTAGAGGTAAGGTCTGTGTACGTTCTACTCTCCACAGATCCACGTTGTGGGATTTCATTGGGTATGTTGTTGTTCTTGTTATTGTTGTATTTTTTAGGACTACTTACTTTTTCAGGCTTCTGCTCAAAAAAATAAAAATAACCTGCGCCAAAAGCATTTTTAACTAAAAGCTGGTAAAACACTTTCATTCTCTAAAATAAGTGATTTTTAAAAATAAGAAAAAAGCTTTTTTTTCCTTTATTAGAAGATTGATCAAACAAGCTAATAGTCAAAAGGAAAAAAAAACTATTTTACTAATTATAGAAGATTAAGAAAACAACAGATCCCGAATTTAAACTTTAAAAATTTTACTTTTTGTGTTTTATCACCAAAATTATATATGAGGAATCTTGCTAACTACCAATTTTAAAGACATTTCAACCAATAATCCAACATATAATATTTTTCAAATGTAGCATACTATTTAGGAAAGTAGGTGTATCCCTTGATTTTAGGCTCATATTCTAATCTCTCTCAACCACCTAACTTTAATCCTTATCTACCAAGTACTCTAGTCGCCGACTAATCCCCAATCTCCTACTTCAATAGTCGTCAAAAAAAATTACCTAACGTCGACTTCATCCTTGTAACTCCGTCGGCGACATTATCCTCGTCTCCTCATCTTTCTCCTCTTGTGGTATGAAGCAGATTGTTAACTATTTTCTTGCCTTCTAAGGCATTTGGAAGTACCTCACATGACGATGTCAATGACTAAACAACATATTCCGTTTAATTTTATAATTAGTGGGTATGAGGAGGATAGTGTATATGCAGACCTTACCCCTATCTTGTGAAGGACTGTTATCTACCTTTGCTTTGAAATTTCTTATGAAATCTTCTTTTACCTTATCAAGGTATGTAGTCATAAGATCTTCCTCTGATGCCTGAGAATTTCTGACCTTAATAGACTTTTCCAATTTGAAAAAGAAAGATGATTCATCTTCTCTGATTTTTTTCTTCATATGATGGATATTTTAAGACTTTTAACTAACGAAGATGTCTTCTTCTAATTGTCATCTATAATAGCGAATTTTGTCTTCTAGATCTTTATTCAATAATTTGGACCAAAACTTACAAAGAAATTTCCTCTTAAACATATAATGTCTTGCTGATTTCTTCCTACTTCTGGAATCCATTTTCAAATCCATGGAATACATGTCTGCATGAAGAAAAATAATAAAGCAGATTCTTCGATAAATTCAGAAGGATTTTCTAGGGTAACACTGGTGTTACTTGAACCCAAAAAGTCATATAAGGCTCCTGTGAAATCTGAATTTCAGGTCCAATAACATTCCACCATGAAAATATCCATTCTGGGAGTAATAAACCATTCTGTCTACTTTTAAAAATTTCAGGATTAATTTTAATTCATCAGGAATGATCATGCTTATGATTTTCATAATAGAAAACATGTGTAAAAGCATTGATATAATTATAATAATTGAATGTCATCTTTATGGTTGTGCGAGGAATGATAAATTCCTTTGATGGAAATGGGATAATTCCTCATTCATAAGGAGATATAATCTTCTTAAGATAGAATTTTGAAAAATTACTTTCGGCTCCTGGCTTATTATCCGGGAACGATATGATTTTAACAGTGCTTGTTGTAATGAGGATATATTCATACATAATACATCCTGTTCTTTTCTTCTGAAAAAAGATTGTAGAAATTTTCTACATATCGATTCATTAGAATCCAAGGATCATTTAAATATTTTTTGTCTTCATGATGCAGGTAGAGAATTGTCTCTTCATGACTCTTGACCAAATATTAGTCTCAAATTTCTTTCTTCGATTGTTGGAGTTTCTGGGAATATGAGCCTTGTGTTTGACTACTAGAAGAGTCTTCTTTGTCCATGAGTATTATTCTTGGAACATTGGAAATATTATTTCCAGTAGAATTAGATCTGTCAGAGCCTCGACCCGAGCCTCTGCCTCTACCTCTGCCCCTATTAGGAGTAGGTGGTATCCATTTTGGACGCATTTTATCCCTGCAAATATTCACGAGTGAGAAAGTCAGGAAGTGAATTATTTTCTCCTTTCAGATATTGAATCTCAAAATCAAATGAGGTTAAATGAGTCTGCCATCTTGCAAACATTTGATTGGATACATCATGCTTAAAATCTTTTTGAAACAAAAATTTAGCCGCATGATAATCAGTTCTTATTAAGAACTTACTGTTGTAAAGATTATCCTGGAATTTCAGGACACATTTTACTATAGCAAGAATTTCTTTAGCTATAGTAGCATAGTTCTTCTGACTATTAGTCCATTTTCCTGAATGAAATCTAACAAGATATTCCTGTTTAGTCTGGGATTTATTTGTTTAAGAATTTCCCCATATCCAATGTCTGAGGCATCTGTCTCAATGATCTTTCCCCAATTTGGGTTAGCAAGCATAAGACATGGCAAAGCTTGAATTTTTTCTTTAATCTTTTTAACTGCTTCAGTATGGGCATTTGTCTATGGAGTAGCACTCTTCTAAAACCTATCATATAATATAGGTGCATTAACAGATAAATTCTTGTAATAAGGGGAAATATAATTTAAACTCCCTAAAAATAGTTATAATTGGGTTTTATCAAGAATTTCATTTGAAAATTTCGAAGAAAATTCTATACTCCTGGTAATTCGAACAAATTTTCCCTTGTTCAATATTATGATCAAGAAATCTAACTCTTGTTTGGAAAATATTCATTTTAGGTTTAGATATGACTAACCCGTTAGTAATAATAATTTCGTGAAAATTTCAAGATGTCGGATATGATCCTGTATAGTTTTTGAAAAAACTAATATGTCATCAATATAAACAAGGATAAAATCACTGTATGAAGTAAAACTATCATTCATGACATGTTGAAATTCATATGGGGCATTTTTCAGCCCAAAAGGCATAACATTTCATTCATAGTGTCCGCATGGAACTGTAAAAGCAGTATTATACCTATCAGATTCATGAATCTGTATTCGTCAAAAACCTGATTTTAAATCAAATTTTGAGAAGATATTTGACTGATATAATCGGTCAAGAAAATTCTTCTTATTAGGTATAGGATATCTAATCCATTTTAAAACCTTATTTAGGGGTTTATAATTAATAACCAATCTTGGAACTCCTCCCTCTTGTTCAGCATGTTTATTAACATAAAATGTTGTACAACTCCATGGGGAGCTTGAAGGTCTAATTAACTTCTTGTATATAAGAGTAGAATTTTTTTTCTTACAGATTTCCAGCTATTCAGAATTCATCTAACAAGGACTTGCCTTTGTCGGAATATTCTGCTCAATGAAACTAACTTCGTATGGAAGATAAACAATATGCTTCTTCCTCTTTCAAAAAGCAGTAGGTAAATCATTACAAATAGAGATAGAAAATTATGCTCTATTCCTTTAATTTATCTTGTAATTTAGGATTTTGCAGCTGCTCATTGATATTATAAATCATCAATTCTTGTTGCAAATAATCAAGATGTTGTTTTTTATTTTGCACTAGACTAATTAATGTCTTTGTTTTTGGTGCAGAAATTCAGGGAAAGGTTATTAACTTTTCCTCAAAGGTACATGTAATACCTTGTCGCTCAACATTTGTCAGATGCATAATACTATCAATGAAGGGTATGCCTAGGATTATTTCATTAGCTAGATTTTTAACTAAAATGAAAGAGGTTTCAATGCACCTTTTATCATGGCAAATATAAGCACCTGAAAATTTATAGGAAACATCTAATTTGCTTCCATCAGCTCCGGTTACTCTACGTGTGGTCTCTGTAAAGTACTTTCTGGGGATAAGTCCTTCCCGGATGCAATTAAGATTTGTCCCTGAATCATTTAAAGTAGGGACACTCTTGTACATTTTACCTCTATCAATTAATAAATTGATACTAGTAATCCATTTTTGACGGGAATATGAATTAATTGCTCCCAAAAAAGTCTATTACCTCCATGTTAGTAGAGGAAGTTGGTTGATCAGGAAAAGGTGTATGACCTAGTCTTTCTTATTCTAGATAAGTAAGCCTATTATCCAAGGTAGAATAATGTTGCTTAAGAAGAGCTAGTTCTACTTTGAGATCATGAATCTCTTTCTTCAGTTCTTGAACTGTTAGATGATTATTTGGATTCCTCATTTTCTGAAATTCCTCAAGAATTTCTGAGAAATTATAGAGTTGATCACTCTTTGGATTGGCCTTTGGGGGCATATGAGGAACTTTCTCCTTTTCATTAGCTTTGAGTAGAACCTCAAGAATTTAAGCTTGTCGGGTTTTATCTGGAACATACTCCAGGATGTCATCAATCTCTTCTTCATTAATGACATTTATGTTAAAATTAGAAAATTGAGCTTGGAGTTTACAAAATTCTTCCTCGGTATCTTGATCATCATTAATGACCTGACATTTGTCATTTGTACATGCACATGGACCTTCATCTTCTGTCGAAGAAGAATTCAGATCATTATAATCAGAACTTATAAAGTTATCTGAATCATTTGATTCTTCCGACGAAACCACTATCTTCATTAAGGCATCTTTGATGGTATCGTCAATATTAAGATTCTTAATCTTATCCACCTTCTTCTTTTTACATGTATTAGCGTAATGGCCTTTTTCTCTACATTTATAGCAGGTAGGATCCTGCTTCTTCTTCCTTTTAGGGATATAACCCTTTTTCATTTCTAACTCTTTCTTTGGCTATCCATTTATTGTAAGAGTCAGATTTGTACTTCTCATAGTATTGTTTTTATGAGGTTTCTCATAATCTCTTCTCTTTTTTCCATATTTGAGGATCTTGTGTCTTCAAAACCAAATTGCTGGTAGAACTCTCCTAATTGAGTTTTTTCTGTCAATCTTTGCTTTTTAAGCTGCTTTTGAGGCTTTAGGTCATTACAAATAGATAATCCCTCTTCCATGCATTTTCTAATGAGCTGACCATATGAGTAAAGATTCCATTTTAATTGAGAATCTGCTGAGTCTTTGGAGAGGTTCCTCTTAATCTTTTCCACAAATAGAGAGGGGAGGCCATCCATAAATCTGGCTTTCCAGAAATTGCTATTTGCTTCTGGGAGGTTTAGGACTCGACTAAGGAAAATATCCTTATACCACCTAAACGAAGTTAAGGTAGGACACCTATGATTTTGTAAAAGGATCCTAATGTTATCATAATTGGTAGAATAGCTACCAGTAAAATGATCTAAAATGGTGAGAACAAGGGTCATAACCGCATTGGGTCTGGCTTCATTACCATCTTGTTTTACAACATTATAAATCGAGATTTTTTGTCTGGGGTAAGATAATTATCCCACCATGCTTTAAGCCGACCAGAGAATCCAACAGTAACCATTTTGACTATATGGTTATCGGATTGATTGTTACCCTTGGCTGCTGCGGCGTACATAATTATTTTATGGAAAGTTCTAAAGATTTGACTATTAGCCCCGCCATCTATTTTCCATTCAATAATTTCGGTGCATGTATATGCAGTAGGCTCATTCTTGTAATTTTGTTCTTCTATAAGAACATCCATAGGTATAGGTCTGGGGTAATAATAATTTTCTGAGTTAAACTTAGGTATCCATTTACCTTTCCATAACGCAATAATTTGTGCCTCATCATCAGTCTCAGATAATTTATCAGTAGTAATCATTTTAATACATGGTATAGAACTACTGATACCTGAAATATTCAGATTAGTCTGGAATTTTGAAAATAATTATTCCAAATCACTTATTAATGTATCTGATGGCTTTTTCGCTAGGTGAATACCTTCCATAGGAGGCTGGATATTAGCTTTAATTTCCACAGCTTGTGGAGTCTTATCAACCGTAGCATCCATAGTAGCCTTTTGGTTCTCTATTAGAGATCTAAGTTGATCAATTTTGTTATGTAACAAGTTCATTTGTTCACTAATAATCTTCAAAGTAATATTAGTGTGGTTGTTCTGCTTGAACAAGCAGTTGATTTGATCAATGGTAGGACCATTAGGACATGTCTGTAAAATCAGCTTCATATAAGGCTGAGCATGTAAATCATTATTACTTTGGTCCTTTTTTAATGAAAATAGTTCATCTGGAGGATATATACTTCTAAGGACTTTTTTGGAATCTAAATGTCATTGTCTTTCAATAATATTAAGACTAGGTAAGGCATAATCTTGAACAAACCAGCGGACAAAAGGTTTATAATCATGTTATTTTTGTAACTGGTCATAAAATTCATTTTTAATAACAAGTTGTTCTTCTTTAGTAAAGAAAGCAAAAAACCATTTTCTGAAAAGAGAATATTCTTCTCTAAGAAATTCTTTTGAAAGATTTTTTTCTAAATCTGACTCTGGACTATAATCCAGAACAAAAGTGCTTTTACTATTGTGGCTCATTAAAATAATCTGCAAAATCCATTTCAGAAGGAGTTGGATAAGTCATTTGATCTGTTTTTATTCTTATAGGAATTCGATTATCTCCTATCTTGATTTTATCAATCTTCTCATCCTGAGAGATTTCGGAAGGAGTGGTGACTTTATACAAATCACTAATATGAGAAGTAGACGCTCTGCGGTAGAAGGTCTAGGGATGTCATCTAAGGGAGAAATATAATAATGAGATGACATGGACTTACCTAATTTAGGTAATTGTTTTGAAAATTGGAGATGGATATTACCATCTGTAGTTTGAACTACATGAGCAATCTGAGTATCTATCCTGGGTTGGACATGTACTGCTTTCTCTATTACCCAATCGTTTGGGTATTCAATTTCATCCCAACTTATAGATCTTTTGGTTGTTATCTTAGACCTTTTGGCTAGGTTGGTTTCTATAAGAACCGTTTGTCTATTTCTTTTATCATCCATAATCTTACAATTAGAATTCATAGTGTCTAAAACACGAAAATAGATACAATAACAGATACACATTACTTCTGTTTTAGGCATGTAATTATAACCATGAGTTTTTACATATAATGTTAAAGCATGCAAAAAATTCGGATCAGACAAAGATAAAGTAAGATTGGGTCTGACATCAAAATAAACTAGGCCATAAGCCAGACTGGATTGCATAGCACCCATAAGAGATTGTTTCCAATTTAAATTGTTGGCATCTCTTAAAACAATCATAAAACTTTCAGGTAAACCCTTTAATGTTAAAGGTTTAAATGCAATTTGCAGTAATCCAATATGTAAAAATTATAATGTAAATTTTGATATCTTTCAATATCAGTTTCAGAAAATAACTGTATAGTTTTTTCTTGATTATCCATTTGGACAGATTCTTCAATAGTTTTTATAACATGCGATTTCGCAAGTTTTTAAATATACCAAAATTATAAATTTTCTTAGTGGCAACAAAAGGAATTGTCCATTTGTTCAAAGCATCTAGCTGTTGTGGAAGTTCATACTCTTCCGATTTAGCATTCTTAATACTATGTTTATAATTTCTAAAAATATTCATTATGAATAAAATTATTGTCTGCGAATTCTCTTTGAAAACATGGCACATTGTTGTTGGTAATAAGTATATACTTGTTTACATTTAGTGTGTATGCTAGACGTAACTTCTTCTTTAGTTGGTTTGTGAGTTGATTCTTCAGTTGGGTATGTTGGAAGTACTTCTATACAATCATAAATTGTTTCTATTATTGTTTTACAACCGTCTACTTTAATAGTCGGATTTAATACCGCACCAATAATATAAATAGTGGGAATAGAAAAAAATATTTTTAAAATTTTTTAAACATATTTTCAATAGATGCCTTATAAGTTGATTTTTGCATATATTAATTA
Organism: Anisodus acutangulus; assembly: GCA_029783415.1. Classification (NCBI taxonomy): domain Eukaryota; kingdom Viridiplantae; phylum Streptophyta; class Magnoliopsida; order Solanales; family Solanaceae; genus Anisodus; species Anisodus acutangulus. Next base: position 12,844,606 of record CM056502.1, on the reverse strand, counting down.
AGTAATAAAATATTATAGTTATATAAAATAACATATTTGAAATAGTAGGATAATAAATACCGGAAAATTCTTTAGTAGCTTGAAACAATTTCTCTAGAAATTCATTAAGTTCTAAAAAGAATTCCTAATCATTATCTATAAGCATATCCATTGGATTTTTATTATGGGCATTAAATAATAAAGTTATAGGTTGTCTATGATCGTAAGCAACGAGTAGTTGCTCATACAACGAATTCCACCTAGTCGAAACTTCTTCTGCAATTTTTCTATAAGGTAACCCACAATCATGACTTTTTTTTTATATTCTTTGCGTCTTTGTATTTTATTATCTTTAAAAGTAAAATTTATAGCAAATTATATTTTTTCAAGAATGTTTTCAAAAAAATTTAGGTCATCCTTTACAATTAAGTTATAAATATGGCACGCACGTCTTATATGAAAATGATCAGGAAAACATGGAGTTAATCGAACTTTTAAAATTCTTATAGCATAATCATTAGAAGAAGCATTATCTAATGTAATATTCACAATTTTATCATTTATTCCATAATAATCACAAATTTCATTAATATTTTGTGTAATAAAACTTCCAGTGTGCCTATCATCAATATATCTATATGCTAAAATACGTTTTTGCATAGACCAATTTTGATTTATCCAATGACATGTTACCGTTAAATAGTCATTACCGTTAGTACTACGGCCTAGATCAGAAGTGATAGTCACTTTGCCATTAAAATGATTCAATGCATAACGTAAATATTGTTGATATTCACTTGCAAATTTAAAAAACATCCTTTCTAACTGTTGATCTAGAAAACCCATTAAAAGCAGGATTATATGTTTCTCGAATGTAACAATAATAATTTAAAGAAGGAATGAAGGTATCAAACGCCGACATAACGTCGACGTGTAATCGAGGTTGAAAATTGTAACTTTGCTCGATGAATGATCCTCAAGCTAGTTGGAAACTTCACTCCAATTTTTTAACTTTGATATAATATTTAATAGTAGGAAGATTTATAGAATTGTAGAGAGATTAGATTAGAGAGATGATAGGAAGATTTGTGAGAAAAATGAAGAGGAAAATGAGGTATGTATTGTTGAGAAATAGGGTTAAAGCGTAAATATATTAACTTAGGAGTTAAAAATAAATATTAAGGAGGTAGGGGGTTAAAAATAAATAGATTTAACAGTAGTTCGACGAATTACAAGTTGGAAATTTACTAATGTAGAATTACGTTTATCCCATTATTTATGACTCGAACAATTGGGGCCCCGCACGTCGGAAACGTCGTTTCCACACGTGTGCACTCGTAGTGCCAAGTATCGTAAATTTCGTTAGTGAAAGAGATATTGGTATATAAGTAAATATTTGAGACATAGAATGATGGGTCATTGGCCGAATGACAAGTGTTCCACGTTGGTAAACGAAGGAAGAAGTGTGCATAGTGTAAAGATGGAATGGGTCGGAAAGGGCAGCGGAGCCGAGAAGGATCGGGGCGCTTCCCTGGCAGAAAGTCTTAGACAAAAATATGATTTTTTGGGACTTTTGGGCTGCCCTCAATAGCATTAATTCAAGCATTAATCAGCCATTATTTAGGCTAATAAATGGGTGTCATTACTTGGGCAATTCATTGCCATTACATGAGTGATTCAATGTCATTACTTGGCACTTGAAGAGACAATTCTTACACTATAAATTGATGTCTTTGGCTCAATTGTTAATACACTTGAGTGAAAATCAAACCAGAATTTTCAGAAAACTTCTTCCTTTCTAGCACTCTTTCTATATTCAAGTTCTTCACAAGAAACACTTGAGTTTCATTTGCTCATTTGTTAGTTGTTGTTTTATCTTGGGATACTATTGTCCACTAACGTAAAATGATATATACGGGGCAATCTTATCTTAAAGACAGAGTGTCATCACTCGACTCAGCCAAGTCACAAGAGTTTATATTTGTTCTTATTTCCCGTTTTGTGGGCAAAAGATTATAAGTTTCTCGTTGTAAACTTAGTAATCTTTAGTGGTTTATCCTTTCTAACAATTGTAATATATATTTACTTCTCAATTCCTGCACCTGTTGTTCTCACATTACATGTTAGAAATTTTTGAATCTATATTATTTTTAACTTTTCGAAGCATTTATCGATTAACACGTTCTTCTCATCTCCGAGCATTTAAATATTCATTAATTTATATTATAATAAATCGTTCCGTTCATGAGATAAGGTGAGATATTCAAAATTAAATTTAGCTTTTCTCTATTACTACATCCTTCCTTGTCCCCCAAATTCTAAGTAGACATCAATTTAAACTGTAAGTATATATATCTTAAATCCTCAATTAATTTGGACATTATCTAGTACTATATCGGTATATCCTACCGAAAGAAAATGGCCAAGAATCCATCCAACATGGCGGATCTAACCGAACCCGGTTTGAAGTTGTCAGAGATGATCCAATGCTTATGTGAGACAAAAGTCCAGAGCATTTACCAACACTTCTTGTCTCTGTGAAGCCCAAAAACTAAAGAACAAAGTTCTTACTGTACTTCTCAACCAACCAAACCTAACCCCCCCCCCCTATAATTCCCTCTATCTACTCCTACTACCTTCCTCCCAAAGTCCTCTAAATCCCACCTTGTCAGAGATTTTTAGATCTGTATAGCTGCTGATCATGGATCATTTCCTTATCAAATCTTGAATTGATGGTGTAGCTTAATTCTTTTGGATCTATAGATGTAAAAATACAACTTGGGTGTGTTTAGTTTCATCATTAGGTGGGATATATTGGTGGGGTTGTTCAATCTATCCAAGATTGAAGCTTTTTATCAAAGACTAGAGATTTATTTTAATCAAGATTTGATTTTTATTTATCAAGATTAGAGCTTTAGCTTAATAAATGGCTGGTTATCAATTTTGGTGTATGTTTATAGTTTATTGTACAACATATAGCTGATTTTGTTTCTGGGGTTTACCAAGAAACAGGATCTGGTACAAAATTCCCATCCAATGATTGATTCTTGAAAACTTGTAGGTTGCATTGAGTGTTACTTTTTGGTTTGTAATTGTAGAAAGAAATCTACTTGTTGAGGAAATTTTTGAAACCAGTGTTGTATAGGTGTTAAAATGTCCTTAAAGAGTATGATTCAGGACATGAGGGGTGAATTCGGGAGCATTTCGCGGAAAGGGTTTCGGTCTAGGTCACATAGGGTGGTTCAGGATTGTACTGTGACAACACTTGATGCTTTAAAGCAAAGTTGTTGGGCTAATATGCCGTCTGAGCTATTGAGAGATGTCTTAATGAGGATTGAGGCATCTGACTCTACTTGGCGTCCAAGGAAAAATGTGGTTGCTTGTGCTGGTGTTTGTAGGAGTTGGAGAGAAATAATGAAAGAAATTGTTAAAACACCTGAAATTTGTGGGAAATTGACGTTCCCCATCTCCTTGAAGCAGGTTTGATTCTTGAATTTTATGAACTATTAGTGTTCCAGTGTATGCCTTTGCATTCTTTGTTGTGTACGTTACATAGACCTAGTTGTTTTACTATGTCTTAGCTTGACTGAAGGTGCTGAAAAAACAAGAAAAAAAAGTTTGATTAAAGGTAGTTCTCTACATTGAGGATGAACCATATAATGGATGTTTATATCTACTGTTGTTATTAGAAAAGCAAGGCTAATTAATAGGGAAATGTTGCATGTTTTTGTGGGCAGCTGAGTCCTGGAGGAGAAATAATAGTGTAGTAAAGCTCACACATTTTATTCTGTATAACAAATAATAGGATCTTGCTCACCTGCTTTTTACATCAGAAACTTTGGCCACTTAGGTGTTGACTAAGGAACAACTTTTGTTAAGCCCACGTTCCGGTATGTGAATTTTACGAGTTTGAGTGATTGAGCGTCTGGCTGTGAGCGAGCTTGCCTGCACTTTGACTAATCCACTGGTAGCTTGCTGTAGCCAGGAAGCACGAGTGGTGGTAATCATCCTGCTCCAGCCTTCAGATGAGGTTAAACTGAGTGTTGTAGTTAGGATTCGAACTTAGGATCTCTAGGTTGTTACTCCTATTCAGTCACCCCCTTGAGGATTTGGATGCAAATGATATAGAATACTGAATGAATGAAGTATGAAAGAACTGAGAAAGATTAGAAAATCACAAAGAGCAAAGATAAGACAAAATTATACTCTCCTTATTGGAAGGGGTGGTTACTCCATTTGAAACATCAAAGCAAATAGCTATTTCTAGCAATTGTAACTTAGTTTGGACCATATAGCATACCTCATAAATCCTCAGTAAGTCTGTGGATCTTTATTCTGAGCAAGAAATCGGAGATCTTTTAACCTATATACATTCTCATTGAACTATCATGTTCCCCTTTAGATTGCTCTGGAGCATATTCAAGGTATTTTTATGGTATGCTTCACTCATGATAATGTTTGTTATAATTGCCGTTAAGCACCTGCATTAATTGCTAGAAGAAAAGATTCGTGTGGAGCTCTGTAATTACAGTAACATGTTATATGATCATCAGCATAAACAGTTATAGTCCTGCAACCCACTGCATTCTTATGCATTTGATTGAAGATTCTCCTGAAGTAGTGTGGAAGACATTCTCAACTTCTTAGGCAGGGTTGTTCTTGTCTATTTTGCACGAGAGTAATTCCAACTGGAACTTTAGCTGCATTTGGAAAAGTCTCGTGTTCTACGACATTTAACTTTGCTAAATAACAACTATTGGCTGATAAAGCATTCAATGCACTCGAAAGGGGGGAGCGGAGGAGGGAGATAGAGAGCAAACAGATGGGACATTTTTGCAACAGCCATGAAAAGAGTTGACGATAGCATATGAATACAAAATGCTAGTAAATATATATATACCAAGGACTGAATATTTTTTTCAATCTAAAAGAAGACTTTTGGAATGATATTTGCAAAGACCGCTAGCTACTATGTCAGTTGGAATTACTACTGAATACTTAAAACCTTTTGAGAATGTTAACTGTAAACATACTGAATACTTAATACTTTTTACAAGCTGTTATCATCTAAGCAATAACTTACTTGTATTTGTTGCTGATTACCACTGTGAGCTGATTGAACACAACCAATTGCTGCACAAGATTAATTTATGTAGTTATATATTGTTCTCGAACATTTACATTTGTCCTATGTATCTGTTTCCCTTTTCCCAGTTAAAGTATGCAAATTAGAACAATCTTATTTGTTTGCAAAATTTAACAAAGTGAATAATCACCTTTCCTCTTCCTGCAGCCTGGTCCTAGAGACAAACTTGTTCAATGTTTCATCAGAAGGAACCGCAGTTCACAGACATATCACCTCTACCTTAATTTAAATGAAGGTGAATAAACATTCATTTCATTTTCAGTTCTTTCTTTCTAGATGTTGTAATTATGCCTTCTTTTCCTTTTCAGCATATCTTTTGGTGCAATCAGAGCCTCAGAGACTTCATTGGCTTATACCTGCACCTATATAGGATTTCTTTGCTTACATTAACATTCACTACTTGGGTTTTTATACAGCTTCTAACGATGATGGTAAGTTCCTTCTTGCTGCTCGGAAGTGTAGAAGGCCAACATGCACAGACTACATCATTTCTTTAAATGCCGAAGATGTTTCCAAGGGTAGCAGCACCTACATTGGGAAGCTGAGGTTTGTCGCACTAGTATGTCATTTCCTACTTTATTAGTCGTTTTACTGACTACATTCTCCTTGCTGAACTTTGTAAACAGATCCAACTTCCTGGGGACCAAGTTCACTATCTATGATGCACAACCCTCTAATGCAGGAGCTAAAGTCAGTAAATGCCGCTCTACCAGGTTTGTTGGAATGAAACAAGTCTCTCCAAGAATACCTGCCGGCAACTATCCTGTAGCTCACATCTCATACGAGGTGAATGTCCTGGGGTCTAGGTAAGAGATAGTTCCTTTTGTGTGCTTTTATCTACAGGGATGTCCAATTAAGGAAATTCTCTTTGTATGCCTAACTGATTGGTATCGTTGCTTCTTCAGTTGTCCATAAATGAATAAATGATGTCTAATCTTTCAAAAGGATCGATTAGGTCATTTAAAGTAGAAAAGTTACTTGAGATCCAATTTGCTCTTCTAACAAGAACAGAAAAGTAAGTGGATATTTTCATTTAGTCCATACTAAAAAGTGAATGTTTTATTCCTTTGTCCCAAGCCAAAACAGGAAATTCAATACTCCCTATGTCCCATTTTATGTGACACTCATTTTCTTTTTTAGTCCGTCCCCCAAAAAAATGACTCCTTTGTATGTTTAGTAACTATTTGACTTTAAACTTCTCATTTTACCCTTAACGATATACTTTATATCCACACAAATATCTATGACTTATTTTAGACCACGAGTTTCAAAAGTCTTTACTTTCATTCTTAAACTCCGTGCTCAGTCAAACACCTTCACATAAATTGAGACGGAGGGAGTATTAGTTTAATAAATTTTTGGTGTCATATGAATTTTACACTTAACGATTGAAACAGAATGGCTACTTTTTATTAACTGATTGAAAAAAGGTGGTCGTGTTTTACTTGCCAATTGAAATAAATTGTTTTTTTTGTCAGGGGCCCGAGGAGGATGATGTGTGTCATGGACGCAATTCCGGCTTCTTCTATTGAACCAGGGGGTGCAGCCCCTACACAAACAGAATTTGTTCCTGTGAATATCGATTCCTTCCCCTCTATCCCCTTTTTAAGATCAAAATCAACTTGCGTGGATAATTTCCCATCCGGACCTTTACCCAGTCCAAAAGATGAAGTTCTAAATTTGAAGAACAAGGCTCCTAGGTGGCACGAGCAACTCCAGTGCTGGTGTCTTAACTTCAATGGCCGGGTAACAGTCGCTTCTGTAAAAAACTTTCAGCTAGTTGCTTCTCTCGGGGATGGAACTGGACAGGAACATGAGAATGCTATTCTCCAATTCGGGAAAGTGGGAGAAGATGTGTTCACCATGGACTATCAGTATCCTATCTCTGCATTTCAGGCATTCGCGATCTGCCTCAGCAGCTTTGACACCAAAATTGCCTGCGAATGATGAAACAACAGGTGCTTCTGCTTGTAACCTTTTTCTCGAGAAAATCATCATTTGATTGTCATGTTGCTCACTTTGACTGTAAAACGACTGTCCAAGGCTTTGATTAAGTTGTTCTCTGTAATGTATTGACAGTATCTCATTTCTGGAAACCATAAGTATTACAGATGAATCGAACTTCTGTCCTTCATTTAAGTGTAATGATCGTAAGACTGAATCGTGCAGGTTCTGCAAGAAGTATTGAGGTGTTCAGATTGGCGATTGCACTTTAGCCCTGTTTACGTTGGTTACTGAATTAACACCCAATTAAATTGCAGTAGGTATGTTGAATTAATGATCCGATTTTCATGTGAATGGACCTTTCCTTTCTTGGTTTCTGTAAATAGACATGGATGCTTCACAGATTAGTTATTCTAACTTACTATTTCTGTTACCTCATTATTGAACTGTACTTGTGATTACATATTGCACCTTTGCGGAAGTACTTTCATTTTGAATTTCCATATTCTTCCTCATACAGCTCAAAGTGTGGGGCGCTGTATGTCTAATCTGGAATAATGCCTAAATGTAATTGCAGTATGCAAGACACAAAATCCACAGATAAAAAAAACCAATGTCAGTCTGGTGACACCTGAACCAGTTTTGCAGACAAAAAAAGAAGTAAAAACAACCAAATTGTTTAGTTTGATAACATGTAAGACTTGTTACTGGTTTCTTGTTCTTAAACTATATTCTTACTACTATTATCTAAGAAAAAACTATGTTCTTACTAGGGAAAAGGGTCAAATTTGCCCCTCTACTATGTGAAAAGGATCAATTTTACCCTCCGTTATACTATTGGTTTAAAAATACCCCTGCCGTTAACTAAAAGGCTCGAATATACCCCCTCTGTGGTGATGTGGCATGTCGTGTACTGTAACAACCCATTTTACCCCATCACCTTCACTTCTACCACTAGCACCTCCTCTCCTTAATATTCACTGCCACCATTAACACCACCATGACCAAGTGTTGCAACTATATTTTTCAGTATGTACTGTTTTAGGAGGTGAAAAGGAACAAAAAAATGAGAGACCTAAAAAGTGTGTTTAGGTAACCCGGGGGTGGGGGTGGGGGTGGGGGTGGGTTTAAACCGATAGTATAAAGTAGGGCTGGCCAGTGGGCCGGGACAGCCCGACCCCGACCCGACCCCGTCCCGAGCCCGTCAAAAAAAAATAATAAATAACGGGGGCGGGACTCGAACTCGGGACGGGACGATGTCTCGTCCCGCCAGACCCGAGCCCGCCCCAGGCCCGCGAGACCCGAGCCCGCCCCGACCTCGCCCCGACCACGACCCCGCCCTTTCCCCCCTTTGCAAAAATGGCCGTTAGACCAACGACCATTTTAGATTATGGCCGTTGGCCAACGGCCATTTTAGCCCCCTCCCCCAACCCCCTACTCCTTAATATTTATTTTTAACCCATAAGTTATTATATTTACACTTTAACTCAATTTTTCAACTATAAATAACTCATTTTCTCTTCATCTTTCTCACAAATCTTCCTACAATCTCTCTAATTTCTCAATATATCTCTCTACAAGTCTACATTGTTTGCTAAATATTCAATTTTATTTATTCATTTGGGAATTGGTAGTGAAGTTGGCAACTAGCTTGAGGATCTTCCATCGAGCAAAGTTTCAATTTTCAACCTCTCGATTACACGTCGACGTTACGTCGCTTGGTACATTCGCTCATTCATTAAATTATTATTGTCTGTTTATTTTATTTAGATCACTTAATTTTATTGTCTTTAATTATTTATTTATTTATTTATTATCATAATTAAAATGGAAGGATTAAAAGGTATGTTTAAGGGTAAGGGTAATGGTGCTTCTTCTAGTAGGGCAACCAGGCAAGAGTATTTCTTCTAGTCATCTTATTCCTATACATGATGATTTTGTTGATAATCAACATTTTCCTACAATACCATTAGATTTAGACCAGAGCTATTTTACGGAACTCAAGAAGACTTTAATTTAGACGATGATCTAGATGATATACCCACTAATGTTGATGACAACACACCCACTAGTGCACCTTCAACTGAAATACCTCCTATTCCCTTAGTATAAGACGAGGTCCAAAGAAACGACCATTAAAATCGGATGCATGGACATTTTTTGATAGGGACGTAGAGAATCAAGTAGCCATATGTAAAATTTGTAAAAATGTTTTAAAATTTAAAAGCGGAAAAGGTCACGGTGGGGCGGGGTTTAATTAGACACGTAGTAAGTGCTCATCCACTAGGTGTGCCTAATACCAGGCTTCAAAACCAAAAGAACGCTCGCTCCATCGGGACAAGGTTCACATACCGACATCGTCTGGACCAAGTGCAGGGTCAAATTAACCCTATGACGGGGGAATTGTAGGCTCTAAATACAATAAACATAGAGATAGGGAAGCAATATCAAAATTAGTTGCTGTGGAGGGTTTGCCTTTTTCATTTCCTTTATCTCCCGATTTTATTCATTACATTAGAGATATATATAATCCTGCTTTTAACGGTTTTCCTAGATCAACTGTTAAGAGAGATGTATTTAAATTCGAGCATGAATATCAACAATATTTACGTTTTTCATTATATCATTTTAATGTCAAAGTATCTATCACGTCTGATATAGGTCGTAGTACTAACGGCCATGATCATTTAACTGTAACTTGTCATTGGATAAATTATAAATGGTCTATGCAAAAACGTATTTTAGCGTATAGATATATAGATGATAGGCACACTGATACTTTTATTGTAGAAAATATTTATCAAGTGTGCGATTATTACGGAATTACCGATAAAATTATGACTATTACATTAGATAACGCTTCTAATAACAATTACGCAATTACAATTTTAAAAAATAGTTTAACTCCATCTTTTCCAGACCATTTTCATATAAAATGTGTGTACCATATATATAACTTAATTGTAAAGGATGGTCTATCACTTTTTGAAGACATTCTTAGTAAAATACAATTTGCTATAAACTTTATTTTTAAAAGTAATAAAGTACAACGTAGAAAAGAATATAAAAAAATTTGTCATGATTGTGGACTACCTTTTAGAAAAATTCCACAAGAAGTATCCACTGGGTGGAATTCTTTATACGAGTAACTACTTGTTGCTTATGACTATAAATTACCTATAACTTTATTTTTTAACTCTCATAATAAAAAGCCAGCTGATATGATTTTAGATAGTGATTGGGAAAAAATTTCCGAACTTATTGTATTTTTAGAGAAATTTTTTCAAGCAACAAAAGAATTTTCCAGTATATATTATCCTACTATTTCAACTATGTTATTTTATATAACTCTAATATTTTTATTACTTAGTGAATATATGGAAAACCCAAATTTATAAGGCGACTATTAAAAAATGTTTCTCAAAATAAAAATATTTTATTCATATTCCCTCTATTTATATTATTGGTTCTCAGTATTAAATCCTACTATTAAAATAGACGGTACTAAATCACTAATTGAAACTATTTACGATTGTATAGAAGTACTACCACCTCCAAGTCCCAAAAATCTAAATCACCCACCACCTATTGAACAAACTAAAGAAGAAGTATTGTCTAGCGTAGAACACCAATGCAAAAATATATATAGATTTTATCAACAAGAAAATGCTAATAACTTACCAGCTTCCATACCATCTTCTTCATCTTCAACACAACCTCACAAAAGACATGCTGTTTCTGCGGCTAGTATTGAAAGCCTCAGAAATAGAATGTGCGGTTTTACCTCTACTACTAACCAAATTAGCGAGTTGGATATTTTTGTTTTGCAGGGTTCTGTACCGTATCAAGAAGTTATCAATGAAGATGGACATGAAGACTTCTTTGAAATCTTGGAGGGAATGAGAAGACCTTTCCGACACTTTCATTGATGGCTCGAGATGTTTTGAACATTCAAGCGTCGTCAATCTGCGTCAAAGCGCTTTTTCCGCAGCAGATATCAAATAGGAGACCACAGACACTCATTAGCTTGAGACGACTTGGAAATTACAAGATTATTCAGAGATTGGATACGAGCGGAGCGGAGAAGGTGCGGTCAACCGGAGATCAACGAAGAAGATGATGAAAACTACAACGAAATCTTAACAGAAGGTAGTGGAAGCGACGTGGATCAATTTGACCAACAAATACCAATTCCAACCGAAGAACCACATGAAATCATCAAGCAATTAGAACAGGTTTTTTTGAGAATGTAATTTTTTTAATTGTAATTTTATTATGTAATTTGTAACTTTTGGACAACACCACAAAGTTGCAATTTAGATTTTAGACAATTGTATTTGTATTACAAAAAAATCATATGTCTATTAAATAATATAAGAGGCACAAAAACAGCATTGGGATGTTTTTATTACACTATCTTGTTTTGTTTATTGAGTTTTTTTTATACATATGTTATTTAAAAAAAAAATGAAAACCCGTTGTATCCCGCCCCGCCCCGAGCCCGCCCCGAGCCCGCCTTCGAGCGGGATCGGGATCGGACAGGACTTGCTCTAGTCCCGCTGGACCCGACCCTCGCCAGAGCCCGCTGCAGACCCGCCCCTCTTCTTCTCGTCCCGCCCGACCCGACCCGCGGACTTGAGCCCGGCCCACTGGCCACTCTTAGTATAAAGGGTAACATTGATCAGTTTCACATATTAGATGGGCAAATTTGACCCTTTTCCCTTCTTACTATTTGGTACTTAAATTTCCTTCCTAAACCAAGGGAAAGATGAACACCATTTTTTTTTTTTTAAATAATACAGAATAAGCAACTTTTTTGCAAAACAAAAAACTTTAGGTTATAGCTGCAATAATAATAAGTTTTAAAACTGTTACTTGATTCAACATGCTTATAAAAGGAAAACCAGAAGTATTATCCATCTACACTGAAACTTGCAATGAGAATATCAAGGTTTTCTGCATCATAAAGAGAAAATATTAGATAGAGTGAATGGACAGCATTTTGAAGAGAGAAAAAAAAGCTTCTGCAACTATTAATTCGAACCCAATTGAGATCAACTGTATAAATCTTCTATTAAACTGGCGCAAAGGTTGATAACATAGCACAACATACAATGATGTTATTCTTAGTTGAATTTTTTTTTTCTTAGACAGGTTATAAGACAAGCATAGTCAATATTCCTGTGTTGATTCCGTATTACTGTCACTACACTGATGGAGGAACAATAAGATGGAAATTTCTTTTAAAACAGCTTAATATGTTCAACAGACGAAGCAAGAACCAAGTGGTAGACACACCCTTTAGTGTAAATAATATAAATTTCAAATACAGTCTCAGCTGATACTTTGAACAAGAAGTAAAATCTTTAAATCATCACACTTCCAAAAATAAAGTTGCATTGTGACTGTATTCCGGTATCGTTGGTGCAAACTTGTAAAAGGAAACTCAAGGGTTCAGCCATACCTAATTACAAACGTATAAAACATACAACAATATTTCGGATTTATTTCACGTGTCACTAATATTAGAATTTTTGTTACATTAAAGCAAGTAAACCTTACCCATTCTATTAAAAGATTTTGCACGGATTTCACTACAAATGCACTGGTCTTTAATCTTTGCCTTGTTTTTATCTCTGCTGATTATTTAATAAAAATATGCGGACCTATTTCATTCGGCATAAGTTTTGTAATATTTATCTTCGATAATTGAACTTTTATCTCACTTGGTACAAGTTATGTAGAAATTAAATTATGCGGCATAAGTTATGTAGTGTTTTTCAAATTATGTTGAGTGTTAAAAGTTTTGCAATGTTCGGCATAACTTGTGGGATATTATGATACATATGTCTTGCAAAATTTAAATTTATACCGCGCAAAAAGTGATAAAGGTAAAAATTAAAGACCACAAATTTGAAGGACAAAAATTAAAGATCACACCGTAATTAGGGCATTTGCGCGAATGATACATTCTATTACAGCGAGTAAATTTCAATTAATGAGATATTCAAGGGACTTTTACTATGATTATTGATGAAACCTCTGATTTATTGTTATGGTGAGCTAGATTCAATTACTTTAATGTGAATAACATTTGTAACCATACTGTTTCAATTACTTTAGAGTAAAAAAATATCTTTACAATTTTATAATTATAGTAGTAAAGCTCAATAATCATACACAATATTAGGAAGGGATTAAACATATTGAGAAGCTCAAGCCAATACCATGTCACTAGCCTTTAACTTCTTTATCTACTTAAGTTGATAGGAGTGCGCCTTTCTTCAGGAAAGTATTCCCTATGATATTATATTATTTCAGGTGCTTATATTGGGTATAATGTTAATCCGTATGGATTAATTTCAACTAGCCTTTCAAGTAGTACTATTATTAATCGATTTCATAGCTTCTTCAATAAACGCTGATTTTTAATCTGTCATTATTTATATACTGCTGACAGCTAAGCGAACTGCGAGATTAATTCAAAGGGGCCTGATACTGAACAACACCAATTAATAGCAGATAGAAGTGGATCTGGAACTCTGTTCTAAAACATAACCAAACTGCAAACTGGAAAAATCCACCACGACCTATCATTATTATACCACGAGATTAAAATATGTGCACGGTCGTGCAAAGAGTTCACACATCATCAAATTATTTTTACATGTTATAATAGGTAATCTGTCTTAAAAATTACAAATTTCATATATTAAGAAGACATTTAGAGCCTGCTTGGATGGGCTTATGGCTTGACTTATAATTTAAAAGTCATAAGTTAAGAACTCTAGCTTATGATTTTTAGCTTAAAAACAAATATTTAAAAACACTTTTTTTTTTTGGCCAAACACTAAAAAAATGCTTAAAAACTATTTGGCTTAAAAGCACTTAAAATAAGTCAATCCAAACAAACTCTTATTAATTAGCTTTTGAGTGATAATGTAAAAGAATATCATTTTGAACTTTCTGAGGATGTCTCCGAATGGAAGAATCAAAAACACAGTTGTGAATCGGAAAAAGGATTAGAACTTTAATTTTCTTAAGTTGGTTTTTACAAGGATTGCAAGAAACGGAAATTACAAGTAACTGCTTATGTAAGAATTGAAATTACAATTCAACTAGAAAACTGGAAATTACAATATCACAATAAAACCGAAATTACAATTTTTGTAGAACAAGAAGACCGGAAACTGCTTTGGTTTTTCTTTGAGTCAGTGTGGCACTCTGTCCTTAAGACAATATTGCGTATATATCCTTTATCGTTAGGACAATTCGTTCGTCTCCCAGATAAAGCGACAATGGAACAATTGAGCAAAGGAAAAGCTCAAAGCTGAAGTGAAGAATATTGAATAACTTGAAATGATGCTTGGAAGATTAGGAAGAACCTGCTTGCTTTCTGCTTTGTGTATTTTCGTGTATGTGAAGTGTCCCTCAACAATGGTGTAAGGGGTGTTTATATATAGGAGGAAGAGTTGTTGTGCCTCCATACTTGACTATTATTGGCGAATAATGACCATTATGGAGGTAGTAAAGCCACCACAAATAAATGGAGAAAATTGCCAGCGGATTGGCCATTATTGGAGGTGTAATTGACCAAAATAAATGGTGAATTGAGTCTTCAGAAACGTTTACGATTACGGGCCGTCGAAGTCGACTTTACGAAAACAGAGGAACCAGCGTACATCTTGAAACCAGGGGATCAGCGCACATCTGAAAATTACGGTCAAGCGCGCGTCACGAAACTTACGGGATCAAAGCGTGCTTGACAAAGTTTTTTGGCCCAAAGATAATATCGAAGGCCCGCAAGCGACCAGTCGTGAACGCGAACCGAGCGGATGGGCGGCTGGCGGCAGCGGCGTGGTCTTTCTTGAGCAGAAGCACATGTCCAGGTCCTCCCTCCTTTAAACACGGGATGGAGGGTCCCAACCCCAAACACATTTAGTCTTATATACCTGACAATTCTTTCTTCCTGCAGTGAGGAGAATTGAACACAACACCACACTTTCCATGCTTCAAACACCTCGGCCGTGAACCAATATCTCTTTCATTTCTCAATGAAATTTGGCGATTCTTGGCCCCTACGGTTATCTCATTACTTAGTACATCATGCATGTGTGAAGAACCGGATTCTCAACATCGTAACACTAGTGTTTAAGCCGTTAAAGTTGGTCGATCGCAACTCAAAGGCTAATTTCCAACAATCCACTCTTGAAGAGATTTTGGCACTCGCATGGTGCCTTTTTATTTCGACAATATTTGGTGAGGACCGATGTTGCATAAGGAGAGGTAGCATCGACTTTGAACGCTTCCATAGTTGAATACCATCGGACTTACTTGCTATGCGCGGTGAGCGTGATGTCTTGAGCGTCGGTGTTTAGTGTAAGCCAAGTCGATGGTACCAACACAGCAAATTCACTTACTCTCTTCTTCGTAATGTTTTGTCCGTTTGGCCATGGACAACGTCTTGGATTCTTAAGTGCGTTAAATGTCTTGGCGGTCCTCGCGCTTAAATAGGTGGTCTCCTCTAAAGGTATCTGCTATACCGACCACAAGTGTTAGGAACCATTAAAAGTTTCCCCAAACCTAACCTCATTGTTGAGGAGCATTCTGGTTTGAAGACTTAACTACTTTACCGCTGCAGATAACGCACTTAAAGTCTATCGGCGAGAGCGACTTTGGATTTGGAGTTTCTTTTGAAATCACTATCCAGAAGTGCTCATACTTCAAAGCGATCAGTGAACATTTACAACCGTTTTCCCATTGAACCAAGTCCTGGGATCTCCGGTTAAATAAGGTTGGAGTTCTGCATTGTATTAGTTCTTATATTTTGGGTTTTAAGCCCGTTTTCCACACTGACAGGCAAAGCCATCGATCTTTGGGTAAGCCGCTTTGTCAAAGGTGCGCTATATTATCCTTAGACTTGATGTAATCGATGGATATTATACCGTGGTGATCGATTGCTAACGAGTCTTATGCCTCCGTCGAATATGGCGAGACTTGCCATTGTACATAGCGTTCCGTGCCCTTCCTGCAGGCCAGCGGTATCGCGGTGGATCATTACGAAGATGCGGTTTGTTCCAACCACGGAACATCCTCTAAGTCATGAAGCCGCTCGACCTTCTTCGAACCTGCTTTGTCAAAAGCGATAAAACTCGATTCCATTTGTGGATCGGGCGTGCAAGATTTGCTTAGAGGATTTCAAGAACCATGACCCGCACGATTGTAAATACATACCAGCTGGTGGACTTGGTGTTCTCATATCTCCAGATATCAGGTTTGCATCATTGTACCCTAGTGCAATTTGGATATCTCGAATAGTGTAACCCGTAATTTAACGTGTATTTGGTATTGTAATACCCGATTCAACGCCTTCGGTGGTTATCACTCGGATTACGGGTGAACTAGCCAACTTATTAATGCGTAAGCAATATCGGGTCGGTGCAGTTTGTTATATCGTCAAACTACTAGATCACTGCGCATATCGCTCCTGGTATCTGGT
Source organism: Anisodus acutangulus (assembly GCA_029783415.1). Classification (NCBI taxonomy): domain Eukaryota; kingdom Viridiplantae; phylum Streptophyta; class Magnoliopsida; order Solanales; family Solanaceae; genus Anisodus; species Anisodus acutangulus. The sequence goes on along the minus strand of CM056502.1, from coordinate 12,828,038 downwards.
GCGCGAGATTTTATCAAGCTTTTTGATTTGTATCCATTGGTGACTTTATCGGTGAAGTATCTAACATCTCAAACTTTCTCAAAACATCCTCGATGTAGTGAGGCGAGATAAGACCAGACCCGTCAGACGTCTTAGAGATCTTAATCCCTAAGATGACATCTGCGATACCCATATCCTTAGTGTCGAAGCATTGTTTCAACATGTTCTTAGTCTAGGATTACCTAAATTGTTTCACCTGATTAACATGTAAATCGTCTACATACGGGCATATCATAACAAAGCGAGTCGAGTTACCTTTTCGTGTAATACACATTTATCACGCACTCGTTAATGGCGAACCCGCCCGATGGTAGAGTACTTATCAAATTTTCGTGCCATTGCTTAGGAACTTGTTTGACCCGTCTGGAAGATTTGATAAGTCGATAGACTTTCTTCTCTTGCCGCTTGAACCACGTACCCGCAAGGTTGGTCCATTATAGATTTAACTTCTTCCGAATCGCGTTTAGGAAATTTTGGTCTTAACATCCGTCTGGTGTATCTCAAGGTCACTTAAGGCTGCGATCATAATAAATACCGTATGGATGTCATTCGAGATCTGGGAGTAGGTATCAAAGTAGTCAAAGCCTTATCTGCAGCCGATAGCCCTTGAATACCAACTTTGGCCTTGTACTTGTCTATAGACCCATCGCCTTGTATTTCCGTTTGAGTATCCACACCCCAACGGTTTATTTCGGGAGGAAGATTAACCAACTCCCAAGTATGGTTGTGCGAGGATGGAGCTTATTTCACTCTCGATAGCTTAACTTTCCCAGGCGGTATATGCAGGTTGACAACGTAGCAATTGTCGCTTGGTTAAATTAACCATATAAGCTACAAAGTCGGGGACGAAGGATTTATCCTTCTGGCCCTTTACTTCGCCCAGATCCATCTACGGAGTCTCGAGTTAGAATGCGGAACACTAGATTCGGATGTTAAACCACCTCGAGATTAGCTAGATCTGAACCGTTCGGATCCGGGCGATCAGGACTCGGTTCTTGAAACTTTGTGCATAACCGTTTGAGAGAGGTTATGTCTTTCTTTTACAGAAAGGTACTTTCAAAGAATAGAGCATTCACTTGATTCCATTATTGTACCCTGGTGGATATGGAATATCGACTTATGCCTTCAAGCGATAAGCCTCTTTCATTATTTGCATGTCAGATGAATATGCACGATCTGAGTCTTAGGCCCGATCTTGACTGCTTTGGCTTGGGTACTTGACCTTTGCGGACAACCCAGCGCCTTAAAGTATTTGTAGGTGGGTTTCTTTCCTTTCCATGATTCGTATGGAGTTTGTCCTTACCACCCTTATGTGGGACTGTTAAGAATCATATTAAGCGGTAGGGCGGCTTCTCCCACGTGTTTTGGGGAAGGCAGGAATTGATAAACAAGAGCATTCATCATTTCCTTTATTAATGCGGTTCTTACGTTCCGCCACAGTTTGATTGAGGTGAGTATGGAGTCGTCGTTTGATGAATAATGCCTGCAGGCCGATATTCCTCAAAGCGCTACATATTCTCCCCTCTATCATCGCTACGAATGGATTTAATTCGTAGGCTAAGTTGATTCTCGACACGCTTTGTCTTGTCCCGGGCAGCTCAAAGGCTTCATCCTTACTTTTCAACAAGTAAAGGTAACAATACCTTGTGCTTTATCATCTATAAATGTCACAAGTACTTGTTCCCCTACTGGATTTGTGCAAACTTCAAATCACATATATCGTGTGAATAAGTTCTAGAGAGCGGTATTCGCTTCGACGGATCGAAAAGGAAGCTTAGTAGAGATTTTGCCTCTCGCACCTCTCGCACTTATGTTGAGGGTTTACGTCGATAGGCGGCAATGATAACTCCGTCTTTACTGACCCTTTGAATAGACTTGTAGTTAGCGTGTCATAATCTATGATGCCATAAATTAGAAGACTCGAGCAAATAAGAAGAAGGTTGACTTTATTTCCTTGGCCTTGTAATCTGAGACATGGCATTCACTTTGAAGAGGCCTTCACAGATGAAGCCCTCCACATGAATGTGTCATTTTAGTGAGTACAAACTTATTTGATTCAAACAGCAGCCTAAAACCAGCGTTAACCAATAAAGGTCCGAAACTAGATTTCTTCTAATCTGCAGGGCGTCATCACTTCGCCAGAGTGAGTTCCTTGGAAGTCATCTTGAGGACCACCTTTCCAACCCCTAGCACGTCCGAAGAAGCGTTGTTGCCCATAGGCGACGCGCCGGGAGCCGGGTGTGCGTGGAAGCGTCTTTGTTGGAGCAGATGTGTCTTGTTGCTGTGTCCACCCACCACTTTGCATTGGATTCTCCGCCCAGTTGGCTTTCTAGCACCCACGGCGAGAGATCTCAATCATGTCATCCAGGGCGTGTCGCCCAGCCGGCGTTAGCTTGAGCACGCCTTCCGACTTGGCTTTGTTGTTGCTCGGTCAGCTTGGCGTTCCTTGATCCTATGACGAGGTTTCCCACGGTGATGGCGATTACCTCTGAGCGTCTCGCTGCGCGGGGCTGCCGTCTTTGTGGAACTTCCGGCTTGTTGTATTTCCCTTTGGCCTCGGCACCGGTTCGCCTTTGCCTCAGAATGTTGTCTACCCTTTGGCAGAGTCTTATTATCTTCCTGAATTTGCGGTTTGATAACAAGCTCTTCAAAGGTCATCTCGGCTTTGTCTTGAGTTTCAAGTAACTCATAAACTCATTCCACGAAGGAGGTAACTTTTCAATCGGCGATCTGACAAAAGCGCTTTCGTTTGGCTTTAGTCATTCCAAATCCAGGTGATATAAAATCATTTGGAATTCCTGGACTTGGGACATCTGTTTCTTGTCACCATTTGAAATTTAGAAATTTCCCAGCGATGAACTTCTTAGTACCGCGTCTTGTCGTTGTACTTCTTTGCGATTTTCCCGCCTCTTTGGCGGTGCCAGCCAGTAGAATATCTGAGTGTGAGAGATGCGCCCAGCGGTTCGATATATAGTTCTTGCCGCGTGAAATGGCTATGATTCCCACGCATCACGAACCATCTTCATACGATTGCGACATGGATACGAGGCCACCGCTTCACGTTTCAGCGGTGAAGAGTCCATTTCATCTCCGACTTGTGGAGGATCTTAGTGAGCAGGGCCATGCCCGTAGCATTAAGTAGAACATCATCTTTTCTTTGCCATCTTTTTAAATTCTCGATCCAGCAGGCTTTTCGAGCGATCATGGTGGTGTGAAGAAGAGGGGGCTCGGCGGTCGGGGAAAAGCGGCGATGTTCGCCAACGAGCAGGGCGCGGCGTGATGAAAAGCGGAGGAGATTCTGCGCTTGGCGATGGCGCGATGGGAAAAGCGACCGCGTTGCCTCGAGAAGCGGCGGCGATGTTGCGCGACATCGGTCATATTTCGGCCATGTTATTGCGATTACAGTAAGCACAATATTGTCTTAAGTTGTTGGTTTTTACAAGGATTGCAAAAGCGGAAATTACAAGTAGCTTATGTAAGAATTGAAATTACAATTCAAGCCGGAAATTACAATATCCTGATAAAGCCAAAATTACAATTTTTGTGAAGCAAGAAAGGCAAGAGCTGCTGGTTTTTTTCTTTGAGTCGAGTGTGGCACTCATCCTTAAGACAATATTGCCTCGTATGTATCCTTTATCGTTAGGACAATTCGTCTCCCAAGATAAAGCGACAATGGAACAATTGAGCAAAGGAAACTCCAAAAGCTAAAGTGAAGAATATTGAATAACGAAATGATGCTTGGAAGATTAGGAAAGCGCGCTACGCTTTGTGTATTTTAGGTGTATGTGAAGTGTCCCTCAACAATGGTGTAAGGGTGTTTATATAGGAGGAAGAGCTGTTGTTGCCTCATGTGACCCGTTATTGGCCAAATAATGACCGTTATGGGAGTAGTAAAGCCACCAAATAAATGGAGAAAAATTGCCAGCGGATTGGCCATTATGGAGGTGTAATTGACCAAAATAAATGGTGAATTGAGTCTTTGGAACGTTTACATGCAGATAGTCGAAGTCGACTTTACGAAAACTTGAGGACAGGCGTACATCTTGAAACTTAGGATCAAAGCTGCACATCTGAAAGAATTACGGTCAAAGCTGCACATCTGAAACCGGCAGGATCAAAGCGTACTTGACAAAAGTTTTTGGCCCAAAGATAATATCGAAGGCCCACGACCCATGACCAGTGAACAGTGAACCGGAGCGGATGGGCGAGGCGGCGGCTTGGCAGCGATGTGGTCTTTCGCAGGCAGAGCACATCTGGTCCTCCATCCTTAAACACACCGGGATCTGAGGTCCCAAACTAAACACATTTAGAGTCTTATATACACAACAATTCTTTCTTCCTCTCTGCAGGTAAGGGAGGAATTGAACACAACACCACACTTTCCATGCTTCAAACACCTCACTTCGTGAACCAATATCTCTTTCATTTCTCAATGAAATTTGACGATTCTTGGCCCTACGGTTATCTATGTACTTAGTACATCATGCATGTGTGAAGAACCGGATTCTCCAACATACGTAACACTAGTGTTTAAGCCGTTAAAGTTGGTCGGTCGCAACTCCCGCCAAAAGCTAATTTCCAACATCTTCTTCATTAGAATTTTGAGAATCTTATAGCATCCAAAATTATAAAATCCCATTAAAAACAAAAAATTTAAGATAACTACATATAAATCAATTTTCATAGAACAAAACTAGTTTCCCATGCACTTTTTACGATGGAGAAGAATGTAAAACAATTTATATTAACATAATATATAATTTTCTTGGCACGACTTTAATCACACTTTTTTTTTTCATTTTGCTACTTCTGTTAATGTTTGACACTACTCCACTATTATTATTGTTCATTACTATGTTCAAAAGTATAATAATTCCAAATTCATTTAACAAAAGCATTTTTAATGTTCTCTTCCACCACAACTGCTATAACACTGAAGTCAAATGTATATATACTCTGTCCAGTCCAGTACTCTTGAAGCCAATGAGTGATAGGACCTACAAGCACAAAGTGCTAGTTAAAGTTCCCTTTCATGTTCACTTTACCTTATCAATCGAAAACATTTTCATGTTCATAAATAAAATTAACACACAAACAAACAACTGAAAATGTCACTGAAAACCAGAGCATTATTCTTTACATCTACCAGCCATATGAAATAAGAAACTGCATTCATACCTTCCATCAAACCAATGCAGTGTAAAAAGCAACCAACTTCCTAATTCTACTTCAGCAAGCTTTGTATTTATACATGGTTAATTAAGAATTATACTATCATGTCGCAAGGAAATAGCCTCAAGTAAGCTTCCTTAAAATGTGAGATTTATAATCTTGAAATACCTCAAGTAATCCTCCTTATTAAAAATTCCTTATACTGACAATGTATATAATTTAAACTCGTTTTTTAATAGACCACCTTAGATACATACTCTAGACAACAATTTAAGACTATAATAAGCAGCAAGTTGCACTGAGCAACCAGCAATCTAAGAAAGGTGATCCACAAATAGCATGCATAAGATAGCAATCTAAAGATGGTCCCTCAATTTTGAACCAACACAAAGTCAGTCCAAAAGGGGGACTACTTGATTAAGGATATTTAACTAGGGACATTTTCAAACTAAGATCCAGTTATCAAGCTTGAACTTTTCTACCATAAAGGTTAGATACCGACGTACTTTTCTGAATCATGGTACCTAAATACCCATCACATTGTCAAGACTAGAACAAATGAATTTGAACCATTATCATTAGAGACATGCCTAATCAAATTATTAAGATGAAACATATATCAGAACAATTCAAAAGTATTAGCGAATATTCACAGTATATTTTGTAATTATGATAGGTGTATATTTAAGGTAACCTAGGATTCTTATTGTATTAGGAATCAATATCTGTACAACTATATATATTGTGATTAATGAAAGGAATCCCTAAGGGAAATTATTTCAATCTTACATGGTATCAGAGTCAAACACTAATCCCTACTTTTCTCCTCCCAAACCGCCGACCACCACCCAAATTTTTTTCTCCCTCTTCTCGGCCGACGGCAACATCATTGCCACCATGTCTCGCCCTACTTCCCCTACCAATTTCGGTTCTTCCACTGGCACTTTTGACAACCCCCCTCAACATTCATCGTCTTCTTTTCATCCGACATTCGCCGTTACCAACATCAAGAATTTTATCCCTATAATTCTTGACAAAGAAAACTGTCAATATTCCATATGGATAGAACTATTCTATATTCATGCATGTGCGTACAATGTGCTAGATCATATTATTGATTATGTTCCTCGTCCCACCGATGTTGCATACTCGACATGGCGTCGCCTTGACGCCATCCTCAAACAGTGGATATACGGCACCATCTCAAAGAATTTGTTGTGTACTATCATGAAAACAGGTGCTACGGCACGTGAACTCTGAGTACGGTTAGAAGAAATTTTTCAAGATAATAAAAATACTCGGGCCGTGTATTTGGAAGAACAATTTAACAATACGCGTCTCGAGAATTTTACTAACATGCCCGAATATTGTAAACAACTGAAACTCAAAGCCAAGTTTCAACAAGGCGCGTTCACAACTTTTGTTGGAAGAGACCCGCCGTACTAAACAAAAGGAGCACAATCAAAAGGCATTAGCCGTTGAAAGCATGGCACCACCGACGGCCAACACCACCCAGCCACCACCGCCAGACCACCAGCAGCAGCAGTCCCGCGGCAGCGGTCGTGACGGTAAAGGCCGTGGTAGCAACAACAAAGGGAAGGGCCGCGGCAAGGGCCAAAGGAACCAACAGTCAGGCTCAACCCCTGCTCCCTATTTTCCGTGGGCTGGACAGCCATCTTGGCCCAATACCGGGAACTAGGCCTCGCCTGCATGCCTCTACCCAACATCAGGGGCCCAGTTCCAACAAGTTTGGATGCCAGGTCTCTTGGGCTCCGCCCCAGCCAACAGGTAGGCCCACCAGCTTACACAACAGGCCCATCTGGTTGCCGCCCCTCAACACCCGCAAGTCAGCAGCCTGGCCCCGACCGATTTGGGTCAGGCCTTAAACACCTTGAACCTTCAACAGCCCGACGATAATTGGTACATGAACACCGGAACCACATCTCAACTCACCCGGTCGTCAGGTAATTTATCTCAAATACTTTGGTTAAAGTGTCCTCAATTTATTATTGTTGACAATGGTCACCGCATTCCAATTTAAGGTTACGGTAACACACATACCAAATATCTCCACCCGCCTTTCTCCCTAAATCATGTCCTTTACACCCCTAACATCATTAAAAACTTAATCTCTGTTAGAAAATTCACTCGCAATAATTATGTGTCTGTCGAATTTGACCCTTTTGGTTTTTCTGTGAAGGATCTCAATAGGGGAAAATTCTTACGCGCTGCAATAGTGTGGGAGACTTCTACCCCTTCACTCAATCTTCCGTTGTCATACCACAATCACCTATCTCCCTTGCTGCTATCTCTCCTTCAACTTGGCACAACAGACTCGGACACCCCGGAGACCATGTTTTTAATTTTTTTAGGACTACTAAGCGTATTCAATGTAATAATGGGAAACTTGCCCAACACTATTTTTCTTGCCCATTTGGCAAGCATACTCGTCTTCCATTTATGTCATCCAACAGTGTTACTTTCTCTCCATTTGATATTGTTCATGCTAATTTGTAGACATCTCCAGTTGTCAGTTCTTTGGGTCACAAATTTTATCTAGTATTCTTAGATGATTTTTCATATTTTGTCTGGATTTACCCACTGAAATTCAAATCTGAAGTTTTTGCCAAGTTCCTTGAATTTCAAATATTCATTAAAACACAGTTTGAAAAATCTATAAAATCTTTCCAATGTGATAATGGACGTGAATTTAATAATTCGGCATTTCACAATTTCTGCTCTAAACAATGCATGGTTTTCCGTTTTTCCTGTCCCTATACTTCCTCCCAAAACGGAAAGGCTGAACGAATTATACGTACCATCAATAACATGGTTCGTACCATTTTGTTTCATTCCTGTCTTCCACCACCTTTTTGGGTCTATGATGTTAAAATGGTAGAATCTCTTCTTAATATTTTACCCACTAACACTCTTCAAAACAAGACCCCCACCGAAATTTTATACCGTAGGATCCCGTCCTATGACCAACTTAGAATTTTCGGTTGTCTATGCTACCCCAATCTAGCCTCCATTGCCCCTCACAAATTAGCACCATGAACTACGTCATGTGTCTTCGTTGGTCTCGCGTCTAATCATAGGGGTTACCTGTGTTATGACCTATCCACCTGTAAAATCATTCTCTCCAGCCACGTCACATTTGACGAGACGTATTTTCCATTTTCGAATCTTCGGAAATTTCAAACCACGAACTACACATTTCTTGATGAGACAGATCTGTCCCCACCAGTCAAATCATTGTTCCAACCTCATTCTACTATTCTCGAGTCACCGTCGTCGACTCCGGTGGTCTCATCTCCACCAGTGACCATCACCGACGACACCCTTGCACCACAGAGGTCCTCGCCACCCAGTCCCACGGTCGAACAACCACCTCCACCATCAAACCACCACCGATCATTCGAGAGGTCATCCCGAAACCCTCTAGCCGACACATCGCTGCTCCACACTCATATCGGTAACCTGCACCCATTAACAACACATGAACTGCCAAGCTCTACCACCTCACCACACAACCCACCAACACCGACAACAAACCAATACCCCAACCAGTCTCCTCAACCCCCCATCATCGACGACACCCACCATTCTAAATCGAATTCTGACCCCGTAAACCATCAGCCACTAAACACACCCAATACAAACCATACACCACTACCTACCCATCGTATGGAAACTCGTGCTCAACACGGGATTTTCAAACTCAAGGTTCACTTTAACCTCTCCACATAAACCATATCACTCATTCCCAAAAATCCAAAACTAGCCAAACTAGACCCTAATTGGAATGCGTCCATGTGCGAGGAATTTAATATTTTAACAAAGTAAAACACTTGGGATTTGGTACCTAGACCGAACGGCGTGAATGTTATCCGGTACATGTGCATATTTCATCATAAGTTCAGAGATAGTGGTGACTTGGAGCGGTATAAGGCAAGACTGGTTGCTAATGGCACTAATCATCATGAGGGAATTGATTGTGTTGAGACATTCAGTCCGGTTGTAAAATCGGCTACTATTCGTACTGTTCTCAATATTGTTATGGGCAAGCATTGGCCGATTCATCAGCTTGATGTCAAGAATGCATTTCTTCATAGGGATTTGAAAGAAATTGTGTACATGCATCAGCCACCTGGCTTTGTTCATACTGCAGTCCCTCATATGTATGTCGTCTCAGGAAGTCCATAAATGGCTTGAAACACGCACCTCGCGCTTGGTATGATCGCTTTGTCAGGTATATTATGCAGATCAGGTTTATATGTAGCAGGTGTGATAACTCTCTCTTCATTTTTCATCGTGGTAACAGTACTGCTTATTTGCTATTATACGTGGATGACATTGTTCTTACTGCCTCCTCTGACGGTTTGAAAAATGAAATCATTGCTCTACTCAAAACTGAATTTGTTATGACTGATTTGGGCAAGCTGAGTTATTTCTTGGGTATATCCGTCACCAGATCTGCAGCTACTATGTTCCTGAGTCAGCGTAAATATGCGGAAGAGATAGTGTACAGGGCTAAGATGGCAAATTGAAAAATTATATCAACTCCGGTTGACTCAAAATTCAAGCTTAGTGCCAATGATGGTGCGCCAGTTTTTGATCTCACCATATATCGGAGTCTTGCAGGTGCCCTTCAGTATCTTACATTCACCTAGACCTGATATTGCATATGTCGTTCAGCAGGTGTGTCTTTTTATGCACGCCCCGCGAGAATTCCACTTTGCTACCCTCAAGCTTATTATCTGATACATTAATGGCACACTTGACTTTGGACTGCATCTCTACCCCTCTGCACCAACCAAATTGCTCTCCTACACGGATGCAGACTGGGCAGGGTATCCGGACACACGTCGCTCCACCTCGAGCTACTGTGTATTTCTAGGGGATAATCTTATTTCATAGTCCGCCAAGCGAAAGCCACATTATCCCGTTCGAGTGCTGAATCAGAGTATCGAGGAGTTGCTAATGTAGTTGTTGAGATCTGTTGGCTCCGAAATCTTCTTTTGGAGCTCAGTGTCCACTGCGCAAGGCGTCTATAGTCTACTATGACAACATATCTGTCATATATTTGTCTCACAATCCGGTCCAACATCAGCGGGCCAAACATATCGAGATGTGGATAATCACTTTGTACGTGAGAATGTCGCTCTTGGTCCGGTCAAAATATTGCATGTGCCTTCCTCATATAGGTATGCCGATATTTTCACAAAGGGACTACAACGACAGTTATTCTCCGACTTCAGATCCAGTCTTAGCGTCCGACCTCCTCCTGCTCCGACTGAGGGGGAGTATTAGCGAATATTTCCCGAATATTCACAGTATATTTTGTAATTATGATAAGTATATAGAGTAGTATATTTCTCGAATATTGTTATTGTATTAAGAATCAACCTCTGTACAACTATATATATTGTGATTAATGAAAGAAACCTTTTAAAAAAATTATTTCAATCTTATAAAAAGATCAAAACTTTGGGACCCAAACATAAAAACAAGAGCAGAACCAAGAGTTTTGGAGTTCAAGTCATCAAGGTGTTTAGTGTTCTAACTTTTCCGCTTAAAGAAAGTATTCAAAGTCAGAGAAGTGGACAAATGCTACTAGTCTTTTCGATGAATCACTTGTTTTGATTAGAGTTGAAGGGTTCAACAACTAGAGCTAAAATTTCTGGCTTTATTCTATATACATTTTGTCTTAAAACATATAAATAAATGGATTACATAAATTTGCAGCACGATACAACTTCCAGCAAAAAAAATGCAAGACCCAAAAGTCAAATAAGCAATAAGCACAAATAGAGTCCTCAGATTTGCCTATCATCAACAACCTCAATTGATCATTTCGGAATCGGAAAATGTTGATGCAACTTAGAAGAAATAGGCCAAATCAAACAATATCAAAGAGCAAATAACAGCTGACTGTAAAATTTAAAAGCAATAACAAATTCCATATTTCTCAGAGCAAATAAATGAAACCTTTGAGGAAAAATTGAGAAAATATGCACATATGTATACATTAACACGACAAAGAAGAATCGGGAAAAGGCCTCAGATTAGCATATTGGCACATTATTCATAGCAACAACAACCCCATGGTAACAACCATAGGTGCGCAAAAAGGATGTTGTCGTTCGTGCAAATATTTTTGTCATCATCGGCCATGTTCCACCAAAACAAACAAAGAATTAAGTTAGCAAACGATGAAACAATGTGTTTGGACCGGACAAGAACATTTTATGGATATAAAGTACGATTAGCAGAATGCATTTCTTTGATTATGCTTTAATTCATGAGTTTATACTTTATAATGAAGTGGGTAGTAGCAAATCGGCGGGACCTTAAATGTCGAATTAGGATTAGGGTTTGAGTAAGAGGACCCGAAACTGGAAGCATATTGGACCCAAATGGTTTTGACTCATATATCTTGTTTGGCCCGTTTAATTTAGAGTAGTGATGAAAGGTAAAAAGAAGTTGGGCAATTCGCGGGAATGCCTTTATTATTTTAAATTTTTGTTCTTCGCCTAAAAGTTTTGAATTTCGAGTTCGAATTCCCGCTCGATAAAAAATTAAAAAAAATTCGCAAGACATAGTTTAGATTCGCAAGGCATAGTTTGTCTGCAAACTGTGTCTGAAGACAGAGTTTCAAACTCCTTGTTGTATTTCAAATCTAAGTATATTTTATTTCTTGTATCTCCAAATCTGAGTGTATTTGAATGTATTCCTCTTTTTTTTAGTGTAAATTAAGGTATATGTGTTTGACTGATTGTATTTTTTGGGCAAACTATATGTATTTAACTGTACGCGTTGCTTGAATGGTCTATATACATATGTATTTGGGTGAATGTATTTTACAAATTGTGTATTTAAATACCCCTGAATACATGCAAAACTGTATATTTGAATACACTTAAATATATGCGAAATAGCTATATCATAGCTATGAAATGTAATTAAGAAAAAAAGTAGCTATAGTTGGTTAAAAGCTAGAAACTATAGCTATTTATGTAAGTTATCCTTTAAAAAGTATCCCCCCTTTTAACATATTGTGCGGAATTAATTATTTTAAGTGTTTTGAATTAAATTTTTTTAAGTTGAGCTGTATAAATAATAAAGAAATGCCAGTAAGTATAAAGAAGTTGGTAAATGGTGGTAAATATATCATGACATATTTGCATCACTCACAAAACATATTAAATTATCACAATTTTAAGGATATAAAAAATGAAGAGAAAAACTACATTTCAGAATTGTGGTATACAAGTCGTGATAAATCGGTCAGACTTCATGCTATATCCAATTTAGTTATCCTATTACATTTTTAACAAATCATATCTGATCGTTATAATTTCAAAAGCACAAACACATAATTGCATATAAATTACATTATAGAATTGTGGTATGTCAGTCTTAATAAATCAGTGTGACTTTATTTTAGATTCAGTTTAATGTCATATTGAATCTCTCACAAGTCATACTAGAACATCATGATTTTAAAGCTACAAATAAAAAAGAAAAAATGTATTTAAGAATGTTAATATAGTTCGGAATATTGATGTGCAATTATATTATAGAACCATTTTCAGGTACTACAAGTAAAATAGATCTATATAAAGAACTATTTTTCTCATATCATAAATGAAATAGGCTCATTTAAAGAATTATTTTCTTAAGTACAAGGTCAGTAAAATATATTTATTTAAAAAATTATTTTCTAAGATGACATGACTAAAATAGATTTATTTTAAAAATTATTTTCCGAGATACCATGCATACTATATGACATATCAGTATGACTTCCTGTTACATTCAACACGAATCGTCGAATCATAATTATTTAAAGATACAAACAACAAAGAGGAAAAATAACTACTTTTCAGAACTATAATGTACAAGTTATGACATATCGGTATGACTGCATGCTATATTAAATTTAGTTGTCCCGTTAAATTATCACAAATCATGTTAAATTATTATGATTTCAAAGCTATAAAAAACATATAAATCATGACAAACTGATATTGATTTCACGTTATACAAAATCCAGTTATCTTGTTAAATTACTCAAAAATCATACTAAATTGTCATTATTATTTGCGTAATCATAAAACGCACCGACTTATATGCAAGGGCAGTATCAATTTGGACCCGATGATATTGAATATTTCGACGGAAAGTTCTTTTGAAGGCTTTTTCTAAAATTGTAGGCTAAGTTATTTTTGAAAAAAAAATGCACAACAAATTTTGTGGTTAAATAATTTCTAATTCTAAAGATACTTTTTGGAAATAGTTCAAATTTCTCAAGCATTATTCTCCAAACACTAGCTTTGCAACAACTAGACCAGAACGAAATCAAAAGACCACCTAAATCACTATAAAGTTACTCCATAAATAAGACATTGACAGTTTATTGGCATTTGTAGTCTATTTGTAAGAAATTTTATTATTAGCCCATTAACTTCATCGCAATAAGCGTTGTTTCTTCCATCTCGAATTGGATGTCTCTCTTTTTTTTCTTTTCTTTTTTTATGAAAGATCAACGCAATTTTCTCAGGATAATTTTACCTTTATTTGGTCATTTAAAGAATAAAAAGCAACATGTCGGATTTAAATATTGGTTTGTGCAATGTCATGACGTGTTAGTATTATATAGTTTGTTATATTATGATGTTTTAAATAAAAGTCATTCACTCTATATCGATCACTTCAAGTTCAGTGATAATATGTAACAGACTTCTTGTGTTTTAAAAGAGTATCGTTTGCTAACTCCGTAAATAAACAGTGATGGTATCACACCTCAATCCTCGTTAGTTTATACATTTCTCTTCTTTTCTTCCCTTTTCTCTATATACTTCCGATAAATCTCTCCCCTTCTCTTAACACTTGCATACTAAAACGTAGCACAATATACAAATCATAAAATAGAGTTTGTAATTGGATATATCTCCTTCTCCACCTTCATCAATCCTCTTTCCATCATTTTCTGATTAATTAGTTGGATATAGTTTATTTATCTCATTCCATCTTTTTGGGCCTAGTTCGATAATGTTAGGCTCAGATATCTGCATGTGATGTTAAACGGTATTATTTCCACGGTGCTTGCTTGATAAGTGATGTTTTGTTCTTGTTCAATCGCTAATAGGTTCATCATATTTAAGGGCCGTTTGATAGAAGTATAGGATGAGATGAGATTATTAGTCCCATGAGATTGGAATTATCCCATATTTGGAATGAGATAACTCTTTTGTTATTTCACCCAATCTCATAGCTAGAAGGTGGGATAAGTTATCTCATATAGAGGGCGGAATAAGTTATCTCATCATATACTACCCAATCTCTCATCTGTATGAAATAATTTATCTCTCCTACCAACCGATCCTAAAAGAGATATAGCGTGCTATATCGAGGTTACCAAAGTACAATCAACAATTTGAATGCCATTAAATAACTGACATTTGCAAAAAAAAATGGAATTTATATTGAGATAGAAAAAGAATCTACCATTTAGCAGCCATCAGTAACATATTTTCATGCTATCGATTAGCTCAATGACCTTGATCTAATTGGGTAATTTTGTATGATGTTACCTCACGTCACTAGAGACAGAATAAACTCTGAACTTCATATAAAACTAAATAAAAATAAGTGAATACGTCTAGAAAATTTACAAAAAAATTGGTCAAGTTAGGTAATAAGAGACGTGACTGAAGTAAAATCGTGACTAGTGTAATTCCTTTTTCATCACGAAAAAAATTAAGCACACACTAAATTATTGGAACTTTTGAGGGTTTAATAGTTTACTGATCAATATGGTCATTAATGTATGGGCTTAAGTTTCATTTGGTCCTTAATGTATACATATGATGAAAATGGTCCTTAATATATTCTAAAAAGTGATCAATTTGGTTCTAAGTCATAAAAGTAAAGATAATCACTATTTTTGTTGTCCAAATTAATCGAGACATTCAATATTTTCCTCCATACACAATCTACATAGTCCAATTGAAGACATTCTACGCTTCCTTTCATACTCCACTAAATATATTCATTATTAAATTATATTTTTTCTTCAAGCTCTAACCATGCATCGAAAGCTTTCCCACGACCCTTTTCAAGTTAGGTTATGAATTTTGATGTGGGGTTTTGAAATTGTATTGAACAATACTAAGATGGTATCTTTGTTTTATAGTTTGATAGCTCACATGCAATGCTTATGTCGAGAGCTTCCGTGTATTTTGATAACAAAACATAATTACTTATCTTTACTTACATGACTTAGGACCAAACTAATTACTTTTTGGAATACATCAATGACCATTTCCATCATGTTTATACATTAAGCGTGTGTCCAATATTGGGGGAAAATGTTTTTGTTTTTTCCATGTTTGATTGGTCAATTTTTTTGGAAAATATTTATTGAAACAAGTTCCTTAAAAATAAAAAAAAATGATTTCTCTAGTGAAAGTAGAAAAAACAAACTACACAAGTGACATTTTTTTCAAGCTTTACCCCTCCATAACCGCATCGAAAGCTTTCCCATGACCCTAATCAAGTATAGTTATGAATTTTGATGTGGGTTCTGAAATTGAATTGAACGATACCAAGAAGGTAGCTTTGTTTTGTAGTTTGATAGCTCACATGTCTTGCACGTGCCAAGAGCCTCTATGTATTTTTGACAGCAAAAATATGGCTTATGATCAAAATAATCAGTTTTTGAAATATACTAAGGACCACTTCCATTATATTTATACATTAAGGACCAAATGGAATATAAGCCCATACATCAAGGACCATTTTGATCATTTTTTCGTTTGTTGGAAGGCAAGTAATTACCCAGGAATTAACAATCCGTATTCCTAATTACTGATGACTAAAGATGGTGACTGCTGGACAAATCGTGCTAGCAAATCAACAACAAATGACGGCTATAATGACTTTTACGTATGATTAGGTAAAAGGAGCTGGCAAATCCGATAATATTGCAAAAATCTCTCATAGGATTTGATTTGATTTGATTTGGTTGAATTTTGAAAGAAAAGTGTACGTGATTTTGAAATTGTAAAAAAAAATGATTTTAATAAATGCTATTTATGTGGGAAAAAAAATATTTTTTCTGAATGAAAACTTAATCTAAAGCCATTTTGCTCATAGATTTTGGCTCAAAAATTTAAATAATATTTGGAAAAAGTGTTTGACTATTAGATTGATACACTATTTCAATGTCAAACTTAAAATATAGGAGTTGAACTTTGAAAAAAAAGATCCTAAATATTTTTCAAGTGTTCATTCATAACACTTCAACTGTGTTCATGTAATTCCATTTTTAGCTTTAATTTCAAATACTATTTTTTTGGGGTCAAATGACAAATATCAACCAAGTCATATCCAAACGATTAAAAATACTCCTTAAACCTGTTTTTTTGTTTTCAATTCCATGTTTCAAGTTGAATGATTGACCAAATCGTAAATTATTTAAAATAATCCCAAATTTTATTTGAAATATTTGAAATAATATTTATGGCCAAACAACCACACTGGTCTAGTGGTATTGCTGGAGTCTCCCACATAATTGAGACTATAGTTTTTCAATTCTCATTGTTTCCCTCCTTTCCCTTTTCAGATTATTTATGCAATAAGAAAAGTGTAGTTTAACTTATTATAAATTAAAATAATTATGATTTTTATCATATACCAATTAATGATTGTCATATAATTTTATAAATGATCTGATAATATATATATATAATCTTAATTAATTGCATATTGCATCTGTTGTCGATATTCATCATTTCACATCAAACTATTTATCTAGCTAAACAAACACGCCATGGTGGGAATTCCAATCTCTTATTGGAACTTTTGGGAGTTTTGTTTCGAAAGGCAAAAAAAAAAAGGGAGGGGGGGGGGGGGGACGAAAAGAACGAGAAGTTAATTATCTAGTCATTAGTAATCCATATTTCTACTAGCCTACTACTGATGGACAGAGAGGAGCATATAATTGATAAGTATTTCTTCATTTATAATTAAAAAAATAGTTTAAATCCTTGAATATGAGAATTATCTTTATTATGACACATTTTATTTTTTATATAAATTTAAATTTAATCAAATTTCAATATAAATATCGTCTTGAACTCACGTATTATTTTAATGGGCAAACGGTCCAACTCTTGAAACATTGATGAGGAACAACAAAAATAAAGGAGCGGTATGATGAAGGAAAAATTGACCGCCATGATGAAAGAAATACACGTATGGACTAATAAAAAAGGGGAGGATCAATCCCATGATAGGGTGTGATTTAATTGGTCCCAATAACAGGATACCTCAGATCCAGCCCTGCAATCAGAATCATGAGATTCTCTTACACCCATTTTCACCAATCACCACTTACTATAATTATCACCATATCAAAAATATTTATTACCCCTTTTTAATCTCTTAAACAAATCATTCATTTTGAAAAAAAAAATTAAACTTTCTCATTTAATATTTAATGACAGACTTTTATAGCCACAAGTTCAAAAATATTAATATTACATAAATATTTTGACATATTCAGGATCATAATATTTTATTTTTTTTTATAAATTTTATGTACAATCAAGTAGGATTATATAAAATGAGGCAGAAAGAATATGATTTATTTGATTATAATGATTATTATTATTTTTGAAATTATTTTATTAGGCTTTTTATAACGATTTTTGTTGTTATAGGACAATTTACCATGATGATATAAATAACTTATACACGCGTAAATACATCAAAGTTAAACTCTAAATATAGATACTTCATTCTCTTATTTGGTGACGAAATTTAATTGAATACGTAATTAAAGATGCTTATTTGATTCATATTTTGTACGTGCAAGAGACTATTATGGGTCATTTTTTGTTGGAATCAAATTATAACAGATTAGTTATTTCATCATTTTATAGATAAAAATAACATTACAATCCCTAGATAACTATTGCCGAAATTAATTATATTATAATTTTATTCTAACTAAATATGAGATAAAATTATCTCAAATTTAATCACAAAATTAAATATCCCTTTTTCTCCATACCAAAAGAGCACTTCAAGTTTGATTACTATTTTGGAAGATATAAATAATTTGAATTCTTGAAAATTGAATATCTAAGTAAAAAATAAAATAATTTTATGTACTATAGGATTTTTCAAAAAGAAAAAAAAGTGATATAAATTAAAGTGGTAAGTAAAAAAGCAGAAAGAAAAACAGTCCACTAGTAGCCAAGGAGTTAAAAACCGAAAACGACGGCTCACAAGTTGTACAGTGGGTAAAATCCTTGTGCTATTCCCCCGTCTTTTTCATTTCTCAAGGTCCCCCCTTTCCCTATAATTTCATGCTTAGACTATTTTATCTTTTGTTTTTATGGTTTCAAGCTTCAATTAAAATTATCGTTTGAAATTCAGTCAAATCTCTTTTATTTTGTGTTTTCACTGTCACGTTTTCTACATTATTTAGATCAAAATACGCTATTCTATTTGTCAATTTGTTCTAACATAGTAGTACTTTAAAGGACGGATTCAATTTGTGAAATTATATTGGTTATATACTTATATTATTGTCGTAGAACGAATGATAATTCTTGTATTTCTTATTTTTAGATTTATATTATTAATTGGTGTTTCTTTCGCTTAGGTTATCTTATTATCTTGTTGTTGTTTTTGCTTGTCGTTACTGGTTCCCCCCCCCCCCCCTCATTTTTTCCTTGAGCCAATGGTCTATCATAACAACTTATTTACCTTCTTAACCTATAGGAGTAAGATATACATACATATTATTCTTTCTATATCTTACTTGCGAGATTATACTAAATATGTTATTATTGCTATAAACAAATGATAACAAAGTTATTCAAACATCAGATTTCATTATTTGTGCAATTGAATAAATAATCCACTTTCACATTTCATTACGTTAAAGAAATAGTACCTTTTTACTAACTATTAGTATTCTGTATATCTGCGTTACAATGGATTCTCTTTTATTTTCTCAATGTAGAGACCTAACTTTTCTCAAAGGGAGTTCATAATTCAAACAACAATAATACTAGTATAATGATTTTGTATTATTGTTCAATTAACTTTCGTATATGCACTTTCATTATGTGAAACAGATTGTATTTTAAAAAGATAGTTCGATAGTCAAACATTTATAAATAAACCAATAATATATGAGTCCAATCAATAAGCTTCATAAGCACTGCAGTTCATTTCTCATAAGTTATTCAAATAGTATGAAATCACTTTTTAATAAGCATGATCTTTCGTGTACCATTTTTTTGTTATCCACGAGATGTTGGTATCTTGGGATCCAATTAAATAAATTATCTAAATTTAAATTTACGTAGAAGAGTCTCATAGTAAAGGTAAAATACTCCCTAACAAAAGTGATTATGTATTTGAAAAAAATAATCCATTAATTATTCCTATTGAATGAATATGCATATATACAAGTTAAATCTCCAAATATGAAAAATCTTATTCCTACTAAACTTCTAATATACTAGTTCTATTTGTATAAGAATTCTACAATTATGGTAATTATACAACATACTTTACAACTTCTATTTATGGTACAAGACTAGTCAAAACCGTGTATATCATAGGGATATACACGGTATTCTATCACACCCCCGCAGTCATAGCGGGCGGTTGTCGTACACTGAGACTGTTCCTAAAATCTTCAAATAAAACCGAGGGAAGACCCTTCGTAAAGATGTCAGCAATTTGGTATCGCGAGGGCACATGTAAGACGCGTACTTGTTCACGAGCTACCTTTTCGCGAACAAAGTGAATATCCATCTCGATATGTTTAGTGCGTTGATGTTGGACCGGGTTTCCAGAAAGATAAACTGCACTAACATTATCACAGTAGACCAAGGTAGCTTTCTGAATAGAAAAGTGTAGTTCTAACAAAAGATTACGCAGCCAACATGATTCTGACACCATATTCACCACGCCTCGATACTCGGCATCTGCACTGGATCTTGATAATGTAGCTTGTCGTTTTGCAGACCATGAGACCAAGTTATCCCCAAGAAATATACAATAACCAGAAGTCGGGCGTGGTATCAGGACAGTCACCCAAATCAGCATTTGTATAAGACACGAGTGTAGAAACGGACGTAGGATACAAATGCAAGCCATAATCAAGTGTGTCATGGATGTATCGTATAATGCGTTTGAGCGCATTTATATGCTCAATCTATGGACCATGCATAAACAAACACATATGTTGAACTGCATAAGTAATATCAGGCCTTGTGAAGGTAAGATACTGAAGTGCCCCTGCAAGGTTGCGATAGTAGGTGGTATCCTCGAACTTAGTGTCAGATGTAGCACTCAGCTTCGGGTTAGTATCAACCGGAGTAAAAGTAGATTTACACGATGACATACCAGCTCTTTCAATTATCTCAGCGCCATACTTCCATTGTGATAAAAATAGACTACCTGAATGACGAGTGACAGCAATCCCCAAGAAATAACTCTAGGGCCCCAAGTCTTCATAACAAATTCAGAACTGAGAAGTGTCATGATAGACTTGCGCAGATTATCAGACGAAGAAGTCAATATAATATGCCAGAGAAGTACCACGACGATATATAAAGAGAGAATGATCAGACCGACTGTTAGAAAAAATAATAGAAGATACATAATCTGCAAACATTTTATACCAAGCCTGTGGGGCATGCTTAAGTCCATATATGGACTTCTTCAGCAAACATACATGATGGGAATGATTGGGATCTCGAAAACCTAAGGGTTGATGTATATAAATTGTCTCCTTAAGATAACTGTGTAAGAAAAGTATTTTTCACATCCAACTGATGAATGTGCCATGCTTTTGAGAGAGCCAAACTGAGAACAGTACGAACAATAACTGGTTTGACTACCGGACTAAACGTTTCACCACAATTCACGCCAACCTGTTGAGTTTTACCATCACCTACAAGACGAGCGTTATGCCTCTCAAAAGAACTGTCAGAATTTTCTTTATGAGTAAAAATCCACATAGACCGAATAATATTAACACCAGAAGGACGGGGCACCAACTCCCACGTCTTATTTTCAATAAGAGCATTATATTCGTCAGTCATAGCCAATTTCCAATTTGGGTCATTTAATACGGACACAGGGTTACGCGGGAGGGCGGATTTAAGGACATTAGAATTGAGATTAAAATGTCGTTTTGATTTAAAAATACACATTTAACTTAGGGTAACGGGCTCTTGACTCGATGAGGAATTAGATGGATTTGGTCAATATGTGGAACGGGGACGGACTGGCCAACAGACAATGCCTGCTGGCCCAACAACTGGAACATGAACAGTAACAAGCTCGGGATTGGGATGAAACACTAGAAAAATATTGAGATCAGTACTGGATCGTGTCATTGGCCCATTGGGCAGAATAATGGTTGTGGTAGACTGTGGGCCAACAAGCAGTGGGCCTGCTGGCGTAGTTTGGTCACAGGACAAGTCAGAAAAATGGTGGATAATATATGATAAGACCTCGTCATCTAAAAAATTATATGAACTATGTACGGGACTACTCACTTTAGTAAAAGGAAATTGGATTTCAGAAAAATAACAGGGCGACTAATTATGATTTTATTAGATGATAAATCAAAACATTTGTAACCACAATGATTAGGCGGATAACCCAAAAACACACAAGCGGTAGAACGGGTCTGAAGTTTGTTAATTGTAGTTGACGAAAAAAATGAATAACATAAACACACAAAGACCCAAGATGACAATACGAAAGATCCTTATTATAGAGAACTTTAAGGAGAGATGTAGATGCTAATCATTTGGTAAGAAGTACGTTAAGGAGGTAAGTAGTTGTTGACACCCAATTTTGTCCCATCTTTTATGATTTTATTCGTAATTTTTAATATTTTGACACTTTTTAAAATAATTTTAAAATATAGGCATATATGTGTATATCCTCGTATTATTATTATTATTCGCATATTTTATATCATTTGCATTTTATAATAATCATAAGTTATCCGAAAATTCTATGTTATTTTATTCTCACAAAATTGCATCGCATTTCCTTTTTTTTTTTAAGCATTAAACATTTCGCAAATATTATATTTTATTATTATCACGTCGTTATGTTATTTTAAATAATTCACATCTTTTACAAATATATATATATATATATATATATATATATATATATATATATATATCTTTTAATATTAAACCCCTTTTTATATTTTTAAATTCCTAACCCATTTCATTTTCCAACCCAAAACAATTTCTACCCAAACTAAAACCCATTTCATTTTCCCCAACCCAATACAAATTCTACCCAAACAAACAAGCCCAAACTCCACAATTAAATTCCCTTATACCCAAACCCACAAAATAAACTCCCAAGCCCAAACCAAATTCCCCTTATTCCCTTCCCCATTATTTCCCCAATTCCCAAGCCCAGTAACAAAACCCAAAAATTCCCAAGCCCAAAGTCCTAAACAATTCCCCCAACCCGCAGACCCACTCGACCAACCCGTCGACTGACTCTGACCCATTCCCTTACTCCCTAAACCAAACAAGCGACCTAAACAAAAAGAAGAAAAAAAAAACCAGCGAACCCTACCACTTCTCTCAATCGACCGGCCACACCCACACCGCTGCCTGCTCTCACCTCACCACCAAACCCTGACACCACCACACCCCTCCCATCACTTCACCATACCCTATTCCCCCAAAATCCGCTTCCAAAATTCAGATTTTTTTTGCCTTTAATTCAAATTTCAAACTCGTTCTTGGGGGGAAAATCCACCTATAAATATCCCCCTTGTTCTTCATTTTTAGGGGGGTCCGGAAATCTGTCTTTGAGGTCGATTTTTTAGAGTTTTTGGGGTCAATTTTAAGTCCGAAAATTTATGTTTATGAGTCCGAAATTTTCTTAAAGGTTTTGCTTTGTAATTTGTTTGTGTTCTACACTATTGGGAAGATTTCGGATTTCAAAAATCCGAAATCTACTTAAGAGTGTTTGTTCTTGCATATGTTCTTCAATTTAAAGGTTCAAAATATAGGTCGAAATTATTGGTTTGTGGTGTTAAAAATCTTGAATTTTTGCTCTTTCCAAGCTGTTTTTTTGATTACATTTTGGTCAACTGGTGGGGTCAACTGTAGGGTCAGATTGACATCAACAGTATCCTTTTTCAATTACCAATTGAAGTGGGTGATCAAAATCCAAAATCTGAATTCTAAACATTTGGGCCGATTGACGATTCAAACAACACCTCGGTTCGCTATCAGAAGGTTAGTAAACACAAACCCCTTTGATTTTCTATGTGATTAGCTTAGTGTAATTTACATTATGTGTTTGCGTGTTGATTAAGCATGTTCAATTATTGTTTGAGCGCTAGTTAATTATTATGTATGTTTTGTTAAATTAGCTCACTTTAGGATCATTAGGTTATCTATTAAGCATATTAAGCATGTGCAGTTATAATGGTTCTTGCTTGTGTTCGTTAACCAATTATTAGTGTGTAACTACAGGTTTATTTTTAACCATTTCTTGATTGTTTGGCTCATATGATGTTGGTTTGAGAAGCATGTTTGACCCTTTAAGACTACTGTTTAGCCAACCACTTGTGCTCGGCCTTGCACACTTAAGTTGTTAATTTTTTTATGACCATGAAAGTCTCTTACATTTTGCCTCTCATGTTTATCCTAAGTTGGTTGTGCATATATCTTTGCTTATCTTAGTTTAAGTTTGTTTTTGTGCTAGCATAAAAAATCATTTTGGAACCAAGTGGTTAGTGTATGTTGCTTACCTAAAAGACATGCATGTTTAGTCTAGCTTAGAAACGATTGATGTGCCTACAAAAATGTCATCTTTGGATTAGCCAATTCATGGTTTGTATGCCCTCACAGTGTGTTTATGTGTCTATCTTGCTTATTTAAGGGTTATCATGCCTAATGCATAGCATGAATGTGACTATAAATGCTTAGTCCGACATGTGATTCTACATATCAAATGCCATGTTTAGTTACCTTTTTATTTCTAGGTCCGCATGTTTATCAAATGGGCTATATACTTGCCTTGCTTAAGCTTAAATGTCAAAATTCCTCCACATTAGCACGTAAAGTTCTCCTAAGCTATCTTGCACATGCCATGTATGTTCAATTGTTAAACAAGGCCTACGCTAGTGTTTATACCGTCCGAAGACTAGGTGGTTTCATTTATGATATTGCTTATTCGCCTCTTATGTTCAACTCAATCATGATCATGTAGTGGCATGTTTCAATGTATACAAAGTATATAAATTTCAGCATACACAGGATGAATATCTAGGTTGTATATCCTTGTATATTCCCAAGCATATCATGTATACTTTGAATATTCCATGAATATCAGCACTTACATGGCGAGTATGTATCACATCTGAAGAGTTTGTATTTCATGTTATATGAATCCTCTATGTTTAAAATCACCTTGTTCTACAAGTTTGAATGATAAGTCTGTGTTCCCAGTCCTTCCATCTCATGTCTTATTTCTGTCTTTGTTTGAGACTTTGAGAATGTATATATGTGAGTTTTATACTTATCTTAATATCTTTGGTTGAAAGCCAAGACAAGCTCGGATGACGTGGCTTAGCCTAGCCGATAACTGCTATGCTTATGGTTCTAGAAACCTTTTGATCTTGTTGGCATTGGAAATGGATGGTGGTAGCCCCTTTACTTCCTTGTCTTTTAAAAAGTGAAGTCTAGTGATGAATTATTTTCTTTGCATTTGGGCTCATTGTTGTTGCCTTTACAAAGTCGCTTTTGTACCTTAAAGCTATCTTGTTGTTGTCATCTATGGTTGCTTCGCTCATAGATGGATTTTGAACCCATCCTATTATGCATTATCACGAAATTTGGAGCCTTATGTGGATATAAGCAATTGCTGTATTTTTACCGGTTCATTGATGTCTTCTTTTTGGCCATTATGCTATTGTATTTTGGGGTCATGAGTTGATGCATCATTCTTGGTTATTTCTTTGTCACACATTTGGTGCTTTGGTTTGAAATGTTATACTCAGAAAGGAAGTTACATTTATTCGGTTGTTACACTTCAAGCTTATATTTTGAGATGTTACACTTGACAAGGAATGCTTGTATTGCCTTACGAGAAGGGTGGTGATATATTTTGCGTGGCCATTTTTAAGTATTTTGAGGCCACGGCTGTCTATTTGTATTTAGATTTGAATTGATGCTAAATTTTGGAGCATTTCGTTTGCATTTGAAATAATTAGTTGTGCACTTTTAAAATGAAAACAAGCTGCTGCACTTTGGATGGTGTATCTTTGCAAGAATGGTTCTTTGCATTTCCTTAGTGAAAAGTGCCATCTCTTGAGCAGATTTGATGTCAAATGATTCGCGGCATTTTAGGCAACTTTGTGGTCATTTCTGCTGCATTTTTGGCAATCTTGCTTTCAAGTCCATCACTTATGTGTTTCAAGCCCCTTTCTGCGTTATTTTTTAACCCAATTCTTCATGTTTTTTCGGCTTGAAAGCAATTTCACGCTTTGGACAAGCTCGCAATATTTCGGTTTCTTGTCTTGGTATTATTTTACTGATTTGAACAAATACTACACTTAGGGCGATGAAATTGAATTGAGGCAGCGCTTTTTGTTTCTCTGTTTTATTATTTTCTCGATTTGAACAAATACTACCTTTGGCCGAGATGAAATTGAATTGAGGCCGCACTTTATTCGTTTCTGCTTTTGATTTCTTGTTTTAAACATCCATGCAACGGATATTCTGCTTTCTTGTCTTCTTGTTTTAAACTAAACATCGCGTCTTTTCGGAAATTGCCTGTTCTTTTTTCCTTCTATCCCTTCGCTCTGCTTTACGCTACTATGCTCACTGCTTCTTGTTTCCAATTTAATTTTGCTGGTTGAACACGATACTACCTTGGCCGATGAAAAAATATCCGTCGATTTTGAGGCCTCACGATTGCAAAGCGGAAAATATAACCGGGCAATGATGAGGCTAAACCTTTTTCCAAGATCAACATGTTTAGTAGGCGAGGTGACTAAAATAACCAACAAGCTATATATTCGCAACTACGACGTGATTATAGTGATCTTTTCTATTTCACCCGAGAGACCAACACGTTTAGTAGGCGAGGCAATCAAAATAACCACATTAGTCATATGTTTGCGACGGCGTGATTGGAATGTTCTTTTCAAAAATTAAGTTCGAGCCTCGTGATCAAAACATTCACTTTGCTTTGAATGCGGATATGAAGTATTTGTATTTAAGCTGCTTTAACCGTTTGTTCTTGTGACTTGCGAGGGATTAAAGTAAATAACGGCGAATTATTCCTGAGTTTATTTATTTTATTTCTTTCTTTAATTGACTTTTATCCGCTTTGTATTGTAATATTATTTATCGCACTTATGTAACTATTGAAATGCTTATAATAGGCAAACTTAGGATTAATTCATAGGGTAGTTTAAGATTTGAAACCAGTCGCTAGCTTATTTATTTGTAGGCTGGTTGAATTCAAACTTAGAAATCCTTAAGCTAGTTATTTATTTTAGGCTCAAATCCGCAGTATTCAAGATTTTCAATACAACTTTTGTCATTTTTATTTGCTTTATTAATCATACTGAATAAGTTTATCCTTTATTATTATTTTTGCAACTCGATGATTTTAAAAGATTAAGCTTCTTTGGCGTTATAAATAATTTTGTTTCTCTCAATTCACAAATGCATATTTTTTCCAACGCTACATGTATTTCTCTTTAAATACCATACAAATGCATATTTTTCTATACATGTATCTTTCTTTTAAAAAATGCATCATTTACTAATTATTTGCAAACATCTTTAACTTCATAGATCAAACATGCATTTTCTAGCAATAATTAACTGAGTTTTCTGGATAACCATAAGTTAGCGAGATCTTAAAGGATGCCTAACCCTTCCCTTTAGGATAATAAGAACCCTTACCTAGAATCTCACTAGTTTATTGAGACAAAAAGCAGGTTACATTGCAGCATTTAGTTTAATATTATTTAGGTGTCTAATTCACCGCAGATAATTAGGTGGCGACTTCTCAACCCTTTTGCCAGGAATCACTGAACACGTCAGCGCTCGTTTGACCGGCGGTCGAAAAGCGAAGCGACAGGTAGTCATTTGTAATGCATGATGCCAAAAAAGAAGGGGGGTAAAGAAGCATGAGCTAATAAAGTTCGGACAATATTATTAATGGTACGAATTTTTCGTTCGGCTTTCCCATTTAGCGAGGACGTATGAGGACAAGAAAAATGAAAACTATGATATTAGCATCACAAAATTCCCGAAACAACCCGTTATCATATTGCTTGCCATTATCACATTGAATACTTTTATTTTTTCGTTCGAATTGGGTACGGATGAATGCTCTAAATTTTAAGAATGTGGAAAACACATGAGACTTTTTTGATAAAGGAAAGGTCCACAAAAAATTAGAATAATCATAAAAAAATAGGATATAATAACGATGGCCCACAGAACTTAACACGGGGATGTCCATAAATCACTATGAATAATGTCAACGACATCAAAGTACTAGAAGTAGAGGCTACAAATGGTAATTTAACATATTTCCCTAACGGACAAGAAGAACAAGGTGGAGTACTATGCTTACCCTTACAAAAAATAAAATTATTTTTATGCAAAGAAAAAATAATAGACGATCCCGGATGACCCAAACAGGCATGCCACAAGGAAGGAGCAAGGGCAGCAAAAGTAGACGGTATGGCTTGACTCGCGGAAGTGGTGGTATTTGTGATAGGATAAAACTCTTCCCTACTATTACATCTCATTAGAGGTATCCCCGTTTTGAAATCCTTCACAGAAAATCCAAAGATATCAAAATTAACATAAACTCAATTATCAGTGGTGAATTTTCGGACAGACACCAAATTTTTAATTAAGTTAGGGGCATGAAGGGTATTTTTCAAAACTAGAGGTGGATGTAGGGAAGGCAAAGTTGTATGTCCATAACCGCGAATTGGAATTGAATTGACATTACCAACAATAATATCACGATTTTTGCTCAAATTAAAATAAGATGAGAGATTACATTGGTCAGACGTCATGTGAGAAGTGGCTCCGGTGTCCATATATCAATTCACGTCTGGATGATTTAGTCCAAATGTGTGCATTGCGGCCTCAATATCTGTCGAAGTTGGTGTGTGGCCCATTGCCTGGAACGCCTGTGGAGGCCGAGGCCCAAGCAAGCCTGCCTGCGGCCCCGGCCTAGAAGTGAATGTGATGCTATTATTTGGACCCGAGAAACTAGGCCTGGCCTATTGCTGGAACTGGGCCCAGTTACCCGGGTAAGGGATGAGAGGAAAATAGGGACTGTTGGGCCAATGGCCACTAGCCCAGTTCCATGGCCAGGGGGCCCAAGGCTGGGACCAGTTGGCCTGCGGCCCATCGCCGCTGCCACAATTATTTTGGCCACCTCCGTTACAACCGCGATTGCCACAATTGTTTCGGCCACCTCCGTTACCACCGCGATTGACACCGCGATTTTTGCCATTATTTTTACAATTTTGACCCTTTTGCCACCACCGTTGTTGCGATGTTGGCCAGAATTATCAGAGAATGAGTGAGGGTTGTCTGACGTGGTCATCATGGCGACATAATTTGCACCTGTAGCCGCCTTTTTAGCTAAGCCGGCTTTTTCTAACGTGAGCATGGAACTGGCATGATAAAAGGGTGGTAGAGGGTTACTTTGACGAAGTAGTATGCCAACGCTGTTATAAGCCTCAGACAGGCCTGCAACCATTTGGAGAACAAAACTATTATTGGTAACTGGCTCACCAATGTTGCGGAGTTGATCTACCAATTCCTTCAGCCTTTTACAATAGGCCAAAACGTTAGGAAATCTGCCATGTGGACATGTGAAAATTCCTGCTCGAGGGTGACAACACGAGAATTCTTGTTATTTTGGAATATATCATTCACCCTATTCCAAGTTTCCATTGCCGTAGTGCCGGGCTCAATAATCGTTTGTTGGAGGTCGGTAGAAATAATAGAATAAATTCACTGGAGAACGGTAGCATCAAGTGTCGTCCATAACGTAGGATTTTCTTCGGGTTTAGGCACCTCCTATGTGCCAGGTGTCGAGGAAATTATGTGATGGAGGACTTAATGCGAGCATGCGTGAATTTTGAATAATTCCGCCCATGTTGCGTATTTGACGTTTTCCATCTCAAGAACAATAGGGATGTGGTTCCTGATGTTGAAAACTGTAAGGGCTGGATGAAACAAGTTCTTTGACGTAGACATAACAAAAGAACAATAGGAGAATTAAAGATTAGGAAGAAAATTTGAGAAAGGAGGAGGAGGAAGAAGTCGATTGAAAACCGAGAAGGGTTCTCGGAATTTGAGCCAAGAGTAGCGGAAGAAAATTGAAAAGAGAGGTAGTTTAGACCTAGACTTCTGATACAATGAAAGAATTAATCACTTGATTATTCTTATTGAATGAATAAACATATATAAGTTAAATCTCCAAATATGAAAAATTCTATTCCTACTAAACTTCTAATATCCTAGTTCTATTTTTACAAGAATTCTACAATTATGGTAATTATACAACATAATTTACAACTTCTATTTATGGTACAAGAGTAGTCAAAACCATGTATATCATAGGGATATACATTGTATTCTATCAGTATTTAATAAAACACGAACCTAAAATATTTAATTACAACAACAACATAATTAGTGTAATACTATGTATTTAATAAAACACGAACCTAAAATATTTAATTACAACAACTACATAATTAGTGTAATACTATTTATTTAATAAAACACGAACCTAAAATATTTAGTTACAACAACAACAATATAATTAGTGTAATCCATAAGTGTTTGTGAGAAGGATAGAGTGTACCCAGACATTATCCTAACATAGAAAATAAAAAGACTATTTTCGGTACATCCTCGCTTAGAATAAAGCAATAGCAAAACAAGTATAACCCAAAATATTTAATTACAAATAAAAAGTTATTTACCACGACCGGATCAGAATTTTGAATTACAAAAAGGATCAGTGAAAACTGAAAACGTTGATGATTCAAGAGAAGTTTAATAGGGTGAAGAGAAAAGTTTTTTTTTTTGGTTTGATTTGCAGTAAATCTTGCATCCTCAACTGTGGTAACATTTTAACCACACATACTAGTTAACTAATTAAACCCTGATTACATTTTGACCACACCAGTAACCCCCAATTCCAAACATCATCACATAATAAAACCTTATCTTCTCTGCACACACACACACACTCTCTCTCTCTACACAGCAAATCTAAGCTCGTTAATGTCGATTCAGATCTGAAGTCCTTTCTAAATCTCTCAAGTCAGTGAAATTCCAATTTTACCCTCAACAACAATGGCGTACTCATTCCCTGAAGAAGTGCTCGAACACGTGTTCTCCTTCCTCAGCTCCGACAAAGACCGTAACGCCTTATCACTTGTCTGTAAATCATGGTACGAGATCGAACGTTGGTGTCGGAGAAGAATATTCATCGGAAATTGCTACGCTGTTAACCCTAGGATCATGATTCGACGGTTCCCTGAAGTCAGATCTGTTGAACTTAAAGGAAAACCTCATTTTGCTGACTTTAATTTAGTTCCTGAAGGTTGGGGAGCTTATGTGTATCCTTGGATTTTAGCTATGTCTAGGTCTTATCCATGGTTAGAGGAAATTAAGCTTAAACGTATGGTAATTACTGATGAGTCTTTGGAGTTGATTTCTAAGTCGTTTAAGCACTTCAAAGTTTTGGTTTTGTCTTCTTGTGATGGTTTTACTACTGATGGACTTGCTGCTATTGCCGCTAATTGCAGGTGAGATTAGTCATTTCTCTCTATATTTGACCT
Source organism: Anisodus acutangulus (assembly GCA_029783415.1). Classification (NCBI taxonomy): domain Eukaryota; kingdom Viridiplantae; phylum Streptophyta; class Magnoliopsida; order Solanales; family Solanaceae; genus Anisodus; species Anisodus acutangulus. Next base: position 12,796,885 of record CM056502.1, on the reverse strand, counting down.
CATTTTTTGTGTTTAGTGGTGATTAAAGTTTTAATATTTGGGTCTTTGTTTATGTGTGTAGTGGGGATGTTAGTGGTGATGAAAGTCTTAATCTTTGGGTCTTACTAGTCATTTATCTCTACTGTTTGACTAACTGTACAGTGTTTAGGGGTGATTAATGGTTTTATCTTTGGGTCTTTCTAGTCATTTATCTCTACTGTTTGACTAACTGTAAAGTGTTTAGTGGTGATTAAAGGTTTTATCTTTGGGTCTTTCTAGCCATTTATCTCTACTGTTTGAGTAACTGTAAAATGTTTAGTGGCGATTAAAGGTTTAATCTTTGGGTCTTACTAGTCATTTATCTCTATATTAGGCCTCATTTTTTCTGTTTGGCTAAATGTGAAGTGTTTATTGGCGATTAAAGGTTTAATCTTTGGGTCTTACTAGTCCTTTATCTCTATATTAGACCTCATTTTTTCTGTTTGGCTAAATGTGAAGTGTTTAGTGGTGATTAAAGGTTTAATCTTTGGGTGCTACTAGTCATTTATCTCTATATTAGACCTCCTTTTTTCTGTTTGGCTTAAAAAAAGGTTTAATCTTTGGGTCTTACTAGTCATTTATCTCTATATTAGACCTCATTTTTTCTGGTTGGCGAACTGTAAAGTGTTTAGTGGTGATTAAAGTTTTAATCTTTAGGTCTTTGTTTATCTCTACTTGTGTTGTAGTGGGGTAGTGAGTGGTGAAAGTCTTAATCTTTGGGTCTTGCTAGTCATTTTTCACTATATTAGACCTCATTTTTTCTGTTTGGCTAAATGTGAAGTCTTTAGTGGTGATTAAAGGTTAATCTTTGGATCCTACTAGTCATTTATCTCTATATTAGGCCTCATTTTTTCTGTTTGGCTAAATGTGAAGCGTTTAGTGGTGATTAAAGGTTTAATCTTTGGGTCTTACTAGTCATTTCTCTATCTATTAGACCTCATTGTTTCTGTCTGGTTAACTGTAAAGTGTTGAGTGGTGATTAAAGGCTTAATCTTTGGGTTTTACTAGTGATTTTTCTATCTATTAGACCTCATTGTTTCTGTTTGATTAACTGTAAAGTATTGAGTGGTGATTAAAGGCTTAATCTTTGGGTCTTTGTTTGTGTGTAGTGGGGAAGTTAATGGTGATGAACGGTTTGATCTTTGGGTTTTACTAGTCATTTCTTTCTATATTAGACTTCATTTTTTCTGTTTGGTTAACTATAATGTGTTTAGTGGTGATTAAAATTTTAATCTTTGGGTAATTGTTTGTGTGCGTAGTGGGTAATTTAGTGGTGATGAAAGTTTTAATCTTTGGGTCTTGTTAGTCATTTATCTGTATATTAGACCTCATTTTTCTGGTTGGTTAACTGTAAAGTGTTTAGTGGTGATTAAAGTTTTAATCTTTAGGTCTTTGTTTATCTCTACTTGTGTGTAGTGGGGTAGTTAGTGGTGAAAGTCTTAATCTTTGGGTCTTGCTAGTCATTTCTCTCTATATTAGACCTCATTTTTTCTGTTTGGTGGACTGTAAAGTGTTTAGTGGTGATTGAAAGTTTTAATCTTTGGGTCATTGTTTAGCTTTACTTGTCTGTAGTGAAGGCGTTGACAAATAGTACTACCTTTGTCTGAAAAAGAATAACATGGTTCAAAGTACAAAGTAATTAGATCTATTCTGGGTATTGATTTGGAGAATGACTGCTTAAGCCTTTTAAAATAGAGTTTACATTTTCAGAAACTACACGAGAAGTATTACTATACAGGTTAGTACATATTTTTATAGTTAAAAGTATTTAGAAATTATTTGGGGTCCCAAATGGTAACAGCCCTAAACAAATTGGGACCTAGGGTTGTGTATTTTGGTGTATTGTTGTTAATTCTTAATTTTTTGGATGAATGCAGTAAGCATTCTGGGATTTGTTAACCTAACCTAACCTAACAAGAAATGATGAGTCACTTTTTTCAGCTGGTTGTCTCTTTGTATGATATATAATTTGTCTTGGCTAGCTAGAGGAAATGAAGTATCTACTGTAGATGAATCCATCTTTTATGTAGTTGAAGAACTGGCATTTTATTGTTTCGAACTGTTCCCAACTTTATTCTTTTGCTAGAACAAGTCAATAGTATTATTGTACACATCTTGCTGCTACATTGCATCAGTCTTTCTCATCTGACTAATATACTCCGAAGTTTAGAACTTTTTGTTTATTTCTTTCAACTTTTTTCGGGTGTACTTCTTGGGTCCTTAATCTCCCAGGTTTTTATTGAACGATGTCAATAGTTTCCTTTACTTCCTTTGCCAAAATTTTGCTTTCTCATTCACATTCTCTCTTCATAGTTCTCTGAAGCCTTGTAATCGAAATAGCTAACTTATGGATTTTCTTATATGATTTAAACAGTTGGACTTTCTTTTATCGTTAATTTCTTGTGGCATACACTGTGGATACTTAGCGCATTGTTGGATTCATTCTGATTCCTAATTAGATTTGCTTTCCTCTCACTATGTAACTGCATTTTGAATGGTAAGAAGAAGATCCTCTTAACTTTGCTTTGTTAAGTTGTTGGAGATTTGACTGTTATCTGAATTATCTGGAGATTTCCACATGTTTGTTTCTTGGCCCTTTGGTGGGAGTCATTTGTTTTTATCAGGATGGAGTATTGTGGAGTATACCTGTGGTTCAATGTTGAAATGGTTAAGTGGGTTAGGATATGAAATGTGTATTAAATACCACTTTGGAAGATGTGTTACTTTGAGGCAAACATGCTTCTGATTCCTTATTTATCTTGTTCAAATCAACTGACATATTATCATTCCTTGTTGTCTGCTGAGTCTGTTGTTGTTTTTCAGTTTATCACAGAATGATTGCGTAGATGAGTATTGTCATGTAACACCCGTTTTACTGCAGGAATTTGAGAGAATTAGACTTGGGAGAGAGTGAAGTAGAGGACCTTAGTGGACATTGGCTAAGCCATTTCCCTGATAGCTGCACGTCACTTGTTTCACTTAACATTGCCTGTTTGGCTTCTGAGGTCAGTTTCTTAGCTTTGGAGCGCCTAGTTGCCCGCTCCCCTAATTTGAGGACTCTTCGGATTAATCGTGCTGTGCCCGTTGAGAAGCTTCCAAACCTGCTTCGCCGCACTTCCCAGTTGGTCGAATTTGGTACAGGTGCATACTCTGCTGATGTGCGGTCTGATGTCTTCTCGAACTTGACAGAAGCTTTTTCGGGCTGCAAGCAACTTAAAGGCTTGTCTGGGTTTTGGGACGTTGTACCGGCTTACCTTCCAGCTATATATCCAGTGTGCTCAAGACTCACCTCTTTGAATTTGAGCTATGCTACCTGTCAAAACCCTGATCTTGGCAAGCTCATAAGTCACTGTCACAATTTGCAGCGGTTGTGGGTATGTTCTAGCTTGTGTTTATATGTTCCAAAGATTTAATTGATGTTCTTGATACAGCAACTGCAAACATGTTTTTTTTCTTGAGAAAGGTGAATAAGAGGCAATGAGATTATAACATAATACTTGCTGTGATGAAATTTAGCAGATATTCTTTGAGAAGAATAAGAAAAGAACTTATTCGTAGTGCCAATTCCTAACTGCTACAGATCAACCAATCAGCCCCGACTTAATCTCAATTTAGGTCTCAGCTTTTTGGATCCCCTCTTAAACCATTTTGCTATATTCAGGTCAATTTTGTTCCGATGCTAAATAGTTTGTCTTTAAGTAACAATTGCTATGGATAGGCAAAAAGTAATTCGTTCTGTAGATAAACTTATGCTGGTTAGGAAGATTCCAGGCTAGAAATATTTGATACTGTATTGCTAAGCAACTTGCTTCCCTTGGAAGTTGAAGCTAAGATGCACATTTTAATCCATCTAAATGAGATGGTTCTATGTTGAATTTTTTTAATCTATTCTTCCCTAGTGGCGTAGCCAAACTGGCTATGTAATTTTTCTCCCTGCCATTATAAACTCCAGTACCATGTTAAAGTGCTGAATTACTTTACTTGCAATATATGTGACTGCAGGTGCTAGACTATATTGAAGATACTGGTCTTGAGGAACTTGCTGCCAATTGTAAGGACCTTCAAGAGCTGAGGGTGTTTCCTTCAGACCCGTTTGCTCCAGAACCAAATGCAACCTTGACGGAGCAAGGCCTTGTAGCTGTCTCAGATGGCTGCCCAAAGCTCCAGTCTGTTTTGTACTTCTGCCGCCAAATGACTAATGCAGCTTTAGTTACTATTGCTAGGAATCGTCCTAACATGATTCGTTTTCGCTTGTGTATTATTGAGCCTCGAACTCCTGATTACTTAACCCTTGGGCCGCTTGATACTGGTTTTGGGGCCATTGTGGAGAACTGTAAGGAATTGCGGCGACTTTCACTTTCTGGCCTCCTTACCGACCGTGTCTTTGAGTACATTGGGACCCATGCTAAAATGTTAGAGATGCTTTCCATAGCTTTTGCTGGTGACAGCGATTTGGGACTCCACCATGTGCTCTCTGGTTGTGATAGCCTCCGGAAGTTGGAGATAAGAGATTGTCCCTTTGGAGACAAGGCTCTCTTGGCCAATGCTGCAAAGCTTGAGACAATGCGATCCCTTTGGATGTCTTCTTGTTCAGTCAGTTTTGAAGCATGCAAGATGCTAGCTCAGAAGATACCTAGGCTTAATGTGGAAGTCATAGATGAGAGGGGTCCTCCAGATACGAGGCCAGAAAGTTGCCCTGTGGAGAAACTTTACATTTATCGAACAGTGGCTGGAAGGAGGTTTGACACACCTGGTTATGTTTGGACAATGGATGAAGATGCTGCAGTGACGTTGACCTGAGCCATACAGCAATGGGAATTTCCAGAGAGGCCTCACAAGGAATGATGTCAGGTATTGGCACTATGTTTATCCTCCTGCATTTGTTTGTCATGCCTTATGCAGTGCAAGTTGAGGTGGGAACATCACAGCTAAGAAGTAGAGGCTCCAGAGCTCATATGCCATCAATTTTACTCTTGGCTGAGCTACTTTACAGCAGGTAGTTTTTAATAAAGAGTTTGAACTCTGAGTTGCTATGTATCATCTAGAGTAACAATTAATTCGTTTTATTCGGTGGGATTTGGGGTTGGGGGGTGGGTGCATATTTTTGCCGTGTATGTGTTATTTGGAGACTTCGCTTCATTATGTAGTTTCCTTTCTTTCTTCTAATGGCTTCTTCTCTATGAAAGGGTGCTTTCTTGAGCTTGGATAGTAAAGTCAATTAGGACAATGGTATGACAAATTATTAGTTTAGCTCTTTAGTAAGTTAATTACACATTGCCAAAGGGGAGCCTTGACACAACATTAAGAGATGAAGGATTCAACTTGTGGAAACAACCTTTTGATGAAATGCAAGGGAAGACCGTAAAATACAATTAATATGGTCTAACCCTTGTTCGATCTACATATAGCTGGAGCTCAGGGCATTAGCCATTAACTTGACAACTCTTAATTGACCTTCCATGTCTTTCGACCACGATGCAAATGGAATTTCCATGTTACGAACATATACGCAGGTTTGTCACTCGTCTTCTGGTTGGTAAACTTGCAGGCAACGTAGATCCTAACGATATGCCTCCGCCTCATCTTTTATTAAAAACAAGCTTGCTCTTCTGTATGGCAATTATCTATATAGGTTTTCTTATTTCTTTCTTTAGGGTAGTTGTCACTGTTGGAGTTCGCCATACAATATCAACAGTGTTTAATCAAGAAAACAATATGCAAAGTTAGTACGAGCCATGACATATGGTTATGGAAGAAACGTGGTAATTTTTATTATATGTTTTAAGTATTTTGAGTCATTTAAAGAGTGTTTTTATTTCCTCGAAGAATGGAGCATGTGAAAGATTCCAACTTGGGAGATAGAAAAGGAAGATTGACATTGCTTTGTGTTCACAACTTTTTCAGCGTTACTCTCGCCTTTCCACCATCACCTGATGACTTGACTAGTAGAAACAAGCCAAAGAAAAAAGAAAACCAAAACCAATCCAAAAAAAGGTAGCCATAAAAATGCTCAAATCTCCATTGGATAATCAATCATACAATTGTTATAGCCCCAGATTTTATGAGACAAGAAATGATATACTAAAGTTATAAGTGGTGTGAATTAAAGGATTCTTTTCTTTTGTGTGTGTGTGTGTGTGTGTGTGTAGAATTGAATTGGACCAAATAAAGACAGAAGCACAGACAGACGGACAATAATATAACAGACACCGCACCTGGCAGAAAAGGCTGAATCCCCATCACCTTCCCCCAAGATAAAAAGAAAGAGAGAATAAAAGTAGTGGCATTGTAATACACTACAGATATTCCACAGTGAGAAAGCAAAAGCTGGAATCAGTGTCTGCTCTTTCTGTCTTTTTCTTTCTAGGTACATCTCTCTCACTCTACTGAGCTTGTACACATTGGCAGTTAGCGGAATTAGAATTTTAGTTAAATGATTTAAAATATAAAAAAGTAAACATAGAAAGAAATCAACGGAGTTCAACGTCTACTATTAATAGGTCAAAAGTAATTTTGATCTTATTTACTTCATTCCATTTTAAGTGTCTTAGTTTGACTTGACACGGAATTTAAGAAATAAAAGAAGACTTTTGAATATTGTACTCTTAAATTTGTCATGTAGGATTTGGAATTGAAAAAGTTACTAAATATAGAAATACACTCTTTTTGGGATAAAAAAGAAAAGTAAAACACTTAAATTGGGACATAAGAAGTATATAGTTATTTCTCGATGAAGGGGGGTTCGGATGAATCCTTTCCCTCCCAATACTCTAGCTCTGCCATGTACATTACCAATTCTAAACTTTGAGTAAATAAAAAATACGATAGGATGACAATTGAGTGTAAAACTAGTTAATTACTCTGAATTAATTTGGTTTTGTAGTTGTAAAAACATCTCGTGAATATTTCATTAGCTATTTTAACTAGTTTGAGATTGAGGCGTTGTGTGTCTACCAAAAACCAACAAAAGGAAAAAAGGAAAAAAAAGTGAAATGAATAGAACTCCACTGTAGAAGATTTAATGATCAATTCTAGACGAACTTTTAATTGACTTATGATGCTTGCATGTTTCTTTGGTCTTATCTATTATGACTATCATCACCTTCATAATTGCTTACTCGTTTCATCATTTTCTTCTTATATTATCATTATATTTTATTTTCCAACCCTTTCTTCTGCCCTTGGCTTTGGATTCTCTTTAATCTTTCTCTATCATTCTGTTTAATAATGACAATGATTAAATCTTGCTACTAGTTTCATATTTTGTGGCTTAAAATTATTTCTCATTTAAGTTTCTATTTCTTATAACATCAATAAGTTATTATTTAGATTTTTCAATCACTTAAAAAACAATCTCTCTTCATCACTATCTACGCAATTATTTCTTACAATATTTGTTTACTGCTGGCAGTAAGCTATTCCAAGTAGATTCTTACGTGGCTGGCTGCTCACAATATCAACTACTCCATCCGTTCAAAAAAGATTGTCTTAGTTATTATTTGGACAGATAAAGAATATTTTCTTTGATTATAATTTTTTAAATGATTTTTAAATATTTTGATTTGTAACTATTGTGACTTATAATATTTTCTGTGTAGTTTTTAAATACGTAAATTTTATTTTAAAAAAATTAAAAACTCTATATTTGAATCACACCGAACATCAATTAGTTTGACCCTTATAATCTGAATCAAGACAATTTTTTTTGGGACAGTGAGAGTACTACAAATGTGAAGTGTTTTTCTTTCTAGTGTCTCTTATACAGTGCAAATTTAAATTAATTAAACCGCAAAATAAATATCACAAAAAAGTCTAAAAAAGAAATTAGTATGTACATTTTCAATTGGGATGCCAGTTGGAAGATCAGGGTATGTTGACTATGCAAGAGGCAGTGATTGTTGTGTGTGAATGCAATACGGGATGGGAATGAAAAATTTGTTTGACCTAGTATTGTCAAGTTCTTTTTTTTAGGTTAAAAAGTACTGTTACTTCTTGAGTTAATTTTTCGTGTGATTATTGAATTTTATCCGTTATAATGATAAAGATAAATTTATTTTTATCACATTAAAATAACCAAATAATATTGATAGTCTAAAGCTAACTTTACTTAAAGATCTTAATTTTATTTTCAAAGAAAATAACTTTCATATAATTTTTTAATTTACCTTTTGAAATGCAAATTGAGTTTTTTGAAATGCAATTTTTATATCATCTATTTCTTTTAATAGTTTTTTTTTCAATTGACAATATAACCAATTCATTAAATCTTTTCTGAGACATTGTTTTAAAAGCTCATCTTTTGGATTGTATCAAAATTTCTACCTATGAGTAAAAAATTGAGTATGATATATAATAAAAGAAATGTAATAGGAAGTTAGTCGAATAATTTGACATGATTCTAGAATGTTAGTAACTTCCAATAAAAAAAATGAAATTCGCTGAGAAAATAAAAGAGAAAAACATCGATTTTAGAATGTAAATTACCCAACTACCACCACCAATCGCATGACTAAATAAATTTTTTCCTATTTATAAAAATATCTTACTATTTTACCTAACAATATTCAATAATTCTGAAGGAGATTTAGCCATAGAACCTGCTATATTAAGAAAAATGGGGCCTCAAAGATTTGAGGGCCTAAAGCCTTTGATTTAGCATTTTTTTGTGCGTATTGCCCTTCAAAAGCACTGGTCTATAATTTAATTGCCCCTAAAATTGTTGGTCTTTAATTTTTGTGGTTCACTTAAAAATATCCCTAGGTTTTGGGTTCGAAATTCGCAAGACAGAATTTGCCTTATGCCTAAAAGCAAACTCCGCTTTAAGGAGAGTTTGCATGCAAACTCAATCTTAAGGCATAGTTTGGAATTCTGCCTTAAGGCATATTTTGCAGGTAAACTTTATCTTGCGAATTCAAATTACGCCTTGTGATTTTAAATTTTTGATTGAGCCGGGGTTCGAACCCAAAACCCAAACTAAGGAGTGGTTTTAGAGCACTCTATTTTCTACGAAGAAAGAATCATGTCCACGAGAGTCAACATTAATGTGCGTCTAATATAGTCTTGTTCATGCCAAGTCAACTTTAGTCCTAATCAAAGCTACCTATGGTTGGCTGACCTTAAACCCCTCTCAGCGTTGACATCATTTTCATGTTCTTTCTCACGAATCTTCTAGCTCTATTGGAGATACTTATGCTAGTAGAAATATATAAAACTTACTTTTTATTTTCTAAAATATTGGCCAAAGCTAAATGGGAGACATTATCACTAAGGATTCATATATAAAGCAGACTCAACTTGTTTGAGACCGAGTTACAATAATTATTGTTGTAGTATAGTTTAACTTTAACCCATGGTAGAAGCTGATTGATTATTATTTTTACTAAATCTAATTGATGTTTATCATAGAAATTTACCTGCAATATTTGAAATATTTCTTCCTTCACATCTAATCAGATTACGTGAAAGCAGAGCAGATGGATTCTCTAAAAAAACTAACTTGTACATGATGCTTGTGCCAAGTGAAATAAGACATATCATTTGACGATACGATTAAGAGTATAAAGTTTTATATATATATATATATATGAGACGAAAAGTATCTGTCACTCATTAACTTGGTATATATTAGGGGTGGACTGGTCAGTGGGCCGGGTTCGGGGTGGGTCTCGGCGGGACAGGACCCGACGGGACAGGACCCGACGGGACTGGAAAGGTCGGGATCGGTCCTCCGGCGGGACCGACTGATGTCCCGTCCCATCCCTCATCCCGTCGGAAAAGGGGATCGGTCTTGGCGGAGCGGGGCAGGGTCGGGTCTGGATCGAGATTTCTGTTATTATTATTTTTGGCACTTAATTTTAAAAAATAATATATATAAACACTTTAATAATTGAACAAGATAGTGTAATAAAAACACCACAAGACTGTTTTTGTGCTTCTTATATTATTTAATAGAAATATAATTTTTTTATAATACAATTTCAAAATTGCAATTTTGTGGTGTTGAAAGTAGCAAATCACATAGTAAAATTGCAATTGAAAAAAATTACATATTTATAAATACCTTTTCTAATTTCTTCACAATGTCTTGTGGTTCTTCGGTTAGAATTGGAATTTGTTGGTCAAATTGGTCGACGTCGCTTCCAGTTCCGTCGGACAAGATTTCGTTGTAGTTTAAATCATCTTCTTCATTGATCTCTGGTTGACTGCACCTTCTACGCTCCGCTCGTATCCAATCTCTGAATAAAACTGCAATCTTCAAGCTGTCTCCCGCTAATGAGTGTTTGTGCTCTCCTATTTGATATCTTTCGGTAGAAAAGCGCTTTCAGACGATGTTGATGGCGCTTAAATGTTCAACACATCTCAGTCCATCTTTGCTAGTGTCGGAAATGTCTTCTCATTTTTCCTCCAGTATTTAAGCAAGTCTTCATGTTCGTCTTCATGTTCTTCTTCATTGAAAACTGCTTGGTACAGTACAACACCTTGTAAAACAAAAACATCAAACTCACTAACTTGATTAGCAGTGGAATCACTAAACATTCTATTTGTAAGACTTTAAATACTAGCCGCATAAACAACATGTCTTTTATAGGTTGTATTGAAGAAGAAAAAGAAGATGGTATAGAAGCCGGTTGGTTGCTAGCACTTTCTTGTTGGTAATGTGTATATATTTTTTTTCATTCATCGTGTATGCTAGACAAAACTTCTTATTTAGTTGGTTCCTTAAGTGGTTGTTCATTTGCATTTTTTGGAATTGGAGGTGGAAGTATTGCTATACAATCATAAATAGTTTCAATAAGTGCTTTACAACCGTCTATTTTAATAGTCGGATTTAATACATCACCAATAATATAAATAGTGGAATAGGAAAAAAATATTTTTTTAATTTGATAAACATTTTTTTAATAGGTGCTTTATAAGATGGGTTTTCCATATATTCAATAAGTAACAAAAATATTAGAGCTATATAACATAACATAGTTGAAATAGTAGGATAATATATACCAACAAATTCTTTAGTTGCTTGAAAAAATTTCTCTAAAAATCCAATAAGTTCTGAATTTTTTCTCAATCATTATCTATAAGCATATCAGTTGGATTTCGATTATGTGGCGTTAAAAAATAAAGTTATAGGTCTTCTATAATCGTAAGCAACAAGTATTTGTTCATATAGAGAATTTCACCTATCCGCTACTTTTTCATGAATTTTTCTAAAAGGTAATCCACAATCGTGACAAATTTTTTTATATTCTTTTTTTTTCTTTGTATTCTATTACTTCTAAAAATAAATTTATAGCAAATTGTACTTTATTAAGAATGTCTACAAAAAATGATAGACTATCATTTACAACTAAGTTATAAATATGTCACACACTTTTTATATGAAAATGATCAGGAAAAGATGATGTTAATAGATATTTTAAAAGTCTCACATCATAATTATTAGAAGAAATATTATCTAACGTAACAATCATTATTTGTCAGTTATACCATAATAATCGCAAACTTAATGAATATTTTCTGCAATAAAATTTCCAGTGTGCCTATCATCAATATATCTATATGCTAAAATATGTTTTTGGATAGACCAATTATAATCTATCCAATGACATGTTACAGTTAAATAATTATTGCCGTTAGTACTACTGCCTATATCAGAAGTGATACATACTTTGTCAGGAAAATGATATAATGAATAACGTAAATATTGTTGATATTCATTTGCAAATTTAAAAATGTCTCTCTTAACAGTTGATCTAGAAAAACCGTTAAAAACATCCCACCTAGCTTTGTGAAAGCCTTGTACATGTCTCAATATAGTTGAAAAATTGGGTTAAAGTATAAATATACTAACTTAGGGATTAAAAATAAATATTAAGGGGTAGCGGGTTTATGGGGGGGGGGCAAAAATGGCCGTTGCACAACGGCCAAAATATAAACTGGCTGTTGTGCAACGACCATTTTTGCAAAAGGGGGTCGGGGTCGGGGCGGATCTGGGGTGGGACGGGCCTAGGCGGGACGAGCCCAGGTCCTGTCCCGATTTCGAGTCCCTACACCATTTTTTTTAGGGGATCATGGCGGGGTCGGGCCCACCCGGCCCACTGGCCAGTAATTATGTTTTTCTAGACTACCACAAATAGTTATAATCCAGTTAATAAGCTAAGGTAACAAAGCTGTTTCCCCGAAGAGACGTTCCCAATCGTCACGCAAGGAGGATAACACTAAGAAGAGGCTAGGAAACAATGAAAGAGAAATGCAATAAATGGACAAAAAAAAAATAAAAAAAAATAAATGGACAAAGACTTTGACATTTCTTAAGTCTATCAAATTAAAATTAATAACAAGTAACCCCCTAGAGAAGTTTTACATCTAGAAATTTTCAAACTTAACTAACATAACATGTCTATAATGTATTTATAAAGATTGCGATTCCTCCGTAGACTGCAGAAATAATTAGCTTCATTTCGCCTTCTAGCCATCAGTTGTCGGATTATATTTGCATCGTCGACGAAATGGGAAAGCTGGTGTGCACGGAGGTGGATGAAGGCAATGGTTTCTTGAATGTGAGTCCACTGTTCTTAGCTATTGTTATTGCAGTCATCTTCTTATTCATTTCATGTATGAGTCCACCACCTCGTCGCAGATTTATTGCTGTTCGATTTCATTGAACAACATATTTTGGGTTTGGCTACATAGATTACAAACAATCTAAGAGCTATGTTGTTCGAACTATTTCAAAATATTATGGATAGGAATTTTGGAAGGTCCGAACAACCTATATCAAGTGGAGTAGAAGCTCTAGCCAAAGCTTCACACGTTCTTATTTGTTCTAACTACTTAGTGATGTTGTTCTTTTTGGTTTTGGATTTCATTTTTTAATTTTGTAAACGAATTTGGATTATAATTATTAAATTCTGATCTTTGGGGACTAGAATTCCTGCAACATATTCCATTCCGATTGTTTTGTTTTGTCTGGTTTTATTGAGTTCAGAGAAGGCAAGAACGAAATAGTCATGCAAACTAAAGAAGAAACCCTTTGTTTTTAAAAAAGGGTACACCGGTGCCCTAAACCCCGCTATGTGGGGTCCGGGGAAGGACCATACCACAAAGGTCTGTTGTACGCAACCTTATATTTTGCATTTATGCAAGATGCTGTTTCCAGGGCTCAAACTCATAATCTCTTGGTCACATGACAACAACTTTATCAATTACGCTAAAACTCCTTGATGGAATGAAGGGGTGAGATCTAGATAGAAAATTCTCTAATTTATCTTTTGCCATTAACATGGATCAAACTAGGTTTATTGATTTCATGCTTTTGCTTATGGTAAATGATAAAAGTCCAATTTGGATTGGAAATTTGCTAAGGCACTAGCCATTCAACAACAACAAATATTAGGGTTGTTCAAAATCGAACCGTAACCGATAATCCAACCGTAAAATTGACTTATTTGTTTATTGGTATTAGGTTATTGGATTAACGGTTGGTGAGCGAATTAAATATTTTTAATTAACAGTTTATCGCTGCGGGTTCCTCGTTAAATAAAACCAAAGTTCCACTACAACCCACGTGGATCCAGGGAACCTGGCTCGGGAACAGCACGTTAAAAATTATCATATTCACATTTTTACCCCTAGTATTGAGCTTTGACTTGATGTAGCAGAAGCAGTAATTAACAGGATATGCAGCTTGTTTTTTATGGTGTCTTGGTGGGAATTTAAGTTGAGCTAGAAGGACTAAGGTTTTTAGGTACGGTTGAGCTAACATTGATGAATAGAAAAAGAACAGATGTTTTTTTATGCAATGCAAAGTATCTTTTACTTTCTGTAGTTTCTTACCAAGTTTAACTGTGCTTTTGCTTTTGCCTTCGGTTTTCTCTCTTGCCTTTGGTTTAGTATGGAGGGCTAATTATGTCTATGAGGTTGTAATTTGATCTAAGTTTATTTCTGGAATTGTACTTTGTTGTAAATGAATTAATCACCTTTGTTTTTATATTTTCCTTCCCTTCAATTTGAATATACCAAGTTCAAGTGGGTGAAGTAGTTATGACAAGAAATTAGCCGATACACTGTCCGATAACCATCCGATAATTGCTAAACCGATACCGATATCTTATTGGTTGGCTAGCGGATTAGTATATTTAAAAGCCGATAATCGATAAGTCAAACCGTTAAGCGTAATTATCCATCCGATCCGCCCGATAAGCAGCTCTAACAAATATACCAGTATTGCGAGGCAAAATGTATGATTTCATAATGTACGAATTTAATACAAATATATATTTTGTAAAAATTCTAATTATATAGTATATAGTTCTACAACTCAATTACCTTAAGTGGATGTGACTCTGATGGACGGCCAAGTGCCCAATCAATTTCAGGACCTCTATTTAACACAGTCGATATTCATAATCTTTTGCAGATTTTCCATTTCAAAATAAACTTCACTTGCGGGTCTGAAATTTCAAGGACTATGACATACGGGTATGAAAATTTTCTTCCCAAAACCCAAAATGTATTTATTCCTAACTTAAGATTCAAATTTTTTACATTAAAGTTCTACACCTTTGTGAAATTACAAGATGTAGACATTTTTATACATACAAGGTAGATATATTTTTATATAGGTGTATCAATATTGTATGATAATGTGTGTGCATTTGAACACAATTACAATAAAATTAATATGAAGGCTTGAACTGAAAATATGGCTATAGGGTGCAAAGTATTATGTTGGGCTGTATATTTTTTCAAAAAAATTGAGCCCAATGTAGTTACGCCCAGCTTATTAATAGGCCCAAAAGGTAGAGAATCAGATTCATTAGTAACAGTATAACCACGTTTGAAGGGCAAAAGTACAATATTTTTTAAAGAAAACTATACTAATTTGATTTAATCAGTATCTCTGATCATTAGGTGTTTATGATTCAATTTGAATTGGTTTACGGTTTTCAAACAGTTTTCCCCCTTCTCTTCCCCTGTCATAATGTTAAAACGCAACCTACAAAGTGTGCTAACTTTATCAGTTAGAAATACATACGATACTTTCTATCTTGAAAGTTATGTCACGTTTTTATAAGATATTTATGATTTCTCTCTAAATTAAATTGATTCCGTTAAACTAGGTATATTTTGTGCATTATCAACTATTTCTATCTAAGGAGGCAAGATATGGTTATTTGCAATAAATTTCTAAAGTACCAAAAATAAAGGAATAATTAACAACCCATATTAACAATAAACTAAAAATAACCCTACTTTTTTTAAAAAACGATCGGACTTTAACTTTTATAAGTATGTGGTATATCACACCCTACAATAAAAAACCATGTTACATTTCACTGGGCTGCTAACACAAAGTACATCACCGTGCTAAATTCTTTCATTGAACATGTCATAGATTGGAATAAAGACACTTTTGAAAATATTTTCTATGAAAAGAAAATATTGTTAACTCGAATTAATGGCTTGCAAAGAATAAAACCCTGCTAACAAAATAAACTACCATTATGACATGGAGGAAGAGCTGATTAGCTCATACAATCAAAACCTTAAAAATGAAGAGGATTTCGGGAAACTAAAATACAGAATACAATGGATCAATGATGGTGAGGCTAACACCAAATTCTTTCACATTTCTACCATTCAAAAACAGAGAAAAGACATAATGTTAGGATTAAATGACGCAGTAGGGAACTGAATTCATAATCCTACAGAAATTGCAAAAACAATCCATAAACACTTCATGGATACACATACACTACTGAACTCACTTCCTCTAATTTAACAACCAACCACTACATCAATCCCACAACAACCCTTACAACTATGGGCCAAATGATCTTTACCAAACCCCTACAATATAGTGAAAATTTTAAAGTAATTACATCCTTTAAACCTCTTTAAGGCACCAGATTCTGATGGACTTCACTATGTATTCTTCTAGAAATTCTGGAATGAAACAAAGAGCATAATATGTTCCACAGCTCTTGAAATCATCAACATTGATCCTGACATTAATAAAACACTTGTCACACTAATCCCCAAAGTTAAGTACCTCTCATCCATTACTCAATTTAGGCCAACTAGCCTCTGTAATACCATTTACAAGACCATTACAAAAATCATTATCAATAGAATAAGATCCTTCCTGAACAAAATTTAATGTGGCTTCATCCTTGGAAGAAGAGCTAGCTATTGACAATGCAATAATTATACAAGAAGCTTTCATTCTGTTCTTTTAACAAGAAGAGTACCTCTACAAAGGATTGAAAAACTCATCATGAACTGCATCACAACCACCCACACATCCATCCTCACTAATGGTAAACCTACTGAATACTTTATCCCTGTAGGGGGATAAGGCAAGGTGACCCTCTAACTGTTGGGAATCTTTGCTCTATGGTACTTTATAAAGCAGTACGGGAAGTATATAACTATTACTAGTATTCGAAAGGATAAACAAAGATTCAATAATTCAACTAGTAATCTGAAAATTACAATAGATCCACAAAACTGAAATTACAATTTTGTTGAAGACGAAAAAATGGAAACTGGTTTTGCTGAGTCGAGTGTGGCACTCTGTCCTTAAGACAATATTGCCCCGTATGTATCCTTTATACGTCCTGGACAATTTGTCTCCCAAGATAAAACAACAATGGAACACTTGAGCAAAGGAAACTCAAGAGCTACCGTGAAGAATATTGAGTAACGAAATGATGCCTTGGAAGTTGTAGGAAGAAGAAAACTTTCGCTTGTGTAAGCTCGAATTTCGTGTATATTATATGTGTGTTCTTAGTGCTCAACAATGGTGTAAGGGGATGTTTATATAGGTGATGGAGGGCTGAATGCCTCCATAATAGCCAAATAATGGCCATTATGGAGGTAGTAAAGTCACCAACATAAATGGGGAAAGACCAACGGATTTGGGCATTATAGGAGGAGGAATTCAGCCAAAATAAATGGCTGAATTGAGAGCTTGGCGTTGACTTTGATCCAAATTCGACGCTCGAAACTTCAGGGGACCAAATCGTACATCCGAAAGAATTCCGTCCGAATCAGACATCCGGAACTTCGGGATCAAAGCGTATTTCGGAAAAGTTCTGGCCCAAAAAGATAATATCAGCCCACGACCCGTGGACCCGGAACTCGGAACCGGACGGGCGGACGGCGGCGGCGCACGTGTGGTCTTTCCTTGAACTGAAGCACATCTAGGTCCTCCCTCCTTTAAACACATGGGATACCCCTTGGGGTCCCAAACCCCAAATCAATTCGAGTCTTATATACACAACAATTCTTTCTTCCTCTACCGATGAGGGAGAATTGAACACAATACCACACTTTCCATGCTTCAAATACCTTACTTCGTGGACCAATATCTCTTTCATTTCTCAATGAAATTTGACGATTCTTGGCCCTACGGTTATCTACGTACTTAGTAGATCATGCATGTGTGAAGAACCGGATTCTCCAACATACGTAACACTAGTGTTTAAGCCGTTAAAGTTGGTCGGTCGCAACTCCCGCCATAGGCAAATTTCCAACACTAACACCCTACATCTTCATCATCTGCATGCAAGCACTGTTTAGGAGAATTGAATGAGGTTGACATCTGCAACTGGCAACCAATCCAAAATCAGCTAAGGAGGACCCCTACTTTCACACCTCCTATTTATTGATGACCTTGTACTATTTGCTAAATCCAATAGTACACAAAGTGCTACATCTATAATCAACCACCTTAATTGTCTAGCAAAACTACTCAGGCCAAAAAATTAACTTTACTACGTTTAAAGTGCTTTTCTCTGCAAATGTTAACCTAACACCAACCAGAACCTCAACACCATGCTTATTATTAAATCAGCTACTACTCAATTTTGGTGGTGTCCGACGCTGCAGTAGAGAAAAATAATTTAGTTGAAGCTATGTTAAATGTTTGAGGGTTTTTTTAAACCAAAAGGTGGAAGGAGTGTTTTTGAGCTAAAAATAAAATTGAGGGTATTTTTAGACTAAAAGGTGGAAGGAGGGTATTTATGAACCATTTCCCACATGTTAGGGATATTCTTGGAAGCTGTTAGAGGTATGTGTAAGATTGTATTAATATCCCGAGCCTTTCTCATTAATACAAAATATATATAGGTGTACAATGTGGAATCCCTATACAACAGGGATCCTAGTTTTACCATAATTACATAACCATAAATATGGTAAATACAATAGTGGTACACACGTGCTAATACACCCCCTCAGTCGGAGCGGGAGGAGGCCGGATGCTAAGACTGGATCTGAAGTGGAGAAATAGCTGTCTAGGAAGACCCTTGGTGAATATATCCACATACCGATATGAAGAAGGCACATGCAATACCCTGACATGACCGAGAGCAACCTTCTCACGAACAAAGTGGATGTCCATCTCAATGTGCTTGGTTCGCTGATGTTGAACCAGATTATGAGACAGATATATGGCGGGTATATTATCACAATAAACCACAGAAGCCTTACGTAATGGACATTGAAGCTCCAAAAGAAGGTTTCGGAGCCAACAGATCTTAGCAACAACATTAGCGACGCCTCTGTATGCTGCTTCTGCACTCGAACGGGATAATGTGGGTTGCTGCTTGGCGGACCAATAAATAAGATTATCTCCTAAGAACACACAATAGCCTGAGGTGGAGTGTCGCGTATCCGGACAACCTGCCCAATCAACATCCATATATGACAACAACTTGTTCGGTGAGGAGTGGTATAGATGCAAACCATAATCAAGTGTACCCGTAACATATTCGAATGATACATTTGAGGACAGTAAAGTGAGGCTCCGTAGGGGCATGCATAAATAAGCATACCCCCTGAACAACATAAGCAATATCAGGCCTCGTGAAAGTGAGGTACTGTAGTGCACCTGCAAGACTCATATAAAGAGTGGGATCTGACAATGGATCATCATCCAAAGCATTAAGCTTTGTTCTAGAGTCAACTGGAGTAGCCATGATCTTGCAATTCATCATTTTAGCCCTGTATACAATCTCTTCTGCATACTTACGCTGACAAAGAAACATAGTATCAGCAGATCTAGTCACAGAAATCCCCAAAAAATAGCTCAACTTTTCCAAGTCAGTCATAGCAAATTCTGTTTTGAGCAGTGTAATGATCTCATTTTTCAACAAATCAGAAGAGGCAGTGAGCACAATATCATCAACATACAATAATAAATACGCAATGCTACTACCTCTATGAAAAATAAATAGAGAATTATCACACTTGCTGTACACAAACCCAATCTACATGATATACTGTGCAAAGCGATCATACCACGCTCTAGGGGTCTGTTTCAAGCCATAGAGGGACTTACGGAGATGACATACATACTGAGAGGCTGTTGGATGGACAAAACCAGGCGGTTGATGCATATAAACCGTTTATTTCAAATCCCTATGTAGAAACACATTTTTCATATCAAGTTGATGAATAGGCCAATTCTTACCCATGACAATGCTCAGAACTGTGCGAGTAGTGGCCGGTTTAACAACCGGACTGAATGTCTCACCATAATTAATACATTCCTGCTGATTAGTGTCATTAGCCACAAGTCGTGCCTTGTGCCTCTCTAAATCACCAGTGTCTCTGTATTTGTGACGAAAAAGCCACATGCATCGGATCACATTCACCCCCTCCGGTCTAGGAATCGAATCCCAAGTGTGGTATTTCGTTAAAGCATTAAATTCCTCATACATTGCCGCATTCCAATTGGAGTCTAGTTTGGCTAATTTTAGGTTTTTGGGAATTGGTGACACAGTTTGGGTGGACAAATTAAAGTGGACTTTGGGTTTGAAAATACTGTGTTGGGCACGGGTTTCCATACAGTGGGTTGGGGTAGGGACATTTATGATATTTGGAGGCAGAGTCTGGTTCTGGGTGTTGGTCGACGGGATTGAAGGTGTGGCAGGACTGGGTGTGACGATGGGTTGGGGGGTTTGGATGACTGAATCTGGGCCTGACAGTGGTTGGGTTGCTGGCGTCGACCTGGGTAGGTCGACGGGGGTTGGGTGAGGAGCTGTGGGGTACGATATCGATGGTGGGGTGGGGATGTGTTGCATTCCTGGTGGTGTTGTGTCGGTTTGGGTTCCGGGAACTAGGACTAGATGTGGCGGCACATTGGGTCGTGGTTGTGGTTGACGGAGATGGGGAGATGGGGTGACCGGTAGAGAAATATGGAGCCGATTACAGGTGATAGTGGGGGCAATCGGTGGTGACATGGGTTGACCTGTCGAACTGCCGACATTGGCAGTGGTGAAATCTGGGCGAGGCAGAGAGGGGGCCGACCGATTAGCCTCGGTAGGATGGACTATCGGCAGTGGCTATTGCACGACGGAGGTATTGTCGGTAGTGGCAGTGTCACATGGCGATGACAAGGACAACATGACGGAATGTCTGTTGGACAAACGGTGATGAGTCCGAATCTTCGAGGAATTGGTAATTAGTGACTTGAAATTTTTTGATGTTGTCAAAAGGGAAGACATATTCGACGGAAATGATGTGGCGAGAAATTATAATTTTGTCGGTGGAGAGCTCATAGCACAAGTACCCCTATGGTTTGACGGAAAACCTAGGAAGGCGCACGGAGTAGACCGGGATGCTAATTTGTGAGGTGACGTTAACGTCATATTTGGGTAACACAGACAACCGAAAATTCGAAGGTGGTCATAGGTGGGGATCCGACGGTAGAAAATTTCGGTGGGTGTCCTATTTTGAATCGCACGAGTAGGTAAAATGTTGAGAATGTTTTTTGCCATTTTTAATGCATATACCCAAAAATTAGGGGAGAGAGACACATGAAAAATGAGGGTACGAATTATATTATTAATGGTTCAGAGAATTCTTTCGGCTTTTCCATTTTGAGGGGAGGTATAGGGGCATGAGAAATGGAAAATCATGTCGTTAGTCGCATAAAAATTATGAAAGAAGGAATTATTAAACTCACGACCATTATCACATTGAAATGATTTTATGTCTTTTTCAAATTGCGTTTTAACCATTGTACGAAACTCAACAAATTTGGAGAACACTTAAAATTTGAGTTTGAGTGGATAAATCCAAAGAAAGTGAGAGAAATCATCCAAAAATACCAGATAGTATTTGTGGCCTAAGTTGCTGGTTATGGGAGATGTCCATACATCAGCGTGAATAATATCAAATGGAGAGAAAGTAGTACTCATAGAAGTCGTAAATGATAGTCTAACGTATTTCCCTAACTGACACGAGGAGCAACTATGAGAAAGATTCCCTTTGTTGCAGTGGATTAAATTACGATTTCTAAGAGAATAAAAAACGTGAGAACCCGGATGACCAAGTCTACTATGCCACGTAGAGGGAGATATGGTTGTTAAAACGGTAGGAGAAGTGACACTAGCAACGGATGTGGGTAGGAAAGGATATAGGTCCCCCTCACTATTGCATCTTGTAAGGAGTTTCCCGGTATGGAGGTCCGTGACAGAAAATTCAAACGGATCACAATTATGTGAGACAAAATTATCGATGGCAAACTTTCTAACAGAAATTATATTTTTGATGATGTTTGGGGCGTAAAAGACGTTTTTAAGATAGAAGTGGGGATGCGGTGGTGGGGTAAGGGTGTGGCCAAATCCTTGATTGGAATGCGATATCCGTTACCGACCATAATAGACTACAGAGTATTTAAATTTCGCAGTTGAGTATAATTATCAGAATTATTTGTGATATGAGATGTAGCGCCCGTATCCATATACCACGCATTATCGAACTGCCGAGGAGTTAATGTGACGAAACCCTGGCCCAAATTGGATTGGGAAAGGCCTTGTGAATACGCGACTGCCATTAAATTTCTGAAGAGTTGTTTGCGAGGAGGAAAAGATAAAAAAATTCAGGTGTGTTGCTCGAGGAAAAATTAGGTGTGGACTGTCCTTCTGCTGCAAAGGCAGAGGGTTGCGTAGAGAAACAACAAAGGGTTTGCCTCAGGCAGTGAGCGGCGTAGAGGGCCAGCAAAAAGATGCGCAGAGGACAACAAAAAGTTGTTGGTTTCTCGGTCAGTGAGCCGCAGGAAGAAGAAGGAAAAGAAAGAGTAGGTTTATGTTTTGGCTTCTGATACCATGTAAGATTGTATTAATCTTCCTTGGGGAGCCTTTCTCATTAATACAAAATATATATAAGTGTACAATGTGGAATCCCTATACAACAGGGATCCTAGTTCTACCATAATTACATAACCCTAAATATGGTAAATGTAATAGTGGTACACACGTGCTAATAGTATGTTCCAGTCTCATTTTGTAAGTCTATTTATTCAATACATTTTGTATTTTAAAATTTTGGTGCAATTAAATTAGTTTTACATTTTTCGTCAACTTACTACAATTCGTCCTCTTTATTCAGATTTCATTTCATTTTATCTGTATAACTTTCCTATTTAGTTATTCTTAATAAAAACACATTTTTATTTCAACATTCTCATTCTATCCCTAATGACAAACTCTTATAAAAATAATATGCCATGTTTAAAAGTTATAAAGAAAAATCTATTTTTAATATGCTACATGTACGACCTCTATTTTAAAATCATACTATTCAACTTATTTAACATTTTTAAATATGTGCCAAACTAAATTAAAAACACATAAAATGAAATAGAGAAATTACTTAAAAATACAAGTGACAATTGGAGGGTTCGACAAGAACAAAAGTGGTGCATTGCTTGGAAAAATGTTAGTCGAAAAGGAAGAAGAAAAGGGAATCCTACGTGGTGCCACCTACAGTATAAAATCAATGTACTACAAGCGTAGTCAGTTTTTTTTTTTTTAAAAAAAATTAGAAAGAGTTTAAAGTTTACCCATATACTATCTATGTAAATTCTTTTTGCACCGTCTATGATCCGATAACATATACATGTAATATTACATAAAATGGACAATATATATTATGGTCCAACAAATCAATGTGCTACAGTAAAAAACTTTGATGATGGGAATACGGAGTATTACTTGTACGGACAATATATATTATTAAAAAAAAGTCACGTGCAAAGTACAATACTCTGTCGCATCCTCTAAACCTAGCACAACCCTCGCCGTTCCTTCTCTCTTGTTTCTTTTTTCACTCCTTCACGTAACTGATCTCATATGTACCTTGTCTCAACATTATTTTGTTTTCTTTTTGTTTCTGTTTTGCTTTTTCACAAGTGTTTCTGACAAGAATTTAGAAGAGGTGTTATAAAAAAGAAAAAATCATATGATCGGTTCGAATCCGGTGGATCCAGATTCATTTTATAGGATATAAATCTTCAAAATTTGGACGCGACGGATCCGGATCGGACCCGAATTGGACCCGAATCTGATTCTGACGGATCGGATCTGGATCTGGATCTTGTATTTGAGATCCGTATTCAATTCAGATCCGATCCGTGGATCCATTTTTTATTAAATATATCCATAACCTAGAATATAATTTTATAAGTATTTTCTTAAAATTGCTAAGCACATCCTTGCAAGTTTAATTCTCAAAACAGGTTTAATTTATCCCCTCGTTAACTCAAAAACCAAAAAATAAAGAGGTAACTTCGATAATAAAATCAATGTTATATTAGTGAATGACTAACATCTCCATAGACAAGTAGTTAAAATTATATTCACTTCATTTGTGAAGATTCCAAGCACATGCAAGTTCTGCATTGTGGAAATTGTTGGGTTTACAAGGATTTGCAAGAAACGAAAATTACAAGTAACTGCTTATGTAAGAATTGAAATTACAATTCAACTAGAAAACTGAAAATTACAATATAACAACAAAACTGAAATTATAATATTTGTTGAACAAGAAAGAGGAATCGCTTTGATTTTCTTTGAGTCGAGTGTGACACTCATCCTTAAGACAATATTGCCCCGTATGTATCCTTTATACGTCCCGGACAATTCATTTCCCAAGATAAAACAGCAATGGAACAATTGAGCAAAGGAAACTCAAGAGCTACCGTGAAGAATATTGAATAATGAAATGATGCTAGGAAGTTATAGGAAGAACTGATTTTGGTTGTATATTTTCGTGTATATCAAGTGTGCCTCAACAATGGTGTAAGGGTGTTTATATAGGTGATGAAGGGACTGCTTGATCGCTTCCATAATAACCATTATTGGCCAAATAATGACCATTATGGAGGTAGTAAAGCCACCAAATTAAAGGGTGAAAGACCAACGGATTTGGCCATTATAGGAGGAGTAATTCAACCAAAATAAATGGTGAATTGAGTCTTTGGACGTTTCGTTCTGTCTGCACGAAATTCGAATTTCGGAAACTTCAGGACCAAATTGTACATCTTGAAACTTTAGGGACCAAACTCGTACATCTGAAAGAATTCTGCTCCAAAGCGTACATCCGAAACTTCGGGATCAAACTGCATTTCGGAAAAGTTCTCGGCCCAAAATGATAATATCAAGGCCCATACCACACACAAACACCCACGACCTACTAATTCGTGACCCGTGAACCCGAGAACCCGAGAACCCGAGAACCCTGAACCCGAACCCGAAACCTGACCGGACGCAAGCGGCGGCACACAAGGTGAGGTCTTTCCTCGAACCGAAGCACATCTAGGTCCTCCCTCCTTTAAACACATGGGATACGCCTTGGGGTTCCAAACCCAAACCAATTTCGAGTCTTATATACACAACAATTCTTTCTTCCTCTACCAATGAGGGAGAATTGAACACAACACCACACTTTCCATGCTTCAAACACCTCACTTCGTGAACCAATATCTCTTTCATTTCTCAATGAAATTTGACGATTCTTGGCCCTACGGTTATCTACGTACTTAGTACATCATGCATGTGTGAAGAACCGGATTCTCCAACATACGTAACACTAGTGTTTAAGCCGTTAAAGTTGGTCGGTCGCAACTCCCGCCAAAGGCTAATTTCCAACAATCCCCTCTTGAAAGAGATTTTGGCGCACTCACATGGTGTCTTTTCATTTCCAAAGAATATTTCAATGGACCGATGTTGCATAAGGAGAGGTAGCATCAGCTTTGAACCTTCCATAGTTGAATACCATCGGACTTACTTAGTGCGCGGTGAACGTGATGTCTTGAACCGTCAGTGTTTAGTGTAAGCCAAGTCAATGGTACTAACACAACAAATTCCCTTACTCTCTTCTTCGTAATGTTTTGTCCGTTTTCGCCATGGACAACATCTTGGATTCTTAAGTGCGTTCATTTTGAGGCGGCCCGTCCTCGCACTTAAATAGGTGGTCTCCTACAAGGTATCCTGCTATACCCCACTTCACAAGTGTTAGGAACCATTAAAAGTTTCCCAAGAACCTAACCTCAACTGTTGAGGATCATTACAGGTTTTGAAAACTTAACCTTTACCCATACTGCAGATAGCACTTAACGTCTATCGCGGGAACAACTTTGGATTTGGTGTTTCTTTTGTAAATCACTATCCGAAGTGCTCATACTTCCAATCAAGCGGTCAATCGAACCTTTACAACTTCGTTTTCCCATTGAACCAAATTACCGGGATCTCGATTCGTAAGGTTGGGTTACCACCGTATTGGTCCTTATATTTTGGGTTTTAAGCCCATTCCCACAAACAGACAAGCCATCCGATCCTTGAGTAGGCCCTTTGTCAATGGGTCCGCGCTATATTATCCTTTGACTTGATGTAATAAATGGATATTATACCCGTGGTGATCGGTTGCCTAACGGTCTTATGCCTCCGTCGAATATGACGAGACTTGCCGTTGTACATAGTATTCCGTGCCCTTCCTAGAGCCGATCGTGACCGTCAGCGGATCATTACCGAAGGTACGGGTTTGTTCCAACACGGAACATCCTCTAAGAAGTCATGAAGTCACTCGCCTTCTTCTCCGCTTTGTCTAAAGCGATAAACTCCGATTCCATTGTGGATCGGGCGATGCAAGTTTGCTTAGAGGATTTTCAAGACACAGCCCCACCACCAATTGTAAATATATACCCACTGGTGGACTTGGTGTTCTCTATATCGGATATCGGTTGCATCACTGCACTTTCTAGTACAATTTGGATATCTCGAATAGTGCACCCGTAATTTAACGTGGTATTTCGTATTGTAATACCCGATTCAATTCCTTCTAGTGATTATCACTCGGATTACGAGTGAACCTAGCTAACTTATTGATCATGTAAGCAATATCAGGTCGGTGCGCTTTGTTATATACATCAAACTACCGATCACTGTGCATATCGCTCCTGGTATACAGGTGCACCAAGATTTTTATTAAGCTTTTGATTTGTATCCATTGGTGACTTTATCGGTGAACTGTCTAACATCTCGAACTTTCTCAAAACATCCTCGATGTAGTGAGACTGAGATAAGACCAGTCCGTCAGACGTCTTAGAGATTTTAATCCCTAAGATGACATCTGCGATACCCATATCCTTCATGTCGAAGCATTGTTTCAACATGTTCTTAGTCTCTAGGATTACCCTAGGACTGCTTCCTGTGATTAACATGTCATCTACATACAGGCATATCATAACAAATGAGTCAGAGTTACCTTTCGTGTAAACACATTTATCACACTCATTAATGGCGAACCCTTTCGATAGTAGAGTACTATCAAATTTTTCGTGCCATTGTTTCGGAGCTTGTTTCAGCAGAGATTTGATAAGTCGACAGACTTTCTTCTCTTGCCCTTGAACCACGTACCCCTCGGGTTGGTCCATATAAATTTCTTCTTCCAAATCACCGTTTAGGAAGGCGTCTTAACATCCATCCGTGTATCTCAAGGTCACGCAAAGTCGCGATCGCAATGAATACCGTATGGATGTCATCCGGATACTGAGAGTATGTGTCAAAGTAGTCAAAGCCTTCCGTCTGGCCGATAGCCCTTGACTACCAACCTGGCCTTGTACTTGTCTATAGACCCATCCGCCTTGTATTTCCGTTTGAGTATCCACTTACACCCTAACGGTTTATTTCCTGAGGAAGATCAACCAACTCCCAAGTATGGTTATGCAGAATGGAGCTTATTTCACTCTCAATAGCTTCTTTCCAGGCGGTGCTTCGGAGTTGACAACGCCTTAGCAATTGTCCTTGGTTCATCATTAACCATATAAGCTACAAAGTCGGAGACGGAAGGATTTATCCTTCCTGGCCCTTTTACTTCGCCTTAGATCCATCTCTGGAGTCTCCAAGTTCTGAGAATCTGGAACACTAGATTCCGGATGTTCAGCCACCTCGAGATTCGCTAGATCTGAACCATTCAGATCCGGACAGTCAAGGACTCCCTGTTCTTGAGAGCTTTGTGCATAACTTCGTTTGAGAGAGGTTATGTCTTTTTCCTTTCTAGGAAAGGTACTTTCAAAGAATAGTGCATTCCTTGATTCCATTATTGTACCCTGGTGGATATCTGGAATATCTGACTTATGCACTAAGAAGCGATAAGCACTACTGTTATTTGCATATCCGATGAATATGCAATCTACAGTCTTAGGCCCAATCTTGACTTGCTTTGGCTTGGGTACTTCAACCTTTGCCAGACAACCCCGCACCTTAAAATATTTGTAGGTGGGTTTCTTTCCCTTCCATGATTCATATGGAGTTTTGTCCTTACCCTTATGTGGGACTCTGTTAAGAATCGTATTAGCGGTAAGGACGGCTTCTCCCCACATGTTTTGTGGAAGACCGGAATTGATAAGCAAGGCATTCATCATTTCCTTTAATGTGCGGTTCTTACGTTCCGCCACACCGTTTGATTGAGGTGAGTATGGAGCCGTCGTTTGATGAATAATGCCTTCTTGGGCACAATATTCCTCAAAAGGCGCTACATATTCTCCCCCTCTATCGCTACGAATGGATTTAATCCGTAGGCTCAGTTGGTTCTCAACTTCTGCTTTGTAACGCCTTAACGCTTCAAAGGCTTCATCCTTACTTTTCAACAAGTAAAGGTAACAATACCTTGTGCTATCGTCAATGAAAGTCACAAAGTACTTGTTCCCCCCTCTAGTTTGTGCAAACTTCAAATCACATATATATGTGTGAATAAGTTCTAGAGGAGCGGTATTCCTTTCGACGGATCGAAAAGGAAGCTTAGTAAGTTTTGCCTCTACGCACACCTCACACTTATGTTGAGGGTTTACGTCGATAGACGGCAACAACTCCATCTTTACCATCCTTTGAATAGACTTGTAGTTAACGTGTCCTAATCTATGATGCCATAAATTAGAAGACTCAAGCAAATAAGAAGAAGGTTCAGCTTTATTTCCTTGACGCACATGCATATGTCATTCACTTTGAAGAGGCCTTCACAGATTTAAGCCCCTCCCACAAATGTGCCATTTTTAGTGAGTACAAACTTATTTGATTCAAACACTAGCCTAAAACCAAGATTAACCAATAAAGGTCCGTAAAACTAGATTTCTTCTAATCTCTGGACGCATCACTTCCTTCAGAGTGAGTTCCTTGCCTAAGTCATCTTCAGGACCACCTTTCCAACCCCTAGCATCGTCCGAGAAGGCGTTGTTGCCCATGAACAACTTCTTGTCGGAGACCGGAGTGTACGTGGAGAAGACATCTTTGTTGGAACAGATGTGTCTTGTTGCACTGTGTCCACCCACCACCGCATCGGATTCTCAACCAAGTTGGCTTCTAGCACCACTACCGAGAGATCCTCAATCATGTCATCCAGGAGCGTGTCCTTGACGACGTTAGCTTGAGCCTTGCCTTTCGACTTGGCTTTATTGTTGCTCAGTCTTGAGCTTGCGGCATTCCTTGATCCTATGGCCAGGTTTCCCACGGTGATGGCGATTACCTCACGACGTCTCCCGCTGCGGGGGCTTTGCCGTCTTTGTGGAACTTCCGCTTGTTGCTTGTTTTCCCTTTGGCCTCAGCCAGATTTACCTTTGCCTCAACATGTTGTCTACCCTTTGGCAAGGTTTTCTTATTATCTTCCTGGATTTGCAGTTTGATAACAAGCTCTTCAAAGGTCATCTCCTTTGTCTTGAGTTTCAAGTAACTCATAAACTCATTCCATGAAGGAGGTAACTTTTCAATCAGTGATGCAACCAAAAACTGCTCGTTTGGCTTCAGTCCTTCCAAATCCAGGTGATGTAAAATCATTTGGAATTCCTGGACTTGGGACATCATCGTCTTCATTGTCCCACCATTTGGAATTTTAGAAATTTCCCAACGATGAACTTCTTAGTACCCGCATCTTGTGCGTTGTACTTGTTTTGCGCTTTTCCCACGACTCTTTGGCGGTGCCAACGGTAGAATATACCGCAGTGTAGGTCTGCCAAGCAAGCCAAAGATATAGTTCTTGCACATGAAATCACTATGATTCCACGCATCACGAACCATCTTCATGCCGTTAATCGACATGGATACCAAGGCCCCCTTCACCCGCTTTCAAAGAAAGTAAGAGTCTATTTCATCTCCACTTGTGGAGGATCTTCCAGAAGGAACCGGCCATGCCCATAATGTTAAGTAGAACAACATCTTTGTCGCCATCTTTTAAATTCGATCCCATGAACTTTTCAGGCGATCATGGTGGTGTGAAGAAGAGGTGGAGCTCAACAATCGGGAAAGAGCAGTGTTCGCTTTGAACAAAGAGCGTGATAGCAGCATGAAGGCGGCGGGGTTACTGCCTTGGCCTGTAGAAGCGGCGATGGCGGGGAAAAGAACGCGTTGCCTCGAGAGAAGCGGCAGTAGAGCAAAGAACATCGGTCATATTTCC
This sequence comes from Anisodus acutangulus, assembly GCA_029783415.1. Lineage (NCBI taxonomy): Eukaryota > Viridiplantae > Streptophyta > Magnoliopsida > Solanales > Solanaceae > Anisodus > Anisodus acutangulus. The sequence continues at coordinate 12,767,128 of CM056502.1, read as the reverse complement.
AGCCATGTTATTGCAGTTACCGTAAGCAAAATATTGTCTTAAGTTGTTGGGTTTACAAGGATTTGCAAGAAACGGAAATTACAAGTAACTGCTTATGTAAGAATTGAAATTACAATTCAACTAGAAATTGAAAATTACAATATAACAACAAAATCAAATTATAATATTTGTTGAACAAGAAGACCGGAATCGCTTTGATTTTTTTGAGTCGAGTGTGGTACTCATCCTTAAGACAATATTTCCCGTATGTATCCTTTATACGTCCAGGACAATTCGTCTCCCAAGATAAACAAAGAATGGAACAATTGAGCAAAGGAAACTCAAGAGCTACCATGAAGAATATTGAATAATGAAATGATGCTAGGAAGTTATAGGAAGAAATGATTTTCTGGTTGTATATTTTCGTGTATATCAAGTGATGCCTCAACAATGGTGTAAGGGGTGTTTATATAGGTGATGAAGGATTTGTTTGATCGCCTCCATAATGCCATTATTGGCCAAATAATGACCATTATGGAGGTAGTAAAGCCACCAAATTAAAGCGGTGAAAGACCAACGGATTTGGCCATTATAGAGGGAGTAATTCACCCAAAAATAAATGGTGAATTGAGTGTTGGACGTTTACATTCTGTCTCACAAATTTCAATTTCGAAAACTTCAGGGACCAAACTGTACATCTTGAAACTTCAGGGACCAAACTGTACATATGAAAGAATTCTGGTCCAAACTGTACATCTGAAACTTCTGGGATCAAACTGTACATCTGGAAAAGTTCTCTGGCCCAAAAAGATAATATCAGAAGGCCCATAACCCACGACCCGTGGCCCGTGGCCCGTGGCCCGTGACCCGTGACCCGTGACCCGTGACCCGTGACCCGTGACCCGTGAACCCGTGACCCGTGAACCCGTGAACCCGTGAACCCGGAACCCGGAACCGGAACCGGATCGGACGGGCGCGCGGCGGCGGCGCGCGTGAGGTCTTTCCTCGAACCGAAGCACATCTAGGTCCTCCCTCCTTTAAACACATGGGATACGCCTTGGGGTCCCAAACCCCAAACCAATTTCGAGTCTTATATACACAACAATTCTTTCTTCCTCTACCGATGAGGGAGAATTGAACACAACACCACACTTTCCATGCTTCAAACACCTCACTTCGTGAACCAATATCTCTTTCATTTCTCAATGAAATTTGACGATTCTTGGCCCTACGGTTATCTACGTACTTAGTACATCATGCATGTGTGAAGAACCGGATTCTCCAACATACGTAACACTAGTGTTTAAGCCGTTAAAGTTTGTCGGTCGCAACTCCCGCCAAAGGCTAATTTCCAACAGAAATACTAGTCAGCATTTTTCACAACTATTGTAATTGTCCAACATTTTCAATTAATAGCTCAAAATCAAAACGAGACAACGAACAAAATATCTCATATGAACATTTCAAAATTGAAACACAGTAAATTGTTAGCTAAGTAAAAATCGTTTGTCAGTTCAAAAAAAATTCTTAGCAAGGTTACATTCTTAACAAGGCAAATTTTTTTACATGTGGATCCAGATCCGATCCGATCCGTGGACCTGGTGGATCCGAATATGATTTTATGAACCCGATGGATCTGAATCCGGATCAAAAAACGGATCTGGATCTAGTAGAATCCGGTCCAGATCCTATCCGTTGTCATCCCTAATGGAGATAGGTTTATATTACTACTATGTTAAAATTATTAAAGAGAGATCTTATTATGAGTGCTCATAAAATTACTCATTTCGTTTCATTTGATGTGAATGTGCTTGACTAATCATACATAGAGTTTAAGAAAAAAAACATTTCGAAACTTTTGATATATATATCTCTTAAATATTCATATTATTTATGTGATTATAAAATTATGTTCTTCTCGCTTTACATGCTTTAAACCATATTAACCTCCTATATCTTTATAATTGATTATCGGCGTATCACAATCCTCACCAACTTAAAATTCGTCTCCTTGTTCAGACTATAATTTTATTTTCCTATATATGTATACCAAAGAAGATGTTAAAGAATCAACAATATTTAACGAGTTTTCATGAAAGTACTCTTAGTCCAAATAATATCACAAATTCAGAGTTCTTTAATTAAGATGAGCAACAGGTAAAGAAAATTGACAGTATATATATCTTTTTTTATAATACTCTAATCAAGCTCTTCCGAATACTCTTTATTTGAATTCAACTGACTCAAATAGTTTTTTTTAATTCAATTTCAACCAAATATTATCCTAACTCCCGTTTGAACTGACCACATATATACGTTCAATTTATACTAGCTAGCTAAAACCTATATAACAAACTATATTAGCTTGGTGAGAAAAGATATATCTTACAGCAGTAGCATTCAAACAAAATTGTGATATTCAGGAAAACTACCTACTTTAATTAACCTTCTAAGAATTGAATTACTATTATAATGTTCACATTTAAAACTACGTCGATTTTCAACATGATTTTTGGACAGCTCAAAGCAAAAGGTGGCAGTATTTTAAACTAGCAAGCAATCTTTATCAGCAATATCTCACTTTATTTTCCTATATAGACGTTGGCATAACAATTTGTGTTCTCTCATACTTTGAGTATCTTCTCCAACTTTTTATATTAGTTACAACTTACAAGTACACCCAAGAATGGCTCTCTTCACTGCTTCTCAATTGGCCTTTGCTTTTGGCATTCTTGGTACTTAAATTCATTTTTCATTCCTCCATCTTTCCATTATAATTCACTAATTTTTACCATTTTTATAATTTTTTCCTTTGATGTTTTCTTCTTCAGGAAATGTGGTGTCGTTCTTGGTGTACTTGGCCCCACGGTAAGAGTTTTTTTTTTTTTTACTGTTATGAAGATTATGTTGGTTTACAATGAGTCAGGAAACGAAAATAAGTAACTGCTAAGTATTACAAAACAATGAAATTACAACAAACTGAAATTTCAATGAACTTGAACAAGAAACTGGAACAGTTTTGATATGCTGAGTCGAGTGATGACACTTTGTCTTTAAGACAAGATTGCCCTGTATATATCCTTTCTACGTTCTGGACAATAGTCTCCCAAGATAAAACAACAACTCAACAAATGAGCAAAGAAAACTCAAGTGTTACTTTGAGAAATTTTGAGTAATGAAATGATGCTAAAAAATAGTAGGAAGAATCTGATTTCGTTTGTATGTTTCTGTGTATCGCAACAATTGTGCAAAGACTCCATTATATAGTTGAAGGAGAGGACTTACCAACTGCCCACATAATTGTTGTTACTGACCAAGTAATGTCAATTATGGAGGTAGTAATTCACCAAATAAATGGTGAATTGATGTGCAACGGATTGACTTTTAGGGAGAGTTATTCAGCCAAAATAAATGACTGGATTGAGTGCATATTAAGGCTGGTTAACGTTCCAAAAACCAACATCAAAGTTCTCTGCCCTAATTTTGACTTACCTAAAACTCCAGGGACCAAATTGTAAATATGAAACAATTTTGGTCCAAAAAGATAATATCAGAAGAAGCCTACAACCCACAGCCCGTGACCCGAGACGGGACGGGCGGGGGCGCCGGCGCACGTGTGGGCTTAGCCTCGAACCAAAGCACATCTAGGTCCTCCCTCCTTTAAACACATGGGATACCCCTTTGGGTCCCAAACCCCAAGCCAACTTTGAGACTTATAAACTAAACAAATCTTTCTTCCCCCACCGATGAGGGAGGATTGGTCTTTACCACCTTTTTCCATGCTTCAAACACCTCACTTCGTGGAGCAATATCTCTTTCATTTGTCAATGAAATTTGACGATCCTTGGCCCTACGGTCATCTACTTACTTAGTAGATTATGCACGTGTGAAGAACCGAAGTTTCCAACATGCGGAACACTAGTGTTTAAGTCATTAAAGATGGTTGAACGCAACTCCCGTCAAACACAAATTTCCAACAGATTATACTAATGAGGTCTTAAATAACATTTTTATGTGCAACTTTTCTTAATTTCAGGCGAACTTTCTATAGGATATATAAACGAAAATCGACCGGAAGGGTTCCAGTCTATATCTTATTCGGTTTTGCTATTCAGTGCGATGCTCTATTTGTACTATGCTTCTCTCAAGGAAAACGGGATTGTGCTCCTAACAATCAACAGTTTCGGTACTGGCATAGAATTGATATACCTCACAATCTTCTTGGTATATGCGACCAGAGAGTCCAAGGTATACATATTTAGTATTTGATTTTGATGAGTTCTTACTGCCAAATTTATTACATTTTTGAAATTATGAGTTCAAAACAAAATATTTATTAATTTTTTTAATCTTTTGGACGATTTGCAGATTTACGCGACGAAGCTGCTGCTTCTGTTTAACATAGGATCATATGGAGAAATCGTCGGCTTAACATCTATAATCTCCAAACATCAATTGCGGCTGACCATCGTCGGATGGATCTGTTAGCGTTTTCGCTGCTCCGTTAAGCATTATGGTACGTTTATTTGATGACTATATCATATGATAAATTGTCGCACTTGCTATTTTCTACATTCTTATGGTTAGGGTAACTGAAAATCAAATCAAATTGACTATATATAAATATTCTTTTTGCAGAGACGCGTTATCCAAACAAGGAGCGTTGAGTTCATGACATTCCCTCTTTCTTTCTTCCTCACGATCTGCGCTGTCATGTGGTTTTTCTACGGTCTCTTGATAAAGGACATGTACATTGCAGTAAGTAACCTGCTTTATTTTCTAGCTTTTTAATTTCAATTTTCATGAATAATTATATGTAGTTAGCTTTTAGTTGATCTGATAGTACAAAAATAATTTTACTCCTGCAAGTCTATAGAAGTTAAATCCGTTCAATATGTTTACCTATATATATATATAGGTAAACATATTGCGATGAACATACGCCAAACATTCTAGGTTTGCATTTGGAATTGCACAGATGATACTATACGCGATCTACAGAAACAGAAAGCAACAAGTCCTATCCGACATTAGTCTGAACGATCTGAAAGAAGTCTCCATTGACATGAAAGTGGTGGTGGTGGAGATTCACGAAAATGGTGATGATAAGATTAAGCAAAACGTTGATGGTGTTAATGAACAAAAGGAGAATAATAATAAGCAAGAATTTGTACTAACTTCTACCGTATGAGAAAATTAATCCACGCTCATTATGGAAATATATATATATATATATATATATATTGCTTCTGCTCGGCTGAAGAAACTAATACCAGAAGGGAAAAAAAGGAGAAGCAATGCACCAAAACTTAAGCTCCAGGGGCATCTAGGCCGTCTACAAAGAGAAACTTTGCCCCTAACCAAAGGCAGAAGGGTAAAAAATATATATGAAAAAGGGGAACTTATAATGTATCAGATGTATTAGTGCTAATGTATAAGTTCTTACACTTTTATTACTTTAATTTGCTCACTAAGGGTTGCAATTGCTTCCTTGATTTGTAGTATGTATTAAATGCTAGTTGAATCTATCAAGTTTCTGATTTATTCTCTCCGTTTCTTTTTACTTATCCAGTATGCATTGAAAAAATTACGCTCTATATGTATTTTCGAAAATATTTTACGCCACGTAGCTCTTCTTAAGAATGCATTAATTAAGCGTTTCTTTTACTAAGTTACCCTATTAACTTAAAAAAAATAATCTAAATTTGATTACTAGTATTCAAATAAAGGTAAAATTTAAAAAGTAATAGTAATTAATTTTCTCTTAATTTGTTAAAATGAACAAATAAAAGATAAAAAGTATTTTTAGGGAGTAACTTTTGTTCTCCCACATCCAGAAGATGAAGGTTGCGGAAATGAGGATGTTGCGATGGATGCGTGGGCATACTAGGAAGGATATGATTAGAAATGAAGTTATTCGGGACAGGGTGGAGTGACCTTGGTGGAGGACAATATGCGGGAAGCAAGACTGAGATGATTCGGACATGTACAAAGGAGAGGTACCGAGGCCACAGTGCGGAGGTGTGAGAGGTTTGCTTTAGATGGTTTCAGGAGAGGTAGTGGTAGGCCGAAGAAATATTGCGGAGAAGTGAGATAGGACATGACGCAATTGCAGCTTATCGAAGACATGACCTTAGATAGGAAGTTGTGGTGGTCGCGGATTAGAGTAGAATGTTAGTAGGTAGTAGTGTGTCTTCTCGTGTATCTTTCCAGACTAATATGTGTAGTAGTATCTTTGTAGTCTCTGTCACTATCTGCTATTTCTTGTACTTCTATTATTGTAGTAGTTTGTTGCAGTTATTGTTACTTACTCTCCTTCATAATGCTTATTTAGCGTTTCTTTGTCATGACTTCTCTACTTTCATCAATTCTTGTCTGACCTTTTCTTTGTCATGCTTTCTCTTGAGTAGAGGGTCTTTCGAAAACAACATCTCTACCTGGTAGAGATAATGTCTGCATACACTTTACCATCCCCAGACCCCACTTGTGTGATTACACTGGGTATGTTGTTGTTAACTTTTGTTCTCTATATATAGTAAGCTAAGACTCTTTTTACTTCTAAATATACGTTGTTCCATGATTTCACGAGGAATGCTCCATTGGAGTACTTAATTGGTGAATTTCTTGAAAATAGAAAAATATCTGAAATCGCAATCGTTCAGAATAAATGAAGGATCAAAGGAAAACCCAACAAAGGGAAAAATTTAAACCATCAATACATAAGACGTATTCTAAGAAACTTCTTTGGAGATAGAACATGACAAGAAACTTCAATGACGTCCATTTGGTAGAAACAAACTTCCATCTTATATTTTCTTTTTATTCCGCAACAAAAAAAATACTCTATTTTGCCTATTTTTTGGAGAATCAAAGAAATTAAATTATTAATTACTGTGATTTAAAGTATTTTTATGTAGTTTTAAAATATGTAAATTTTATTTTAAAAAAAAAAAACTTAAAATTTTTTATTTGAATTCTTGTGAAATAGTTTGATTCTCACACTTCAAATATTTAATCACATAAAATGAAATAGATGGAATAACTGACTAACAATTTTGCATCATTTCTAAGGCCCTTTAGTGAGAAGTGAGTTATGAGGAGTTGTTAAGGATCTTCTAGTCCGGCCCTTCCACGAACCCCGCGCGTTGCGGGAGTTTAGTGCACCGGACTGCCCTTTTTTATACGATTCTTCTTGTACACTTTGTTCGTGAGAAGGTTGCTATCGGTCATGTTAAGGTGTTACATGTACCTTCTTCGTATCAGTATGCGGATATCTTCACCAAAAGATTTCCTAGACAGCTATTTCTCGATTTCAGATCCAGTCTAAGAGTCTGACCTCCTCCCGCTCCGACTGAGGGGTGTATTAGTGAATAATTATAAAATATTCTCATATTTTGTAATTATTAGTGTTGTATAATTATGACAAATATATGATACTTCTTATATTATGATTTCACACTGTACACACTATATATATTTATATTAATAAAAAAAGATCAACAGGAGAGATTAATACAATTTTATAGTTACTTATCTTTTAGGGGAAAATGAATGACTTTTCTCTAAAGGCCTTCTAGAATTTTGGTTTTCTACTTTTAAATATATATTTCGTACTGAAAAATATTATGCGATGTTTGAAGGTAGTGATTTGAACTGAAATTGAGAACTATAATTAAAAAAAAATCGATCCATGCACATTCTTTCTTTTGAGACAGTTTCTATTATGAATTTGAATACTTACATTCCAATAACATCTATTCATGAGTATTGTGGAATCAAAATTTAGACGCTAATTCTGAGTTGGAAGAATGTGTTCTAAAATGTATATTCAAGTCTAATTTGTCTTTGCTTTTTATGTACGAGCACACTCCCCACACATATACTTCGATTCCGAAACATGGGGTTTTACCTAAATCATTATCGGTGATTAGATTTGCCACCATGAATCGTGAAAGCGAAATTGATGAATTGTAGGGGTATCAATGGGTTTAATAAAAAATCATGTTGAAAATCGACGCGATTAAATGGTACAAAACCCATTAATAATGATCAGAGGAAGTCCTTCGGGGCATAGTCCAGTGGCAAAGTCTGGGCGCTATAAGGCGCTCTGGCATGGGACAGCGTGAGTTCGATTCCCCGCAAGCACGAAGAAACTCTGCATGTTGAGAAATTTGACCTTGTCTCATTGATCAGATGCCTGTAAAAAGCGACCACGGAAAGACATCCCGCGATTTACCTGGTAATAGTGTTGAAGGACCGGTGCTATTACCTCCAGGACGTAGTCAGGCGCAAGCCTGGAGACCTGAATTAAAAATAAAAATAATGATCAGAGGAAGGAAAACGGGGGGGGGGGGTATTACCTTGCTAGGGTGGAGCTACGGTGGAGGGGACGAAGAAGACAAGGGTCATTAAGGCCCTTGCTGGATTCGTCCATACACGATCTGTCGACGGCGAAAACAATCCATATTTTTGCTATTTTGAGCGATGGACGAAGTAGGAGTGGGGTGACGGCGGCTAGGGTGGAGCCGCGGCCTTGGCTTTGGACGAAATGAGGGCCTCTTGCCCTATTACGTTGTTTAAAGAATAGTTGGGTCGGGTCAAGTCCAAGCTGGACTGGGCTCGACTGATTTAAGGGAAATATGGCCCAAAATAATTAAAATGAGAAGGCTTGGAATTCTTATAAATTGTGCAAATGTGGCCACGGGATTAATTAACAAATGCTCACTTTAATTTCAATTGTGGTCAAAGTTATCCCAATGTTGACTTAGGTCAACTAAATCATTTCTTTAACTTAAGGACCTCCTAAAATTCATTCCTTGTCCGAAACTCATCCAAATCACTCGGGACTCGTTCCAACCATCCATCTAAGTCAAAGATCACGTACTGAACCTAACGGAACCATCGAAGTTCGATTTCAGATGCATTTACCCAAAAGTCAACTCTTGGTCAAACTTCTCAAATTTAGAACTTTAAAATTTCAAAACTTAGATTTTCATCCAATTTCCTCCGGAATCACGTCGCATATCCCCGCAAGTCATAAACATCCATAAAAACCTAACGGAATCAACAAATTTCCAATCCGAATCTTATTTCTTCCCGTGATCATCGTTTTGCCATAAATAAACATATTAAGTATTGAAACCGACTTAATTGTCAAAATCCAACCAAACGAACTCTACAATTAGTTCTGTAACCTTTTATAGATCATAAATAATATTACAAATCCAACAAAATCTTCAGGTCGCCAATTAGAACATGTTTTACCAAAATGAATAATTAATCCAAATAATTAAATACTGGGATTTCCAAAATGAAATCTTCTCCCAACGTGAACCAAATGATATCCATTTGACTTTAAATTTTGCAAGCAAGTCAAAATAACTGTTACGAAGCTTCTGTAATAGACGACACATAAAACAGAGCATCGGTTCTCAAAACGACCGACCGGATCGTTACATGACCATATAAAACTGACTCAAAAATCGAGGAGAACACTGAGCTAGTAAATATTCTTGACTTAAAAAATAAGCTCGACTTGCTTTGTAAGAAAAAACTAACTTCCTTAATGATCATCGTAATTGATGACTTCTATGACATGACTGCAAAAAGGAATCAGTTACACTGGTTTGAAATATGAATTCATTGATGTTGAAAATAGTCAGGACAAAACTGAGAAGAAAACTGCTCCCAAAAGGAAACAACTTGGTTCGTTTTAGTACTCAAGTATAAAGTTTTGAAAGTAACTGTAACTGTAACTGGAAAAGGAAAACTTAAATTAGTGACCAACAGCTCGAGACTGAATCTGATCTCAAAAGAATTAAAAATGAGTTGTAATTTGATAGAGCAAAATCCAGGAAGATTAGCTAATTGACTAAAGCAAAACATGTTAGAAAGAAATAATCCTATTATTTTCATTAATTGAAATGCTATATATACAAGTTATAGATTTTCATAATAGGAGAATCATATTCCTATTCTATTCCTAAAACCTTATTCTATACATTTATGGTAATACACTAATTATGGTTGTCGCGCCCGTTTTTCGACCGCGCGGGGGTCAAAGCGGTGTGCAACATATCCGGTGATTCCTGGGTTAGATTAAGGAGTCACCACCTAATTATTCTAAGGTGAATTAGGGCACCTAAATATTAACTAAATAATGCAATGTAACTCCGATTTTAAGGTCTGCGAAACTAATGAGAATCTAGGCAAGTGTTCTTTATTATCCTAAAGGGAAGGGTTTAAGCATCTTTTAAGATCCGCTAACTTGCGGTTATCCGATCAAACTCAGGTTAATTAATGTGTAAAGAAAAATGCATGTTTAAAACCGTATAAAGTTAAAGAGATGTTTGAAAATAAAGAGGGGCATTTGATGATGTAAAGATTTGCATTTTTATGCAACTGTATGTAAAATTGATTTTTTGAGATAGAAGACATGCATTTGTAGCATTACTTATAAAAGTACATGTAGAGTTGAGAAAAGTATGCATTTATACGACATTATTCATGAAAATAGATATAAAGTTCATTCGTTTACAAAAATATGTATTTGGCAATTTAATAATAAAATAAGCAAATTTTATGAAAATCTTTCAATGTTGCAAATCGGAAAAAAATGCAAACCTTATTTTTTGGATTAAAGAAAGTGAATAATAGACAGCCAAATTATTTTTTGAAAGAGATTAAAGCATGCATAACGAGCCTAAAAAATAGAATAAAGTAACTAGCGACTAAATTCTGAACCTACAAGACGACACTAAATAAATAAAGCTAGCGATGGGTTTCCAATTCAAACGAGCCTAAGAAATAAACTAACGGCAGTTAGACTATCCTATTCATTCATCTATTCGTGGCCTAATTATTCTAAGCATTCTAATGACAGTACATAATTAAATAATTATTACAACCCGAATAATAATGAAAGACAGATTAGACAATAAATAAAATCAGTGACTAGGGCGGATGACGATATCATCACACCCTATTTGTTTTGAAGTTCAGAGACCGGAGAATGCAATGAGCGCGGATGTGGTTCTTCGTTTTGGACAATGGCCATGATGAGTCTCATAACGAGACTCTTCGTTGCTTGCGATGCATTTCATGTAAACGAAAGAAAAGAAAAGGATTAATCGACGGAACATGAAAATATATATACATAAGAATAATGTAAATAAACAATTCATGAAAAGTAATGTCATTGGGCCTTAGGATGCAAACAGTATGAGAGAAACAGTATAAAACAAGCCCAAAACAAAAAAATTCAGACTAAAAGAGGGTCGGCTCAAATGCACTATGGGCCCAATTAACACACAGTCATAAATATACCCCCGTATTTTGGTATCCCCTTAGACATATAAGGGTATGAATACATGACATATCCAGAATATAACTGATATATCTGAAGATATACAAGTATATACAACCTTGATATACACATGGTGCATATTAAAGCATACACACCTTGTATATTTTGAAATATATCATGACAAATTCAGTAGTAACCAAATAGAAGGTAAGAAAATAGGGCATAAGCAGACCCGGAACACAATAAGAGGAAAGGAAACAACATATACTATATGCTTATTTTTTCAAAAAATTCAAGTGAAACACATCATAATAAGGGTATATGACAAACTGGCAAAACATAAATTTAAAGTCATTTAAGCATGATCTTAGACTAAGCTAGCTATGTGATATCAGACACATGAAAAAAATAAGGCATAACCATATACTCCTATTTCAACTAGCATAGAATATGGCATTAAAAGCAACAACATATACTAGACCAATCATGTACATCACAATCTTCACCAAACAAGCACCAACAATGGCATATACATCAATATCTTTAAATATAAACCTAGTATACCATACTAAGGCATAACAACCAATCAAACAAGCAAAGGCCAATAAAATGCTCGATAACTATGCACATAATCCCTTTCAATGAGTATTAGACCATATTACTTTCTAAACCACAAAGAGATATGCAAAACAGACCATACCAGCATGTATCTAGTCTTATAAAGCAATTAGACTCCTTGCTATAGTTTAACAAGAGGCTCAAATAGATGAGATGACATGACATGGCATAATATGTCCTTTAAGCAAAAACAAACTAACATTTAAGTCTGGACTCTAGTTGAAACATATCATAACCTTTTTTAAGAGTAGAGTATGTTGAAAACTGAGGCTAAACAGGGTCTCATTCAAACAATACTACATCATATGCATGTCGCACCCTATTTTGACCTGCTCGGGTCAAAGCGAAGCACAGACGTATCCGGTGATTCCTGGGTAAAAAGGGTTGAGGAGTCGCCACCTAATTATATTTTTACGATGAATTAGGACACCTAAATATTAAACTAAATGCTGCAAAATAACTCCAATTTTAAGGTCTGCGAAACTAGTGAGATTCTAGGTAAGAGTTCTTTATTATCCTAAAGGGAAGGGGTTAGGCATCCTCTAAGATCCGCTAACTTGCGGTTATCCGGTCAAACTCAGGTTAATTATTATACTAAAAGATGCATGTTTAAAATGTATGAAGTTTAAGGAAAGGATATGGCAAATAATTTGATTAAAAAGGATGTATTTTTACCAAATTGCATGGCTATGTTAAGAGTTAGTTTGTAAAAAAAAAAGGTGTATTTGCATGACATAACTTATAAAGTGTATGTAGGAAAACATACAATTTGTTAAGCATTATTTATAATATATATATATAGAGAGTTGAGAAAGATATGCATTTTATAAGACATTATTCATAACAGATAGATATAAGATTCATTCGTTTACAAAACTAAGTATTTGGCGATTTAATAATAAAAGTAAATTTCATGAAAATCTTTCAATGTTGCAAATTGGATAAAATGCAAACCTTATTTTTTAGGGATTAAAGAAAGCGAATAATAGATTGCCAAATTTTTTTTTTTGAAAGATATTAAAGCATGCATAATGAACCATAAAAATATAGAACAAAGTAACTAGAGGCTAAGTTTGGAACACACAAGACGACCCTAAACAAATAAAGCTAGCGGTTGATTTCCAATTCAAACGAGCCTAAGAAATAAACTAACGGTAGTTAGACTATCCTATTCATTCATCTATTCGCGGCCTAACTATTCTAAGCCTTCTAATGACGGTACATAATTAAGTAATTATTACAACCCAAATAATAATGAAAGACAAAATTAGACAATAAATAGAAGTAGCGGCTAGGACGGATGACAATATCATCGGCACCCTATTTGTTTTGAAGTTCCGAGACCAGAGAATGCAATGAACACATATGTGGTTCTTCATTTTTGGACGAAGTCATGATGAGTCTCATAACGAGACTCTTCGTAGCTCCCGATGCATTTCATGTAAATAAAAGAAAAGAAAAGGATTAGTAGACGAAACGAAAATATAAACATAAATAATTTACGAAAAGTAATATGTTGTTGGGGCTCAAATTTGATACGCAAACATATATCTAAGTTCATGATTTTTTAAAACATGAAAATAGGTAAATATATACATGGGTTACAAACATATAATTTTCAGACTTGAAGGAAGGAAACCCAACCAATCCAATATGCGATAAACCCCATTAACAGGTATTCATATTTATGCATATGCAAGCCCATGTTTAACACACTTAGATCATAGAGCGCAAATAGCCATGACAGTGAACAATGACAACATATAATTCAACATAATGAATTAAGTCCAACAAACATCGGATTTTTATTACACATACTTAGAAATGAACTAAATGGGCATAAAATAACCTAAAGTGGCTAAACATGATTAATAATAAACGTAATAGATTCTAACATCAACCATAGTCTAATTAATCATGATTAAACATGCTCAACTGTTGAAACTAAAGATCATAAACAATCATTAGTATTTATTAAACATTTCTCAATGCTTAGTCTAATAAACATAAACAAACTTTAACCTAATTAAACATGACTAATAACTAATTCTAACAATCGCCCACATCAACCAAACCTTTACACCAAACAGTATACACATTCAAACTAAAATAATACTAATCCAAACATTAACTCAAAAACGTAAACCAAGCACAACATTGATAAATATCCGTAATCAACTAAACAAGTCAGTAAAATTACTAACAGTAGCAGGTATTTAATCAATCCACATCATGATTCCTTAAGCAGATACTAAATAGCATTTTCAATATATTATACTTAAGTATGATATTAATATTGGGGTTTAACAGAATATACAAAGCACATCTATACTATAACAATTAACCAAACAAGCTATCGTACTCAATATAATTTAGACATTAAAAACGCAATAACATGGACGAACTACCAACTGATCAACACAACAAAATAAATATAAGATGCAGAAAATAAGTAGGGAGGAGAGGTAGTTTACGGACCTTCTCCGGGTAGCGAACCGAGGCGTGTTTCGAATCGTCGAATCCGCTAGGAGATGTTAGGATTTTGATTTATTTTTTTATGATTTCGAATTCTGATTTTCTCTGAAATAGAATTCTGTTTTCTGATGTTCAACCCGACCCGGAATGTGACCCGACCCGGAATGTGACCCGAATTGAGAGAAAAATATGAGGAATGAAATGGAATTTTCAGATTGCAAAATTAAAGGGCTAGAGTAATATTTCGGATTTTTGGGAGTTAATGAACAAAAGAAGTAATTCTTAACCAAAATTAAGAACAAAGAAGCTTGAATTTGTAATCTTCAAACACAAAATAAAAACCTGAAATTTCGACCCGGGTTTCGACTTGACCCGATCGATCCGACCCGGAAGTGACCCGACCCGGAACCCAAAAACAGCGGAAATGTAGCAAAATTCCAGATTTTCAATGAACAACAACACCAATAAAAATACAATACTACCAAAGACTCGAATCTAAATTTCAAACTAAAAAAAATCGAATTAAACTCCTCCCTAAGAACCTTTTTTTTTAATCCGAAAAATGACCTCCTAAAAAACCCCCCCAAATCAGCGAACCAAAAGGGGTTTTTATAAGTGTCAAACCCAACGTTCAACCCCCTCACACCCCCCTAAAAACGAATTCAAATTTCAAAATAAAGGGGGGACAAAATCTGATTTTTGGGGCGTGTGTTGCGGATTTTGGGGGATAGGGTATGGGGAGGTGCGACGTAGGTGGTGTCAGGGGTATGGGGAGGCGACGTGGGGGTAGGGGTGTAGGGTGGCGGCCGACTTGAGGTTTTTTTTTTAGGTTTAGGTTTTTTTTTTGTTTTGGGTTTTGGGGTTTAAAGGGGGGAAGATGGGTGATGGGTCGATTTAGGGGGTTGGGCTGTTTGGGGGTTTTCAGGTGGGCCGACGGGTTCTAATTTGGTGGGGTTTTAGGTGGGTTTGGGGGTAAAGGAAAGAAGGGTTGTTTTTTTGTCTTTGGGTTTGGTTAGTATAAGGGGTGTGGGTTTGGGTTATTGGGTATGGGGTTTCAAAAATGGGGGTGGCCGATTGGGCCTGGGTAAGGGGATTTCGGGTGGGCCGAAAAACAAAAAAGGGGGAGTTGAATTGTTTTGGGTAGGGAAATGAATGGGTGATGAAATTGTTTTGGGTTTAAAAAAAAAATAAAAGTGGTTTAACATTAAATATATATATATATATTTTTGTAAAAGATGTGAATTATTTAAAATAACGTAACGATGTGATAATAATAAAAATATAATATTTGCGAAATGTTTAATGCTTAATAAAAATGGAAATGCGATGCAATTTTGCGAGAATAAAATAACATAGAATTTTCAGATAAAACTTATGATTATGATAAAAAATGCAAATGATAGTAAAAAATGCGAATAATAATAATAATAAGAGAATAATAATATATATGTACGCATGTATGCATATAGATTAAAATTGTTTTTGAGGTGTTAAAAATATAAAAAATTACGAATAAAATCATAAAAGATGGGACAAAATTGAGTGTCAACAATGCATATATAAAAACCTTAAATAAAATCTACATCACAGATTAAGTACAACATTAAACAAAGCATAAATTAGCTAATCACTTGATCATAAATATCTAAGTACGCTGCAGTTAAACATATGTGACCTAATAACATGTTCAAAATTTAGGGTCAAGCAAGGCTCAGATGAAGCCCGTCCTTTGAGCCCGCCCGCCTCGGTCTCCGCCAAAAAAAAAAAAAAATTTTACGGGGCAGACTCAACTGGATCGGACGATGTCTCGCCCCGCGAGACCCGAGCCCGCCTCGACCCCGCTCCGACCCTTCGCTTTTGTAAAATGGTCATGACCACCAATTATAATCTAAAATGGCCAAGTAATAACGGCCATTTTAGCACCCTCCCCAACCCCTACCCCTTAATATTTATTTTTTAACCCATAAGTTATTATATTTACACTTTAACCCAATTTTTCAACTATAAATAACTCATTTTCTCTTCATATTTCTACAAATCTTCCTACAATCTCTAATTTCTCAATATATCTCTACAAGTCTACATTGTTTGCTAAATATTCAATTTTATTTATTCATTTGGGAATTGGTAGTGAAGTTGGCAACTAGCTTGAGGATCTTCCATCGAGCAAAGTTTCAATTTTCAACCTTCGACATATCGACGTTACGCTTAAGGCTTGGTACATTTGTTCCTTCATTAAATTATTATTTTCTGTTTATTTAGTTTATATCACTTAATTTTATTGTCTTTATTTATTTATTTATTTATTATCATAATTAAAATGGAAGGATTAAAAGGTATGTTTAAGGGTAAGGGTAAGGGTGCTTCTTCTTCTAGTAGGGGCAAACTGTGGCAAGGGTACTTCTTCTAGTCATCTTATTCCTACATTGATGATGATTTTGTTGATACTCAACATTTTCCTACAGCACTACATAGATTTAGACCAGTGAGCTATTTTCCTGAACTCAAGAAGACTTTAATTTAGACGATGATCTAGATGATATACCCACTAATGTTGATGACAACACACCACTAGTGCACCTTCAACTAAATACCTCCTATTCCCCTAGTATGAGATTTAGTCCAAGAAAAACGACCATTAAAATCGATGCATGGACATTTTTTGATAGAGACGAGAGAATCAAGTAGCCATATGTAAAATTTGTAAAAATGTTTTAAAATTTAAAATCGAAAAGGTCACTGTGAGACTGGGGTTTAATTAGACACGAGTAAGTGCTCATCCAAATAGGTATGCCCAATACCAAAGCTTCAAAACCGGTGCGCAAAACGCCCGCTTCCATCGACAAGGTTCACATACTGGAGCATCGTTCCCGACTCAAGTACAGTGGTCAAATTAACCCTATGACGGGGAATTGTAGGCTCTAAATACAATAAACATAGAGATAGGGAAGCAATATCAAAATTAGTTGCTGGAGGGTTTGCCTTTTTCATTTCTTCATCTCCGATTTTATTCATTACATTAGAGATATATATAATCCTCGCTTTTAACGGTTTTCCTAGATCAATCGTTAAGAGAGATGTATTTAAATTCGCGCATGAATATCAACAATATTTACGCTTTTTCATTATATCATTTTAATGGCAAAGTATCCATCACGCCTGATATAGGTCGTAGTACTAACGCCATGATTATTTAATTGTAACTTCTGTCATTGATAGATTATAAATGGTCTATGCAAAAACGATTTTAGTGATAGATATATAGATGATAGGCAATACATCGGGTACTTTTATTGCGTAAAATATTTATCAAGTGTGCGATTATTACGGAATTACCGATAAAATTATGACTATTACATTAGATAACGCTTCTAATAACAATTACACAATTACAATTTTAAAAATAGTTTAACTCGCTTTTCCTGCACTCATTTTCATATAAATGTATGCGCATATATATAACTTAATTGTAAATGATGGTCTATCACTTTTTGAAGACATTCTTAGTAAAATACAATTTGCTATAAACTTTATTTTTAAAAGTAATAAAGTACAACGAGAAAGAATATAAAAAAATTTGTCATGATTGTGGACTACCTTTAGAAAAATTCCACAAGAAGTATCCACTAGGTGGAATTTTATAAGAGCAACTACTTGTTGCTTATGACTATAAATTACCTATAACTTTATTTTTTAACTCTCATAATAAAAGCCAAACTGATATGATTTTAGATAGTGATTGGGAAAATTTCCTAACTTATTGTATTTTTTAGAGAAATTTTTTTCAAGCAACAAAAGAATTTTTCCGTGATATATTATCCTACTATTTCAACTATGTTATTTTATATAACTCTAATATTTTTATTACTTAGTGAATATATGAAAACCAAATTATAAGGCAAACTATTAAAAATGTTTCTCAAAATAAAAAAATATTTTATTCCTATTCTCTATTTATATTATTGGTTCTCAGATAAACTTACTATTAAAATAGACTCAGACTAAATCACTAATTGAAACTATTTACGATTGTATAGAAGTACTACCACCTCCAAGTCCCAAAAATCTAAATCACCCACCACCTATCGAACAAACTAAAGAAGAAGTATTGTCTAGCCGAGAAGACCAATGCAAAAATATATATAGATTTTATCAACAAGAAAATGCTAGTAACTTACCAAATTTCCATACCATCTTCTTCATCTTCAATACAACCTCACAAAGATTGCCAAGCTCGCGCTAGTATTGGAAAGCCTCGAAATAGAATGCGCGGTCGCATTCTACTACTAACCAAATTAGCGAAGTTGGATATTTTTGTTTTGCAGTGGTTCGCATCGTATCAAGAAGTTATCACTAAGATGGACATGAAGACTTGGCTTTAAACATCGGAGGGGGAATGAGAAGACCTTTCCGATTAACTTTCATTGATGGCTCGAGATGTTTTGAACATTCAACCGCTGCCAATCGCCTGAAAGCGCTTTTTCTCGCAGTATATATCAAATAGGAGACCATGCATACTCATTAGCCGGAGACAATGGAAATTGCAAAGATTATTCGTAGATTGATACGAAAGGAAAGTGAGAAGGTGCGGCCAACCTGAGATCAACGAAGAAGATGATGAAAACTACAACGTAAATCTTAACCGAAGGTAGTGGAAGCGACGTGGATCAATTTGACCAACAAATACCAATTCCAACCTGAGAACCACATGAAATCATCAAGCAATTAGAACAGGTTTTTTTTAGAATGTAATTTTTTAATTGTAATTTTATTATGTAATTTGTAACTTTTGGACAACACCACAAAGTTGCAAGTTAGATTTTAGACAATTGTATTTGTATTACAAAAAATCATATGTCTATTAAATAATATAAGAGGCACAAAAACAAAATTTTGAGATGTTTTTATTACACTATCTTATTTTTTGTTTATTGAGTTTTTTTATACATATGTTATTTAAAAAATAAAAAAAAATGAAACCCGCCAGATCCCTCCCCGAGCCCGACTCGACTGAGTTCGCTTCGACCGATTCGATGGGATCGGGATCTGACGACTTGCTCCAATCTCCGCTGCATCTGACCCCGCCAAAGCCCGGCCGACTCGACCTCGACCCCCGCCAGTATTCGAGTCTGCCCATCGCCACCCTTCTTCAAATCAGATCCTAAGAGGTCTATTACCATCTACACCTAACCCATACAGTATCATACTTATTAAACTAGAAAACACACATAATATCATTAATGTAAACTGCATAACCTAGACAGAAGATACCACACTTCAAATTAACAGTCATGAATTAAATTGATAGCAAACATATCACAAAAAATGCAGAAAGTAAAATATGAGAGGAATTTGGGCTTACAGAACTTCTTCCGGAAGCGAACCGAAGCGTGTTTCGAATCGTCAAATCTGCTCAGAGAAGTTGTTTTGGAATACTGATTTTTGTCGATTTTGGAATGTTTATTTTTCAGGTTTCGGAATGTTGGTTTTGGAATTTGGGTTCGGTTTCTGACCCGACTCGAAGTGACCAGATCCGGATTGCGACCCGACCCGGAAATAAAAAAAAATCTTGAGGATTGAAACTAGTAATTTGGATTGCAATTTAAGAACCAAAAGAGGAATACTCTCGGATTGAAAAATTAAGAACTAAAAAAAAGTATTTTCGAATTTTAGTTATGGAAACCAAAGAGGAATGTTTTGAATCAGAAATTTGGGGATCAAATCGACCCGAATGCTTTTCTTTTCGGACAAAAACAGACCTCAAAAACCAACCCTCGATTTCTTATTTTCGGACCCAAAAAAATGACCTTTTGTTTGTATTTTCGGACCCGAAAAAGAACTCCCCTCCCAAAATCCCCCTAAAAGTGAAGAATGAGAGGGGTTTTTATAGATGGACTCCCCCTAACGTTCACCCCGTACAATCGAGTTTGAAATTTGAATTAAAGGCAAATATCTCTGATTTTTGGAAGCGGAATTTGAGGGATACGGTATGGGGTGGTGTCGGGTGCGACGTAGGTGGTGTCAGGGGTATGGGGAGGTGCGGCGTAGGTGTGTCGGCCAATTTTTTGGGAAGCAGGGCATGGGGTGGGGGGGTGGGTCATTTGGGGGAATAGGGTGAGGGCTTTTGTTTGGTTTTCTAGGGTTGTGGGGGAAATAAAATGGGAGATGGGTTTGTACGGATGGGCTTTCGGGTGGGCCGATTCGGGTTGGCCGTTTAATGGGGTTTCAGGTGGGCAGCGGGTGAGGTGAATTGGGTTGTTCGGTTGGGCTTGGGCGAAATGGGTGTGTAGGATTTTAGGGTTATTTGGTTTGAGGGGTAAAGGGAAATAAGGGGAAATGGGTATTGGGCTTCGGATTTGGCCGAATGGGCTGGTCCGGTTAGGCTTGGTAAAGAGGTTTCGGTTGGGCCGAAAATAAAGAGGGGCAGTTGAATTGTTTTGGGTTGAGTAGACATTATTTTAGGTTGGGAAATAAAATGGGTTATGGATCTAAAAATACAAAAGGGGTTTAATATTAAAAATGCTTTGAATAAAAAAAATGTAAATTATTTAGAATATAATATAAGATGTGATAATAATAAAATATAATATTTGTGAAATGCTTAATGCTTAATAAAAAATAAAGGAATACGATGTCGTTTTTGCTAAAATAAAATAATATAGAATATTACAATAGAAACTACGATCATGATTTAAAAAAGGCAAATAGTTGTAGAAATACGAATAAATAATAATAATAATAATAATAATAATAACATTGAGAAAATATTTAAAATTGCAAATAAATCGAAAAAGATAGGACAAAATTGGGTGTCAACAATGGTAATACACTACTAATTATATTACAACATTAACTAAACTAGGATACTAAATATTTACCATAAATTACATTGACTAAACAGCCAATTAACAGCCACTTTCGAGAGTCTTAATAGGAGAAAATTCGAGACCAAATATACACAATATACACATGTATATTGTGTGTATATTGTGTATATTTAACACCCCCCGCAGTCATAGCGGGCGATCTTCGAACGCTGAGACTGTCCCTAAAATCTTCAAAAAGGATCGAGGGAAGACTCTTTGTAAAGATGTCTGCAATATGATATCTTGACGGGATATGACAGACGCGTACCTGACCCCGAGCAACCTTTTCACGGACAAAGTGAATGTCCATCTCGATATGTTTAGTGAGTTGGTGCTGAATCGGATTACCAGAAAGGTAAATGGCACTAATATTATCACAATAAACCAATGTTGCCTTTTGAATTGGACAATGAAGCTCTAAAAGCAAATTACGTAACCAACATGATTCTGAGACCACATTGGCTACCCCTCGATATTCAGCCTCGGCACTTGAGCGGGATAGAGCCGCCTGACGCTTCGCAGATCAGGAGACCAAGTTGTTGCCAAGGAACATACAATAGCCAAACGTAGACTGTCTGGTGTCTGGACACCCACCCCAATCAGCATCTGTGTATGAGATAAGTGTGGATGTCGATGAACGATACAAATGCAAACCATAGTCCACTGTACCCTGAATATACCGAATGATGCGTTTGAGTGCATTCATGTGCTCAATTCTGGGATCATGCATGAATAAACACACCTGCTGGACAACATACGTAATATCCGGTCTAGTAAAGGTAAGATGTTGAAGGGCCCCTGCAAGACTGCGATAGCGGGTCGGATCCTCGTAAGGGACGCCAGCCGTGGCACCAAGCTTGGGCTTAGTATCAACTTGAGTGGAAGTGGACTTACATGATGACATCCCAGCCCTCTCGATGATCTCAGCTGCATACTTCCGTTGAGACAAGAATAGTCCATCGGAATGACGAGTGATGGCAATCCCAAAAAAATAACTCAAGACACCTAAGTCTTTCATAGAAAACTCAGAGCTGAGCATGGTAATGATAGACTGGCGTAAGGCATCGGAAGATGCAATCATAATGATATCATCCACATATAACAGAATGTAGGCCAATGATGAACCACGACGGTAGATGAACAAGGAATTATCTGACCTGCTGTGAGTGAACCCAATAGTCGAAACATAGTCAGCAAACCTTGTATACCAGGCCCTGGGAGACTGCTTCAGACCATATAAAGACTTCTTCAATAAACATACATGATGAGGATGTTTGGGATCCCTGAATCCCAAAGGCTGATGCATATAGACTGTCTCCTTGAGATCACCATGTAGGAAATCATTGTTGACATCTAACTGATGAATAAACCATGCTTTCGAAAGAGCCAAGCTTAGCACAGTGTGGATGGTAGCCGGCTTGACCACCGGACTGAACGTCTCACCACAATCTATACCAACCTGCTGAGTCTTACCATCACCCACAAGCCGAGCCTTATGTCGTGCAAATGAACCATCTGAATTTTCATTGTGAGCAAATATCCACATAGACCTGATAATATTAATACTAGATGGACGGGGTACCAACTCCCACGTCTTATTATGAATAAGAACATTATATTCATTGGTCATATCAATTTTACAATTCGGGCCGTTTAAGGCAGACACAGGATTATTGGGCAATGAGGATTTAGAGACATTAGAATGTAAATTAAAATGTCTTTTTGGTGTAAAACCCCCCTGTTGACTACGAGTGACAGGTCTATGACTCGAGGAAGAATTGAGTGGATGTCGAGAATTTCTTTGGGTTCGGACGGAATGACCCGGCGGTGGGCTCGCCGCCCAACTCGAAGCGATCAATGGCGGAAAATGACCTGCTAGCCCAACTCGGGAAGCAGTACCAGTGGCGGAAACAGAAACTGGACTAGTTCCAGTATTGGGCACGACTGGCCCAATTGCTGAAACTGGCCCAGTGACAAAACTGGGCAGAGAGGACTGTGACGGGCCAGTGGGACCAGTGGACCCGTTAGAGAATTTTGGGTGCGGGAGATGTCCGAAAAATGCCAAATAATATACGGGGATATTTGGTCATCCAAAAAATTATACGAACTAGGCAAGGGAGAATGACTTTTAGCAAATGGAAATTGGGATTCATCAAAAGTTACATGGCGATTAATGATGATTTTATTGGAGGATAAATCAAAGCATTTGTAGCCACGATGATTAGATGGAAAACCCAAAAACACACACGGAGTAGACCGGGCCTGAAGTTTATTAATTGTGGTGGATGGAAATAACGGATAACATAAACACCCAAAAACCCGAAGATGAGAATAATGAGTTTTATTATATAAAATTTGAAGGGGGGAAGAATATGTCAGACCTTTGGAAGGAATTATGTTAAGGAGATATGTAGCAATTTGAAGAGCATGATGCCAAAAATATGGGGGGTACGAAAGCATGAATCAATAGGGTGCGGGTAATATTATTTATGGAACGAATTTTACGTTCGGCTTTCCCATTTTGTGAAGATGTATGAGGACAAGAGAAACAGAAATTTATCCCATTAGTAGCACAGAATTCCCAAAACACCCCATTGTCATACTCCTTTCCATTATCACACTGAATATTTTTTATTACACGGTCGAATTGGATTCTGATGAATGCTCTAAATTTTAGGAAGATGGAAAAAACTTGAGATTTCTTCACTATTGGAAACGTCCATCGAAATTTAGAATAATCATCCAAAAAGAGAACATAATATCTATGACTCATAGAACTAGGAACATGAGACGTCCATAAGTCGCTATGAATAATATCAAATGACATTAACGTATGAGATTTTGAGTCTACAAACGACAACTTAACAATTTTTTTAAAGAACAAGATTGACAAATTGGAGTACGACTCAGACCCTTACATGAAATAAAACTATTTTTATCTAAAGATGACAAAATAGAGGACCCCAGATGACCAAAATGAGCATGCCACAAGAAAGGAGAGATGGCTGCAAAAGCTGATGGCAGGGCTTGACTCGATGGACCGGGATCGGGTGTGATAGGATAAAGATCTCCTCTACTATCACACCTCATGAGAGGACTCCCTGTCTTGAAATCCTTCACAGAGAAACCAAATAGATCAAATTCAATAGAAATATAATTGTCAGTAGTGAATTTACGGACATAGACTAAGTTTTTAATCAATTTGGGGGCGTGTAGTGTATTTTTCAAGATAAGAGGGGGGGGGGTGAGGGGGAGAAAATATTTTATGACCATAACCCCGAATTGGAACAGAATTACCATTACCAACAATTATACCGCAAGGGTTGCTCAAATTGGAATAAGGTGATAGAGTACCTGAATCGGATGTCATGTGGGTAGTGGCACCGGTGTCCATATACCAATTCGGGTCAGGTTGAGTCAAACCCAGTGTGTGCATCGCGGCCTCGATATCTGTCTGAGTGGGGTCTGCTGCATGGTGAGCTTGCGGAGGCCGAGGCCCAAGAATTCGGCACTGGCGTCTGGGCCATAGCTTCTGGGCTGGAATCGGGCGGTGGGCGATGGGCGTTAGGGCTTTGGAAAGCCCACCGCCGACGCCGGAAATTGTTGTGGAGGTGGGCCGTAGGGCCATCGCCCATCGGGTTCAAGCCCATGGCCCAGAGGCCCAAGGTCGAGACGGTGGGTCGCGGGCCCATCAGAACTGGATGGGGTCCACTGCCACTTTTTTGGCCACCGTGACTGCTGCCGGAGCCACCGCGATTTTTTCCATTAATTTTTCGGCCATTCTTGCTGCCCCCGTGAGATCAGTTTTGGTTCGAATTGTCACAAAAAATTTGAGGACTAGGGGATGAAGTCATCATGACCACATGACTAGCATTAGTAGCCGCCTTTTTAGCCAAACCGACTTCTTCAAAGGTAAGCATGGATCAGGCTTGATAGAACCTTGGAAGAGGATTACTTTGACGAATGAGAGTTCCAACGCCACTATAGGCTTCGGATATGCCAGCAACCATCTGTAAAACAAGACGATCTTCACTAACTGGCGCACCAACGTTGCGGAGTTGGTCCGCCAATTCCTTCAACCTTTTGCAATATGTTGAAACGTTCGGGAAATTTTCCATGTTGACGTGGGAAAAATCATGTTCAAGAGTAACAACTCTGAAATTTTGATTATCATGGAATATGTCACGCAGTCTATCCCATGCAGCCATCGCCGTAGCGTCTGGCTCAATAATCGTTTGCAATAGGTCGGTGGAGATAGTAGAATAAATCCACTGAAGGACGGTGGCATCAAGTGTTGTCCATAACTTAGGATCATCCTCGCGTTTATGCACCTCCGTATCATTCGGAGCCGCGGGGATTATGTGATGGATGACTTGATGCGAACGAGCGTGAATTTTGAACAACTCGGCCCACGTCGCGTATTGGACGTTTTCTATTTCAAGAATTAGAGGGATATGATTCTTGACGTTAGAAACAACAAGGGCTGGGTGAAACATGTTCTTTGACGTAGACATAACGAAAGAACAATAGGTGATAGAAGAATTTGGAAGAGAGATTTAGAGAGCGGAAGAATAAATGGCAAACCCGAGGGGGGGTTCGGTATTTGGCCGAGAAGCAAAATTTTTTTGAGAGAAATTTGTTTGTTTGACCTAGACTCTTGATACCGTGAAAGGAATACCCCCCTTGATTATTTTCATTAATTGAAAGGCTATATATACAAGTTATATATTTCCATAATATGAGAATCCTATTCCTATTCTATTCCTAAAACCTTATTCTATACATTTATGGTAATACACTACTAATTATATTACAACATTACCTAAACTAGGATACTAAATATTTATCATAAATTACATTGACTAAACATCCAATTAACAACCATTTCCGAGAGTCTTAATAGGAGAAAATCTGAGACCAAATATACACAATATACATGTGTATATTTAACACATGTTCTTGAGAGAGCTAGTCGCTGGACCTAATCCTCATATATTCTCCGGGGGTGGTTGGGATTTGGTGTGGTGGATGGTTGGGTGGTGGTGGATTGGTGGAGGGGGTGGGGTGGGGGGCAGTTCGAGGGTAGGAAGGAGACAATTAATACGAATTGCTATTTGTGAGACTTGTTTTTCTTACTTATATTAGAGAAGTCATGAACATATTTTTCTAAAGAGAATATTTTTAAAATTTTCGACCAACCGACTAAGAGAAAATTGAAAAAAAAATTCCCTCCAAACAAAACACACCCTATATGATGTATGTTTTTTTATGATTCTAGGCTACTGTTTTGACTAAATAAAAGCATGAAAATGAACCCATTTTTAAGTTGATGTCATAGTTTGGACCGAAGGTATTAAAATGGGTGTTGGTGAGGTTACACACTCGGACTATTTGGTAAATTTAATTTGAGTTACACCATATTTTTTTTTTAAAAAGTTGTATGTTACGATGTTACTTCATGTATCATGTAGTTTGGAACTTTAAGTTGAATTTTCTTTTTCTTCGTTGATAAAATAATACTGATAATAAGAGGTATGTTGGTTTGATCTCAAGCACGGCAATTTTTTTGGCCCTAAACAAATATTAAGGCCTAATTAATTTAATTGTGGAAAAAGCGAGTGAGATATAAATTTATTTTAAATTCTGTTGTCGAATTAAAAAAAGAAAAAAAGCGAAAAGAACATTTATGAAGGAGCCAGATGGGTTGCGAATGACTTCAAAACTTGTTGCCAAAAGAGATGCTTGAAACAGAGTTTGTTAGGTTAGGTTATGACCCAATCAAAAGAATTTATAAGTTAGTTAATTAATTTAGTGATAATTAACGATGAAGTTAAAAAGAGTTGATATCGATAAATCATTTAAATAAAATTCAATTACCATATTCAAAGCCGATTTTTGGTGGGATGGATAGACTTAAGTACACTATATGCTTGTCTAGGCGTGGGGAATTGAGAAACAATCCATAAATGATTCAAAAGACGCGAGATACAAAATTAAAGTAGTACAGTTGGAAAGCACTGCTATCAGTACACCACATAATAAAATGAGACAATTTTGGATAATTTTAAAACAAATCAAAGAGGTGGAAAATAAGAATTCTTAGGCTCATAAGCATAATGTATCCTAAAAATTAATTTAAATTAGATATAAATTGATAAAACGATCTTGCTAGAATCACAGGACTCGGGGTGCCTCACACCTTCCCTCCCGTCAACAAAATTCTTACATGAATTTCTAGTTTGCAGACCAAATAAATAAAGAGTCAAAACTTTCTTTTTGATTAGGAATTCAATAAGTGATTTAGAACACCAAAACTCAAATGTAATAAATATTAATCCCTTTTCAAAACATTACTTGAATTTGGAAAATCTTTAAAAGGGCTGTGACATTTTCTATTCGATTTGAATTGGTTTATGGGTTTCAAATAGTTTTTGTCCCTCTCTGAAAGTATGAATGTCCTAGAGACAATTATTATTAGGGACAAATGTACTTGTACACATTCGTATTATTAATAAGATTAATATTTATGGCATTTGTGATTATTGAATTATTATTTGATTGTTTGTAATTACTCATTAATGTGCATCCCTTGAGCTTACATTGTCATTAATAGAGTGAGATATTGATGACAGAGCGTAACTCTAAAATAGCCTCGACAAATGATCATCGAGAATGGGATATCGATGATATGTTATAGGTCGACATGTGGTCTGCATCACATTCTTAGAAAATGTAGTATGTCTCACCTGCTACTAGTAATAGTTACTAGTGATGGACACATGGATACTTTTGAAAAGTATTGGTATACCCTACTGATAAACTATTTGTTAGACAAGTCTAGAGTGTTATCAGCGTGCGGGATATAAAGGTCCTTTGACTTGAGGTCAATACACACCTTGTTTACAGAGTAATGTACTTTGACCCTGTCCTAAGGTTAAACTCATTATAGGATAAGACATGACTTGTGCTGGGTACATTATGATGTAAATTAAAGTGGTAATTGAGTCAAGGATAGGATTCATTCCTCGATTGGATATTCTAGAGAGTACTCAACTTCTCAGTGATATTAGGTCGACCAAGTCATTGGCCAATGCAAGAGACATATTTAGAATATGGTCTAGTTGTCGACTAATATAGATGAGATAAAGTGATCAAGCCAATTGGATAGACACATGGCAAATCCTAAGCTTGACCGAGTGTGTTAGCCAATGAAAGAAATTTATCATCTCACGTAAATGTTATGTTTGCTGGATTCATGTAAACGTACTTCATATATTGAGTTCGTCGTACGGCGCAGTCTAGGAATTCTGTATGGACCTTAATTGGATTAGTGTCGATATATGAAGGCATATAGGGTCACACTATGTCAATTGTCTCTTCGATTTAAGGGTGTATTGAGAAAGTATTAAATATTCAATTTGGGATCGAGATATTTAAATTGATAATAACTATGAGATAATTTTATTAGATGAAAATTATTTAATTAAATTAAAATTAGATTTTGGATTTAATATGCTGAATATATATATATTAAATGAAAATGGGAAATGAAATTTTACGTAAGGCGCCGCGACGCCTGCTAGGCTGCGCCGCGGCGCCGATCCGACAGTAGGCCCAGTTAGACTGGCCCACTACACCTCATTTTTTGAGTCAGGCTTAGAGCCCAACCCTAATATGATTTGTGACCTAATTTTAACTATAAATACAACACTCTCATTATTAATTAATACACACCAATTCTATAAACTAATTCTAGACTTAGAGTCTAGGACGAAACTCTCTCAAACCTCTGCCAAGATTTCATGGCTTTCTTGACAGAGGAATACACCATAGCATAATGCTTGCAGTCGAAAGGACAGTCGCGTGTAATCCCTAAGTAAAAACTCCAGATTTATTAACCTGTAAGTGTTCATGTTTTTTATTGTCATATAACCATATCAGAAGAAATTGTTGGGGTAAGTAAAAATAAAATTTTAAACTTCCGTTGTGCCTTACTTATGTATTTTGAACCCAACAAAACCCTACACTCTCTTCCCTTATCACGATGTTAAACACATCCTATAAATTGTGTTAAGTTTACCAGTTAGTAATCAATAGGATAAATTCCATCTTTGTGATTCTTCTCTAGTATAAATTGATTCCGTTAAATTAGCTATCTTTTGTACATTATCAATGATTTCTACTTTGAGGAGATAAGATGATTATTTGCAATAAATTTTTAAAGTACATAAAATAAACTGTGATCACCAAAATAAAAGAAAAGTAATTTTATTAATCAATAATGAGTACGATTCTATTTGTTCGCTTGATTCTTCCGGTATTTCTTTTGAAAGACTATTTTTGATGTGTTAGTCCCTTTGTGAATATCTCATAAGCTTATGCCTTTTTGAGATGCTCTTCAAGAAAAGATGTATCTCTTTATATAGGCGTGAGCTATGATTTAGGGTAGAGTACCATGAAACAAACCCTTGATGCACTTTAGGACTTGAAGACCATGGATTAAGCTTGTCTTGTAGATGCCCGACTTAAATCCAGTAAATTTTGATGTCTACAATAATATATTGAGTTGTTACGTATTCATGACCTTGACACAAATCGACGTGTTAGAAATTCCATAGAAATTACTTTGTCTCAGTACAATTTAACTTAGAATGTCAAAAATTACGTGGCAAAACATTTAGTTATTATATTTATTTTACCATACAGCAGAAGTCAATCATTAAATATTTTTGCAATTGGGAACACATCGTTAATGAAACGGGTGAAAAATATTTCAAATAAATCCTAACTAATTTCTTGAACAACTACATCAAGATGATGAAGTGTACCACAGAAGAGTGCTCAATTGGAAAAGCAAGATTTAATTTCGAGAAAAATATCACCAAAACAGAAAGATATAAAGTTTAGCTATATGTCATTTGTACATATACATAAAGTTTGGACTCACAGCATCCAATTCTGTAGAACTGGCATAAAAAAGGTAACGAGTTGCTTCTAATTTTTGTTTTATTTTTTATTGTCAAAACACTAGAGTTAAAATTAAAATTGTTTATTAAAGCTCAAAATGAGACAAACAGAAAATCAAAGCTTTGGAAGGGATTAGGAAAGGGACATAATTAAGTAGTGATAATTTGACTGGTTACCATTACGAGAGTTTGGACATGTAATATTGCAAAAACTAGCGTAGAAGCAACATAAAGAAAACAATAGAGGCGCGGATATACGTAAGTTTCTTGTTTCGTACTATGTTGTATTCTTTCTGTCCTAAAATACTTGTCACATTACGCTTCTCAAGAGTTAAACTATGTCAACGTTGACCAACATTTTGAGCTATATTATTTTTATCATATTAATATGAGAAGAATTGCAATTTATAGTACTTTTCATGTAGTTTTCAAATATCTAAATTTTAATTTTAAAATATTGAATATATAATCTAATTTAACTTTGAAATTTAGTCAAATTGACTTTTAAAAAGAAAAACATGACAAGTATTTTGATACGGGTGGAGTATTTGTTTGAAATCCACGAATATATTCTAATTTGAAGCTATTAATTTCATATATATAATGGCCAATGGCAGAGTCAGGAATTCAAGTAAGGAGATTTTAAAAAGAGTTCTTACGCAAAAGGGACTCAACAAATTATATATATGCAAAAGAAAAAAATATATTTTTACTCTATTTACATTGTATAATTTTTCAACGACCTAGTTCAATAGACCCTTCTTGTACCTAGGGATGACAGGTGGGTATAATTTTGAGGATCCCGCACCGCACCCGCCTCAACTGGGGCGGGTATGAGTATAACTTTGGCGGGTAGTAGGCGGGTATGGGTATTAAAAATGTACCCGTCACGGGTAGGCGGGTAGGTGGTGGATTTGCAGTCATACCCGCCTCCCCCGCCCCGCATCCAACCGCCTACCCTCCCGCCTACCCGCCCGCCTTATACCCACCCCAAGCCCAAAATATTAGCAGCCCATAAGTCGTGCCTTCAGTCCATAAGTCACAACAAGTCTCTCATTCTCCAACAAAACTCAAAACCCTACGCCTCTTCAGTCCTTCACGCCTCCATCTCTCTCGTTCCCCTTCACGCTGTCTCTTCTCCCTCTCTCATTCTCGACGTCTCTGCCTTTTTCTTTAAAGGAAAAATCACAAACTTTTTTCACGAACCACCTCGACGTCTCTGCCTTTTTCTTTAAAGGAGATGCTGATCGGGAAATATTTTGGGAAATATTGATGTCTTTGCTTTGTACTTTGGGGTTGTCTTGGTGAGGTCAATTTCTGTGCATTTGTTAAGTTTTACCTATTGGGTTTGTGGGGTTCAATTGAAAAAGTTGAAAAACTTTAGCTTATATAGCTGAAATAATATATGGGTTTTGTCTACATTTGTAATATATAGCTATTTGGGTGGATAATTTTTGGGTTTTCTTGGAAATTTTGTTTTCTTGATTCTTTGATGTGTAAGAGGGAAGATGTGAAAAAATGGGAAATTTTGATGGTGAAAAAATTCGGAATTCTCCTCCCTCTCTCCCAAAGAAAATGAGACTGTGACAGTATTGATTCTTGACTCAAATTTTTGGGATAATTTTTTAAATTTGAATTTTTGGTATCATGTTGATCACTAATTGATCACAAATGAATTGATTATAAAATATGGCAGGCGGGTACAGGCGGATATTGGCAGGTGACGGATATCCACTTGGATGGTGGAGCGGGTGTGGATTTAGGAATATACCCGCCTAGGCGGATATGGATGTTGAAAATTGTACCCGCCACGGGTGACGGGTAGATGGCGGGAATAAAATTTTCTGGCTGGTACGAATGCGAAGGAGGGGTACCCGCACCCGCCCCGCCCAATTGCCATCCCTACTTGTACCCCCAGGTAATGGCAAGCAATGTGCCAATGTCTGAAAGACGACATTAATAAAAGCCAATGGGGAGCTAGGTCAGCAATTTATAACTAAATTGAGTAATATAGGACAAACATTTTTCATAAGAATGAAATTGCCTGCGAATTTTGAGCTAAACAAAACCCATATTGAGGTCGTTGCTTCCCACTTTTTCTTATCCCATCACTGCATTTACTTCAATTTTGCTTTAGTTTGTTATAATTAGTTAGCACATACCTTCAAGCACTTAATTACTTGCGCAATCATTCCATAAGACGAGTCATGAGTTTTTATATTTAGTATCACACTTTTTACAATCCCAATTAAATGTCTGCCATATTTTAGAGGTTCTATTGTAATAATCTTAAATATAATACGATAATGCTAAAATATTTATATCGTTGATGCATGTATGTATATAAATTAAATGCTTTTTCAGAATACTTGTTCAACAACTGTACTTTTTACATTTCTCTTCTCTGAGTAAAAATATACCGGAAACGAAGACTATTTGATCAAATATGTTGCAAATATAGAGAGAACTGAAATCAATCATCGAGTCAGTCAACGCCATATAAATCAAGGACTTGTTCGAACATATGAGAATGAGCTCCCAGACCCGCTTGATCTGCACCGAATAACAGATCATTCCGGGAAGGTTCAAACAACAACGAGATAATTTCGAGATATTCAGGATTTCATTTAATCTCACTTAATACCCATGATCTCATCCACATGACAGATGAAACGTGCAAGAATCATGGAAGCAGTTATCACCGGCATATCCTTTAAATTCCCTCACTCCCCCGCTATTGTAATTATCTGAATTCACCTGAATACACATGTTATTATATTTGATTTGAATTAATTACATTATTTTTTTATTTCATTCTGATTGACCTAATAAGTAAATTTTGAGGAATTTCATATCTTAAATAACACCTCGGAAGTCTAATACCTGAACTATATTTCACTTGGCAAAAAGACAAATCTGATGTTGTATAGTTTTTGAATGAGAACAGATTGTGGAAAAGAAAAGGAAAAAAACAGTTTGTTATGATTCTCACACATCTTACTCGTTCGAAAATTGATTCAGGCACTCAATTTATGATCAATTAGATACAAAGTTCACAAGTGGAATATCTCTAGTGTAACAGACATTATCAAATAGAATATATATAATTAGGATACTCTCCCCAATCATTAATTAGGAAGCTGTTAGAGGTATCTGTTAAATATATTCAATATACATAAGATATACACGTTATACACGTGTATATCCTATGTATATTGGGATGCTCTCGATTAGGATGATGTCCTCGGTTTTGGTCTCCTTATTGTACATGGTTTTGTATAGTTATAGTGTACCTTAATTAGTCTTGTACTCTTACCATAATTGTATAGTTAGTCTCCAAATAGAATAAGGATTTAGGAGTAGAATATGAATAAAATTCTCCTATTATGGAAATATGTAAATTGTATATATAGTCTTTCAATTAATGAAAATAATCAAGGGGTTATTTCTTTCATGGTATCAGAAGTCTAGGTTACTTTTTTTCTCCACAAAATTCCGTCCAACTTCTCTCGGTTTTCGAGCCTTCCCTTCCCTCGGTTTCCGTGCCAGGCAGTGTTTCTTTTTCTTCCCAAAATTTTCTTTCAAATTCCTCAATCACATATTGTTCTATCAATATGTCAACATCACAGAACACGTTTCATCCTGCCCTTACAGTTTCTAACATCAAGAATAACATCCCTCTTGTTCTTGAAATAGAAAACGTCCAATATGCGACGTGGGCCGAACTGTTCAAAATTCACGCACGCTCGCATCAAGTCATCCATCACATAATCCCTGCGGCTCCTGAGGATACATAGGTGCCAAGACGCGAGTATGATCCTAAGTTGTGGACGACTCTTGATGCCACCGTCCTTCAGTGGATATATTCCACAATTTCTACCGACCTTTTGCAAACGATTATTGAACCCAAC
Organism: Anisodus acutangulus; assembly: GCA_029783415.1. Classification (NCBI taxonomy): domain Eukaryota; kingdom Viridiplantae; phylum Streptophyta; class Magnoliopsida; order Solanales; family Solanaceae; genus Anisodus; species Anisodus acutangulus. The sequence goes on along the minus strand of CM056502.1, from coordinate 12,733,008 downwards.
GCCATTGCGCAGGCGACTTGGGATAGACTGCGTGATATATTCCAAGATAATCAAAATTCTAGAGTTGTTACTCTTGAGCAGGATTTCTCTTATGTCCATATGGGAGATTTCCCTAACGTTTCGGCATATTGCAAAAAATTGAAGAAATTGGCTGACCAACTTCGCAATGTTGGTGTGCCGGTTTCAAATGATCGTTTTGTCCTCCAAATGGTTTCAGGCCTCTCCGAGGCCTATAGTGGTGTTGGCAAGTTTCTTCGTCAAAGAAATCCTCTTCCGCAATTTTATCAAACTCGTTCTATGCTTACACTCGAAGAAGCGGGCATGACTAAAAAGGCGGCCATGTGGTTATGATGACCGAATCCACTGTTCATCCTCCCGGTTCCAACAACTCGGGCCAAAACCGCAACAACGGTGATGGCAAAAAGGGAGGAAATAAGAAAAATAATGGCAAAAATCGCAACGGCAATAATGGCGGCAGCCGGAATAGTGGTGGTGGCGGTGGTGCCTCTCGAGGCAGTCATCAACATTTTTGGGCCCCGCAGTGGGCCCCACAGTTTGGCCCAAACAATGGTAGCTCAATGATGCGACCACCTTTGGCGATGGCCGCCAGCGGCAGAGGGTCAACACGCAGCGATGGCCCGATTTCAGATCTTGTCTCGTGCGAGGCGACAGCGGTACTTGGACCTCGGCCCATCACGCAGTGGCCCCCACTTCTACCAACAGGCTTCTAGGGATTAGTAAAGATAAGATGACTCTGATCTTTCCTTCTATGGAGCCGGATGCGAGCTTCTCGCCTACTGATCTTACTAAAAAAGAGTCAATGGGAGCGGACACATCAATAGCAGCAGACGCAAATGAAGAAATCCTTGCTCTTCGGGCTAAGATGTTGACTTTGCCGTGGAAAGAGTAATGAGAGGAAATCGAAGCCGCAATGCACATGCTTGGATTAAATCCTCCGGACCCAAATTGGTATATGGACACCAGTGCCACTACCCACATGACATCCGATTCAGGTACGCTCTCGACTTATTCCAATTTGATCAACCCTTGTGGCATAATTGTTGGTAATGGTAATTCTATTCCAATTCGTGGTTATGGTCATAAAACTTTGTCTCCCCTCCATCCACCCATTATCTTTAAAAATATCCTACATGCCCCCAAATTGATTAAAAACTTAGTGTGTCAGTAAATTCACCACTGACAATTCCGTTTCTATTGAATTTGATCCATTTGGTTTCTCTGTGAAGGATTTCAAGACGGGGAGTCCTCTCATGAGGTGTGATAGTAGGGGAGATCTTTATCCTATCACGCCAAGTTCCGGTCTATCGAGTCAAGCCTTGCCGTCAGCATTTGCAGCCCTTGCTCCTTCCTTGTGGCATGCTCGTCTTGGTTATCCCGAGGCGTCTATTTTGTCTTCCTTAGTTCCAAATAATTTTATTTCAAGTAAGGGTATGCGTAGTACTTTGACTTGTCATTCTTGTTCTTTAGGAAAAAATATTAGGTTGCCATTTGTAGACTCTACTTCTCATACTTTAAAGCCATTTGATATTATTCATAGCGACTTATGGACATCTCATGTTCTTAGTTTTGTGGGTCATCGATATTATATTCTCCTTTTGGATGATTACTCTAAATTTTTATGGACTTTTCCGATAGGAAAAAAATCTCAAGTTTTTTCCATCTTCTTAAAATTTAGAGATTTCATTAGAACCCAATTCGAATGAGAAATAAAAAATATTCAATGTGATAATGACAAATAATATGACAACGGGCTATTCCTGGAATTTTATGCAACTAATGGGATCAATTTTCATTTTTCTTTCCCTCATACGTCTTCACAAAATGGGAAAGCCGAACGCAAAATTCGTACCATTAATAACATTATCCGCACTTTATTGATTCATGCTTCCGTACCCCCTTCTTTTTGGCATCATGCTCTACAAATAGCTACATATCTTCTAAACGTTCTTCCTTTCAAAGGTTTGACATATTCATCCCCCCTTCATATTTTATATAGTAAGATTCCTTCGTATTCACATCTTAGGGTCTTTGGGTGCTTATGTTATCCGTTATTTTCATCCACCACAATTAACAAACTTCAGGCCCGGTCTACTCCGTGTTTTTTGGGGTTTCCGTCTAATCATCGTGGTTACAAATATTTTGATTTGTCATCTAATAAAATCATCATTAGTCGCCATGTAATTTTTTATGAAACTCAATTCCCATTTGCTAAGGTTAGTAATCCCGTGCCTAGTTCGTATAATTTTTTGGATGATGGCATATCCCCGTATCTTATTCACCATTTTTGGACGTATCCCGCACTTCATTCCGCCACGCCCATCGCCTGCCGGGTTCTCGATAACATCACAGTCCAACAACGTAGGTCCATCAACTGGGCCGCCTCCCGGCCGATTCGGCCCATTTCTTTATACGCGTAATCCGGTCCCAACATCTACCATCGTTTCGATTACGAATTGGGCAGGGCCATCGTCACTGTGGCCACCCGTCCCCACGTCCAGAAAATTTCCAAAATCCGTCCCCTTCTTCCCCGAGTCATCGATCGGTCACTCGTAGTCAACAAGGTATTTTTAAACCAAAAAGATATTTTAACTTAAATTCTAATGTTCTTAAATCACCCTCACCCCGTAATCCTATGTCTGCATTAAATGACCCGAATTGGAAAATTGTTATGAACGATGAATATAATGCTCTTATTGATAATAAGACGTGGGAGTTGGTGCCCCGTCCATCTGGTATTAATATTATTAGGTCTATGTGGATTTTTGCTTATAAAGAAAATTCCGATAGTTTATTTTCCCGACATAAGGCGCGGCTTGTGGGTGATGGTAAGACTCAACAGGTTGGTGTGGATTGTGGTGAGACATTTAGTCTGGTGGTCAAGCCGACTACTATTCGCACTGTGCTTAGCTTGGCTCTTCCGAAAGCATGGCCTATATTAGTTAGATGTCAAGAATGCTTTCCTACATGGTGATCTCAAGGAAATAGTCTATATGCATCAGCCTTTGGGATTTAGGGATCCCAAAGATCCTCATCATGTCTGTTTGTTGAAGAAGTTCTTATATGGGATTAAGCAGTCTCCACGGGCCTGGTATATACGGTTTGCCGACTATATTTCGACTATTGGGTTCACTCACAGCAGGTCGGATAATTCCTTGTTCATCTACCGTCGTGGTTCTTCCTTGGCCTATATTATGTTATATGTGAATGATATTATCTTGACTGCCTCTTCCGATGCATTACACCGGTCTATCATGACAATGCTCAGTTCTGAGTTTGCTATGAAAGACTTGGGGCCTTTGAGTTATTTTTTGGGGATTGGTGTCACTCGTCATGCATGTAGGTTATTCTTATCTCAACGGAAGTATGCAGCTGAGATTATTGAGAGGGCTGGGATGTCATCCCGTAACTCCACTTCCACTCCAGTTGATACTAAGCCCAAGCTTAGTGTTGTGGCCGGCGCACCATACGACGATCCGACTCGATATCGCAGTCTTGCAGGGGCCCTTCAGTATCTTAGATTCACGAGACCTGATATTACATATGTTGTACAACATGTGTGTTTATTTATGCATGATCCCAGAGTTGAGCACATGAATGCGCTCAAACGTATCATTCGGTATATTCAGGGTACACTTGACTATGGCTTACAGTTATATCCTTCGTCGACGTCTACACTTGTCTCGTATACAGATGCTGATTGGGGGGGGGGGCTGTCTAGATACCAGACGGTCTACGTCTGGCTATTGTATGTTTCTTGGCAACAACTTGGTCTCCTGGTCTGCGAAACGTCAGTCAACTCTGTCCCGCTCAAGTGCCGAGGCTGAGTATCGAGGGGTAGCTAATGTGGTTTCTGAATCATGTTGGTTACGTAATTTGCTGTTAGAACTTTATTGTCTAATTCAGAAAGCGGCCTTGGTTTATTGTGATAGTATTAGTGTCATCTATTTGTCAGGTAATCCGGTTCAGCACCAACGCACTAAACATATCGAGATGGACATTCATTTTGTTCGCGAAAAGGTTGCTCGTGGTCAAGTATGCGTCTGTCATGTCCCTTCCAGGTATCAAATTGCAGACATCTTTACAAAGAGTCTTCCCTCGGTCTTTTTGAAGATTTTCGAGACAGTCTCAGTGTCCGAAGACCGCCCGCTATGACTGCGGGTGTGTGTTAAATATACTCAATATACATAAGATATACACGTGTATATCTCTCGGTTAGGATGATGCCCTCGGTTTTGGTCTCCTTATTGTACATGTTTTGTATAGTTGTAGTGTACCTTAATTAGTCTTGTACTCTTACCATAATTGTATAGTTAGTCTCCAAATAGAATAAGGATTTAAGAGTAGAATAGGAATATGATTCTCCTATTATGAAAATATGTAAATTGTATATATAGTCTTTCAATTAATGAAAATAATTAAGGAATTATTTCTTTCAGTATCTTCCAATTTCGTTTTATTAAGTCCATTTATTCCAATACATTTTGTATTTAAATTTAGTTGCAATTAAATTATTTTACATTTACCGTTAACTTACTACAATTCTTCTTCTTTATTCAGATTTCGTTTCATTTCATTTTAAGTGTATAACTTTCCTATTTAGTTATTTTTAATAAACATACAATTTTATATTTAAACTTTTATTTCAACGTCCTCATTGTATCCATATAATGACAAGCTCTTATAGAAATAACATGAAACAAGTTTAAAATCCAAGATATTTTTGATATGTTACACCTCTATTTTAAGATCAAAACAATTCATTTTTTTAGCATTTTTAATTATGTGCCAAATCAATTACGTAGAACAAGTGACAATTCGAGAAGAACAAGAGTGTTGCATTGCATGGGAAAAAGCTTGTCAAAAAGCAAGAAGAAAAGGGAATCCTACGTGGTGCCACCTATAGTGTAAATTGTACACAAGTGAGATCAGTTATTTTTAATTTAAAAAAGAATTTAAGATTTATGCATTAATTGTGTAAATAATTATTCACATTATCACATCATTCAAATGATATTTATATGTAAGATTTGTTAAAGCAAGAGATTTAAATTTTTATAAAATAAGATACGTTAAATGAGTTGATGACGTAAATTGTAACGGAAGAAAAAAGTCACGTGCAAACTACAAATGTAAAGTTTGCACAACCCTCGCCATTCCTTCTCTCTTTTTTGTCTCTCTCATTCTCTCCTATTCTTTTTCACTTTCAATTTACTTCACGTAACTGACGTACCTACCTTGTCTCAACACTATTTTGTTTCTTTTGTTTCTGTTTTGCTTTTTGACAAGTGTTTCCCACAAGAATTTATAAGAGGTGTTACATAAAAAAAATCGCATGGTGATTGTTTTATAAGACAATGGAGTTATGTTTATATTATGTTAAAAACCCAATCAGCTACTATATATTTTATTAGAGAGATATCTTATTATGAAGGTTCATAAAATTCATAACCTACTCATTCCGCAGAGTTTAAGAAGAAAAAAACATTTAGAAGCTTCCGATCTAGTCTTAAATATGCATGTTATTTATGTGATTATAAAATCATGTCCTTCTCGCTTTATGTTCTTTAATCCATATTAACCCCTCCTATCTCTCTATAGTTGATTATCGGCATCATAATCCTTACCGATTTAGAACTCATCTCCTTGGCCATACTAGGATTTTATTTCGTTTATATTTACCGTGCCAAAGAAAGTGTTAAACATAATTTAAACAATAAGTCCTGAATATATATATATATATATATATATATATATAATACTAGCTAGCTAGAACCTAAATAACAAACTATATAGCTTGGTGAGAAAGGATATATCGTACATCAGTAGCATTCAGCAAAATTATGACATTCAGGAGAACTACCTACTTTAATTAACCCTCTAAATTGAATTACTATTATAATGTTCACATTTAAAACCACGTCTATTTTCAACATGATTTTTGGACAGCTCAAAGCCAAAGCTGGCAGTATTTTCAAGTAGCAAGCAATCTTTCTCAGCAATATCTCACTTTATTATTCCTATATAAACGTTGGCAAAACACTTTGTTTTTCCTCATGGTTTAAGGCTTTTCTCCATCTAGCTCTTGTATTCGTCACAAGTACACTCAAGAATGGCTTTCACTGCTTCTCAATTGGCCTTTGTTTTTGGCATTCTTGGTACTTAAATTCACTTTTCATTCCTCTAGCTATCCATTTCCAATTGTAATTCATCTCTTTAACTATTTTTATAATTTTTGCTTTGCTTTATTTCAGGAAATGTGGTGTCGTTCTTGGTGTACTTGGCCCCACTGTAAGAGTTTTTTTTTAATCTTTATTCTGAAGATTGTACTGAAGAGGGTCTTAATAATATTTTTATGTGCAACTTTTCTTAATTTTCAGGCCGACTTTCTATAGGATATATAAGAAAAAATCAACCGAAGGATTTCAATCCATACCTTATTCAGTTTCGTTGTTCAGTGCGATGCTTTATTTGTACTATGCTTATCTCAAGGAAAATGGGATTTTGCTCATAACCATTAACAGCTTCGGAACTGGCATAGAATTGATATATCTCACAATTTTTATGCTATATGCCACTAGAGAGTCGAAGGTACACAAATTTAGTATTTAAATGTGATGGGTTCAAGATATATTTTTACCGCCAAATTTATTACATTTTTGAAATTATGAATTTAAAATGAAATCTTTATTAATTTTTTTTTATCTTCTGGACGATTTGCAGATTTACACGACGAAGCTGCTGCTTCTGTTTAACATAGGATCATTTGCAGCAATCGTCGGGTTAACATATATAATCGCCAAACATCAATTGCGGCTGAGCATCGTCGGATGGATCTGTGCCGTCTTTTCTGTTAGTGTTTTCGCTGCTCCGTTAAGCATTATGGTACGTTTATTTGATGACAATATCATATGATAAATTGTTACACTTACTATTTTCTATATTCTTATGGTTCGGTTAACTGAAAATAAAATCAAATCGACTATATATAAATATCAGTTCGAAAATATATTACTTTACATTTTTCCTAACTCAAGAATTTCTTTCTTTCTGTAGAGACGCGTTATCCAAACACGGAGCGTTGAGTTCATGCCATTTCCTCTTTCTTTCTTCCTCACAATTTGTGCGGTCATGTGGTTTTTCTATGGTCTCTTGATAAAGGACATGTATATTGCAGTAAGTAACTTGCTTTATTTTTTAGATTTTTAATTTCAATTTTCATGGCCAATTATATGTAGTAAGTATCTATATTCTGAAGATTGTACTGAAGAGGGTCTCTTTATATGCTTACATATCTTTAATTTTTCTTGTTATTGGATGAACAGACGCCAAACATTCTAGGGTTTGCATTCGGAATAACACAGATGATATTGTACGCGATCTTCAGAAACAGAAAGCAACAAATCCTACCCGACATTGATTTGAATGATCTGAAAGAAGTGGCCATTGACATGAAAGTGGTGGTGGGGGATATGCAAGAAAAGGCTGATGATAAGAATAAGCAAGAAGTTGATGGTGTCGATGAAAAAAAAGATGATAATAATAATAAGCAAGAAGTTGTACTAATAATTTCTACCGTGTGAGAAAATTAATCCACGCTCATTTTGGAACATAACCTATATATACTTCTGCTTGGCTGAGGAAATTAATACAAGAAAAAAAAGTTATGCACAAATATTAAACTCTAGGGGGAATCTAGAGTCTTCTACAAAGATAAACTTTGTCCCTAATGTAGCCAAAGGCAGAAGGGTTAAAAAAAAAGGGGAACTTATAATGTATCAGATGAATTAATGCTAATGTTTTATAGTTGTTAAACTTTTTTAACGCTTTAATTTGCTAATTAAAGGTTGCAATTGCTTCCTTGATTTTTCGTTATATATAAGTGCTAGTTGAATTTATTAAGTTTCTGATTTATTCCCTTTTTTTTCTTGTCCAATATGCATTTTATACTAGCTCCTAATTTTAAGAATGCATTAATTAAGTATTTCTTTTACTAAGTTACTTTTATTAACTTATTCCTTGAAAATTTTAAATCTGACCACTGTTCAAATAAATTTGAGAAATGATTAATTAATAATAAGGATAAAATTTAAAAAATAATTAGTTCTCTTTGATTTGTTAAAATAAACAAGTACAGGGATTTTTTCTTTTCGGACAAGTAAAAAGAAACATAACAGTTATGTTAGGCCAATTTAATACACTAAGTTTCTGTAATGCGCGTTATCTAAAAATGGCAGGAGCACATGACTTTTATCTTCTAAATATGCACCCTTCCAATGAATTCTTGAGGAATGCCCCCTTGTACTTGAATTGGTGATTTTCCTTGAACGCAATCTTTTAAAACTTAATGAATGATTAAAGGAAAACCCATCAAATGGAAAAATTTAAACCATCAACACATATGACGTAGTCTAAGAAACTTCTTTTAACAAAGAAAATGACAAGAAACTTCAATGACGTTCATTTGGTGGAACGCAAACTTCCAACTTCTTGTTTTTTCTTTTCTTCCACAAGAAAAAAAAAGCTGATTACTAAATTTTATTTTATGTGACCTAATTACTATTTGGAGAATAAAAAGAAGAAAACTTAAAAATCTTATATTTAAACTCACGCGAAATAGTTTGACTCTCTTATTCCAAGTATCAAATCATATATGAAATAAAACAGAGGGAGCAATTGACTAACAATTTTGCATCATTTCTAAGGTCCCTTTAGTGAGAAGTGACATATGAGTAGTTGTATCTATCTTTTGTTGATTACAATGGTGACGGAAACGGAAATAAGTAACTGCTAAGTATTATAATAAATAAAATTACAATAATTGAAATTTCAATATGCTTGAACAAGAAACTGGAACAGGAAACTGGAACAATTTGATATGCTGGGTCGAGTCATGACACTCTGTCTTTAAGACAAGATTGCCCCGTATATATCATTTCTACGTTCTGGACAATAGTCTCTCAATATAAAACAACAACTCAACAAATGAGCAAAGAAAATTCAAGTGTTACTTTGAAGAACTTTGAGTAATGAAATGATGATGAATGTAGGAAGAAGATTTTGCTTTTTCATTTTGTTTTTATGTAGTCTCAACAATTGAGCAAAGATTTCATTATATAATGTAAGGAGGGGACTTATCAACTGCCCACATAATTGCTGTTACTGGCCAAGTAATGACAATTATGGAGGTAGTAATTCAGCCAAAATAAATGACGAATTGATGTGCAACAGATTAGAGCTTTTAGGGAGAGTAATTCACCCCGACCCCGACCGGACCGGACGGGCGGCGACGCGTGTGTGGGCTTAGCCTCGAACCAAAGCACATCTAGGTCCAATTTTGAGACTTATAAACTAAACAAATCTTTCTTCCCCCACCGATGAGGGAGGATTGGTCTTTACCACATTTTCATGCTTCAAACACATCACTTCGTGAACCAATATCTCTTTCAATTCTCAACGAAATTTGAAGATCCTTGGCCCTACAGTCATCTACTTACTTAGTAGATTATGCACGTGTGAAGAATCAAACTCTCCAATATGCGGAACCCAAGTGTTTAAGTCATTAAAGATGGTTGAACGCAACTCCCGCCAAAGGCAAATTTCCAACATCTTTTAGTGGAAACTGAATGAATTTTCTCTAAAACCCTTCTAGAATTTCGGTTCTCTTTTAAGTAAATACTTCGTACTGAAAAAAGTATTATTTGCTTAAATTATGTGATGTTTGAAGGTAAAATTCTTCGATCCATGGCATGAATTCCATGCATATTTTTTCTTTTGAGAAAGCTTGTGTTATGAATTTGCATACGTATTGTAAATTTGAATTAAAAAGGAGACTTTTGATCTAAGACATACATTTCGCAATAATAATTTATTCACGAGTTATATTAATTCGAAATTTAGACATGAATTATGAATGGAGAAAATATGTCCTGAAATGTATATTTAAGGTTGGTCCTTGTTTTTATGTACGAACACAGTACCCCCACGTACATACATTTCGATTAAAAACCATGGGATTCTAATAAACTCATAATCCGTGAATAGATTTGCCACCATGAATTTGTGAAAGCGCAAATTGTTGTATAGTATATTACATCATTTCTGTTGAATGTATGTGATAATGTTAGATCTCTTTTTTTTTTCCCTTCTTCTCCAAAGAGCATGATTGTTCCCTTTGCCTATGATCTATTTTAGTTGAACCAATTCTTAAATTGTCTTCAACTCATAATTCTCTATTTTTTTGAGGAAAAATAACCTGTTTATGGCGATTTTAATGTGACGACATAATAAAGGGAATCAAGAAGACGAAAAACTTATAGAGGGGATTAGGTGATGTTTGAATGTCTAATCTAATGGTTTATTTTTATATTATACTGATTAAACAAAAGACCATAATTTATTAACAGCAAACAATAAAGTGGTGTAATACTTAACAGTTACTTATTTCCGTTTCCTGCATCATTGTAACCAAACTGAAATTACAATTAACTTGAACAATAAACTGGAACAGTTTTTGGTATGCTGAGTCGAGTGTTTGCACTCTGTCTTTAAGACAATATTGCCCCGTATGTATCCTTTCTACGTCCTGGACAATTGTCTCCCAAGATAAAACATCAAATGAACAAATGAATAAATGAGCAAAGGAAACTCAAGTGCTATCGTGAAAAATTTTAAGTAATGAAATGATGCTGGAAGGTAGTAGGAAGAACTGATTTCGTTTCTGTTTTTGTGTTATGTGTGAATCAACAATCTGGCCAAAGAGTCCTTTATATAGTTGAAGGAGAGGCTTACCAACTGCCTCCATAATTGTTGTTACTGACAATTATGGAGGTAGTAATTCACCAAAATAAATGGTGAATTGATGTGTAACGGATTGACATTTAGGAAGATTAATTCAACCAAACTGTACATATAGAAAAGTTCTCTACCGAATTTGACTTTCTGGAAACTTCAGGACCAAACTGTACATATGAAACAATTCTGGTCCAAAAAGATAATATCAGAAGAAACACAACCCACAGCCCAAGACCCGGACCGGACGGGCGGGCGGCGGCGACGCGCGTGTGGGCTTTCCTCGAACCGAAGCACATCTAGGTCCTCCCTCCTTTAAACACATGGGATACCCCTTGGGGTCCCAAACCCCAAGCCAACCTTGAGACTTATAAGCAAAACAATTCTTTCTTCCCCACCGATGAGGGAGAATTGGTCTCAATACCACACTTCTTCATGCTTCAAACACCTCACTTCGTGGACCAATATCTCTTTCATTTCAAAACGAAATTTGACGATCCTTGGCCCTACGGTTATCTATTTACTTAGTAGATTATGCATGTGTGAAGAACCGGATTCTCCAACATGCGGAACACTAGTGTTTAAGCCGTTAAACTTGGTCGGATGCAATTTTCGCCAAAAGCAAATTTCCAACCTAAAGAAGAGGGGACAAGTGTGAAATACAGAGGACAAAAGAGGAAAAAAAGTAAAGAGATGAATGTTACCTACCACTTAGAATATCAGGCATAAATAATAGTAGATGGGAAAATTATCTTGATGTAGCGATTCGGCCCTCTTATTACGCTTTATAGTGACTTTTAAAAATTACAAAATATAGCGAAATTATGTACTTTTATAGTAGATATATAGGTGTATCTAAAACCCCTAGAAGTACATCTTCTGACTTATGCCATAGATACAACATATATTTTTAGGTGTTGGTTCTCACTTCCCCATGCATACATGATACAACATACAACTCATTTCACATACACTTTACATACCCTTCACATAAAGTAGGCTTCCCATACAGCTGGGATGCACATACAGTTTGAAAATACTACATTGGATCTAGTTGGCCACACATACCGTTGATGTCTTCATATACATACGGTTGAAAATTTGCCTTCGGTGGGGAGGTTGCGTCCACCCATATTTAATGACTTAAACACTAGGGTTCCGCATGTTGGAGGCTTTGTCTCTTCACACGTGCATAATCTACTAAGTGAGTAGATGACCGTAAGGCCAAGTATCGTCAAATTTCGTTAAGAAATGAAAGAGATATTGGTCCACGAAGTAAGGTGTTTGAGGTATGGAAATATGGTGTGGGACAAATCTACCACATCGGTGAGAAAAGGAAGAATTGTTCTCTTTATAAGCCTAAAAAATGGATAAGGGTTTGGGACTCCAAGGGGTAACTCATGTGTTTGAAGGAGGGAGGAACTAGGTGTGCTTAGGTTCGAGGCTAGCGCCGCCGTCCGCCCGTCCCGTCCGGGCTCGGGTAGTGGACTGCGGGCTTCTGGGCTACTTCTAAAACGTTTTGCACTTACTACAAAACATTTCTGGCCATGAATACACCTCTTAATCACCTCTCCTCCTCCTAAACACTATATATTGCCTGAAACAGATTTGAGGTAGAGAGTGAAGATCAAAAGAAAGATACAGAAACAGTAGCAAAATAAAAGAACAGTCTTCCTTTCCTCTAAATTTTCCATTCTTCAGCAAATCATTTCGTGTTTGTTTTCTTCGTCAGAATCAACCTATTTGCTTTGTAGTGTTGATTAGTTGTTGTTTTATCTTGGGAGACTATTGCCCGCTAACGTAAAAGCATATATACGGGGCAATCTTGTCTTAAAGACAGAGAGTCATCTCTCGACTCAACCACAGTTGTAACAATCCAGATTTAGTGTTTCTTGATTTCAGGCTATCAAAATTCAAGACTCAACAAGCTTGCAGTAATTATAATATTGGCTGTTTGTTTATCCTTTCGAACACTTATAATATTTATTTACTTCTCGCACTGCTTTCATTCCAACACATACACATACACATACATCCAACTTCTGCTTTGAAAACACATACTGTAAAATTAGATATTGTATTCGGATGATTTCAGTTAGGATTAGATATCATATGCGCACAAATACAGTATATTTTGCTACACTTTGAAATAAAAATGATGCAACATTTTAAAAAATATCAAAATCTCGCTACACTTTGCAAAAACAGGCGCAAATAATGTTAGGTATTACAAAGGATTTGCAGGAAACGGAAATTACAAGTAACTGCTTATGTAAGAATTTAAATTACAATTCAACTCTAAAACTGAAAATTACAATACAACAACAAACTGAAATTACTTATTTTGTTGATCAAGAAAACTGGAAAGTTGTTTTTGCTGAGTCGAGTGTGGCACTCTGTCCTTAAGACAATATTGCCCCGTATGTATCCTTTATACGTCCTGGACAATTCGTCTCCCAAGATAAACAAAGAATGGAACTATTGAGCAAAGGAAACTCAAAAGCTACCGTGAAGAATATTGAATAACGAAATGATGCTTGGAAGATTAGGAAGAAAGCGCTTGCTTTACGCTTTGTGTATTTTCGTGTATATCAAGTGTCCTCAACAATGGTGTAAGGGGTGTTTATATAGGAGGAAGAGGGACTGTTTGACTGCCTCCATAACAGCCATTATTGGCCAAATAATGACCATTATGGAGGTAGTAAAGCCACAGCCCACAGCCCACAGCCCGTGGACCCGAGGACCCGGAACCGGACCCGGACCGGACGGGCGGGCGGCGGCGGCGCGCGTGTGGTCTTTCCTTGAACCGAAGCACATCTAGGTCCTCCCTCCTTTAAACACATGGGATACCCCTTGGGGTCCCAAACCCCAAACCAATTTCGAGTCTTATATACACAACAATTCTTTCTTCCTCTACCGATGAGGGAGAATTGAACACAACACCACACTTTCCATGCTTCAAACACCTCACTTCGTGAACCAATATCTCTTTCATTTCTCAATGAAATTTGACGATTCTTGGCCCTACGGTTATCTACGTACTTAGTACATCATGCATGTGTGAAGAACCGGATTCTCCAACATACGTAACACTAGTGTTTAAGCCGTTAAAGTTGGTCGGTCGCAACTCCCGCCAAAGGCTAATTTCCAACAAATAACACAACTTATGAAATTTTCCGATAGATCTTTTCATTTGTTTTTGGCACGGGGCAACATGCAAGTCAAACCCAAATAGTTTGGGCTTTACAAAATCTGTGTCTCCTATGGGCTAGTATCTCGTTTTGAAAAGGAAATAGACATATATATACAGGCCCCTTGGTCAACAATTTGTTATGGCATTTATAGCCCAAAATACCTCTCCAATGGTCTACAACATGATCACATCATCATAACTAGTCACAATTAGCAAACCAAATTTACAATCACAAAATTGTGGGGCTGTAAAATTTGGGTTTTCATGCATATACTTTTGCTAATCACTTTTCATTTTGACAGTTTCTGCTAAAAAAACTAAGTTTTTTCTTTTAGTGGATTAAGTTATTATACAAAAGGTGATTTTATCTATTTGGTGAAGAGATCATTGCATCTAATACCACAAATAGTTTCAGTTGGATAATGTTATTTGATTAGTGCAATTTCTGAGGATAAATTCTATGTGGCTAATTCAGGGGGCTCTAGGGCAGTTCTTCTACGCAGAATAGTAATTATTTTTAAATGTGTAACTACCTTTTTTATTGGGAGTTGACATGAGAGAGGAGGGTTATCGGATATAAATATTTTTGGTCGAGTATCCAAGTATGTAACTTCCCCTTTGTTTAATATATCGGTACTCAAAAGTTTTATGTGGTACAATTTAAAAAAAAATCTTATTTGATCAGATTGAAAAAAAAAAAAAGACTTTGGAATAGACTAATGCACAAAAAAAATAATATAAAGCAACAAAGCCATCATTGTAATTTTTTAGCTCCTTCAAAAGGAATGATTGACAATTTAATCATTTACAACTCCAATAGATTCTATTTTCTTTCTTCAATAAAAAGGAGGGGAGGTCAATTTTCTTGGAGTCATATACCATAAAAAATTGTGGAGTAGTAATGTGCTGAAAATTGACCTTTCGGTCTTTTATATTTTTCAAGCAATTACGCATAGTTTAATCAAATTAACGTGACAAAAATGTTTTTTTGTGACTTTACCGTTATAATGATAGAATTATATCATGCGTGGAATTAGTTCTTTATCTTTCACCAACGAAAAAAAAAGAAATTAATTCTCTATTGCTTTAATAGTATAATAATAGTCAGAAATCACAATTTAATTTACCACTTCAAAAGTTCGGATCCCTGTGATCTGTTGGCCTAATTCTGCAGGTGAACTTTCCCCACTCTCCATTTAATAGTGGGAAAACACCTTTGTTAAATTTCTACTCTTTGAGTGAGTTTGGTATGACCGAAAATATTTTCTAATATTCTCTTATTTTGTTACAGTAAATATCTTAGAAAATATTTTCTAGGTAAAATCTATTGCTCATAGTGTTTTGCTTCGATTATGTGTAAATGCTCTTAGAATTGTTGGAAATTTTATGAAAAATATTTGATCACGAACATTTTAGGTAATTCTCCAAAGCTTGAGACGTGTCAATTAAGACAACGTCCTTAAGAATATTTCACTCAGTATAGGTGTATCTCTCAGAATTCAACAAACTTTACTGGATATGTTGTTGTTGTTGTATCTTATTGTGAGATAAATTATAAATGTTCAAAAAAAATTAAAAGAAAACATGATCATAAATGTTCTTCCAACTGTCTAAAAGTTGAAAATATGATAAATTATTTCTCTCTGTTTTATTCTTTATATTAGTTTTTTCTTTCTCTTTGCGTCAGATACGAAAAGTATGGTTTAATGTTTAGGAATTGAAGTGCTATTATATTGCCCATTATAGCTCAAGAAACTGAAGGCAGATAACTTCACCATCTGTCAATTAAGGTCCAAGGCAAGATTTTGATGAGCCACATAGGTTGTGGCTGGTTTACTGTTCTAACTAAAACAAAACTTTAAAAAATATAAAGGTCATGTTCCGTATTTTTTAATCCTTATATGAAAACTAGATTTGTTAAGCTAATTTTAGCAAAGGTTTTGATTTTAGTTCATCGGTTGAAATTGTCCACGTGTGTGATATTAACCTAAGTTACACGTGTTAATATGTTTCAATTCGGAGTCACATTGTGTCTTCGGCTCTTTTTCAAACAATTCGTACATCATTTGTTGTTTGAAACCTTGCAGGTTGTTCCATCACAAGTGAAAAAGTTCAACCGTTTCACCGTCAAAGGTCTCCATCACATGTATCGGCGTCTTCAAATAGAAGATAAAAACGGACTTGCATTTACTTATAGATATTTTTAGTTTCTGCCGTGTGAAATTTGTAAATATAACTAGAAGAAGGTACATAAAGCCCTTCGATTTGTATATGTTCCATGAAATAACATTGTCATATGTTGTCATGATCTGAAATTTGTAAATATAGTGGGGTTGGGCGGTGGGCGTGGGCGGCAGACCTTTCTACACGGCAGTAAATTCCGGACGCCGGTGGTGGCCAGCGATTCAGGCCCAACACCCGGCCTTTGGCGGCCCACCGGCGATGACCCAACAACGGCGGCTCAGCGGCTACGGCTCAGCTCCATCACTGACAGGAATTCTTGGGCCCCAACCTCCACAAGCCCATCATGCAGCAGGCCCCACTCATACCGATATCGAGGCCGCGATGCACACGTTGGGGTTGACTCAACCGGACCCAAATTGGTACATGAACACCGGGGCCACTACTCATATGACTTCCGAATCAGGTACTCTCTCCTCTTATTCCAATTTGAGCACCCCTCGGGGTATAATTGTTAGTAATTGCAACTCTATTCCAATTTAGGGTTATGGTCAGAAAACGTTGTCTCCCCCCAATCCACCCCTTCTCTTGAAAAATACTTTACATGCTCCTAAATTGATTAAAAATTTAGTGTCTGTCCGAAAGTTCACTATCGACAATGCATTTCCGTTGAATTTGATCCTTTTGGTTTCTCTGTGAAGGATTTCAAGGCGGAGTCATCTCATGAGGTGTGATAGTAGGGGGATATGTATCCTATCATGCCTGGTTTGATCCATCGAGTCAAGCCTTGCAATCGGCATTTGCATCCATCTCTCCTTCCATGTGGTATGCTCGTCTGGGTCATCCGGGGTCTTCTATTTTATCAGTTTTAGATAAAAATAGCTTTATTTCATGTAAGAGTACGAGTCGTACTCCACTTTGTCAGTCTTGTTCATTAGGAAAAATTATTAAGTTGCCATTTGTAGACTCCAATTCTCATACTTCAATGCCATTTGATATTATTCATAGCGACTTATGGACGTCTCCTGTTCTTAGTTCATTGGGTCATCGATATTATGTTCTCTTTTTAGATGATTATTCTAGATTTTTGTGGACGTTTCCAATTGCGAATAAATCACAAGTGTTTTCCGTCTTCATCAAATTTAGAGCGTTCATTCGTACTCAATTCGAAAGAGAAATAAAAAATATTCAATGTGATAATGGGAAAGAGTATGACAATAGGGAGTTTCGGGAATTTTGTGCTAATAATGGGATCAATTTTCGTTCATGTCCTCATACATCTTCACAAAATGGGAAGGCCGAACGCAGAATTCGTTCCATAAATAACATTGTCCGAACTCTCTTAATTCATGCCTCCATACCTCCATATTTTTGGCATCATGCTCTACAAATGGCCACATATATTCTTAGCATAATTCCGTCTAAAGGTCTGACATATTCTCCCCCCTCAAAATCCTATATAATAAGAACCCTTCTTATTCTCACCTTAGGATTTTTGGATGCTTGTGTTATTCGTTATTTCCATCCACCACAATTAACAAACTTCAGGCTCGGTCTACCCCGTGTGTATTTTTGGATTATCCGTCAAATCATCGTGGTTATAAATGCTTTGACTTATCCTCCAAGAAATCATAATTAATCGCCATGTTATTTTTTATGAAACCCAATTTTCGTTTACAAAAGTTCATACTCCCGAGCCTAAGTTGTATAATTTTTTGGATGACCAAATATTCCCGTATATTATTCGGAATTTTTCGGACATCTTCCGCACCCCAAATTCTCCAGTAGACCTTGCCCGTGGCCCTACGGTCTGTGCCCGGTTTGACCCTTTGGAATAGTTCCAGCAATTGGGCAGTCGACCCAATGCAGGCGGTCGACAGCGATTCGATTACCGATTTGGGCAGCAGGCCCATTGCACGCTTCTTGATCCGTCGAACCTAGAAAATCCCTAAAATTCCCTCAATTATTCCTCGAGTCATAGACCGGTCACTCGTAGTCAGCGGGGTATTTTAACACCTAAAAGATATTTTAATTTACATTCTGATGTCTCTAAATCCCCCTTGCCCCGCAATCTTGTGTCCGCATTAAATGACCATTATTGGAAAATTGATATGACTGATGAATATAATGCTCTTATTGATAATAAGACGTGGGAGTTGGTGCCCCGTCCATATGGTATTAATGTTATCAGGTCTATGTGGATTTTTGCTCATAAGGAGAATTCAGATGAGTCATTTGCTCAACATAAGGCGCGACTTGTTGGTGATGGTAAGACTCAGCAGGTTGGGATAGATTGTGGTGAGACGTTTAGTCCGGTTGTCAAACCGGCTACCATTCGCACTGTACTTAGCTTGACTCTTTCAAAGTCTTGGCCAATTCATCAGTTGGATGTCAAGAATGCTTTCCTACATTGTGATCTCAAGGAAACAGTCTATATGCATCAGCCGTTGGGTTTCAGGGATCCAAACCGTCCTCATCATGTATGTTTGTTGAAGAAGTCCTTATATGAGCTTAAGCAGTCTCCAAGGGCCTGGTACACGAGGTTTGCTGACTTTGTTTCAACTATTGAGTTTACTCACAGCAGGTCAGATAATTCCTTGTTCATCTACCACCGTGGTTCGTCCTTGGCCTACATTCTGTTGTATGTGAATGATATCATCTTGACTGCCTCTTCCGATGCCTTGTGTCAGTCTATCATGACCATGCTCAGTTCTGAGTTCGCTATGAAAGACTTAGGGCCTTTATGTTATTTTTTGGGGATTGCCGTCAAACGTCATTCAGGTGGCTTGTTTTTGTCTCAACGAAAGTATGCTGCCGAGATCATAGAAAGGGCTAAGATGTCATCCTGTAAGTCCACTTCCACGCCAGTTGATGCAAACCCCAAGCTGAGTGCCGCAACAGGTGCACCATACGAGGACCCGACCCGTTATCGCAGTCTTGCAGGGGCCCTCCAGTATCTTACCTTTACCAGACCGGATATTACGTATGCGATTCAGCATGTGTGTTTATTCATGCATGATCCCAGAGTTGAGCACATGAATGCAATCAAACGCATCATTCGGTATATTCAGGGGACACTAGACTATGGGTTGCACGTGTATCCTTCCTCTACATCCACAATTGTTTCTTACACGGATGCCGATTGGGGTGGTTGTCCCGATACCAGACGGTCGACTTCTGGCTACTGTATGTTCCTTGGCAACAACTTGGTCTCCTGGTCGGCAAAGCGTCAGGCAACCCTATCACGCTCAAGTGCAGAGGCAGAATATCGAGGGGTAGCAAATGTGGTCTCCGAATCATGTTGGTTACGTAATTTGCTTTTGGAGCTTCATTGTCCATTCAGAAGGCAACCTTGGTATATTGCGATAACATTAGTGCCATCTACCTTTCAGGTAACCCAGTTCAACACCAACGTACCAAGCATATTGAAATGGACATTCACTTTGTCCGTGAAAAAGTTGCAAAGGGTCACGTTCGCGTATGCCATATCCCGTCTCGTTATCAAATTGCAGACATCTTTACAAAGGATCTACCAGCGGTTCTCTTTGAAGATTTTAGGGACAGTCTCAGCGTTCGAAGACCGCCCGCTATGACTGCGGGGGTGTGTTAAACAAAGGTAATATACATGTGATAGACACTGAATATACATCAGTATATATCACATGTATACAAAGCAAAGGCTCAAAGACATGACAAGCGATGGACTAGGCGTGATGGGCAACAATGGGCCTTGGCTGACCTGCATTGATGACAAATACAATCTTGTATATATGGTATATATATATTTGTAGTATATTGTAGTGTAAAAGTTACCTTAATTAGTGTTATACACTTACCATAATTGTATAGTTAAAATTATGGTAGAATAAGAATTTAGAAGTAGAATAGGAATATGATTCTCCTATTATGGAAATATGTAACTTGTATATATAGCATTTCAATTAATGAAAATAATCAAGGAGATTATTTCTTTCAGACAACAATGAGGTATATATGAGCTGAACCAAAAGCCTATATACCACAGCAAGCTAGATAAAACGTCTATACTAAATCTCACTTTCCCCCTTCTCTATCAGGATAGCTACACGTTTTATCCTAAGTTGCTCGAAGTCTCCGAAAATATTACCATGCTCGTGTCGGATCCTTCAAAAATAGTATATTTTTGAAGAATCCGACACGGGTGCGGCAACATTCTTAGAGAGTCCGAGCAACATAGGTTTTATCAACTTTTAGCTTTACAAATGACTAAACACATGCTGAAAGAAAACTCCCTATTATTGCCTCTACAGAACCGGCGATCAAGCTGACAAGATTTGCAGTCCACATGACAGAATTAACAAAACCTTCATTACAATATACCGATGATCCAGCAGAACGCCCTGGATCTTTTGCAACCTTATTTGGAAATAACCTTTGACACTACTGATGCACGGAGGTATCCCTGCAATCCATCTTGGCAAAACGCCCCTTGATTCGCGTCCTACTTTCTGCCCGAGCCTTCCTTGACTCGTACCTTACATGCTTCTCATATCTGATGAAAACATCTCAGTCAAGAAACATGAAAGTAAATCAAAAGACAACAGTAATCAAGAAAACAGAAAGAGCCCTTGATAAATGCTGATACACCAGACTTGAATACCGGTCCAAACACAGAATGAAAAAGAGAGTGTATATACCTCCTTGTTTTCTTCTTCTCCTTGTACCGTGACACAGCAGTTTCTCTTTCCTGGCTGTTTAACTCACGATGAGAAAATTTAGGTACCATTTGAAATGTTTCCGCAGTGGGAGGATTATGATGAGATTTTTCTTCATTTGCTCCACCGGAAGTATCACCAACATCTGAATCTCGGTCGGGAAGTAAACACTTTGTCTCAATGAAGCAATCTGCTAAGGAAGAAGAAAAACCTTGATCTGTGAATTCGCCAGTATCACAACACCAATGAAAGCCACTTCCCTGCAGGCAAGGACCATGATCAACACTGCAACTGCTACAATTCTTTTAAATTTGTGATAATTTTCTATGTGAAAGTTGAATGTAAGAAACATACACTGTCAACTACCACGAAGTGTATTGCAATATTTCACATTACAAACAAATAAGTTGGATTTTCTTTTTGGTAAATCATATAATCTGTTAGCAAAGTAAGAAACATAACAGCCAAGTTGCACATACAACTTTTGCTATTAACAAGTGAGGACCAACAGAGAATGAAATGACCTTTAAGTAGAGAAAAAACAGAAATTATGCAGGAAAAGAAGGTTTACCTCAGATGAAGGAACTACATGTTGCTCTGAATTCTGCATAAAACCTGAACCTTTAAATCCCGATTGACGATTTTGGGCAGGTTGCATAGAGTGAAATCCTATAATTGGTACAGTTTCATCTTGATTTTCACTAGAGTTTGGTTCCAACCTTGATAGTTCACGAAGTTGAGAAAGTATTTCTTCCTTGTGTTTCCCACATGCAGCATTTCGGTTCTGATTTCAAAAATAAATTAGAGAAAAATCCTTAGCATATAAGAATCCAGTATTTATTTTGTTAGGGAAAACACTAGAAGCATATGGTGCAAAAAAGGAGCAAGAGGAGAGAGATCTCAACCTGTCGAAAACATAATTAAGTAAATTAAAATATGCTCTCCCTAAAGGTTTCAAATGAGTTTGCCCCACAATCCAATACGGTATTAGAACTAAGTTTCGAGTCTTACCACCATCATATAAAATTCACGCCCGTATGTCCCATTCAGGCTCACACAGGCATGGGAGGAGCCATCACTTTAGCTACGGGTCAGAAGAACCAATAATGTTTGCTCAAACTTTGTATTCTTGTTAAAAAATCATTTGACATATATAAATAATCTATCCAAAATCCAATAAATAAAAACAATTATGATTCATAACGCATATAGAAGCATATGGTGCAAAAGGGGCAAGGGAAAAGAGATCTCTACCTGTTGATGACATAGTTAAGTTAAAGTGTGTTCTGTCTAATAGTTAGAGATTTCAAATAAGTTTGGTATGAGCCTTGAAATCAGGTTTTGAAGCTTAAAAACAAAAGGACAGCCCGGTGCACTAAGCTTCCGCTATGCGCGGGGTCCGGGGAAGGGCCGGACAACAAGGGTGTATTGTACGCAGCCTTAGCTCACATTTCTGCAAGAGGTTGTTTCCACGGCTTGAATCCATGACCTCCTGGTCAGATGACAACAACTTTATCGGTTACTCCAAGGCTCCACTTCAGGTTTTTAAGCTTATGGATTCTAAATTTTAAAGTCTTTTAAGTTACTAGGCTCTAAATTAATAATACGTAAATATTCAATGGATTTATAAGATAAATATAGAGTTGAACCAAATCTACTGAGTTCGGCCAAATCTGTAGTTGTAGCTGGCACACTCTGTTCACCCCTGTTTGGCCAAGTAGTTTAATAACAACAATAACATATTCAGTGAGGCCAAAAAAATTAACATGGTATTATAACTAAATTTGTCTCACCGCCATCCATAATCATTAAAAAAAGAATTAGGATGCTTGTGTCATTCGGGCTCTCGGAATATGTTGAAGACATGATTAAGTAGATTAAGGTGAATTTTCAAGAAAAAGAGCAAAACAATTGAACTTTGGACAATAATTACATACCATAAGTAGCTCCAAAACTTAGAAGAGTGGATAAAAAGTAAGAACCTTGGGCAAAGGAGGAACACCAATAGCTTGAAAATTGGGTGGTGGTACAGAATCATTATTAGTAATCAAATCATCAAGACTAACAACAGAAGGTGTATCCCAAACAACCCAATCAGAGAAACCATATCCTCCTCCTCCATCAGAATAATCACCATACAATAGTTCCTTCTTCCCTAAGTCTTCAAAACCAAGAATAGACAACAACTCATTTACACAAGGACATCCAGTAAACCCTTCAAGTGGTCTCCTATCATGTACTGACGAAAGTGATTGTTGTTGTTTATGTGACTCCCAATCACAGTTCGAACAAAGAACACAACTGTCTGTACTACATAATATAGAAGCTGGAGATGAATCACAAAGGTTGCAAAGTAACCAACGTGTGTGTTTAGTGAAAAGTTGATTAGTTGAGTGAACTTCACGGTCACAGGTAAAACATAGCTTAGCTGAATCGGCTCTACAGTAAATAAGTGCAGTATTATTATTACAGAAATCACAAAGCTGATGCTTTTGTGGGTGTCGATTATCTTCTTGATCCTCTTTCAGTTCAGTCATGTCTATTGGTACTTTATTTTTTGGGTGTTACTGATGATTATTTAATTGTAAAGGTAGAGGTGGAAGATTGGAAAGGTTTATTTGCAGAGCTTTTTTAGTCGACCATTGGTTGTGGAAATAAGACAAGAGTTATTGTTAGGCACAAGAATCTTATCGCTTTTCACAAAGGGGGTCGGGCCCCTATTAATATCTCTCTTTTTATTTACTTTTCATTTTTTATATCTCCCGATACATGGGGGTGACCACGGGGATATTACAAAAAAAAAATTACTTCCTCCCCGTAAAAAAAATTATTCACTTAGTCTTTATTTTTTAAAATCAAAAAAATATTTACTTACTAAGTAATCTCAATACATATTTAATTAGTATTAGGTAATCAAATCTCAATACATATTTAATTAGTGACATTTTAATCGAATTACCTAATTATACCTGGGAGTTAATATTTTCTTAAGGTGTGTGCAAATAGCTAAGTGACACTCTTTTTTATCCGAAAGGAGTACTGTTTAACCGTAAACTGATATTGAATTGTACACGTGGTCAAGGACAACATAGATCTTAATTGACTAAAATAACAAAATAATTAGTAATTGAAACTAATAGAAATTGAACTTAAATGAAATATTAAGATCAGATTAGCATGAGCTTTGGAGAAGCCTTGAATCATGACGTCTAGACGACTGTTGACAATAATGTTGAAATACTAAATTGAGACAATAACTTAGAAAATAGCATAAGCAGTGAATATGTATTATAATTCTTGGATCTGATGTCCTTACAATGAAGTGACTGTTCCTATTTATACTTGAACTCTTGAGTACACATTTCACAAATTATGTTCCTAATAATATCAGTACATTAATGATGTAATAATCGGATGGTTAGGACGTCTATAAATGCCTTTAATGCTCTCTTGGAAGGTGTAAAGACAGACTAGTAACGGTCTTCCGTTGGGATTCGAACTGCTCACGTAGCCTTCCGCCTTTTGGTAACTGTGGCTCTTTGATGCCTCAAGTTCAATGCCAGCACCTCCGGAAAGACTCAAGGCTGACTTGGATCTGACTCATTCTCTTTTCCACATGTTATGATATAATTCCTTCATTTGTACAATACTTTTTGTTTCGGGTTCAAACTGCTCTAAGAGGCTCGGAGTAACTCAATCAAGAGATATTCACAAGCTCAAGTTTCAGCCTAATTCTATTGCTTAATTATTTTACATTCATTTAACTTGTTTACTTATTGAAATCATGTATATTATTTTTTAAGCAAATCAATTCACGTATTCTTTAAATCATAAATAAATTTAAATATATCTTATTTTAGGATAAACAATGAAAATAAATGAGATTCAATTATAAGTACTTTATTCAGCAAAAAAAAAAAGGGGGGGGGGTGGTTTCCTCGGTACTTTTTTTTACGTTCAGTACAAGAGAAAGGGAAAAGTTCCAAATCTTTTTCTTTTTTAGCAAGTTTGATTTCTATCAAAGGAAAGAAAAAAAAAAGGGATTCCGATAAGGTTTGACTCATCCATTGTTTATTTTGATGATAGTTTTTTCCTTCACTTAGTAAATGAGTAAAGAATAATTAAGCAATTCGAACTTTTGTTAAACACATTAAGAAAACAAAACTGAAGTTATATTCTCCATTTTCTCTTCTTTCATTGTTCTGTCAATTTAAACATGTTACTGACTGAGGAAAAGTGGGGTTGAAGTGTCTTGGTGCGTGAAGTTTGTCCTAATTTACAATTTCACCCAATACGATAAATATAACCAATTCATCAAGGGGCATGAGCAGAACCACCTTAACCGAAGGGTGATCATGTGCACATTTTTAGCCTGAAAATTATGCGATGTACATTGTCGGGCCCAATTTTGACCCGCGGGTTCCGCGACGCGATGGGTCGATCGCCTCTGGATTGGATAAAAATGCTTGTTTTGAGGAGTCGCCACCTAATTATTCTAAGGTGAATTAGGACACCTAAATACTAACTAAAAGCTGTAAAATAACTCCGATTTATGATCTACGAAACTAATGAGATTCTAGATAAGGGTTCTTTATTATCCTAAAGGGAAGGGGTTAGGCATCCTTTAAGATCCGCTAACTTGCGATTATCCGATCAAACTCAGGTTAATTATTGTAATAAGAGAATGCATGTTTTTACAAGTATAAAAATAATGTTGCAAGTAGATAATAAAATGATAGCATTTTGTACATGTAAAGTTGAGAGAAAAATAAACAAATATGCATTTGTATGGAATTGATAAAAATATATGCAAGATGATTTTTATGGGTGACGGGCCTAAAATTAGGTAAACTAGCGATTTTCGATTTTAAAACTAACCGAGCCTAAAATAAATAAACTAGCAATGGGTTTCAAGTTTTTGACTACCCTATTAATTAATCTAAGTCTACCTATTCTAAATATTTCAATAATTTCAGGAGTACAATAATATTACAATACATAATGAAATAAAGCAGAATTAAAGAAAGTAAAAAAAACAATAATAAAATAAATAATCTCCGAGGGTATTTGCCTTCTTTGACTTTATCCCTTGCAAGCTGTCAAGAACAAACGGTTAGAAACAAATGAATATAAATAACTTCGGATCCGTATCCAAAACAATAAATATTTTGATTACGGAGGGCTCAGACTTAAATTTTGAAAAGATCATTCCAATCACGTCGTGGCTGCAAACATATGACTCGTTGGTCATTTTAGTTGCCTTGCCTACCAAACATGTTGGTCTCTCGAGTGAAAAAGATTTAAGTTTCATCTTTGCCCAGAAGTTTTATTTTCCGTCTTTACAACTGTGGAGGCCTCAAAAATCGACGGATATTTTTTCATCGGCCAATGTAGTATCATGTTCAAAATCAGCAAAATATACAAAAAATAGTAAACTGAAACAGAAGAGAAATTTCCGAAGGGGTGTGGCCTTAAATTTAATTTCATCGGCAAAATGCAATATTTATTCAAAGCGGTAAAGCAGTAAAATCAACAAAGCCGAGAAATGATGTCCAAAGGGAGGTGGCCTCGAATTCAATTTCATTGGTCTAAATGCAGTATTTATTCAAAGGGGTAAAGCTTTAAAGCATTAAAGCGGTAAAGTAAAAAACCGAGAAATGATGTCCGAAGGGAGGCGGCCTCGAATTCAATTTCATTGGCCTAAATCCAGTATTTATTCAAATCAGTAAAGCGGTAAAGCGGTATATGAAACAAAGATTCAAGTAATGAAATCATCCCAGGGAAAAACTTAAACATGCTGAAATTAATGTACCAGAACTGAACACACTGTATGCAACTCATTGGAGAACAATCCTTGTAGACAGAAACTAAAACGATGATATATGTCCCTTCAAAACTAAGCTAAAAGAAAGATTTCAAGCAGTTCTGAGAGTAGTACTATAATTAGGAGAAAGGGTTAATTTTGACTTAAACTTCAGTCCACAATTCCCAGAAGAAGCTAATATTTGGAGAAGAAAATAATAACCATAAAGGGCATGCTAAATCATTCAGACAAGAGCCAAGAGAGTACATGGAAAATGACTTATTCACTTCAGGGGTAAGCAAACTGCTCATATAAGATCCAAGTAACACAATTTAATATCTAATTTTTCCAATTACTCTATGCTAATTGTTTCAATTTTGACATGACAGCCATGACAAGCTCAAAATCTGATTTCACTTCCATACTAGGAATTAATTATAACATTTTTAAATAACATTTCTCCTCGTCTTATTTGGGGAAACAACATTCTATTCTAATAATGGAGCTAAACAAATGAACACTGGATTTGATATCATTTTGTCACTATGCCGGAAGAAGCAGAGAAAAGGAAAAAAAAGAGGGCTACATAATTGCTTATATTTTGTACATCACAAAACTACATTTAAATGTTCAGTTAGCATGATATTCAAACGTAACTTACCTTGACAGGAAAGGAACATCCGGGTTCTATTTTATTCTAGTGTTGAACTAGCCATTATCTGACTACATTTTCTATTTTGACTTTCAAAACACCCATAACACAACAAGAAATAAGATACTCGTGCACGTGTATGTTAACACTTAAGATACACTAAGATTCATACATATCAACATTTATTTAAAAGTGCCAACAGTGGGGATAAACATGAACTATACTAGGAAATTCCCCACAATTCGAGCAACTCTCGTAAGAAGATAAACTAATCACTCAAATACATAATTTAAATGTTGAATCTTCCATACATCAAAATAAAGGGAAAGGGGAGAAGGTTACCTTTTCGACGAGCAGCGATGGGGGGGTGTCGGCGACTGGTTGGTGTCGGGGCAGGTGACCGGCGACTGGGGTCAAGGGTATGGGGGCAGTCGGGTGATGGGTTGAGAGTAGGGCTGGCCAGTGGGCCGGGACGGCCCGACCCCGTCCCGAGCCAGCCCCGACCCCGCCAAAAAAATAATAAAAAATAACGGGGGCGGGCCTCGAACTCGGGACGGGACCATGTCTCATCCCGCGAGACCCGAGCCCGCCCCAGGCCCGCCCGCCCCGACCCCGTCCCGAGCCCGCCCGACCCCGACCCCGCCCTTTGGGACCCTTTGCAAATATGGCTGTTGCACCAACGACCATTTTAGATTATGGCCGTTGGCCAACGGCCATTTTAGGCCCCCCCTCCCCCAACCCCCCTACCCCTTAATATTTATTTTTAACCCATAAGTTATTATATTTACACTTTAACCCAATTTTCCAACTATAAATAACTCATTTTCTCTTCATCTTTCTCACAAATCTTCCTACAATCTCTCTAATTTTATTTAGCGCACTTAATTTTATTGTCTTTAATTATTTATTATCATAATTAAAATGGAAGGATTAAAAGGTATGTTTAAGGGTAAGGGTAAAGGTGCTTCTTCTAGGAGGGGCAACTAGGGCAAGGGTACTTCTTCTAGTCATCTTATTCCTACACAGGATGATTTTGTTGATACTCAACATTTTCCTACAATACCATTAGATTTAGACCAGGAGCTATTTTCTGGAACTCAAGAAGACTTTAATTTAGACGATGATCTAGATGATATACCCACTAATGTTGATGACAACACACCCACTAGTGCACCTTCAACTGAAATACCTCATATTCCCCCTAGTATGAGACGAGGTCCAGCAAAACGACCATTAAAATCATATGCATGGACATTTTTGATAGGGACGTAGAGAATCAAGTAGCCATATGTAAAATTTGTAAAAATGTTTTAAAATTTAAAACTGGAAAAGGTCACGGTGGGACGGGGGGTTTAATTAGACACGTAGTAAGTGCTCATCCAGCTAGGTATGCCCAATATCAGGCTTCAAAACCAGATGCATAAGCGCCCGCTCCATCGGGACAAGGTTCACATATCGTCTTGTCCGGACCAAGTACATGGTCAAATTAACCCTATGACGGGGGGAATTGTAGGCTCTAAATACAATAAACATAGAGATAGGGAAGCAATATCAAAATTAGTTGTTGTGGAGCGTTTGCCTTTTTCATGTTGACACCCAATTTTGTCCCATCTTTTATGATTTTATTTGTAATTTTTAATATTTTTTCACTTTTAAAATAATTTTAAAATATAGGCATATATGTGTGTATCTTCGTATTATTATTATTATTCGCATATTTTATATCATTTGCATTTTATAATAATCATAAGTTATCCATAATATTCTATGATATTTTTATTTCTCGCAAAATTGCATCGCATTTCCCTTTTTATTAAGCATTAAACATTTCGCAAATATTATATTTTATTATCACATTGTTATGTTATTTTAAATAATTCACATCTTTTACAAAATATATATATATATATATAATATCTTTTAATATTAAACCCCTTTTTATATTTTTCAATTCCTAACCCAATATAATTTCTACCCAACCTAAATTAAAACCCATTTTTTTCGTCCAAGCCCAACCCCAATTAAATTCCCTTATACCCAAACCCAAAACAATTAAACCCAACACCACCAGCCCAAATTTCCCAATTAAATTCCTACCAACCCAAACCAAACCAAAGCCCAACCGGCCGACCCACAATCCCCAACCCGGGCCCGTAACCCAGCCTGAACCGCCCAACACTGACCCTGCCGCCCCTTTTTAACCCAAAACAAAACCCCAAAATCGAGAAAAAAAAAAGGGGAGGGACCGAACCCTACCCTACCGAAAGCCGACCCCACACTCCCATATGGCGACCCACGTCGCCACGGGCCACCTCACACCCTGCCGCCACCAACCCCTCTGTTACGCTGACACCCCTAAGACCCGCGACCCATGCCCCTCAAATCCGCGATTTTCTTTACCTTTAATTCGAATTCAAACTCGTTTTTGGGGGGGAATCCACCTATAAATACCCCATGATTGTTCTTCATTTGAGGAGGAGATTTTTCGGGGGATTAAACAGATTTTGGGAGGATTTTTTGGAGTTCTTTTCGGGTCCAAAGAAAAACACAAAAAAGGGGTCGATTTGTTCTTAATTTTCTTGTTATAAAATACTCCTTTTGGTTCTTAATTTCAATCCGAAAATCCTTTTGTTCTTCACTATTGGGAAGATTCCGGATTTCAAAAATCCGAAATCTACTTAAAAGTGTTTGTTCTTGCATATGTTCTTCAACTTAAAAATTCCGAAAAAAATACTACTTTTCTTTTCCCTAAAATTTCACCCTCAAAATATCGGATTTCTTTTGTTTCAATTCGATTCGGGTCGGGTCGTCAGTCACTGCCGGGTCGGGTCAACTTAGTCGGGTCGAACATCGAAACAATTCTATTTGAGAGGAAGATCGAGTCGAAAATCTACAACAAATCGAATTCTAACATTTAGAAGCGGATTCGACGATTCAAACACGCCTCGGTTCGTTGTCAGGAGAAGGTCGGTAAAACACATTCCTCTCGATTTGTTTTCTGTATTTTTGTGTGTTTGATGCTAATTACGTCGATTATTCATGTGGTTGTGTTTTAATGCCTAAGTGTGTTAAGTGGTTAGCCCTGTTTAATTACCTATTAAGATTTAGAAATGTCATGCTGTATTATTAAACTTATGCAGATTATGATATGAGGTGTATGTTGTCGATTACTTGTTTAGGAGAGTTATGAATAGTTAGATGTTTGTGTGTGATACATATAGTGTTTCCACTGTTTAGTTCATGATTAGTATTACGTTTAACACAATATGTTAAGAATGTTGTTCAAGATCATTCGGTGAAGTTATGATGTAAATTAGTTATATTTTATCATGACTAATATGATAAGGTCATTGTTACGCTTTAAAGGTCATGATCCGTGGTGATTAAGGTACGAATATATGGTTATGCTTTGGTTTTCCTTTACATGTGCATTCTGAAATCAATGTTAAATAGGAATAAAGTTTGGTCTCTTTGAAGATTTAGATGTATGTCAACTTTTGCATATTTTTATCAAATGAGTAAGTGTTTAGATAGGTCGGGTTTAAATTCCTACTTTACCTTAAATCTGCAGGCTGAGTTCGGGGTAGTAAAATGGGATAAAGAAGTATTGTGTGTATGTGTATGGTTTCTGGATTTTTGAGTTTCTTTTAATTGATTCATTCCTAATAGATGATCAGTTGTTTATCAGTTGTGGTATATGAGTATTTGACTTGTAATATACTAGATAATCAATCCAAGTATTTATGCCATGAGAATCTGCCTACTTATGCCCAACACTTCATATTTAATCTTAACTATGTATGTGTTGACTTAAACTATGAAATGGTGACCTTTGGTGACTAGCCATGCCTACTTCAAAAAGTGTGTTGTATGACCATCTGCATTATCCTGATAAAATATTGTCTTGCTCATGTGTGTACCTGTTTTATGTGGATTCTTATGTGTCCATCCTATCCATGATCAAGATGCATGCCCTCATTGTTATCCCTGAGTAAATATTTGGTCATCTCTGTCTGCCCCATATGTCCATTAGACTAGTATATGCTTATCATATCTGCCTAAGTAATACCATACTTAGTGTATAACATAACTGAGACCCTGTGTTCATGCTTTGGTTTAAAAAATGATCCTGTATGTTTGGAATATCATATGTGGCTAGTGGTATAACTCATTTCTATGTGCTTTAAAGGGTCACTGAATTGTATGCTAGCTTTGATTAAGCGATGTTACGCTTGATATGTTACATTGACTAGTGTACAGCATGAATATGCCATATATGTGTAATTAGACCACTGTATAATCTAAGATATTATTTCCAAAGAGTCAGTTAACTATTTCTGCATGTTAGTTATGTGTGATGAACTGAATATACCTTTGCCTTGCCTAGTAAGTCTAATAAGTATGATATATTATGAGTTATTCCTCTAAGTGTCAATATGTCCAATACATAACAAAAAAATGGTTGTGTGTGCTTAGTACAGACTTAAATGATTCTGTGCTCTTTGAAATTTTGTCTTAAATGAATATTTGCCCATCTCCATGTCCTAAATGTCTTGAACTAATCATCTATATGTCTTTATCTATCTAAATGCTAGATTGCATCCACGACAACATATAATTCCTTACGAGTCATTTGGTTTACCATATTAGTATGTTAAGCTGATCTGGGCACATGTGTGTATTTAGCCATTCCCAAATTGATAGTTCCCTTGTTTGAAATTTTCTATTATATTGCTTAGCCAGGTGAAAGTCGAGGCAAGCTTCGGTTAGGTTTGGCCTTCTTCGATAGCTCGCCATGCCTAAGGTTCTAGAAACCTTTTGAATCTTGTTGCGGCATCGGAAATGAATGGTGGTAGCCCCTTGATCTTCTTATCTTTCAAATTTGAAGTTTAGAGTGATTGGTCTTTAAGTTGACCTTCCTTTGTCTTTCTTTGTGCTACCAATAGTTGTGGTATCCATTTGCACCTTGAGATTCTGGATATATGTCATCTTTAAATAGTTACGGTTATGGGTTTTGTTGCATTTTGGCTGCTGATTCTGAGGCGCGATTCTTTGCAATACTTGGTGATCTTGCACTTTTGAGCCATTATTCTGCTGCTGCGTTTGCAGCGCCGCAATTTCTGCAATCTGGACCATTTACACTTCTTTTGGAAGCATTTCTGCTTTGCATTTTGAGCTCATTTGATGTCTTATCAACTGCTGTGTTTTCAACACAATTCTTGCTGTTTTCTTGGCTAAAGCACTGCTACTTTAAATTTGTTTGGACAGCCATTTGCGTTTCTAACCCACTCTGCGTTATTTTTAAAACCCAATTCTTCTTTGTTTTCTCGGTAGCAATTTGGTTCACTTGCTTTGGACAACCGCAATATTTCGACTTTCTTGTTTCTTGTTTTGAATAAATACCGCGTCTGTTGGTATTTGTTTTTCTGTTTGATTTGCTCCCGTTTGGATTACCCATTGCGTTTCCAGCCCATTATTGCGTTATTTTAAAACCCATTTCTTCTTTGTTTCTTGGTGAAAGCTGATCGCTTTAACTGCTTGTTTTTCTGTTTCGACCTTTGCTCGATTTGATTCTGTTTCTTGTCTTTACCGTTTTCTTGTTTTAAAATAAACACCGCACCTTTCAGATATTGCTTTCTGTTTTGATCCTTTGTTTGACATTAAAATTACCGTTCTCTTTGTTTCTTGTTTTAAACTAAACAGCGTCATTTTCGAAACTATTTTTACGCCTCTGTTTTTACGCTCACTCATCGCTCTGCTTCTTTGTTTGTTCGATTTAAAATTTCTACTGATTTGAACACGATACTACACTTTGGCCGATGAAAAATATCCGTCGATTTTGAGGCCTACGATTGCAAAGGCGGAAATATAACTTCGGGCAAGGATGAAGACTTAAACCTTTTATCCGAGATCAACATGTTTAGTAGGCGAGGTGACTAAAATAACCAACAAGTTATATATTCGCAGCCACGACGTGATTATAGTGATCTTTTTATTCCACCCGAGAGACCGACACGTTTAGTAGGCGAGGCAATCAAAAATAAACTACATTAGTCATATGTTTGCGACCACGGCGTGATTGGAGTGTTCTTTTCAAAATTTAAGTCTGAGCCCTCATGATCAAAACATTCATTGTTTTGAATACGGATATGAAGTTATTCGTATTTAAGCATTTCTAACCGTTTGTTATTGTGACTTGCAGGGAGTAAAGTAAGTAAAGGCAGTTATTCCTCGGAGTTTATTTATTGTTATTTCTTTCTTTAATTCAGTTTTTATTCCGCTTTGTATTGTAATATTATTTATCACACTTATGTAATTATTGAAATGCTTAGAATAGGCAAACTTAGGATTTATTCATAGGTTAGTTTAAGATTTGAAACCCGTCGCTAGCTTATTTGTAGGCTCGCAAACTTAGAAATCCTTCGCTAGTTTATTTATTTTAGGCTCAAATCACCTTGAATTCAAGATTTTCAAAATAACTTTTGTCATCTTTTATTTTACTTTATTAATCATCTTGAATAAGTTTATCTTTTGTCAATTTACAATTTCATGATTCCCAAAATTTTGCTTCTTTGGCATTATAAAGAATTTATTGTCACAAATGCATGTTTTCTAAAAACTTTACATGTATCTTTCTTTTATGTCATCCGAATACGTACTTGTATAAAATGCATCATATTTACTTGCATAAAATGCATCATATTTGCAAACATCTATCATACTTGTAAAACATGTATTTTTCTAGCAATAATTAACCTGAGTTTCTGGGATAACCGCAAGTTAGCGGATCTTAAAGGATGCCTAACCCCTTCCCTTTAGGATAATAAAGAACCCTTACCTAGAATCTCGCTAGTTTCGCAGACCTTAAAATTGGAGTTACATGGCAGCATTTAGTTTAAATATTTAGGTGTCCTAATTCACCGTAAAAATAATTAGGTGGCGACTCCTCAACCCTTTTTACCCAGGAATCACCCGGACACGTCCGCGCTCCGCTTTGACCCGAGCGAGGTCAAAAACGGGCGCGTACAGCATGGCGACTCCGCTGGGGAGATTCAGGTTCTTAACCATAACAAGTTCAGGTTAATCATTATTGTGCTTTATATTGCTCTTTATTCGATCTATTATTTTTAATTATTTTCTGTTGAAATTTTGTATGCATAACTGCTTTAATTACTATATTCTTTTACTGCTTTCCTTAAATTGGCATTTCGCTCATATTTCTTCCACTCTGGAAAATTGACACTATCACACACTGCACGCGAGGTGTGTTTTGCGCACCCGCAAATTTCTTTCAATCTACCAAATTTTAGGAGAGTTGGCGTATCTTGTGAGTGTCAGGACCATCCGGTTGGCAGCGTAGCCTTCTCACTCGGCGATCAGCTCGGGAACCTTGAGTCTAGTCAGCCAAATCTTAGAAAATTTAAGATAGAGCTATACCACCCTTTATTTTAAGTCATGCATACATACACCTTAGGTGGGTCGATCCTTGGTATCGACTCCACAATTAAGAAATCCGCCAAAGATGTCTACGGGTCTCACAACCCAACGACCAATCATCATATTATGTGTAGCGTGATAAGGATAGACTAATCCAAGACTAATCATGACATGCTGAAATTGGAAAATGTACATTCATTTTGTCTCATTTCCGACAAAGCATTGTAGTTTAGCGACTTGGATCAAATCATCGTAATCCCGCATATCTGGCGTTTAGGCCCACCTCCGGCATAAGGGAGGCCCCATGCATATTAGGATGCGCATTTAATTGTCTTACAATCAGTTTGTTATTTTCTACTGCTTTCCACTATGTGTATATTATTTGAATCAATAAATTACTCACCTTATACTAATTTGGTTTTCTTCATTTTTCAGGAGATTCATTTTGCCTTATTTATTTCCCCAAAAGTTGATTCGTGTTGACTAAAACTGGCAGAGCACCCCATCTGTTATTTCCCAATCATATGCCCAAATTGTATTAGTACTTAATGAAGAAAAACGCTATTTAAATTGAGGCCTAAATCGCATTTATGCATTCTAATGTATTTTGCCTCTACCTTTTGAAAGCTTAAAATGACAAATCGGCATTGCTTTTGCTATTATAAAATATGTTTTGTTCAATAATTCTCTTTTCTTTTTCATCATGCAAACTAATTTGTCGTGGTATGTGACATATAATGAAACAAGCAAACAAGCAAGGCTTGAAGAATATAAGGAAGACTCACAAGCGGAAGAATTGAGGCATTTTTGGAATAAGTCGAAGCTTGATTTGGATGAAACATCAAGATGGTTGATAGTCACAAGCATTGGCACGGATGTTTGCCATTGGTACTCTTGGGCTACCACATTACGATCAGGATTTCTCTGGGGCAATGCTATTTCTTTCGCAACCAAGTGAATCTGAGAATCATTTACTAAGAGATTGATGAAAGCGGATGGGCCTTGATTGTCAGGCAACCTTATCGAATAGAATGGCCAAAAACCATCAATGCAGATCTGGTGAAGAGATACCATATCTAAGATTAGTTATTCTCTATGTAATGCATTTCTTATGTTGTAAAAATTGCGCTCCCAGGCGGGATACGCAAAGGAACCCATGTAGGGTTCCATTTCTTCAGATCACAAATTTCCCCAATCTCTTTTCACACCACCCGAACTACGTTATGACCTGATTCCCTCGGCGGGATACGTAGGCGGCCACATCGGCTTCGGTCCCATCTTTAGAAAAACCCTTACAGTTCCCTTTTACTTGTAACATGAACTACGTTATGACCTGATTTCCTCGGCGGGATACGTCGGCGGCCACATCGGCCTCGGTCCCATTTTAGAAAATCCTTACAATCCCCTTTTGCTTGTAATGAACTACGTCATGACCTGATTCCCTCATGGGGATACGTAGGCGGCCTAAATCGGCTTCGGTCCCACCATTAGGAAATATTTTCTCCTCTATCTCACAGAAGACAAAATGCACCCATCTGATCACCCTGATAGGGCAGGCAAGAAATCTACGCAAGTCCGTTCAAAAGATCGTCATTCTCATATATCAGACAGGGCATTTTTAAGGGATCCTTGCCAGGAAGACGCCGATAAACATGGAAAACCATCGGCAAACTAAGTCTTGACGAGGAAGAATTTTGGATAAGACGTTTGCTTTGTTTCACCGCATGTCACTGCTCGACAGATATATATATATGTGCAGTAATTTTTATAAGCAAATTATTTTCAACAAACATTTTCATCAAAATTCGATATAATTTTTATGTTTCTATTTTAAGATGCATTTCTACAAATTATTTTTGAATGTTTTCATTAAACGGCTGGCCAAGACTGGGAAGCAGAGAGGGGCTACGGGTCCGAGTTAGCAGGACATGCAGATACCAAGACCGAAGCTACAAAGTCAACGCGAATCAACTCCCCCCTCCCAAAACTCATAAATTTATTTGAGTACAGGTTCTTCAGGTCGAAAACAGCAGGGAAGCTGCAACATTTATGAGCAGATTCGCAAGGGCCTCCGCATCGCAACTCACTACAAGAATCACTTTCCTGTTTGGAGATTGTACAAAGACGTCATGCTAAACTACATGTTCCCAACCGTGTTGTGTCCACGGAAAGAACGGTATTTCGACTTACAGGGTCGCATTCTCATCTACTCAACTTATGCATCGCTTATGACCACACATTAACTATCATGGCATGGCAATAGGGCCCCACTTTACCTTACGTCAACACGACGACACAAATCAGGCGCCCACCTTCTAATGCGGGTATGTTTTAAATCAGGCGCCCACCTTCTAATGCGGGTATGTTTTAAATCAGGCGCCCACCTTCTAATGCGGGTATGTTTTAAATCAGGCGCCCACCTTCTAATGCGGGTATTTAAATTTCAGTCAGGCGCCCACCTTCTAATGCGGGTATTTAAATTTCAGTCAGGCGCCCACCTTCTAATGCGGGTATGTTTTAAATCAGGCGCCCACCTTCTAATGCGGGTATGTTTTTAATCAGCGCCCACCTTCTAATCTTGGGTATGTTTTAAATCAGCGCCCACCTTCTAATCGGGTATTTAAATTTCAGCGCCACCTCCTCTGTCGGGTATTTAAATTTGATCAGCGCCCACCTTAATGCGGTATGTTTTAAATCAGCGCCCACCTTCTAATGCGGGTATGTTTTAAATCAGCGCCCACCTTCTAATCGCGGGTATTTAAATTTGATCAGCGCCCACCTCTAATCTGGTATTTAAATTTGATCAGCGCCCACCTCTGTCTGGGTATTTAAATTTCAGTCAGCGCCCACCTTCTAATGCGGGTATGTTTTAAATCAGCGCCCACCTTCTAATGCGGGTATTTAAATTTGATCAGCGCCCACCTTCTAACGCGGGTATGTTTTAAATCAGCGCCCACCTTCTAATCTGGGTATTTAAATTTGATCAGCGCCCACCTCCTAATGCGGGTATTTAAATTTGATCAGCGCCACCTCTGTCGGGTATTTAAATTTGATCAGCCCACCTTCTAATGCGGGTATGTTTTAAATCAGGCGCCCACCTTCTAATGCGGGTATGTTTTAAATCAGGCGCCCACCTTCTAATGCGGGTATTTAAATTTCAGTCAGGCGCCCACCTCCTAATGCGGGTATTTAAATTTTAAATCAGGCGCCCACCTTCTAATGCGGGTATGTTTTAAATCAGGCGCCCACCTTCTAATGCGGGTATGTTTTAAATCAGGCGCCCACCTTCTAATGCGGGTATGTTTTAAATCAGGCGCCCACCTTCTAATGCGGGTATGTTTTAAATCAGGCGCCCACCTTCTAATGCGGGTATGTTTTAAATCAGGCGCCCACCTTCTAATGCGGGTATGTTTCAGTCAGGCGCCCACCTCCTAATGCGGGTATTTAAATTTCAGTCAGGCGCCCACCTCCTAATGCGGGTATTTAAATTTCAGTCAGGCGCCCACCTCATAACGCGGGTATTTTATTTTAAACCAGGCGCCCACCTCCTAATGCGGGTATTTTATGTTTTAAATCAGGCGCCCACCTTCTAATGCGGGTACTTTATTTTAAAGTGTAAACAAGCGCCCGCCAACGCCATCATCTGCACAACATTAAGCAACGACATCATTTCAACTTACAAAGTCATATTCTCACATACATATCTTATGCAACTGTTATACACTAACTTTTATCTCAGCTCTGGTCCACAGGAATTCGAATCGGCGGGAGCTTTCAGCTTAACATGGAACTATATCTCACGGCGAACCAAGACAATTTGGTCAAACGACCTACTTCGAACGTCGATCCGCTCTTTCCCATTAATTTCTCGTGTCTGCGACCAGTGTCATCCTAAGTCGACACTGGGGCATTGTTTCTTGAATGCACTATCTTTTTGCAACTTCTATACCCCCGGGGATTCTATTTCTTACCATGCAGTTCCGATGATCGGGACAAAATTGGCTACTCAATCAACTTCTTTGGCCGAAAACTCTTTCATCGTCTCCGTCCAAAGAGGGGCATCTGTTGACACCCAATTTTGTCCCATCTTTTATGATTTTATTTGTAATTTTTAATATTTTTTCACTTTTAAAATAATTTTAAAATATAGGCATATATGTGTGTATCTTCGTATTATTATTATTATTCGCATATTTTATATCATTTGCATTTTATAATAATCATAAGTTATCCATAATATTCTATGCTATTTTTATTTCTCATAAAATTGCATCGCATTTCCCTTTTATTAAGCATTAAACATTTATAAATATTATATTTTATTATCACATTGTTATGTTATTTTAAATAATTCACATCTTTTACAAAATATATATATATATATATAATATCTTTTAATATTAAACCCCTTTTTATATTTTTCTATTCCTAACCCAATATAATTTCTACCCAACCTAAATTAAAACCCATTTTTTTTCCCAAGCCCAACGCCAATTAAACTCCCCTCTCCCCAAACCCCAAACAATTAAACCCAACACCACCAGCCCAAATCTCCCAATTAAATTCCTACCAACCCAAACCAAACCAAAGCCCAACCGGCCGACCCACAATCCCCAACACGTCGGCCCCAGAACCATGACCCAGAAGCCCAACACCGACCGGTCGCCCCTCTTTTTAACCCAAAACAAAACCCCAAAATCGAGAAAAAAAAGGGGAGGGACGAACCCTACCCTTACCAGCCGCCGACCCCACACCCCATACCGGCGACCCCACGGCGCCGGGCACCTCACCCTGCCGCCACCAACCCCCTACATTCTGACACCCCTAAGACCGCGACCCATGCCCCTCAAATCCGCGATTTTCTTTACCTTTAATTCGAATTCAAACTCGTTTTTTGGGGGGGAATCCACCTATAAATACCACATGATTGTTCTTCATTTGAGGAAGAGATTTTTCGGGGGGATTAAACAGATTTTGGGAGGATTTTTTGGAGTTCTTTTAGGGTCCAAAGAAAAACACAAAAAGGGGTCGATTTGTTCTTAATTTTCTTGTTATAAAATACTCCTTTTGGTTCTTAATTTCAATCCGAAAATCCTTTTGTTCTTCACTATTGGGAAGATTAGGATTTCAAAAATCGAAATCTACTTAAAAGTGTTTGTTCTTGCATATGTTCTTCAACTTAAAAATTCGAAAAAATACTACTTTTCTTTTCCTAAAATTTCACCCTCAAAATATCGGATTTCTTTTGTTTCAATTCGATTGGGTCGGTCGTCGATCAACTGTAGGGTCGGTCACTTTGGTCGGGTCGAACATCGAAAAGCAGAATTCTATTTCAGAGGAAGATCGAGTCGAAAATCTACAACAAATCGAATTCTAACATTTAGAAGCGGATTCGACGATTGAAACACGCCTCGGTTCGTTGTCAGGAGAAGGTCGATTAAAACACATTCCTCTCGATTTGTTTCTGTATTTTTGTGTGTTTGATGCTAATTGCAATGTGATTATTCATGTGGTTGTGTTTTAATGCCTAAGTGTGTTAAGTGGTTAGCCTGTTTAATTACCTATTAAGATTTAGAAATGTCATGCCTGTATTATTAAACTTATGCAGATTATGATATGAGGTGTATGTTGTCAGTACTTGTTTAGGAGAGTTATGAATAGTTAGATGTTTGTGTGTGATACATATAGTGTTTCCACCTGTTTAGTTCATGATTAGTATTACATTTAACACAATATGTTAAGAATGTTGTTCAGCATCTGTTCAGTGAAGTTATGATGTAAATTAGTTATATTTTATCATGACTAATATGATAAGGTCATTGTTCTGCTTTAAAGGTCATGATCTGTGGTGATTAAGGTCTGAATATATGGTTATGCTTTGGTTTTCCTTTACATGTATGTCTGAAATCAATGTTAAATAGGAATAAAGTTTGGTCTCTTTGAAGATTTAGATGTATGTCAACTTTTGCATATTTTTATCAAATGAGTAAGTGTTTAGATAGGTCGGGTTTAAATTCCTACTTTCTGCTTAAATCTGCAGGCCTGAGTTCAAGGTAGTAAAATGGGATAAAGAAGTATTGTGTGTATGTGTATGGTTTCTGGATTTTTGAGTTTCTTTTAATTGATTCATTCCTAATAGATGATCAGTTGTTTATCAGTTGTGGTATATGAGTATTTGACTTGTAATATACTAGATAATCAATCCAAGTATTTATGCCATGAGAATCTGCCTACTTATGCCCAACACTTCATATTTAATCTTAACTATGTATGTGTTGACTTAAACTATGAAATGGTGACCTTTGGTGACTAGCCATGCCTACTTCATAAAGTGTGTTGTATGACCATCTGCATTATCCTGATAAAATATTGTCTTGCTCATGTGTGTACCTGTTTTATGTGGATTCTTATGTGTCCATCCTATCCATGATCAAGATGCATGCCCTCATTGTTATCCTGAGTAAATATTTGGTCATCTCTATGCCCCATATGTCCATTAGACTAGTATATGCTTATCATATCTGCCTAAGTAATACCATACTTAGTGTATAACATAGCGAGACCCTGTGTTCATGCTTTGGTTTAAAAAATGATCTGTATGTTTGGAATATCATATGTGGCTAGTGGTATAACTCATTTCTATGTGCTTTAAAGGGTCACTGAATTGTATGCTAGCTTTGATTAAGCGATGTTACGCTTGATATGTTACATTGACTAGTGTACAGCATGAATATGCCATATATGTGTAATTAGACCACGGTGGTTCTGTATAATCTAAGATATTATTTCCAAAGAGTCAGTTAACTATTTACGCATGTTAGTTATGTGTGATGAACTGAATATACCTTTGCCTTGCCTAGTAAGTCTAATAAGTATGATATATTATGAGTTATTCCTCTAAGTGTCAATATGTCCAATACATAACAAAAAATGGTTGTGTGTGCTTAAATGTGACTTAAATGATTCTGTGCTCTTTGAAATTTTGTCTTAAATGAATATTTGCCCATCTCCATGTCCTAAATGTCTTGAACTAATCATCTATATGTCTTTATCTATCTAAATGCTAGATTGCATCCACGACAACATATAATTCCTTACGAGTCATTTGGTTTACCATATTAGTATGTTAAGCGATCTGGGCACATGTGTGTATTTAGCCATTCCCAAATTGATAGTTCCCTTGTTTGAAATTTTCTATTATATTGCTTAGCCAATTTGAAAGTCGAGGCAAGCCGAGGTTAGGTTTGGCCTTCTTCGATAACCTGCCATGCCTAAGGTTCTAGAAACCTTTTGAATCTTGTTGCGGACATCGGAAATGAATGGTGGTAGCCCCCTTGATCTTCTTATCTTTCAAATTTGAAGTTTAGAGTGATTGGTCTTTAAGTTGACCTTCCCTTTGTCTTTCTTTGTGCTACCAATAGTTGTGGTATCCAGTGCACCTTGAGATTCTGGATATATGTCATCTTTAAATAGTTACGGTTATGGGTTTTGTTGCATTTTGGCTGCTGATTCTGAGGCGCGATTCTTTGCAATACTTGGGTGATCTTGCACTTTTGAGCC
The DNA here is from genome assembly GCA_029783415.1 of Anisodus acutangulus. Classification (NCBI taxonomy): domain Eukaryota; kingdom Viridiplantae; phylum Streptophyta; class Magnoliopsida; order Solanales; family Solanaceae; genus Anisodus; species Anisodus acutangulus. The sequence goes on along the minus strand of CM056502.1, from coordinate 12,690,679 downwards.
ATTATTACTGCTTTGCGTTTGCAGCGCCACAATTTCTGCAATCTGGACCATTTACACTTCTTTTGGAAGCATTTTTCTGCTGCATTTTGAGCTCATTTGATGTCTTATCACTGCTGTGTTTTCAACACAATTCTTCTTTATTTTCTTGGCTAAAGCACGCTACTTTAAATTTGTTTGGACTGACCCACTGCCTGCGTTTCTAACCCACTCTGCGTTATTTTAAAACCCAATTCTTCTTTGTTTTCTCATTTGGCAATTTGGTTCAACTTGCTTTGGACAAGCGCAATATTTCGACTTTCTTGTTTCTTGTTTTGAATAAATACCGCGTCTGTTCGGTATTTGTTTTTCTGTTTGGTTTGCTCCCGTTTGGATTACCCATCCTGCGTTTCCAGCCCATTATTGCGTTATTTTAAAACCCATTTCTTCTTTGTTTCTTGGTAACTTGATCGCTTTAACTTGTTTTTCTGTTTGATTCCTTTGCTCGATTTGATTCTGTTTCTTGTCTTTACCGTTTTCTTGTTTTAAAATAAACACCGCACCTTTCGGATATTGCTTTCTGTTTTGATCCTTTGTTTGACATTAAAATTACCGTTCTCTTTGTTTCTTGTTTTAAACTAAACAAGCGTCATTTTGAGCTGTTTTTACGCCTCTGTTTTTACGCTCACTCTCACTCTCTGCTTTGCTGTTTACATTCGATTTAAAATTTTCTTGATTTGAACACGATACTACCTTTGGCGATGAAAAATATCCGTCGATTTTGAGGCCTACGATTGCAAAGCGGAAATATAACCACGGGCAGGATGAAGACTTAAACCTTTTATCAGAGATCAACATGTTTAGTAGGCGAGGTGACTAAAATAACCAACAAGTTATATATTCGCGACCACGGCGTGATTATAGTGATCTTTTTATTCCACCCGAGAGACCGAAACCACGTTTAGTAGGCGAGGCAATCAAAAATAAACTACATTAGTCATATGTTTTGCGACCACGGCGTGATTGGAGTGTTCTTTTCAAAATTTAAGTCACGAGCCCTCATGATCAAAACATTCATTGTTTTGAATACGGATATGAAGTTATTCGTATTTAACTGTTTCTAACCGTTTGTTATTGACAGCTTGCAGGGACTAAAGTAAGTAAAGGCAATTATTCCTCGGAGTTTATTTATTGTTATTTCTTTCTTTAATTCAGTTTTTATTCCGCTTTGTATTGTAATATTATTTATCACACTTATGTAATTATTGAAATGCTTAGAATAGGCAAACTTAGGATTTATTCATAGGTTAGTTTAAGATTTGAAACCCGTCGCTAGCTTATTTGTAGGCTCGCAAACTTAGAAATCCTTCGCTAGTTTATTTATTTTAGGCTCGTCCACCTTGAATTTAAGATTTTCAAAATAACTTTTGTCATCTTTTATTTTACTTTATTAATCATACTGAATAAGTTTATCTTTTGTCAATTTACAATTTCATGATTCCCAAAATTTTGCTTCTTTGGCATTATAAAGAATTTATTGTCACAAATGCATGTTTTCTAAAAACTTTACATGTATCTTTCTTTTATGTCATCCGAATACGTACTTGTATAAAATGCATCATATTTACTTGCATAAAATGCATCATATTTGCAAACATCTATCATACTTGTAAAACATGTATTTTTCTAGCAATAATTAACTTTGAGTTTCTGGGATAACAAGTTAGCGGATCTTAAAGGATGCCTAACCCCTTCCCTTTAGGATAATAAAGAACTCTTACCTAGAATCTCGCTAGTTTCGCAGACCTTAAAATTGGAGTTACATGGCAGCATTTAGTTTAAATATTTAGGTGTCCTAATTCACCGTAAAAATAATTAGGTGGCGACTCCTCAACCCTTTTTACCCAGGAATCACCCGGACACGTCCGCGCTCCGCTTTGACCCGAGCGAGGTCGAAAAAGGGCGCGTACATTTCATTTCCTTCATCTCCCGGTTTTATTCATTACATTAGAGATATATATAATCCTGCTTTTAACGGTTTTCCTAGATCAACTGTTAAGAGAGATGTATTTAAATTCGCGCATGAATATCAACAATATTTACGTTTTTCATTATATCATTTTATCACGTCTGATATAGGTCGTAGTACTAACGGCCATGATTATTTAACTGTAACTTGTCATTGGATAGATTATAAATGGTCTATGCAAAAACGTATTTTAGCGTATAGATATATAGATGATAGGCACACTGGTACTTTTATTGCAGATAATATTTATCAAGTGTGCCATTATTACGGAATAACCAATAAAATTATGACTATTACATTAGATAACGCTTCTTCTAATAATTACGCAATTACAATTTTAAAAAATAGTTTAACTCCATCTTTTCCAGATCATTTTCATAAAAAATGTGCGTGCCATATATATAACTTAATTGTAAAGGATGGTCTATCACTTTTTGAAGACATTCTTAGTAAAATACAATTTTCTATAAACTTTATTTTTAAAAGTAATAAAGTACAACGTAGAAAAGAATATAAAAAAACTTGTCACGATTGTGAACTACCTTATAGAAAAATTCCACAAGAAGTATCCACTAGGTGGAATTCTTTATACGAGCAACTACTTGTTGCTTATGACTATAAATTATCTATAACTTTATTTTTTAACTCTCATAATAAAAAGCCAGCTGATATGATTTTAGATAGTGATTGGGAAAAAATTTCCGAACAGAATTTTTTTCAAGCAACAAAAGAATTTTCTGGTATATATTATCCTACTATTTCAACTATGTTATTTTATATAACTCTAATATTTTTATTACTTAGTGAATATATGGAAAAACCAGCTTATAAGGCAGCTATTAAAAAAATGTTTGTCAAAATAAAAAATATTTTATTCCTATTCCCTCTATTTATATTATTGGTTCTGTATTAAATCCTACTATTAAAATAGACGGTACTAAATCACTAATTGAAACTATTTACGATTGTATAGAAGTACTACCACCTCCAAGTCCCAAAAATCTAAATCACCCACCACCTATTGAACAAACTAAAGAAGAAGTGTTGTCTAGCGTAGAACACCAATGCAAAAATATATATAGATTTTATCAACAAGAAAATGCTAGTAACTTACCGGCTTCCATACCATCTTCTTCATCTTCAACACAACCTCACAAAAGACATGTTGTTTCTGCGGCTAGTATTGAAAGCCTCAGAAATAGAATGTGCGGCCGTACCTCTACTACTAACCAAATTAGCGAGTTGGATATTTTTGTTTTGCAGGGTTCTGTACCGTATCAAGAAGTTATCAATGAAGATGGACATGAAGACTTGTTGAAATCTTTGGAGGGAATGAAAAGACCTTTAGACACTTTCATTGATGACTCGAGATGTTTTGAACATTCAAGCGTCATCAAGCTGCGTCTGAAAATCGCTTTTCAGTGACGGATATCAAATAGGAGACCACAGACACTCATTAGCGGAGGCGACTTGTAAATTGCGGTATTATTCGAGAGATTGGATCTGGCGGAGCGGAGAAGGTGCGGTCAACGGAGATCAACGAAGAAGATGATGAAAACTACAACGAAATCTTAGCAGAAGGTAGTGAAGCGACATGGATCAATTTGACCAACAAATACCAATTCCAACCGAAGAACCACATGAAATCATCAAGCAATTAGAACGAGTTTTTGAGAATGTAATTTTTAATTGCAATTTTATTATGTAATTTGCAACTTTTGGACAACACCACAAAGTTGCAATTTAGATTTTAGACAATTGTATTTGTATTACAAAAAATCATATGTCTATTAAATAATATAAGAGGCACAAAGCGACCTTGGGATATTTTTATTACACTATCTTGTTTTGTTTATTGAGTTTTTCTTATACATATGTTATTTAAAAAAAAAAAAAGGAAAACCCGTCGTACCCGCCCGAGCCGAGCCCAGGCAGAGCCCGCCCGGGCCGATCTTGGCGGGATCGGGATCGGAACGGGACTTGCTCGATCACTTGGACCCCGCCAGAACCCGCCGACCAGGCTGACCCCTTCTCCGTCCGCCAGGCCAGGCCAGCGGACCGAGCCCGGCTGGCCACTCTTAGTTGAGAGTGTGTTTGGATGGGGAGAGAAAAGTGAGGTGTGTTTTTGTAGGGTTTGTTTTTGGTGTGTTGGGGGTATAAGAGAATGGGATTTTAGAGGGTTAGTTGGGTCGAAAAAATAAGAAAGGGGAGTTGAGGGTACATTTGCGGTGGGCACAGGGCTTGGCCGGTTGGGCCCTTAGGTAATTGGGGTTGTGCCCTATTTTTGTGGGATTTGGGTTGGAGTATTGGGTAGAAATTGTTTTGGGTAGAGAAATAAAAAGTGGGTTGTGAGTTTAAAAATATAAAAGGGGATTTTATTATAAAAAAAGAAAGCTTTGCAAAATTTATAAATTGTAAAGATGATAATATGATAAAATATAATATTTGTGAAATGCTTGATGCTTAAATAAAAAATAAAAATGCGATGCCGTTTTTGTCAAAATAAAATAACATATAATATTAGGATAAAAGTATGATTATGATATAAAAATACAAATGACAAATAAAAATGCAAATAATAAGAATAATGATGATATATATACATATATATGCCTATATTTTAAAATTATCTTAAGGTGTCAAAAATATTTAAAATTGCAAATAAAATCAGAAAAGATGGGACAAAATTGGGTGTCAACATACATAGGTGAAATGTTAGTAATTATAAATATATATTTAATTTTGCACATTTTTAATACAAATAAAAAGAAAATCTGCACACATTTCGTCAAAATTCCTAGCTCCACCACTACAAGTGGATGGTAGATAAAAAGTTTAGACGTCATGCATTCTCAATTACGTTGAAAGTATGAGTTCTAAATACAAGATAACTTCATCCGCACTTACTTTTTCTCACACGCTCATTTAAATGGGATTCGAGTCAGAAGTGATAGATTTTGCGTAAGCTGCATCATTCATGTTACCGCTACAAGGATGGAGCTAGGAAAGAGTGAAGGGGGTTCAAGTTGAACCCTTTTGCCTAAAAAATGTATTGTACAAATAGGTTAAAATAATAATAAATTATGTTGGCATTAAAAAAATTTGAGTATAGTAACAAAAGAGTTGAAAGTCGTTTTACATCTTAAGTTTGAATCAAGTTATGATATATATATATTTTTAAAGTCGGTATATTAGTTAGGTAAAGAATGGATTTTGGGCCTAACTCAACCTCAAAAACTAGCTCATGAGGAAGGATTGTCCAAGTCCATATAAGGAGTCAAAATTCTTATTTCATTTCCGATGTGAGACTCTTAACACTACCCTGCACGCTCAGACCTCGTTAACTAGAGCGTGGAGACATAATTTGGGGACCCAACATCGGTGAACATAGAATTGGAATGATTCTAACTCTGATACCATGTAATGAATGAATCTCGGGTCTAACTCAACCTCAAAAGCTAGCTCATGTGGAGAGGATTTCTCAAGTCCAAATAAGGAGTCCAAATTCTCATTCCATTTTCGATGTAGGACTCTTAACAAGTTCAAAATAAACACTCCCTCCATCCCAATTTATATGATGTAGTTAGACTGTACGCGGAGTTTAAGAAATAAAGAAGACTTTTGAATCTTATGGTCTAAAACAAACCAAAGATATTTGTGTGGTTATAGATCATCGCGTTAAGCATAAAAGGTAAAGTTTAAAGTTATATTATTGTCAATAAGGAAATGTGTCATCATTTTTGGGATTATTAATGTTAAATATACATAATATACACACGATATACATGTGTATATTATGTATATTATTGCTCTGATACCATGGAAGAAATAATCCCTTGGTTATTTTCATTAATTGAAAGAGTATTTATACAAGTTACATATTTCCATAATAGGAGAATCTTATTCCTATTCTACTCCTAAAACCTTATTCTACTTGGATACTAAATATACAATTATGGTAATACAAATATTATGGTAAGTGTACAATACTAATTACACCATAATATTACCTAAACTAGGAGACTACAATGTTACCTAAATATGTACACCATATACGGTATAGAGGAGGAAGCCTAGAGCAACAATATACATAATATACACATGTATATCGTGTGTTAGTACTCCAAATTGTCGGTCTTGTTCTTTAGGAAAAATTGTTAAGTTGTCATTTGTAGACTCAAATTCTCATACTTTAATGCCATTTGATATTATTCATAGCGACTTATGGATGTCTCCTGTTCTTAGTTATGCGGGTCATCGATATTATGTTCTCTTTTTGGATGATTTATTCTAAGTTTTTATGGACGTTTCCAATAGCGAAAAAATCTCAAGTTTTTTCCGTCTTCTTAAAATTTAGAGCATTCATTAGAACCTAATTCGAACGAGAAATAAAAAATATTCAGTGTGATAATGGCAAAGAATATGACAATGGGGTGTTTCGGGAATTCTGTGCTAATAATGAGATCAATTTTCGGTTTTCGTGTCCTCATACGTCTTCCAAAAATGGGAAAGCCAACGTAAAATTTATTCCATAAATAACGTTGTCCACACTTTATTAATTCATGCTTCCGTACCCTGTTTTTTTGGCATCATGCTCTGCAAATGGCTACATATCTTCTTAACATAATTTCTTCCAAAGCCCCTTCAAATTTTATATAATAAAATTCTGTCATAATCACATCTTTGGGTTTTTGGGTGTTTGTGTTATCCGTTATTTTCGTCCACCACAATTAACAAACTTCAGGCCCGGTGTGTTTTTGGGTTTTTCGTCTAATCATCGTGGTTACAAATACTTTGATTTATCCTCTAATAAAATCATCATTAATCACCATGTAATTTTTTATGAATCCCAATTTCCATTTGTTAAAGTTAATACTCCCGTGCCTAGTTCGTATAATTTTTTGGATGATAGTATATCCCCGTGCCCGCTAGTCCCACTGGTCCGTCACCCATTTGCCAGCCCCAAGACGCCATGGGCGGCCCCAGCGATTGGGCCACCCATGATCTGAACCGGTCCAGGTTCTGCCCTCAGTTTATCGAGTTGGGCCAACAGCCCATCGCTCGGCGATCGTCCGAGCCCAAAGACAAATTCGAAATCCACTCAATTCTTTCTCGAGTCATAGATCGGTCACTCGTAGTCAATGAGGAGTTTTTAAACCAAAAAGATATTTTAATTTACATTCTAATGTCCCTAAATCCCTCTTACCCTGTAATCATGTGTCTTCCTTAAATGACCCGAATTGGAAAATTGCTATGACCGATGAATATAATGCTCTTATTGATAATAAGATGTGGGAGTTGGTTCCCCGTCCATCTGATAATAGTATTATCAGGTCTATGTAGATTTTTGCTCATAAGGAGAATTCAGATGGTTCATTTGCCCGACATAAAGCGCGACTTGTGGGTGATGGTAAGACTCAACAGGTTGGTATAGATTGTGGTGAGACGTTTAGTCTGGTCGTCAAGCCAGCTACCATTCGCACTGTGCTTAGCTTGGCTCTTTCAAAGGCATGGTCTATTCATAAGTTAGATGTAAAGAATACTTTCCTACATAGGGATCTCAAGGAAACAGTCTATATGCATTAGCATTTGGGATTCAGGGATCCTAAACATCCTCATCATGTCTGTTTGTTGAAGAAGTCCTTATACGGGCTTAAGCATTCTCCACGGGCCTGATATACGAGGTTTGCAGACTATATTTCGACTATTGGGTTCACTTACATCAAGTCAGATAATTCTTTGTTCATTTACCGTCGTGGTTCGTCCTTGGCCTATATTCTGTTATATGTGGATGATATCATTTTGACTGCTTCTTCCGATGCCTTACGCATTCTATCATGACCATGCTCAGCTCTGAGTTCGCTATGAAAGATTTGGTGCCCTTGAGTTACTTTTGGGGATTGCTGTCACTCGTCATTCAGATGAGTTGTTCTTATCTCAAAGAAAGTATGCAACTGAGATCATTGAGAGGGCTGGGATTTCATCCTGTAAGTCCACTTTCACCCCAGTTGATACTAAGCCCAAGCTTAGTGCCGCGGCTGACGTACCTTACGAGGATCAGGCCATTATCGCTTGATCTTGCAGGGTCGCCCAAGATCTTACCTTTACGAGACCGGATATTACATATGTTCTCTAGCATGTGTGTTTGTTCATGCATGATCCCAGGATTGAGCACATGAATGCACTCAAACGCATCATTCGGTATATTCAGGGTACACTGGACTATGGTTTGCATTTATATCCTTCCTCGATGTTCACACTTGTCTCGTATACGGATGCTGATTGGGGTGGCTGTCCAGACACCAAATAGTCTACGTCTGGCTATTTTATGTTTCTTGGCAATAACCTGGTCTCATGGTCTGCAAAACGTCAGTCGACATTGTCCCAATCCAGTGCCGAGGCCGAGTATCGAGGGGTAGCTAATGTGGTCTCGGAAATCATGTTGGTTACGTAATTTGCTATTGGAGCTTCATTCACCTATTCAGAAAGCAACCTTGGCTTATTGCGAAAATATTAGTGTCATCTACCTTTCTGGTAATCCGGTTCAGCACCAGCGCACTAAACATATCGAGATGGACATTCACTTTGTCCGCGAAAAGGTTGCTCGTGGTCAGGTACGCGTCTGCCATGTCCCGTTGAGATATCAAATTGCCGACATCTTTACAAAGGGTCTGCCCTCAGTCCTTTTTGAAGATTTTAGGGACAGTCTCAACGTTCGAAGACCGCCCGCTATGACTACGGGTGTGTGTTAAATATACATAATATACACACGATATACATGTGTATATTATGTATATTGTTGCTCTCGGCTTCCTCCTCTATACTGTATATGGTGTACATATTTAGGTAACATTGTAGTCTCCTAGTTTATGTAATATTATGGTGTAATTAGTATTGTACACTTACCATAATATTTGTATTACCATAATTGTATATTTAGTATCCAAGTAGAATAAGGTTTTAGGAGTAGAATAGGAATAAGATTCTCCTATTATGAAAATATATAACTTGTATAAATACTCTTTCAATCAATAAAAATAATCAAGAGATTATTTCTTTTAATTAAAAAGAAAATTGTGTCATATAAATTGAAACATAGGGAGTATTTTTTAAGTCCCTTTATGTAATATAAACTTCTTACTCCGCTAAATACAAAGGTGTTAAAAGAATAGCAATATAAATAAATGGTCCAGTTCGTTATACGTCGGCCTAGTTACGTTTCATTTTCGACCAGTCGAAGTGGGAAAGAATATAGAAAAGTATGCATGCATGCTAGTATGTGATCTCTCTCTTTCTCGTGATCACTATGATATTCCTATAGCTTAATAAGGACGTGCTTTATATAATTGACGTTTTGTTCTTTAGTCGGAGTTGTCAATTCACTATTCTACACACTAACAAAAAATTCAGCCACATCAACAGTGTAAATTAATTTCTATTTCACCAATATAGTTTAATCTATGAAAATATATTTATTACCCTTTTATCAAGTGATCATTAATATTTATCATGAAAACTTACATGTAATTAACTTAAGAGTTTAAGTTACATATATTCTTGGCATAAAAAAATTATCAGCTTATATTTACATATTATAGCATGTAATATATATGTATCTTTTTTATGCAAATCTCACGCTTTTAGAAGTTTAAATATAGATATATTTTAATGATTTGATAGTATAATAAATATTTATTAACAGTGTACATAACTTAAATTCATTAGCTTATAAGTACATGTAAATCTTCTTAAGTTATAGGATATGAAATCTTAAAAAACAAATATCGTATGTTACCTACTATAATATGCAAAAATGATATGATAATATAAAAATATTTATACTAACAATAAATATTTGTTAAACTCAAAATTTATCGTGATCATATAATTGTTTTCTTACAATATCAGTATAAAACACATAAAATCATGTCAATAGCTAATTCGAGCAGGTTCGGCAAGTCACGGTGGTTGGTCCCATATTGACAAATATCTATTCAAGACTTGTGTATAATTACTTTGGAAAGTGAAAGATCACCCACCTCACCTCCTTTCTGTAGATGTACGTACGTAGCATTTGTGTAATGTCTTGGAGAACACACTTACACATTACACATAATGTGTGTATGACTAAGACTTCAATTGGTACTTGGGGAACACTCTACAGTCTACATATCCTTTTTTTCTTTGGTACGCTATAATTTGGACCATTTCTCAAGTTGCGCGCATTATTTTTGCCTAGTATTCGTACTAATGTTCTCTGCATCGTTTAAATGTTATTTCAAACAACCACATCTATTGGAAAACATTCTTCTTGTTTCTTGCTGTGAATATATGACATGTTTTTAAGTTAGAGACATAATAATAAAATTATCACACCTAGAGTCAGCTATGATGTACAAAACATTTTTTTTTGAATGTCACTATGCTAGAAGTTTCTTTTATGTTGATGAAAATTCAACAAGCAATATATAGACAAATATTCACATTGTATAAGTTTTTGGTAAGAGGAATTCAATTGACTATTCTTATATCGATATGGCTCCGCCGCCGATTAAGAACACAAACATTATTATTGATTGAGCGCTCCCCAATTGAGCAAAATGGAGCAAATTCGGTTGAGGCCCCGGAGATGAGGGAAAGAAGAGAAGAAAAGGGAAGGTTTGCTGAGATCATTATAACAAGATTAACAATATAATTATTTGAGAATTTAATAAATTAATTTTTACTACAGTAAAAATTAATTGTAAAAATGTGATTTATTTTTAGATATGTTAATGTTATGAGTAATTTGTGCTGACTTTCGTAATCCCGCCATTTTGCTCAAATAAAACTAGTTTCTACTTTCTAGTAGTAATAATCCCTCCGTCTCAAATAATTTATATTTTTTTACACATTCCTTAAGAATTATTAATTAGAAGGGGTATTTGACTACCTTTACCCTTATTATTTATGTCTAAGTAATTATCTCTCTCTATCAAATATTTACTTTATTTATGTATCATCTCCATTAATGACAAAGTTCTACTAAGGGTAAAATGAGGAAAAAATAATTAATTGTGTCTTGAACTTTTAAAACGATAAATAATTTGAGATAATTATTTTTAGTAACTACAACAGATAATTTGAGACATGGGAGTATAAGTTTTACATAAAATGTATAAAATAAATAAAAATGTCCATTTTTTTTAGATTTTAAATCTTTTAACACTTTACAGATTATTAAAATTCTATATTTTGTGTTTGTCACAGAACTCTTTAGTAGAAGCCTGACTCAAAAAGTTCAAAATTAACTCTTACTACTCCCTCCGTCGTGCCCATACGTCACAATTTAAGTGTGTTAGTTTGACTTGACATGAAATTTAAGAAATAAAGAAAGACTTTTAAATTTTGTGATCTTAAATTAAATATGTATGAGATCTTTTAAATTTTATGATCTTAAACTTATCTTGGATTTAAAAAACTTATTAAATATAAAAAGAATCAATTTTTTTGGGAATGACAAAAAAATTAAATTGAGATAGAGTGAGTATTAGTCCGCTTGGGCAGCTCAATTGGTTTCAAGGGGGATATTTGGAATAAGAGACCAAGGATCGAATCCCGTCAGCGGCAGTGTGGAGGTTTCTTCTTGAAATAAAGGAGGGCCCCTTGTGCAGCTGATTGAGTCTAACCTTTGAAATCAATTGAGTCACTATGATTTACCTCCTTCACAGACCTGTCGGACCGGGGTGTGGGGCTCCTGGGGTGGGAGATTCCACCTTTTGGAATAAGAGATAGAGTGAGTAATACTTTTGTACAACACCTACTACGTATGACGGATTCCTATTTTTTCTAAATATAGAAACTAAACTAAAACACAGTCACACTAAACGTAATACAAATTTTGACTTTTGTCAAAACCTACCACGTATTGGATTCCGAGTTCTATAGAACCGATGAGTAATAAGATTCTACTTGGGAGTGTTCGCGGTTTAATTGACTTTGATTTGTTTTTTAACTAGCTAAGATTATTTTTTTATTCAATACATTGAAACTAAATATCGATAAACTAAATATCGATAAACTAAATATACTACAAACTTTTATTTTTTCATTTTTGTAAAATTTTCGGCTTTGTTTCCTTGAGTTTTCTAAAAAAAATATTTGTCCTCACCTATCTATCACTTTTCTTTTAATTTCCTCCTTTATTTAGATTGATAATGAGGAGTATCATTTATCTATTGTCTATATATCTAAATCTAAGATGAAAATCTCGAAGATCATAAGAAGCGGGTTGTCCATAAGTTTTATTTCAAATAAGTGTCTAATATTGGTCCATTATTTCAACAATTAAATTTTAAAGATGGAGTTTGAAGTTCTAAAAATATGCTTTAGGAGTTTTTCAAATTTACTCACAAAACTTCAACTTTCAAATGTTTTTTTTTCCAACTTAACTTCAATTAATACATTTTTAAAAGTATTTACAAATTTATATTTGTTCTCATGGCCAAACCATCTTGAGCTGAATTTACAATTACTGGAGAGGGTTTAAATGTCTAGAAATATTCTAGACAATTCTCTTCAATGACAATCTTATAATATACTTTTCTAACAACTGTTCATTTAATACTTACTACTAGCAGCCGGTGTATGTACATCTATATAGTTGAAAATCTTAGAAGGCATTTAATTTCAATATATTAATTGTGTGATTTTTTGTTACAATATTAGATTATCTTAGAGATAATTATACGTATTTTTTTTATAATAAATGAGACTATTGACCTGAAAATGAAATATATAACTCGTTACAACAAATTAAAATATGCTAATGGCGTAAATAAAACTTCACTGATAATATATGTAAGTTTAATTCTTTTAAGAACATACACTTGTTGGAAATTTGCCTTTGGCGGGAGTTGCGTCCAACCAACTTTAATGGCTTAAACACTAGTGTTCCGCATGTTGGAGAATCCGGTTCTTCACACGTGCATAATCTACTAAGTAAGTAGATGACCGTAGGGCCAAGTATCGTCAAATTTCGTTGAGAAATGAAAGAGATATTGGTCCATAAAGTGAGGTGTTTGAAGCGTGGAAAAGTGTGGTATTTAGACCAATTTTCCCTCATTGGTGGGGGAAGAAAGATTTGTTTAGTTTATATGTCTCAAAGTTGGCTTAGGGTTTGAGACCCCAAGGGATATCACATGTGTTTAAATGAGGGAGGACCTAGATGTGCTTCGGTTCGAGGATAATCCCACACACACGTCGCCGCCCGTCCGGTCCGGTCTCGATTTCGGGTCGTGGGCTGATATTATCTTTTTGGACCCAAAATTATTTCAGATTTACAGTTTGGTCCCTGAAGTTTCAAGTAAGTCAAAATTGGGCAGAGAACATTCTGTTGGTTATTGGAACGTCAACCAGCCTTAATTTGCACTCAATTCAGTCATTTATTTTGGCTGAATTACTCTCCCTAAAGGTCAACCCGTTGCACATCAATTCACCATTTATTTTGGTGAATTACTACCTCCATAATTGTCATTACTTGGCCAGTAACAACAATTATGTGGGCAATTGGTAAGTCCTCTCCTTCAACTATATAACGGAGCCTTTGCACAATTATTGAGACACACAGAAACATACAAACGAAATCAGTCTTCCTACTACCTTCCAGCATCATTTCATTACTCAAAATTCTTCAAGGTAACACTTGAGTTTCCTTTGCTCATTTGTTCATTTGATGTTTTATCTTGGGAGACAATTGTCCAGGACGTAGAAATGATACATACGGGGCAATCTTGTCTTAAAGACAGAGTGTCATCACTCGACTCAGCATACCAAAAACTATTCCAGTCTTGTTCAAGTTTATTATAATTTCAATTTGTTGTAATACTTAGCAGTTACTTATTTCTATTTCTTGTACCATTGTAACAACAACACTTAATATCAAACTGTACTCAGTGTCTTTGATATTTTTCGAAGATTCGAAATTTTTTACGAAAACTACACTTTATGTCAGCCCAAACAAAATTATTAGTATCAATTTGGCCCTAGTATTAATTATTTACCTAATTTGTTAATATTTTTATTTTATATAAATATAAAGTAGCCAAGTGCAAAAACAGTCACGTTCTTCTTTACCATCCCTCAACCACATAGTAGTACCACTACGACAACAACACCATAGTACATTATTGCGGCCTTCAATCACTGAAACATAATAAAAGGACCCATTGAAATCACAAATTTGAAATAACACCTTGAAACCCACCATAATAAAACTTGAAGCTCTCATATCTAAAAATTGAAATCCGCAAATTAAAGTGTTGTAATTCGATGTCGGTATTTAAAAATCTAGTGGATAATACTTAATTATGTGAAGATTAATTTTTGAGCTCATTTAGGGTTTATTTGAAGAGTTGCTAGTCAAATTTTTGAGTTGGTGCATCAAATAAGATAAGTTGAAGTGTGGTCTATATCCCATGTATATATGTGTATATCTCTCATGTATTTCGTATATCTCCTGTATATCATATATATTTATGATACTTTTGAAAATATGTATATGATATACAATGATATATGCATGTGGTCTACATTGTCGCGCCACTAATGCCTTCTAGGTCGATTTTAGATCTGAACTTTACTCCAAAGCTGTCAAATCACCTCCAAACTTCCTCAAATTCTAAATGTAGCTTCGTCCAAGTGTTACTAACAAATTCCAACATCTGCTACAAAATAATTACTAAATAGAATTGTTAGGGTAGTGCTTAAAAATAATATTGTTAAGCTAAACAATGAATATTTTCTAATTGTTGCATACTTGTAAAACTTTCCCAAATTTTTAAATCTCATGTCAGCATAACACACAAAATCATACCCAAAAGCGTTCTAGGACCAGTAACCGACAACTTTCGAGCTAAGCATTTCTGGCTTTTGGCATTTCTGGTTGTACTTATTCATTTCATTAAATGAACAAATTGTTACAATTGTGTCATCGTGAAGAATGAATATTGAAAATACCCATAAATTGAAGCCTAACGCATGAAACAAAAGTGATATTGTCATGAATGAGCAAATACAGTACTCCAAGAAGTTGCATATTACTACATCATAACTCAGCAGAAAAGCAGGGAAACATATTTTTCCAAGTAAGTCAAAACTTGCCTTTATTTTTCCTTCGTCGCTTCAGAGAATAGCAAGTCAAAAGTATCAACAACAGAAAAGAAAAAACCTAAAGTAACAAAATTTTAACATTTCTCCTCTTGTCTCATATCCTAACCCTGGTTTAATCTCCGCTGCAATGAAATGTTAATGATTTACTTCCAATTAACTTTTACAATTGAAAGGAATTATTGTTAAGAGTCTCACATTGAATATGGAATGATAGATGTATATTTAAGGTAACTAGGATTCTGATTGATGACATAAATGGAAGACGAGTATGTTTGCCTAGTGGACAAGAAACACAGTGTTGAGCAATTTTCCCATTATTACATTGAATACGCTTAGAAGTCCAAAGAAAAGTAAAAACTGGGTCTCCGGGGTGTCCGAGTCTGTTGTGCCAAGTGGAGGGAGAGATTGCCGCAAGGGATAGAGGTGCTTGCGGTCTGACAGTGGAAGATTGAGTGAATGGGTAGAGGTTTGCCACACTATTGCAGCGTGTAAGAATTTTCCCCGTATTGAGTTCCTTCACAGAAAAACCAAAAGGGTCAAATTCGACAGACACGGAATTATTGCTAGTGAATTTTCTAACAGAGATTAAGTTTTTAATGACGTTAGGTGTGTATAGGACGTGGTTTAGGGAGAAAGGTGGGTGTGGATGTTTGGTGTGTGTGTTACCGTAACCTTCAATTGGAATGCGATGACCATTGCCGACAGTAATAAATTGAGGACACTTTAACCGATAGTTGAGATAGGTTACCTGACGACCGAGTGAGGTGAGATGTGGCTCCGGTGTCCATGTACCAATTGTCGTCGGGCTGTTAAAGGTTCACAGTGGTGTAGGCCTGGCCCAAATCAGTCGAGGCCAGGTCGTGGGCATTCTTGGCGGTGGGCTGCCTGGTGGTGAGGCGAGGCCAAAGAGGCCCGATCGACCAAGGCTGTTGGGCCAGGCCCTGGTCGAATACGGGCATGCGGCGAGCCCGATTCTTTGGTTGGGCCCTTCTTCTTCTTGGTTGGACCACTGTTGCTGATGTTGTTGTAGTTGCTGTTGTCCAGGCCACTGGTTGTGTTGGCCTTTTCCGTGGCTCTTGCCTTTGTTGTTGCGACCTCTGCCGCCATGACCTCCGCCACTGGCTTTCTTCTTCTTTGGACATCTTTGTGATGGTGGTTGTTCTTTGGCCGCAGGTGTTGCCATCCCGTCAACGGCTAACGCCTTTTGATTATGTTCCTCTTGTTTAGCACGTCTAGTTTCTTCCAACAATAGTTGTGAACGTGCCTTGTTGAAACTTAGGAGAGGGTCGGCTTGTTGAATCATTGTTGCGAGTGTGTCATATTCACCTTTTGGTAAACCCGCAACAAGTTGAAGCACCATCTTGGTTTCTGAAACAGAAGTCCCGACATTGGATAGTTGATCGGTTATGAGTTTCAGTTGCTTATAATATTCGGACATGTTGTTAAAATTCTCGAGGCGAGTATTATTGAATTGCTCTTCCAAATATACGGCCTGAGTATTTTTATTGTCCTGAAAGATTTCTTCTAGCCGTACCCAAAGTTCACGTGTCGTAGCACCTGTTTTCATGATAGTGCAGAACATGTCTTTGGAGATGGTGTCGTAGATCTATTGTTTGACGATGGCGTCAAGACGACGCCAGATTGAGTCTGTAACATCGGTGGGACGAGGAACAGATTCGTCTATATGATCGAGCACATTGTATGCACATGCATGAATGTAGAATAGTTCCATCCACATGGAATATTGACAGTCTTCTTGGTCAAGAATTATAGGGATAAAATTCTTGATGTTGTTAACGGCGAATGTCGGATGAAAAGAAGATACTGAACGTTGAGAGGGGTTGTCAAGTGTGCCAGTGGATGAACCGAAATTTGTGGGGGAAGACATGGTTGCCGCCTGCAGAGGGAAGGGAATTTTCTGGTTTGGCTGAGAAAGGGAGGAAGAAAGAATTTTTTTTTATCTGTGAAATCAGAAAAAAAAAATGCTGATTTCGACCGAGAATGAGGAAGAGAAGGGATTTAGGTTTTAGGACCTTGATACCATGAAATATGGAATAATTTTTCTTAGGGATTCCTTTCATTATTCACAATATATATAGTTGTACAAATGTTGATTCCTAATATGGTACGAATCCTAACTTACCTTACAAAGGTTGATTCCTAATACAATTAGAATCCTAAGTTACCTTAAATATACATCTATCATAATTACAAAATATACAGAGAATATTCGCTAATAACTTGGACAATTCTCACCCTACAAGGCACAAGCTAGCTTTTGGGTTGAGTTAGGCTCAATATTCATTCTTTAACTCTTAACACTCCCCCACACACCCAGACTTTGTTAACTGGAGCGTGAATAATATAATTTTGGGATCCAACATTGGTGAACGAAGATTTGTAATGGGTCTGGCTATGATACCATGTAAAGAATGGATCTTGAGCCTAACTCAACCCCAAAAGCTAGCTTGTAGGGTGAGGATTGTCCAAGTTCATATAAGGAGTCCATGTTCCCATTCTATATCCGATGTGAGACTCTTAACAATTACTTTTTACAATTGAAAGGAAGAAAAACGAGGTTAATTTTTATACAATGAAAATGTATCTTGTTTTACACTATTAGGCTACTCAAAAGTAATTAACCGTAACTGCTTTTGTATTTCGTTATGTGCAAGTTGCAACTAGGAAATTTAACTGCTGGAACATGAAGCTTCATAATATATGAAACAAACTTGCAAAAATAATTAATAAAAATTTAAAATTGAGAAAAATCGGCTCTTAGTCCGCCCGACCTACTCCAGCCCAAATATATCCTTGACGGCTAAGTGTTATTTTATCCACATTTCGATTGTTTAGTCTTGGGCGTGTAGAGAGTGTTAAGTCGCACATTGATTGAAAGAATGTGTTGTGGCTTATTATATAATCGTGTGTCCCTCATGAGTTACCCTTTGGGATCGAGTTATACCCATTATTCATTTGTTCACATGATATCAAAATCAAACTTTGGTAAGTCACTCAATGCAATAGTCTTCTCTCTACCTAATGTATGTTCTAGGCTTCTATTTCAACTCAACACATCGAGCCGCCACTCATACTGAATTCAGCTCATAGAGCCACAAAATTTGCTTCAGGCCCGCTCTTTATCTTGTTGAGTGAAAATGTATCATAATATACCTACCTCATATACACGGTATACACACCGTGTATATGAGGGTTTTTGGTAAAAGGTTTTTGTATATAATTATAGAATTCTTGTACAAATAGAATAGGGTTTTTGGAATAGAATAGGAATAGGATTTTCCATATTATGGAACTTGTAAATTGTATATATACTCATTCATTAATGAAAATAATCAAGGGATTATTACTTTCATGGTATCAGAAGTCTAGGTCTCACATACCTCCTTCTCCAAAAGCTTCCGCTTCTCTCAGCTATGTTGAATTCCGAGCTCTTCCTCGATTTCCGAGCCAATTTTTTACCTCCTCTCTTCCTAAATTTTCTTCCAAATCCCTCAATCACCCTTTGGTCTTTCATTATGTTGACGTCAAAGAAGCTTGTTTCATCCTGCCCTTACTGTTTCTAACATCAAGAACAACATCCCTATTATTCTTGAGATGAAAAACGTCCAATATGTGACGTGTTTAAAATTCACGCTATCTCACATCAAGTCCTCCATCACATAATTCCTCCCGCTATCGCTCCTCATGCGGAGGATCCTCAGTTATGGATCACTCTTGAAGCTACCGTCCTTCAGTGGATTTACTCCACTATTTCTACCGACCTTTTACAGACGACCATTGAACCAGACACTATGACTATGGCTACCTGGAAAAGATTGCGTGATATATTCCAGGACAACCACATTCCCGCATTGTCACCCTTGATCAGGAATTTTCCCATGTCAACATGGACGATTTCCCGAATGCTTCAGATTATTGTAAGCGACTCAAGGAATTGGCGGACCAACTCCGTAATGTTGGAGCGCTCATTACCAATAATCATCTTGTTCTATAAATGGTTGCAGGCCTATAATGGCGTGGGGACTCTCCTCCGTCAAAGTAATCCACTTCCACCTTTTTATCAAGCCCGTTCGATGCTCACGTTAGAAGAAGCTGACTTGGCTAAAAAGGTGTCTACCGGTGCTAATACCTTGGTCATGATGACTTCATCCGATAATTCTCAAGGGGTTGTTGATAATTTGGGCCAAAACCGTGTTCATGGTGGAGGCAAGAAAAATCAGAAAAATAATGGCAAAAATTACGGTGGCAATCATGGTAGTTCTGGCGGTGGTGGGGGAGGCCAAAATAGTGGCAGTGGGCCCCAGTACGGTGGCAGTGGGCCACATGCCAACTGGTCCCAGCCATGGGGCTCATGGCAGTGGGGCTGGGCCAGTGTCCAGTGGCCAGTGGCCCAACAACCCTTATTTTCTGCTTCTCGTGTCCTTGGAAAATGGGCCACCCAGCAGCCCTTTATGCCCAATTTTTCTCATCCATCCAGTGGGTTCCGACACAGTTCTGGGCCTGGACAGTAAGGGGCCTGCTTGGGCCTCGGCCCCCGCAGGCTTTCCATGCTACGGTCCCCAATCTGATTCCGACACCTATAGACATTGAAGCCGCCATGCATATACTTGGATTGAATCCTCCAGACGTGAATTGGTACATGGACACCGGCGCCACTTCTCACATGACGTCCGACTAAGGTACTCTCTCATTTTATTCCAATTTAAACAAAAATCGTAACATAATTGTTGGTAATGGCAACTCCATTCCAATTCGTGGTTACTGTCATAAAAATTTGTCTCCCCCTTCCCCCCCATCCACCTCTTGTCTTGAAAAATGATTTTCATGCCCTTAACTTAATTAAAAATTTGGTGTATGTCCGTAAATTCACCACTGATAATTGGATTTCTGTTGGTTTTGATCCTTTTGGTTTTTCTATGAAGGATTTCAAGACGGGGATACCTCTCATGAGATGTGATAGTAGGGGATATCTTTATCCTATCACGCCCGCATCCAGTCTCTCGAGTCAAGCCTTGCCATCTACTTTTGCAGCTCTAGCTCCTTCCTTGTGGCATGCACGTTTGGGTCACCCTGGGTCGTCCATTGGTTCTTCCTTGCATAAAAATAATTTTATTTCTTGCAAGGGTACGCGTAGTACTCCGATTTATCAATCCTGTCCTTTAGGAAAACATGTTAGATTACCGTTTGTAGCCTCTACTTCTCGTACTTTAATGTAATTTGATATTATTCATAGCGATTTATGGACATCTCCCGTTTTAAGTTCTGTGGGCCATCGTTATTATGCTTTATTTTTGAATGATTATTCTAATTTTTTATGGATTTTTTCGTTAGCGAAAAAATCATAAGTTTTTTCCACATTCTTAAAATTTAGAGCATTCATCCGTACCCAATTCGATCGAGAAATAAAAAATATTCAATGTGATAATGGCAAAGAATATGATAATGGGTTGTTTCGGAATTTTTGTGATACTAATGGCATAATTTTTCGTTACTCTTGTCCTCATACTTCCTCACAAAATAGGAAAGCCAAACGAAAAAATCGTACTATTAATAATATTGTCCGAGCTTTATTGGTCCATGCTTACGTACCCCCTTCCTTTTGGCATCATGCTCTACAAATGGCTACTTATCTTCTTAACATACTTCCAACCAAAGGTTTGACATATTCATCCCCTCTTCAATTCCTATATAATAAGACTCCTTCGTATTCACATCTTAGGGTCTTTGGGTGCTTATGTTATCCATTATTTCTGTCAACTACAATTAACAAACTTCAAGCCCGTTCTACCCCTTGCGTGTTTTTGGGTTATCCATCCAATCATCGTGGTTACAAATGTTTTGGTTTATCGTCCAATAAAATCATAATTAGTTGTCATGTTATTTTTTATGAAATCCAATTTCCGTTTGCTAAAGTAAGTAGTCCCGGGCCTAGTTCGTATAATTTTTAAGATGACGATGTCTCCCCGTATATTATCCACCATTTATCGGACTTGTCCCGCACCCAAAATCCGCCAACGGACCCACTGCCCGTTGGACCTCCTGTCCCATCGAATTTGCCTAGTGGGCCAGTCTCTCACGTCCTAGGTCCAGCAACTGGGCTGAATATCCAGCCCGATTACGCCTCCTTCGCTTTCAAGTCCCGATCCGACTTCAGTGTTAAGCGGCGAGCGCCTTCACTGTGGCGATCCGTCACCCATCCAACTTTTCCCCAAAATCCACCCAATTTTCCCCCGAGTCACAGATCGGTTACTTAAAGTCAACGGGATATTTTTAAACCAAAAAAACATTTTAATCTAAATTCTAATGTTCTTAAATCCCCCTCCCCCGTAACCCGAATTGGAAATTGGCCATGAACGACGAATATGATGCTCTTATTGAAAATAAGACGTGTGAGTTGGTGTCCCGTCCTTCTGGTGTTAATATTATTCAGTCTATGTGAATTTTGTCTCATAAAGATAATTCTGATGGTTATTTTGCGAGGCATAAGCCTCATCTTGTAGGTGATGGTAAGACTCAGGAGGTTGGCGTGGATTGTGGTGAGACGTTTAGTCCGGTGGTCAAACCGGCTACCATTCGCACTGTTCTCAGTCTGACTCTTTCAAAGGCATGACTCATTCATCAGTTAGATGTGGGGAATGCTTTCTTACACGATGATCTTAAGGATACTGTTTACATGCATCATCCCTTGGGTTTTCGAGTACCCAAATATCCTCATCATGTCTGTTTATAGAAAAAGTCCTTATATGGGCTTAAACAGGCCCCACAGGCTTGGTATAAGAGGTTTGCAGACTATATTTCATCTATTGGGTTTTCTCACAGTAGGTCTAATAATTCATTGTTCATATATTATCGTGGTACTTCCCTGACTTATATTCTATTATATGTGGATGATATTATATTGACTGCCTCTTCTGATGCTTTGCGCTTGTCTATCATGACAATGCTCAGTTCTAAGTTTGTTATGAAAGACTTAGGGCCCTTGCGTTATTTTTTGGGGATTGTTGTCACTCGTCATGCAGGTGGTTTATTCTTATCACAAAGAAAGTATGCCACTGAGATAATTGAAACGGCTGGTATGTCCTCGTGTAAGTCTACTTCCACTCCAGTTGATACTAAGCCCAAGCTGGGTGCTGCGGTTGGCTCACCTTACGAGGATCTCACTCACTATCGCAGTCTTGCTGGAGCTCTTCAGTATCTTATGTTCATGAGACCGGATATTACGTATGCCGTACAGCAGGTGTGTTTGTTTATGCATGATCATAGGGTGGAACACATGCATGCGCTCAAACACATTATCCGATATATCCAGGAGACACTTGACTATGGCTTGCATCTATATCCATCATCGGCCTCTACACTTGTCTCGTATACCGATGCTGATTGGGGTGGTTGTCCAGATACCAGACGCTCCACGTCTGGTTATTGCACGTTTCTTGGTGATAACTTGATCTCATGGTGTAACATCCCGTATATTCGGGTTACGATTTAAATGGCTAAGCGTATATAAAATCACTAGACATGTGTAAATAGATCCGAGCGTTGAGAAAATTTTATCATATTTAAGTATGCTAATAAAGAGATTAGTATATAAAAGAGACTAAACCATGAAATAATTTTGGACGTAACAAGTGTGATGACGGGGAGCGGAAATAAATTTGGTGTGTGCACAAAGAGGTTATGGACTAGTGTCATATCACACAAATTATGACATTGAGTATATGAAGGTCTTATAAGTTATTAAGATTTAAGTGAATTGGGATCACAAAATTAATTATGTGTGTGATTGATAAATTATTCGGAGGCAGGTCACTTAATTAAATTAAGTGACCGTGCATGTTAAAGTAAGGTGGCATTAAGTGGCTATGATGATCAAGCACATAAGTTGTCATTGATCGACACATGGCAAGAGAAAATGTGTCAAAATGATTAGACTTTGATATTCATTCTCTGCTTTATCATTAATCCAAAACATAAAACATACGAGGCCTTCTCTTTTCGTGCACAAGAATAAGCAACCAGTACTTCATTTTTTTATTAGGAAAATGAAACTTTGCATTCACTTCGTGTAATTGTAAGGAATTGTGTACAAAGGTATGTTAAGGCAATTATTTTTCCTTTTGGCATGTTCCATGTAATGAAATATAATCGTGATATTGCTCCATAATTTATTCTACTCCTAGTAGTTAAGAATATTTATATTATTTATTCATATGCTAAAAACATGTCTAAATATGTTCCTAAGTCCTTATTGAAGCATACGAAAAAGATGTTGATATTCGCAGTGTTAGCCAAAGGGGCAAGGATATTATTGTCATCCGGCAAATTCAGAAAATGTTTTATTGTCATTCATGCACTTTCATTTGCATCATATTATATATTATCCTGTACCCATTTGTGCTATACACACTACTATATGGTAAATATTATATATATGTAGGGGATATGGGGAAAGGGAAAGACGTTATATACACACATCACCTGCAGCTGGTATAGACTATCATGTAAAGAAAGAGTCCTATGAGGCCAAAATGATGTGATGCCCATGTGTGGCCGATATAACCTGATGCCCACAGAGGCGGTTATGGACAGGAAGAGCCCATGTGTGGCCAATATATATGTATACCGCATTTGCATCATGCATACATTCATTAACCATTATATGGTATGATACCCACAAAGGCTGTTATGGTAAGGAAGATGCCGATGAGGCTGATGTATATGTATACCGCATTGTGCATGACTTTTAGGAATATGTATTAGGAGCCTCAGAGATAATTATTGTTGGTCGGTTGTTCCTATTTCAGTTTATTGTTATATCCCTGTTATGTTGTTATTCACGCCTGACATACTCAGTACATCAGTCGTATTGACGTCCCTTTTATCGGGGGACGCTGCGTTTCATGCCCGTAGGTTCACATAGGCAGGGTGACGGTTCACGTTAGTTGATTGCGGATCCAACGGATTTTTGGAGCACTCCCCTTGTTCGGAGTGTTGGTCTAATTTCGGTACGGTACATTTTTGCTTTCATATATGGGTATGGTGGGGCCTTGTCCGACCTTTGATGTTGCTACTCTTAGAGGTTTGTAGATAAGTGTCTTGTGGATAGTGGTCTTGTATGGCCTTGTCGGCCTTGGTATGAGTACTTATATACATATGTTGGTTTTCTGTATAAAAATTTCACGTAGTTTTCTTTTGGCTTAGTCCGTAATTAATGATGATTAGGTGGTAAATGTACGATTAGCGGTACCCGGCGGGTGGGATCCGGGTGTCCGTCACGGCCCTCCGATTTGGGTCGTGACAAACTTGGTATCAGAGCATGTCTGTTCTAGGGAGTCTACAAGTCGTGTCTAGTAGAATCTTGTTTATGAATATATTGTGTACCATATTTATAAGCAGGAGGTTGCCTGACATTTAGGAATTGTTTCCCTTCTTTCATCTCATAACTCTACCTGGTACAATAAGTTGTAACTGCTGAGTCCTTGTTAACACATGACCTCTACTTAGAATATTAGGCTGTATTGCTGGTTAATTATCACTTGTAGCACCCAAAAGCTGCTTATAGAACCCCAGTCTCTCTTGCTGGCAAACTATGTCATTTCTTCAGCCTACTCTCCTCTCAGCTTTAGGTCTACTTTTCAATTTGTTGAGCCTTATCTCTAATTCTCTATCTCTTACATAATGATCCACTCTTCATTTTTTTTCCAAAAAAAATAATAATTAAAGAAACAAAAAGAAAAAAAGAATCAATACACGTGTAAATCCCTAGACCGGGTTATTCACGGCCTAAAAACTTTTGATTTTTTTTCCACTGTTTTGAATTGAATGCTTAGATTCCTTCATTAGCGCAGATTTGAAAGAAAAAAAAATGAAAGATCCCCTTGTTTTCTTTTCCTCCTCTCATGGGAAAAAACTTCACTTTGACAGTATGAATACTCGAAAAAAGTGGAGCATTTTATTTTCATTTTTCCAACTTTAAGCAAATGGAGCAATGCCACATGAATGTCGTCCAAAGCCAAAAGCATCAGTTTGTCCCATGTCACACACATTCAGATCCATAATATTTTTTACTCTTTCTAATAAAGTATATATACTGCATGGTAGTGCAGATTTCCGGAATAAGTTCGCAAAATTAATGCCACTGGCAAAGTTGATTAATTAGTGGACTAATTAACCCAATATAGAAAAGTTGAGTGGAGGATCATATAGAATCCGAGATAATATTAATGGTGATTAATTTGCTCTTTGGAGAAATTCATCAATTTTGGTGTCATTTATGCCCCCTTATACCCTGGGCGATACACGTGCTACAATGGTGGGGATAAAGGATCGTGATCTCACAAGGGTGAGCTAATCTCAAACACCCGTCCTCAATTTGACTTGTAGGCTGTAACTCACCTGCATGAAGCTGGATCGCTATAGTAAATATTACCGATCAGTCATACGACGGTGAATTTGTTCTCAAGCCTTTGTACACACCACTTGTCATACTATGGGAGCTGGCTATGCCGGTCCTAAGTCGTTATCTTAATCGCAAGGAGGGAGATATCAAAGGCAGGACTAGTGACTGGAGTTAAGTATTGGAACTAATTATTTTGTAGAAGCATAGGCTATCAAAATAGCTTTGCAAAAAATGCTTGTGAGAATTAGTGGTTACGATAGAGTGCTAGTGGAATCAGATTCATTACTCTGGGTGAAGGTATTGACAGAATAATGGATGCTCCTTAGCAGGTATCATCTCTGGTGCCATACTGAATATGGGTCAATAATGGGAAATTTCATTTATTTCACATCTAAAGAGAGGTTGGGAAAAATCAAAATTTGAATATTATGATTCGAGTTTAGAATTTTATCGTAATCTATTTGATTGACTGAATTTCAAATTTATTACTTGTATTTACAGTAATTTTTTTAATATATATATATATATATATATAATCTTAGCTAAAGTTATTGAGTTCGAATGAACCCATAACTTATGCACTACGTTTGCCTCTTCAGCTAGAGGAATCTAATTGGCCAAGTTTGGTCATGACCCTTCATTTTTATGGACCAAACACGTGACATTAATATTTTTTGCTTTTACGTGGTTGTGAGACTGAACTCAGGGATGATATCAGGAATTTTGTCAAGAATGTTCAAGATTTAATATATATCTATAGAATGTAATTTTGATCTATATATACAATATATTTTTCTATATACACAACACAGTTTTCCGACGAAGAGTGTTCAGCTAACCACCCTTCGTTTTATGTGACTCCGCCATGGACTAAACTCAGAATCTTTCTCCTCTTAACATTATAATGAGCATTGTAATGCACCGTATGTAAAAGTTGATAAGTTTAGGGAGAACGTTGTTTTAATTACTCATACTTAATTTAGATGCAAACGATTCGAATGAGTATTGATCAGTACTGCTTGTTTTAAGCTTAACTTATAGTATGTGATTATTTTTCACTTCATATTTTCCCATTTGTGCGGATAAATCCTTCATATTGTCCACAGCTGCTGTTGATCCTCCACATATAAAAAAAAATTAACTAAAAGCAATAAGGCTAACTTAATTTAATTGAGAAACAAATGAGAATACATTCTTTAATTTGAACTAGGGCACACATATTCTATCTACTAAGATCAAATAACATTAATTCATGAACTCATAATCACAACATTTTCAGACTACAACTTCTTTGACCCAACAATTTATTTCTTTGTTCCTAGTTACTACTAATATTAATAATAACAAACTCTCTTATATTTCTTGAAATATTGGGGGGAGGGGGGTCTTAATTAACTTTTTAATTAGGCATATATGGCTTGATGAGTTGAATGAGTGAGCCTTTAAGATGAAGTGACATAACTTCATTAGTAGAACCAACCAATTTCCCCCCAATAAATACTGCTGGCACCAATGCATTGCGACCCATCCTCATTAGTGCTTTTTCCATTTCTTTTCCTTCTGGATCATGATCAATTTCATGAACATATGGAATTACTCCAAGGTCTTGAAATAATATACTCACTGCATAGCACAAACAACAAGTACTCTTGCTGAATATCACCACTCCATGTTCCCTAGCCATTCTTTGTACCTTGTCCATTTTTCTTTGATAAATTAAAACAAGAGAAAAATATATGGTTAATTAAGGAGGAGATAATATAATGAAGCAACTAGCAAAAAAAAGAGCTGGGGAAATAAAAAGGTTTAATTTTTATTTTCCAAGCTCAGATATAGCTATGTTGCTTGAAAATAGGGGTGGTCTGGTGAGTCTATTTATAGTGTAAATAAAGAAAAGAACATTTTGAAAAGATTGTGAGCTTTTATTTAGATTCTTCGAAAATGAACTGGATTGCAACTCTACAAGATTAACTTTTTGGAAAAAAAGATACTAGTACTACTATTTCGTTCCACATATAACGGGCAAGTTGAACGATACATATATTCATATTCTGTGTGGTCATGCTCGTTTTTGAATAGATTCTAAGTCATATATATTGTCAATGTAGGAATGTTCATATCGTCAGATCACATTTGTCTATTGTAACAGATAATAACATGTTTTATTTTAAGATTATAAATTCATATTTTGAGTAGATTTATCTGTAAATATTTTTTAGATGATCTGATAGTAAAAAATAAAAAAAATTATATTGATAGTATATATAACTTAAATTCGAATGAATATAATCTTTAGTGGTGGCACATGCTATTGTTATTCGACAGCTGAATAGTACAATCCATGAAGACTCCATTTCTTCAAACTCTGGCTCACCACCAACATAAATATTACTAACATCTTAGAATCTGTTCAAGTTTAGTAATAAACTGAAATTTATTTTAGGTCTGCAATTGACCGCTTACGTGAGAGCGTGATTCATTTATTTAGATAAAACACAAGAAATAGTTTCATTGATGAATGTGGTGAAATTCGAATTTAAATGGCTTCTTTACACAAATAACCAGCCGGATTTATTGTTTACTTTCCTTAACCAAAAGAAATAGACTATAGACTAATTATATAGAATTATACACATATTATACATGAATTATATATATATATATATATATAAAGGACAAACACACTAATCTCCGCTATCATGTGAGTCAGGGAAGGAGTCATAAGAGTCTATTATGCTTGATTTTACCTTGCATTTCTGCAAGATGTTGTTTCTACGACTTGAACCCATGACCTCCTGGTCACATGACATCAACTTTATCAATTACTCCAAGACTCCTCTTTATATATATATATATATATAACTATTTTTGTTTTAATTGGTTGGATGGACGGAGTTTTAGATTAATAGCAACTATTACTCTTAGTACTATGTTAACTTGTAACGTTTTATCTAAAAGTTTGAACAGAAAATATAATACGAATGGTTTATTTGTCTGTTTTAGATCACAACAAAATCATTAGATGAATTGATTGTGTTCTATGTTATATTTTAATGACTTTTATACACTAGCAATGCAAAACAATCAAATTACTTAACCTAGAAAAGTATGATAAATAATGTAATGTAAGTCCATAACCAGTTAAACCACATCTATTTGTGTAGGAAAAAGGGAATCATTACATTATAATTGTGCACATAAATTAAGCTATTTTTTGTTTAAAACAACGTGGACGAACTACTGGCCGTTCAATATTTATTTAATGATAATATAAAAGGGGTCTGTCAAAAGATACCGCAAATACGGTCAATATATATCATCTGATGATTTTATTCTGTGTCAGCGCTAGACGAAAGATCTGATTCTTAGTGTTGTGCCCACATCAACTTGTACAAAAGTTTTCTCCAAACATATATTAAACCAAAAATTAGTCAAAAATCTTAATTATATCTTTTGTTAGTTTTATATATTTGCCTCGATGGTAGGGGTGGACGTATATCGGTTCGATTCGGCTTTGTATAAAAAAAGTATGACTCGAATAAAATTTAATTTTTATTTTAAAAAACCGAATCAAACTTTTAAAAAAAAAACGAACGTATCAGTTTATATCACCGAACATATCGGTTTTTTAATTCAAGTGGATCATAATCAGCATATATAAAGTCAAAAAAAATAATTTAAAGTCCACATAAAACCTGCATCACATATATTCTTAAACACATGTAAAAAACTCCAAATTAAAGTTACATCCCCACAAAATAAAAGTCCGAACTCCAAAATATAAAGTTCACATCATAAATTAAAAGTTCAATACATGAATTTAAAAATATGATACAACCAACAATCTTGCTTCCTTAAAAATATGACACAACCAGCCTAAATTATGACGTCAATATTTCACAATTCTACCGGTAAGTAATATCAATCCATTGTCAAGTCCTTCACTGCTTGTGGTTGTTCTGCTTCTTGTGATTGCGGTACGATTGAAAGTTTCTCAAAGTCTACATACAATTTGTCAATGCGTCAATATAATAAATAAAATGTTAAAGTATAATCATTCTATTAAACACAATATCTAAAAAAACAGTATTGTTACCCAATTCAACTTCTTCATAAAACTCAGTTTCTTCTTCGGTTGGTTGCACAATTTGTTCTCCTATAAGAGTTGAGAAGCCAATTTTGTATGCAAATTAATGTGTCAACTGTCTTATGAGTTAATGTATTCCTAAATGGGTCAAGAATGCGCCCCCCCGTGCTAAATGCCGATTCGGAAGCCATGGTAGACATTGAAATTGTCAAAATATCTTTGGCAATCTTTGACAAAGTCGGATACCTAGACGAATACATCTTCCACCAACCCAAAAGATCAAAATTCGGATCATTAGGACTTTCCACAAATCTAAAAGCTAATTCATCCTTAATAATCAATTTCACAAGTGCGGCTCTACAAGCATCTTTATTAAACCCCACAAATATAACTTTATAATTGTTCTTACCCTTATCACGAGTTAGTACTTTTTGATTCTTATCCTCTTCAAACTTCGATTTCTTGTTCACTTTGCATCTACCCAAGTGTTTCCTTAAATTAGTTGTCCCAACTAACGAGCTATCGCAAGCATAATCTTTACGGCAAAAATGACATTTGGCTTTCTTTCCTCCAAGTAGCTTAGTAAAAAAATTCCAAACTTTTGATCTCAATTTTTCCTCGTCGTTTCGTTTCACCTCTTCTGTTCCATCATCCAAAATGTCTTTCATTCTACAATAGAGAGTTCATGAGCATTTTGTCAAACATTTATCATTCATATTTTAGATAATACACAGCCAAAAATGACCTTAAACTTAGAGCAATGAACAATCGAACATGACTTTAACAACATCAGTGAATACAACATGCCTAAGTCATAGCTTCTCCATAATGTTTCGACAAACATGGTTCAAACATAGTATGAAACAAAAATTAGAATTTTAACTTAACTGAAATAAAATAGTAGTCATGTTTTACTAGAATTTATTTAATTTATTTAATTTATTCAATTTATTCCTTTATGATTACAATCCCAAACGAGAGAAAGAAATGAGTAAAGGGATTGGATTTATCTTTTGTGGTGGCAGTGAACGGGACGTCGGGTCGGTGCCTCGAATGTATTCTCGTTATGAACAGATCCAGACTTTTAGGATTTAAATTTAGAGAAAGAATACCGCCGATTCGATTCGATTTTTTCGATTCAACATGTTTTATACCCACCCTTACTCGATTGTAATAGAGCTCCAACTTAAAATATAATGAACGTAATTTTAAATCATAGTAACAAAGCTAGAGGTAAACAATCAAGCCTCCCTGCACGTTTGCACGGTTATTTAGGTTGCTTCTATTTCACTTGCGGCTACTACGGAAATTACTTTAGCTTTTTTTTCCTTGACTACTAAATTTTCCAGTTCATCGGGTTATTTCTTGTCAGTAGATGAACAGTGGGGGAGTCAGAATTTTTATCTAGGCGTTCAAAAATATAAGAAGTCAAGGAAGTTCAATATATACTATATATACATAAAAAATAATTTTAATCTTGTGTATACACTATAATTTTTCGCCAAGGATATTCGAATAAACTCCATTATGCCTACCTAGCTCCGCCCCTGCACATGAAGATTCCCCTATTCAGAATATCCGAATTTATACTTATTTTCAACTCTCTAAAGTATGACCTTTTCCCCTAAGTATTCCTTCAATCTAGGCTTGACTACTACTAAAAATCTTTGTTTTTCCGCTAATTTCCCACTGAAAAATGTTTGGTGGCTATTTTCCGTTGAATGTCGGTGGAAAAAATCTAAATAATAGTATTTCTACACAGAAAAATCAAGAAGCTTCCCATCGTTTCAATGGAACCTGTTTCTCACCATGCGTTTTCCTAGTGAGCTGGTTCGATGGAAATTAAGTGAAAAAATCATGTTTTATAGCATAAATTTCCTATTGAATGTCGGTGTAAAAAACCTTTATTTCCAGTAGTGCAGTAACTGTTAAAATTAATGGCAAGTACAAGACAATTGATAGTAGCAAAGGTATGAGCAGCCCAAAGTATACGATTTCTCAATTTGAAGCTCAGATAATGTTTCTTTCGAGTTAAGTGTAGGAAAAATGGGACAAAGAATAGAGAAAGAAGGTCCCCGGGCATAGCTGGATTGCAAAGGAGGGAACTTAAAATCCAGCTGGAGGCCTGCAGCGTGGGTTCGAACCCTAGTGGGAGCAATTTGCTCTCTTCTGGAGTACGATCTTGTAGGTGATATCAGTTGCTCTGTTCTCAAACATTGGTCATTCAGACGCATCTCACGATTTACTAGTAGTAATGCTGAGGGACCGGGACTACTATCTCCAGAAATAGTCTGGTGTAAGCCGGAAAATTGAATATAAAAAAAAAGAATGGAGAAAGAAGAAAAGATAGGTCCCTTTTGCTTCAGCTACAGGTTTATGCATGTGACATTAGAATACATTCTTACAGATAGCAAATAGGAGAAAATTAAAAAGAGCCTCAAAATATCGAACCATTGACAGATGAAATCAACGTCCCCTAATTGACGTTTCCATTATCATCCATTTCGACAAAGCATATGGCTCTTTATTTACACTATCAAATGAATTTTAATATGTGAATATTAAACTAGAGTGGTTATTTCTTGAGATTGGGTACTCAGTCAATACATTTGTATGCTATTATTAATTTCTTATATCAGAATATTGTGTTTTGAATCACAACAGTAGGTGCATGAGCACCCAGTATCGAGGGATTAGATGTACGGTACACCTCCCATTAATAATAAGTGTCTATTTAGCCTTTTTATTTTGGTTCAAAATAAGTGTCACTTATATAATCAGGAAGGAAATAATTATTTTCTTTCAAACTTAGATAAGTGAGTTCTTATATAATCAAGAAACTATATATTAATTAGATAGTGTTTAATTAAGGATAGTTTAATCAAAATATCTAAAAAAGTTATAGGAGTTAGTATTTTCTTAAGTGATGTGTAAAAGACTAAGTGAACACTTATTTTAAATCGAATGGAGTAATAGGTATGGGTTCATCCAAAACCCAATAGCTTTAGTTCCAATTCTATAAAATAATAATTAAATTATTAGTACAAATAATAGAGTTTTAATCAGTAAATCAAATAATTTAATATAAAATTTTGAAATCAAATCCTTAATTCGTCTATGCTAATAGCATATATGTAAGTATATTTTCATGAAGTTCAAAGGACAAAAATAAAGATGGTTCACTTATGCCCCATTTTGTGTTGGTCTTTAATTTTTGCCCCTCATAATAAAGAATTTTTCACTTGGCATAAGTCCGTATTTTTGCATTATATTATTAAACAAGTTATGCCTCCCATGATTTCTGTCCTTAAAAAACTTATGTCTCACTAGGCATAAATTCGACTGCTAAAAAATAAAAATTAAGGATTAACCCATTTGAAGGGAAAATATTAAAGACCTAGCCATTTGAAAGCTAAATCATGCAATTTTATCAAATAAAAGCTGGTAAAAAAAGTTGGTATTTATAAGTTGACAGCTCAAAGCTGCTTTGACAAAAGATGATTTTGGGCCTCGAAGCAATGTGTAATTAGATCCATATAGAGTTTGCATTCGTAAGCATTTCTTCTTGAGATCCATCAAGATAAGAGACATAACATCCTTAGCTGAGCCAATGAAATGTCCATCCAATAGGAGAGCCACTCTTTAGAGAGGACTGTCATCCCGACACAGCTACAATTCTCTTTGTTTTTTTTATATATGTATGTAAATATATTTTTCTATAAAAAAATATAATAGGCTGAGATGATATCTTTTTTAGTCAGTATACATAGATTATAGATCGATGATACATAGATATAAACTGATTAGATACACATATGGTACATGAATCATAAATATATTATATATTCTTCTGGTTATTTTTAGTTCAAGCAATTGAATGCATAATTCTTTAGGTCAATGCTTGTAAGATAAATAATCAACATAATCCTAATTCTGGACACGCTAGTGTCCTTACGAACACAAAGATTGCAGCCTAGGCGGCTTCTCAAGGCCCACTCCATTTCATTTCCTCTTGTATCTTGGTCCAGTTCATGAACTGCTGGGCTTGACTAGAAATTTTCACCTATTGTTCCGTTTCGGTTTATAAACTTTTTAGATCACAGTTTAAAGATTTTATTTAGCAAATTGAAAATTTTATGAGAGAATAGTCTAAAATTATTTAAGTTAATGTAGACATTAGACGACAATTTGATATTTTGTTTATAAAGTTGAGCAATATATGAGATCCCAGAGTCTAACGTTGTCCAGAAGAATAATTTTCAAGAGCTATATTTGAACAGCCTTTAAAAATATAGGAAAAAAAATCTAAATAATAGCCTTAAAAAGAACATTTGCTTAAATCAGCCGATTTTGACCACTTATACTATGCATTGACGAATAGGAGCCATCGATAACTATAGTACCTGAATCTTTGCAAATAACTATATAATTAAACATTTTTGCCTACTGTAGTGAGGGGTCTGAAAGACAGATATTAGTCCTTGATTCTGCTGGAGAAAATTCTTAGTTTAGTGGGAAGCTTTTAGAGATAAGCTAGTATATTAGTACTAAGAATAATGATGTGTAAAGACATGCAATTGGTCTAAAAGCTGTAGAGTATTAGAATGTCCAACAGAACCAAGTAGCTCCTAATTAGCTAATGTAAAGGAGTATATTATCATCAGAACTTAATTATGGAGAGGAAGGGAAGTCTCGGCGTAACTGGTAAAGTTATTGTCATGTAATCAGGAGGTCACGGGTTCGAGCAATGGAGACAACATTTTGCAAAAACACGGGGTAAAACTGCGTACTCTTGTGGTCCGGTCCTTTTCTGAAACCCACGCATAGCGTGAGCTTAATGCACCCAACTTGCCTTTTGTCTTAATTGTGGGGAGCTTATATATCAACCTGATTGCGTACATGAGCAATGTAA
Source organism: Anisodus acutangulus (assembly GCA_029783415.1). Lineage (NCBI taxonomy): Eukaryota > Viridiplantae > Streptophyta > Magnoliopsida > Solanales > Solanaceae > Anisodus > Anisodus acutangulus. The sequence goes on along the minus strand of CM056502.1, from coordinate 12,656,106 downwards.
AGCAATTAGTGTAACATCCTAGCTGACTCATAATTCTAATCTTCTTTATTCACTTATTTCGGCAAACAACTGATCACGACTATTAATGTGAAAATCAAGACTTCTCCTGAAAGATAAGTTTGCACGTTTAGTAAATATTTTTATAAGGAGGCATCACAACAATGGACATAAATCAATTTTATGATACTTAATAAAAGTTAGTGGGACTTTTTCATTACAAAAAATTCATATAGTGGCTTTCCATGATAGTTAGATAAAGTTGGGTAACTTGCTCATTACAAAAATAGAGTGAGTTTGATATAATAAAATGAAGCTGAGTGGAAATCAGATAAATTACTCATAGTTATCGGATAACACTATTTAATTTCTATATTTCGAAGGGTTGAACACAACCTAAGCCTGTTAAGTGGGCTGGGCCGGGCCATTTAAACATGAGCCGCATCGGGTGGGTTTTGGAAATAGGCTGGGTCGTAGTTAATGGGCCGAGTTTGGGGAGAGAAAAGGGGGTCCGTTCCAGCCCTACTGAATAGGGTAACACCGCTGACTAATCTGGCCGGGCCGAGTTTTAGTTCATAGAATAGTGCTTTGATACTGTGACACATGCAACATGAACTCTTGGTGAATATTACTGCTGCCCTCTTTGATGCCAGCTCTCTTATCTTATTCATATTTTCCTTACTTGTCTAAGATGAGCTCAACGAGAACAGAAAAAATCTCGTGGAAACAGAAGGGAGTATTGGTGGGTAGTGTGATGCTTGTGTTGTAAGCTTTAGTGATGTTTAAGGTTTCATATCTTGGGTTATTTATAGGGATTCTTGATAGATATGGATTACATTGTTTAGTTATACAGAAAAGGCCAAAAAAAAAAACAAGAATACAAAAGCTAGCTAAAAATATAAAGATATTTTTTCCGTATAATTAAAGGAATCAAATAAGTGTGGAGAACTTAACGAAATAAAAAAAAATATAAAAAAGTGTCAGCACTTTGATGATGTTCTTGATTTTGACTACTTGTGCTAGATTTCTTCAGTGTCCGTACTACTATAATATTATTGTTTAGAAACTGTACAAGAGATTTGAAAGGCAGAGATCTTATTCCTTTTCCACTTGAGAAATTCTTATAATTAATTGGGAAACTTTCGGTGATAAACTATTATCAATAGATGTAGAAGAATATTGTCGAATATAATTTGGAATAAAATATGCTCTATAATGTTTTTGGGAGAAAGTTCAATAACTTTTACCTTTTAATGTGGGGACGTCGTACTAATTGAGAAATGGAACAACTTCATGTTAATTATGATATCCTTCTTTAGTACCTGTTTTATTTCATCATTTATATCCTAATAACTAACATGAACCCACATTATTATTCTTTTATTTATCTTTTTCATTCTCCATTTCACTATTTTTATTCTGAATATTTTAAAGTCTCCCAATTTTCAAACAGCTACAAAAGTTATTGTTTTTGCTTACGAAAGATCAAGATTTGCTTTTTGGTGTCTTCTTGAAAATTTCAAACATTGTAACAAGCAATCATTATATTGAAGCAGCGCAATACTATTTCGATAGCATTATATCAACTTATCAAATTTTTTAGCTGAATTTTATTATTCTAACTTTAATATTATATTTTTTCAATGGAAATTTGTGAGTGTTGATAGTCTTACTTCATAAGTATATATTCTTGATTTTACTATTAGAATTTATTTAACTTAAATATGTCATCCAGAAAATATGACTCCGGTTATCCAAAAAGAGAAAAAAGGAGAAAATTTGACGAACTAATTATTTTAGATTAGTTATATTATCAATTAAAAAAAATTTTGTTACAACAAATCGATTATAAAACACTAATTAATGATTTTACATTTAAAAAGGCTTGAAAAATAGAGTTTAAATAATAAAAAATATATATGATGATTTTTTTTTTAAATAGGACTTCCCTCTTAAGTTTAGCTTTAGGTCCTCAATCTTGTTAAGCCTACTCTATAGAATAACAATCATCAATAAAACTTAAGACATTCTTCATTCCTCTAAATATATTAGTATTACACGTTCGCTGGACATTTTTGCAACAGTACTCAAATTCTATGGAATGAAAGCAGCTTATAATTAGAAATATTGTAGATTCTTACTTTTTTCCAAGCTGAGATTTTCATGTTGCAGAGTTAAGGGGTAATATATTTTGGTTATTACAAGTGTGATCGATCAGTGGTAATTTTTGGAGGATTTTATAGCTGATGTGTAAAAGATAAGAGTTTATCCAACTTGTTCTCACCTTTTTCTTATTCACACCAAGATTCTTTGTTCGCCTAGATGGTTCTCCATTAGAACCAAGTTGTTTGTGTCACAGATTGATCAATAATTAATCCTTACAATGTAAGAAAAGCTTCAGAATTTTCTCTTGTGTATTCATCTGTACAATCAGACCTATATTTATAAATGTATTTGGGCCATTCCCGATTTGTATTTAAATTGGGTTGAAAGCTCAAGTGAACTGGTTAGTCAACTCGGCGACTAATCTTCGCATGGATCGGTATTCGGCTTCGGCGGAGGAAAGTGAAACTGAGATCTGTTTCTTGGATTTCCAATAAATGGGTGAACCACCTAAACTTGACGAAAAATCCACTAATGGATCTCTTGGAGTCCCGACAAGACGCCCAAAAGATGGTGAAGATGTCAAGAATAAACCCTTATTATGGTGTTTTTTTTCAGTAAGGAATTACTCTTAAAGCGGCAATATAATGAACACCACCTGGTTTTTGCATAAATTGACTTAAAATCAACACTGCATGACATAAAATGTGTCAAATAGTTCAACTTGCTAATTATATGCCTATATAATGGATTTGTCATGTATGTATCAAATTCTGCAACCAACTTGATTGTTGGATCTAATGGAGAAGAAACGGTATGAATATGAGAAATATCAAATTCTTGCAATAAATCCTATGTGTATTTGCGTTGACTGATAAAATGCCCTGATCTTCCCTTAGAATTTCCATCCCTAGGAAGTAATGCAATGAACCAAGATTCTTTATTTTGAATTCTGAGCGTAGGAAAGCCTTTAGAAATGCAATTTATGTATGTGAATCCCCAGGAGTATATCATCCACATAAACTGCAACTGTCACGATCTAAACCGGAGGGCCATGACGGGCACCCGGACCTTACCTGTAGAGCACCACTAATCATATATTTACCACCTAACTGTAACTAAGCATGGGCCACGAAGGCCGCCACGAGGTAACCTGCTGACACATAAAAATAATAGGTTGGAAAGGAGCTACATAAAATCCTGCAAACAGAAGACCCCAACCTATGTACATATACATACTAAGGCCGACAATGCCATACACGACTGTTATACACAAGACAACTGTCTACAAGCCTCTAAAGAGTATGTGACATCATAAGATCGGGACAGGGTCCCGCCATACCTATATGCATATCCAAAACACCGTACTAGAATTAGACCGCAACTCCGGAACAAGTGGAGTGCTCCAATATCAGCTGAACCAATAACCTACTAGTGCGGACCGTCACCCTGTCTACCTAAGCCTGTGGACATGAAACGTGGCGTCCCCCGACAAAAGGGACGTAAAGTACGAATGATGTACTGAGTATGTCATGTATGAAGAATAGCATAATAGAGACATAAAGTAACATGAGACAAGAAACAACCAATCAGTAGAGAATACCTCTGAGGGCCATAATAAGCCTAAGTGTCATACCTGTGTAGAATGCCTCTAAGGGCCATAATATGCCTAAGTATCATACCTGTAGAGAATACCTCTGAGGGCCATAATATGCCTAAGTGTCATACCTGTGTAGAATACCTCTGAGGGCCATAATATGCCTAAGTGTCTTGCAAAATGCGGTTATATATATACATATGAGTATATAATGCCATCAAGCCTCTGTGGGTATCCCATCATATCATATCGACCTTTGTGGGCATAATCATCATCATATACCAGCTGATCAGGTGGTGGTGCGTATATAACATTGTATCCCTTTTTCCATCCCCATACATATATAATGCATACATATAGTAGCGTATATAACGCATTTGAGGTCAAGGTATATACATGAATATAATGCATGAATGATACTAAGACACTCTGAGTTTATCGGAGTGACGTAATGTTGCTTCACGTCCAATTAACATGATGAATATTAACATCTTTCTCATATACCTCTATAGGGATTTAGAAATATATTTAGACATGCTTCGAAAATAGGAATGAATGAATAACATGAACATCCTTAACTACTAAGAGTAGATTCATTTATGGGACATTATTACGTTTACGTTTCGTACTTAGAATATGCCAAAAGAAGAAAATTTTTGTCTTAACATACCTTTGAATCGACTCTTTACGATGATGATGAAATCAACCTCCTTTACAAATTAAGCTTGGTTGCCCTCTTGCGAATTTCTATCACGTTACCTCACTACGAAGTAATCTTTAATAAATTTTTTATCTTAAGAAGAATTGCACTTGTTTTCTTAAAACAGGAACTCATGTTGCTACCAGGAAATGGAGATCACGTTGTTAAAAATAAATGAGTGCTTCGTATACATATAATAACGTGCTGATGATCTTTTTATTGAGAAAAAAATGCTTAGCTAAAATATAAAATGTCCAATGTTGCAGCACATGACTTCTCAAGAAAGAGTGTCTAAATATAGTAAATCTCAAAAGTTGTCATTCTTGGTGGGTGCCACCCTCTTATTCCTAGAAATGACACATAGTCTCTAAATGTCACAATATAATTACATGTAGTAAATAGTAACCACTTGATGCATTCTGTACTAACACGTGGATGTTTATCCACCCGACTAATTAGATATTTTTTAATCTCCCACTAAACTTAACATTAAACCAATTATCAATACAAATAATTCTTGATATCAACTCACTTAAATAATACTCACTTTTAACACTTTTATATATTCATTATCATGATCATGTAATATGACACTAGTCTGTAACCTCTTTTGACACACACAAAATATTATTTTTAATCACCGTCTCGCACTTTTAAGTCTAAATCATTTCGGGACTTCATCTTCTTGTACGGAGAGCCCTTATTTACATGCTTGAATATGACCAAAATTCTCCGGGCTTGGGTCTACTTTCATACGTCTAGCTTCTCAAATCATCACCCGAAAATACGGGGTGTTACAGCAACTATAGCTATAGAATTCCATGTTTGTTTAAAGAAGAGAGAATAATCATTGAGAGAGGGAATGAAGGGGCTCCTGCAAGCTTGACATATCATTGCCTTGAGGATTTCTTGAGTCCATATAGATATTTCCTGAGTTTGCAAACCAAATTAGGCTTAGGAGGAAACGAACCAGCAGGAAACCTCATGTAAACTTCTTCTTGCAAATCTCCTTGCAAGAAAGCATTGTTTACATCAAATTGTGATATCTCCCATGATTTCTTAGCTGCAATAGCCAACAAACACCTGATTGTAGTCATCTTGAGCACTAGGAAAAAAGTTTCATTGAAATTTATACCCTTCTTTTGTATATCTCCTCTAATCACCAATCTAGCCTTCAACCTCTCTATGGTTCTATCTGCATGTTTCTTGACCTTATAAACTCATTTACAGGGTAAATCCCTTCTCCTTGTAGGTAAAACAATAATATCCCAAGTATGATTAGCTTTCAATGCTTCAATTTCTGCCTTCATGGCTTTCTTCCAGCCAGAATGTTTAAAACTTTCACTGTAACTGGTAAGTGCAGTGATAGTAGAAACTGATTGAAGTATGACTTGACTTGGAATAGAACGGGCATTAAAAGATAGAACAGTAGGTGATGAAGGAGTATTGAAACAGGAGTCTGTTACATTACGGAGAAAGATAGAATTACAATAATAGTCTTTGAGGTGACCTAGTTGAATCACTTTATTACTTGTAGTAGATCTCCTGACATCATTACTAGAAGGAATAATATGAGAATTAATAGAAGAAGAATCAGGTTTAGGCAAACCAAATGTAGGAACAGAAGGAAAAGTATCAGGTGAATTTGAACTGATTGTAGGAGCTGAATCAGGATTAAGCGAAGGACTTGGAATTGATGGTTCTTCGGAAAATTTAGGAACAGGTTGAGGATTAGATTGATTAGTAGGTAAAACAGAATGATTAGGAAAAATAGAAGCAGAACTCTAATTAGAAACAAAAGGAAAAACAGATTCAAAAAATTGAACATCCCTAAAAACAAATACCCTTTTTATTTGACAGATCTAGGAATTTGTATCTTTTTTTATCACTGGGATAGCCTAGAAATACACATATTATAACGCTAGTGTTGAAATTTATCCCTGCCATGTGCAAGAGTGTTAGCATAATATAGACATCCAAAGCACCTTAGAGAGTGATAAGAAGGAGTAGTTCCAATTAAAACTTCATAGGGTGTTTTCCCTTGAAGCACCTTTGAAGGCAGCATGTTGATCAAACTGTTAATATGCATTCACCCCAGTAAACTATAGGCACTTGATACTGAAACAACAAGGCTCTTGCAATCTCAAGCAAATGCCCATGTTTTCTTCGTACTACCCCATTTTGCTGTGAGGTAGCTACACAAGAAGTCTGTTGAATTATTTCATGTGATGTAAGAAACTCAGAACTTGCTTCACTTTTTTATAGTTCCATTGTATTGTCTGATCCGATGACTTTCACTTTGCATTTATATTGCCTTTGTACCATCTATAGAAAAGACTGAAGAACTGTGAAAGCATTACTCTTAGTCGCTAATAAATATGTCCAAGTTGCCCTACTATAATCATCAACTATTGTTAGATAATACTTATAATGATGGTAAGTAGATACCTTATAAGGTCCTCAAGTATCAATATGAATGATATCAAAAGGGAATTTAGAGGATATATGTCACGACCCAAATCGGAGGGCCGTGACGGGCACCCGGACCCCACCCTCCGGGTACCGCTAATCGTACATTTACCACCTAATCATCATTAATTACGGATTAAGCCAAAAGAAAATTATAAAAAATCAGGTAACCATCTTATATATACACATACCCATACCAAGGCCGACAAAGTCATACACGACCACTATCCACGGGACACCTGTCTACAAGCCTCTAGGAGTAGCAACATCAAAGGTCGGGACAGGGCCCCGCCATACCCATATATACAAGCAAAGATGTACCTGTTGGAAATTAGCCTTTGGCGGGGAGATGCGTCCACCCATCTTTGATGAATTAAACACTAGTGTTCCGTATGTTGGAGACCTCGTCTCTTTACACATGCATGATCTACGAAGTGAGTAGATGACCGTAGGGCCAAGAATCGTCTAATTTCGTTAAGAAATGAAAGAGATATTGGTCCACGAAGTAAGGTGTTTGAGACATGGAAATGTGGTGTGGGACAAATCTACCACATCGGTGGGAATAGGAAGAATTGCTCTCTATATAAGTCTCTAATTGGTAAAGGGTTTGGGACCCCAAGGGGTATCCCATGTGTTTAAAGGAGGGAAGACCTAGATGTGCTTGGGTTCAAGGCTAAGCCCACACGCGCGCCGCCGCCGCCCGCCCGTCCCGTCCGGTTTCGGGTTTCGGGTTCTCGGGTTCACGGGTCCACGGGTCCACGGGTCCACGGGTCCACGGGCTGTGGGGCTGTGGGGCTGTGGGGCTGTCTAATATTATCTTTTTGGACCAGAGAACTCGCATCGGATGTACTGATTTGATCACGAAGTTTCACATGCAGTTTGGACCGTAATTCTTTCATATGCAGTTTGGTCCCCAAAGTTTCAATATTTACTGCTTTGGTCCCCAAAGTTTTGGGAAGGTGACGGAAGGCGTAAGCCTACCGTTGGAACTATTTTTGTGAGGCATTAATCAGCCATTACTTGGCCGATTAACTCCTCCATTAACGGCCCATGAGCGACCATAAATCTGCCTCCTAAATGGCCATTAATGACCTCACTAATGGCTATTAACAGCCTTGTTTGTGGCTGTTGGGCAGCCTCCTCCTTGCTATATATTGAGCCTTCTTTGGCTCAAAACAGATGCGAAAAGAGAGCGAAAAACTGGTAGCACAATAGGCAGAAAACAGGCAGCAAACGACCGCAAACACCACTGAAAACAGGCCGAAAATAGCTCAAAACAGTGAGCAAATTGTCACGAAAATCAGTGAGCAAACCCACACATATACACAAGATATACACTACAGAGACACACTATATACACAGAGACAAAAGAGAAGAGTATTGAAAAACTCTTCCTTCCTATTCCATATCTTCAGCAAGACGAGTCATATTTGTTTTCTTCGCCAGGCTCAACCTATTGGCTTTGTAGTGTTGAGATTAAAGTGTTGTTTTATCTTGGGAGACTATTGCCCGCTAACGTAAAGCATATATACGGGGCAATCTTGTCTTAAGGATAGAGGGCTATCCTCGACTCAACACACAACGTTGTAACCATCCAGATTTAGTTGTTTCTTGATTTCAGGTTATCAAGATTCAAGGCACAACAAACTTGCGGCAGTTCTCAACATTGGCTTTGCAAGGTGATCAAGATTCAAGACACAACACACATGCGGCAGTTTTGAAGATTGACCATTTATTTATCCTTTCGAACATTTGTAATAGTTATTACTTCCCGTACTGCTTTATAAAGTACCATAGAAATACCAACAATTTAAGACAAGATTGTATTGTAATACTATTAGTGTTCGAAAGATGTCGGTCAAAAGTTGTGTGACCAAATCTGGATATGGCAATGGTTTTCTGGTAGAAGAGAGTGATGATGATGAACATGTTCATGGTGTCACCGCTACCAAGACTGGTGGGAACAAGCGCTCACGAGAGCATGAGGATGTTAACTGGGACAAGAGGAGAAGACTGAAGATGTACTTCTATCTTGCAGCAGAAGGCCTGTATCTATCCCAGACAAAAGATCCGAATAATGGTAAGAAGGAACTGGACACTCAGTTTGATGAAGTGACTGGAGTGAGCCAGAATCCAAAATTGGGATAAGTAGTTTTCTTACTTGTCAAGAATAAAGACTAAATGAGGCCTGATTAAAATTGATTAAAGTAAGGAGGAATATGAAAATAATTTATATTCCTTAGGCTTTAAAAATCAGAAGTTTAGCCTCATCTTCTTTTCCGTTTAAAGATTGGATTGTAAAGCAACTTAAAAAGATCCGTTCTTTTAAGTGTAATTATTAAAAGTGAGTAAAGTATGTTCGCACATACGAGGGAGTAAGATCCATTGATCGCGAAAACTGTTACAACTTTTAAGTAAGCGACAAGACTTATCTGGGCACCAATCATAACGGAAGAAGTCTAAAAGTTAAAGACGTTGAGCCTGTCATACTATTTGGCAGAAGATCCTTCATAGGATGATATTGGACACTAGTCATATAAAGCCTCGAGGCGTGGAGTGGGCTAAAATTCCTTTGATATGATGATATTGGACACTCAGTCATACAAAGCGTCCGGGCGACTGGAGTGGGGCCAGAATTCATTTCATAGGAAAAGTAATGGACCCTAGCAAGGTGGGCCAGAGTTTCCAGATCTTAATGATCGAAGGCCTAAAGAAAGCGATAAAGAAATTGGACACTCGATGCCGCTAAAGCAACTAGAGTGGGCTGCAGTATCGAGATCACATATGATCAGGTTGCGCCTAACCACGGGCAAGAGGTTGTTCATGTGAAGCAACGCCACCTCTAAAATCGAAGGGGTTGGAGAGGTTGTCCTCAATAGGACTTCAGGGAATGAGATCACTCTAAGATGAGGTGATACATATCCCTAACTTGGTTTAAGGGACGCTGTTGGTCAAGCTGGTTTGAGATTAGTCCAACAGGTCTGTAATAACTAAGAATGGTACAGTACGTCTGTAGCCAAATGAATGATATATTTGTAATCCGTGCATCTATGCCATCATAGATTAAGACACGTTAAATAGCAAGTCATTCAAAAGCTAACGATGTTGAGATTGTTGCCTTCTGTCGACATAAACCCTCAAAATGAATATGAGGTAGATGAAGAGGCAAAATCATCTTTCCAAATTCCGTCAAGGGAATAGCGAAAGAAGCACCGCTCCTCTAGAACTTAGTCACACCTACTTGGGTGATTTGAATTTTATACAAAATAGAGGGGGGAGACAAGTACGTTATGATCTTCATTGATGATGGTACAACGTATGGAATCCTTTGTTTGTTAAAAAGCAAAGATGAAGTTGTTGAAGCGGATAAGCGCTACAAAGCGTAAGTTGAAACTCAACTAAGCCTCACGGATTGAGAAATTCGTAGTGATAGAGGGAGAATGTGAAGCATCGTTCATTAAACGACTGTTCATTTCTCACCTCGATCAACGGTGTTAGCCAAGCGCAAAGTCGTGCGCCCAAATTATGTGGGGTGGCTTGGTAAAAGTTGGAACATTCTTGAAACAGTCGATTGTACCTAAGGCGTAGATTGCATATCCACCGGATACGCAAATGTGATAGTGCTGATCGCCTCTTGGCATAAAAGAATATTGAATTCTTTGAAGATAGCTTTCCTTGAAAAAGGAAAAAGGAGTAATTGCTCAAGGTTAACAAGAACCCGCGAGGGCCTGGCTGTCCGGAACTAGACGTTTTGTATCTACAGGATCGAAAGTTGCTGGCTATCCGGAACTTAATATTCCAGATCTGCAGAACTCAGGGATTCTAGATGTTGAACTAAGACAGAGCAAAGAGGGGACAAGGACTTGTTCCAGTCCTTCTAGCTAGTATGGTTGAGAACGAACCATGGACAATTAATAAATAATTGTCATCTCCAAAAGCGCTGCTTTGGAAAGAAGCTACAAAGAGAGAAATAGACTCTATCATATAGAACCATACTTGCGTAATGGTTGATCTTCCTCCGGGAAAAGAACCTTTGGGTTGTAAGATGTGCTCCCCTGTGAGTAGCTTCACATCCAGGGCCATTGCAGTCTTGCGTGGCATGAATGTTGAATTAGCCTTCCCAACCGTAGAGTTGGAAGAAGAGAATCAGACTTGGTTTGCCGGACTGTTGGGCTTCTTCCTGAACTTTCATTTTGGTCCCTGAAATGTTTACATTTTGGTCCTGAAAGTTTCAGATAAAACAGGAACAATGAATCTGACCACAGAAACATTGACTCTGAAATTAGAAAGCCAACAGTTGGAGAATCAACAGTCTCGTTGAAGCCACCAATGGATATGAATCATAGAACTGATTGGAATCATGGTGCACCCATAGACAAGGAGCGATATGCTCAGGTCATGTGTAGTTCAATGTATTTTACACACTACAACCGACCTGGTATCGGCCTACAAAGAAGATCAGTTGAACTAAGGTTCACTGATGATCTTAATACATGATCAATAGAAGGCGTTAAGTCAGATATGACGATATCTGAATTATTCACTTATCTACGGATTATAGTATTCTGGATGTCGGCCAGTTACGGGAGAACACAGTGATGCAGACTGGGCATCAGATCTGAAGAACACCAAAGCCACAAGCAAATGTGTATGGTAGGTCTTGGAAAATCCTCTAAGCAAACTTGCATCGGCCGATTCATGATGGAATCGGAGTTTATCGCTTTATACAAAGCATGAAAGAAGTTGAGTAACTTCACGGCTCCTTAGAGGACGTCCCTTATTGGGAGATACCCGTGTCTTGGCTGATTATACACTTTGTGGCTAGCCGGTCGGCTTCAGGAAGGACACGGATGACGGCGTCTGGACATATTTTTTAGGATCTGTCGGAGACATAAGACCGTATGGCAGTTGATCATCACGGGTGTCACATCCTTGTTTACTAACTAAGGGACTACCCGGAGATCAAGTGTTCTGCCTGTCTAGGGGAATTGGCTTAAAACCCAAACAATACGAACCTTTGCGGTGGAAACCCAACCATGCTGATTGGAGATCCCAAGAATTTGGTTCAATGGGAAAACTAAGCGGCAAAAGGTTGATTGAGCGCCGGTGGAAGCAAGAAGCACGCGGATGATGATTTGTGCGGAAATATGAATCCAAAGTCGTTCCCGCGATAGACATTAAAGTCTTTGCTGCATGGTGTGTAAAGGTTAAGCTTCCAAACCTTTTAAAAGATCCTCAACCGGTTGAGGTTAGGGTTGTGGAACTTTTAATGATTCCTAACACTTGTGAAGTGGGGTATAACAGGATACCTTGTAGGAGATCACCTATTTAAGTGCGAGGATGGCCGACTCAAATGAACGCACTTAAGAATCCAAGTGTGTCCATGGCCACAACGGACAGAAACATAAGAAGGAAAATGAATAAGAAGAGTTATTGTGTTGATATCGTTGTCTTGGCTTACACTAAACACTGACGGTTCAAGACATCACGTTCACCGCGCAGTAAGTAAGTCCGATGGTATTCAACTAGGGAAGGTTCAAAGCGTAAGCTACCTCTCCTGATGCAATAACTTTTCGTTGAAAGAGTGCTGAAATGTAGGCACCTTGTGGGTGCGGCACGATCTCTCTTTCATAGAGGATTGTTGGAAATGAGCCTCTGGCGGGGAGATCAGTCCACCCATCTTTGATGAATTAAACACTAGTGTTCCGTATGTTGGAGACCTCGTCTCTTTACACATGCATGATCTACGAAGTGAGTAGATGACCGTAGGGCCAAGAATCGTCTAATTTCGTTAAGAAATGAAAGAGATATTGGTCCACGAAGTAAGGTGTTTGAGACATGGAAATGTGGTGTGGGACAAATCTACCACATCGGTGGGAATAGGAAGAATTGCTCTCTATATAAGTCTCTAATTGGTAAAGGGTTTGGGACCCAAGGGGTATCCCATGTGTTTAAAGGAGGAAGACCTAGATGTGCTTGGGTTCAAGGCTAAGCCCCACGCAGCCTTGCCGCCGCCTTGCCTTGCCCGTCCGTCAGGTTTAGGGTTTGGGTTCTCGGGTTCTCGGGTTCACGGGTTCCGCGGGTTCCATGGTCGTAAATTTGTGGTACGTGTAGAAGTGGGGCATCTAATATTATCTTTTTGGACCAGAGAACTCTGTCGGATGTACGATTTGATCCTGAAGTTTCACGTATGCAGTTTGGACCAGAATTCTTTCATATGTACTGATTTGGTCCCCAAAGTTTCAATATTTACTGATTTGGTCCCCAAAGTTTTGGGAAGGTGACGGAAGGCGAAGCCTACCGTTGGAACTGTTTTGTGAGGCATTAATCAGCCATTACTTGGCTGATTAACTCCTCCATTAACAGCCCCATGAACAGCCATAAATCTGCTTCTCCTAAATGGCCATTATGACCCTCACTAATGGCTATTAACAGCCTTGTTTGTGGCTGTTGGGCAGCCTCCTCCTTGCTATATATTGAGCCTTCTTTTGGCTCAAAACGATGCAGAAAGAGACGAAAAACTGGTAGCACAATAGGCAGAAAAAGCAGCAAACGCACTGCAAACACCACTGAAACAGCCGAAAATAGCTCAAAACAGTGAGCAAATTGTCACGAAAATCAGTGAGCAAACCCACACATATACACAAGATATACACTACAGAGACACACTATATACACAGAGACAAAAAAGAAAAGTATTGAAAAACTCTTCCTTCCTATTCCATATCTTCAGCAAGACGAGTCATATTTGTTTTCTTCGCCAGGCTCAACCTATTGGCTTTGTAGTGTTGAGATTAAAGTGTTGTTTTATCTTGGGAGACTATTGCCCGCTAACGTAAAAGCATATATACGGGGCAATCTTGTCTTAAGGATAGAGGGCTATCCTCGACTCAACACACAACGTTGTAACCATCCAGATTTAGTTGTTTCTTGATTTCAGGTTATCAAGATTCAAGGCACAACAAACTTGCGGCAGTTCTCAACATTGGCTTTGCAAGGTGATCAAGATTCAAGACACAACACACATGCGGCAGTTTTGAAGATTGACCATTTATTTATCCTTTCGAACATTTGTAATAGTTATTACTTCTCGTACTGCTTTATAAAGTACCATAGAAATACCAACAGTACCGTACCAAAATTAGACCAACACTCCGAACAGGGGGAGTGCTCCAAAAATCCGCTGGATTCACAATCAACTAACGTGAACCGTCACCTTCCTTAACTGAACCTGCGGCAATGAAACGCAGCGTCCCCGACAAAAGGGACGTCAGTACGACTGATGTACTGAGTATGCCAGGCATGAACAATAGTATAACAGGGATATATCTACAATTGAAACATAAACAACTGACTAACAGTAAATGCCTCTGAGGGCCCTAATACATATGCCTACATGTTATGCACAATGTAGTATACTTATATATCGGCCTCATCGGGCATCTTCCTTATCATAACAGCCTCTGTGGGCACCATATCATGTAGTGATTAATGATTGTATGCATAATGCAAATGCGGTATGCTAATGTTCACACAGGAATCCTCCCATAACCGCATCTGTGGGCATCAGGTTATATCGCCACACAAGGGCATCACATCATCACATCATAACATCATATTGGCCTCTTCGGGCTCTTTCGTGATAGTCTGTACCAGCTGCAGGTAGTGTGCGTATATAACACATTTTCCTTTTCCCATTCTCCGTACATATATATATATAATATTTACCATATAGTAGTGTGCATCGCACCAGTGGTCCAGGGTAATATATGAATGCAATACAAGTGAAAATGCGTGAATGATAATAAAATACCCCGAGTGATATAATATCCTTGCACCTTTGGCTAACACTGTGAATAACAACACATCTTCCGTATGTCTCAATAAGGACTTAGAAATATATTTAGACATGCTTTCAGCATATGAATTAATAACATGAATATTCTTAACTACTAGGAGTAAAATAAATTATGGATCAATATCACAATTATATTTTGTTACATGAAACATGCCAAAGAAAAGAAATAATTTATCTTAACATACCTCGATTCACTATATTGGAAATAATTATGACGGGTTAATATGATTTAATCCAACTTATGCGAAAAGACATCTTGACATATCAACGAATGACAAGGATTCATATTTTAAGTGTGAATGAACACATAAAACAACTTCAAGGTGCAATCAAAGTATCTAGATTTCATAAATTGCCAAGTCATAAACCCTTAATGTTAAGAATCTGGAAAATAAATTAGCTTAACAGAATAGTCGATCATTTTAAATAGTTTGCTAGCAATGACTTTTCCCTTTAATGTTAGGAACTAATAACGATTCTTCCTCCCAAACACATGTCCCCTCCCAAATTAATGTCATGCCACTCATTAGTCATTTACTTACACGTAATCCCTCCTCTATTTTTTCATGCACCTAGTGGTTCCTTGTCACTTAAATAATTTACCTAAATACTACACGTACACGCCCCCACTAATCTTGTCCCCTCCACTTATTAATCACCCACACACAATTAATTAATTATACACATAATTAATTAATCACGCACATAAATAATTTCGTGATTTCAGTTCACTTAAATCTTAAGAATTTATAAAATCTTCTTATACTCCATGTCACAATTCTTGTATTTATGACATTAGTCCATAACCTCTTTATGTGCCCACCAAATTTATTCCCGATCCCCGTCACACTTGCTACATGTCTAAAATTATTTCGGGATTTAATCATTTTATATATTAATCTCTTTATTAGCATATGTAAATATAACATAAATTTCCCAACGCTCGAATCTATTTACACGTGCCTAGCAATTTTATAAACGCTTATCGATTTTAAACCGTAACGGGAAAGTACGGGAGATTATAATATATGATTTATAGGAAAGGACAATCTCGATTCCCTTGCTTTAGGACAAATATCACAAACACAATCATAACTAGAAGGAATAGAAATAAAACTGACATGTTTCATTGACGATGATGGAACATGCCCCAATTTAATGTGTCACATATTTACATTAGAAGTTGCACTTGAACAAATTAAAAAAGAAATTAAACTAGAAACACTAGGAATAACATTTGACAAGATAGAAAAATCTTTATTGAAACTGAAACTAGACTTCTTAGGACTAGGCTGGAACAAGTAGAGACCCTCATTTGCTTCACCAAAAACTTGAGTCCTCCTCGGTGAAGAGCCCTGCATGACACAAACATTAGATCTGAAAAACTAAGTACAATCAAATTGAACACAAAATCTATGAACATACATAAGGTTGTACTTGAAAGTTATAGAACATTTTGTAAAGCAAAGTGGAAAGGATGATTACAGTTCCTACATGAGTGACCTGAATGGTTTGAGAATCAGAAAGATTAATCGTTAGGGGAATTTGAAGAGGTGTCAATGATGTGAAAGATGTGTTGGAAATTTGCCTTTGGCGGGAGTTGCGTCCAACCAACTTTAATGGCTTAAACACTAGTGTTCCGCATGTTGGAGAATCCGGTTCTTCACACGTGCATAATCTACTAAGTAAGTAGATGACCATAGGGCCCAGGATCGTCAAATTTCATTGAGAAATGAAAGAGATATTGGTCCACGAAGTGAGGTGTTTGAAGCGTGGAAAAGTATGGTATTTAGACCAATTCTCCCTCATCGGTGGGGGAAGAAAGATTTGTTTAGTTTATAAGTCTCAAAGTTGGCTTGGGGTTTGGGACCCCAAATGGTATCCCATGTGTTTAAAGGAGGGAGGACCTAGATGTACTTCGGTTCGAGGATAAGCCCACGCGCGACGACGACGCCCGCCCGTCCCGTCCGGTCCGGGCCGCGGGCTGTGCTTCTTCTGATGTTATATTTTTGGACCAGAATTGTTTCATCTATACAGTTTGGTCTCTGAAGTTTTAAGTAAGTTAAAATTGGGCAGAGAACTTTGTTGTTGGTTTCTGGAACGTCAACCAGCCTTAATTTGCACTCAATTCAGTCATTTATTTTGGCTGAATTACTCTCCCTAAATGCCAATCCGTTGCATCACCATTTATTTTGGTGAACTACTACTACCTCCATAATTGTCATTACTTGGCCAGTAACATCAACTATGTGGGCAGTTGGTAAGTCCTCTCCTTGAACTATATAAAGGAGCATTTGCACAATTGTTGAGATACACAGAAACATACAAACGAAATCAGTCTTCCTACTACCTTCCAACATCATTTCATTACTCAAAATTCTTCAAGGTAACACTTGAGTTTCCTTTGCTCATTTGTTCATTTGTTGTTTTATCTTGGGAGACAATTGTCCAGGACGTAGAAAGGATACATATAGGGCAATCTTGTCTTAAAGACAGAGTGACATCACTCGACTCAGCATACCAAAAACTATTCCAGTTTCTTGTTCAAGTTTATTGTAATTTTCAGTTTGTTGTAATACTTAGCAGTTACTTATTTCTGTTTCCTGCACCATTGTAACCAACAAGATGTTGAATTAAAGTGCATATGTTCTTATGCACCTGAATCTATGATCCAGGTACTGGAGTCAATTACTGAAAAAACATGATCCTATATACTTTAAGATTGTACCAGCAACTGCATTAGTGTTAATCTCAGATCCTGCACTACTCTATCCTCCCCCTTCCACCTTTATTTGTTTAAACAACTGGATAAATAAATTGTATTGCTCTTTGTTGTAACTCTGATTGGTGACAGGAACAACATCACAAATATTGTTTCTCCCTTCATTTTTTTCCATACACACCTCATTACCCCTGATATGTCTTTGAGAACCTTTGTCATTTGTAAATTAAAAATCCTCAAGGAATCTAATCAACTTGTAATACTCATCTGCAATATGACCTATTTTTTCCACAGTAAGTATAGGAGACATTTGGATTGTACTTCCCTCTTTTGTTCTTGAACTTTTGAGTCTAAGTATGCTTTTGAAACCTCTATAGTTGTTGTGAAATGTTGGCTCTGGGATATGAATTCCCAGATCTTTGTAGAGGTCCTGCAGGTCTTTGAACTTGTTTGCCTCTCCTATACTTATTCATATTTCCCACCATGAAATAGGAAGAATCAGATATCAGGAGTGGACTCATGTAGGTCTCCCTCTAATTTTCATCTTGTAAAATTAGAGAATAAGCATGATTAATGTCAGGTAAGGGATTAATCATCAAAATGCTTCCCCTAGCTTGAGCATATGTGTCATTCAATCTCATAAGAAACTCTATAAGTCTCTCATCCTTCATAGATTTCTCCGATTTGTGTTTTCCTTCACAAACACACAGAGAAGTACATTTGTTGTTGGAATTGAGTGAATCAAGCTCATCCCAAAACCTTTTAAGCTTGGTGAAGTAACCATCAATGTTACTATTTTCTTGTCTTAACCTGCTGAGCTCTTTTTCAGGTGAAAAACTTTTGCACCATTGGTTTGCCTAAACTTGTGCTTCAAACTTACCCAAAGCTCATTTGTTTTTCTTGAGTAAATGACATTGTCAGCAATATCCTTTGACAAAGAATTCAAGTGCCAAGTTGTCACTATGTCATTTCATCTGCTCCAGGTTGCAGATCTGCAGAATCAGAGAATGGTGTAGCATGAGCCTCAGTTATGAACCCCAATTTGTTCTTTGTAGATAAAGCAATAAGAATGAATATCTTCCATCCTTGATAACCTCTTCTATTAAAGAGGTTGTTGATCAACACCATACCAGGTGCATCAGAAGCATGAAGATGATATGGATGATTTGAATCCACAATCGAAGTATCAGCTGGGAGAGAAGAACCTCCATGCATTGTTGTGATTATGACTTAGTATGAAAGGGATTTCTTGGATCAGATTATTGCTCTGATACCATGTAAAAAAATCGTGAGAATGATATTTTGGGAATTCTCTCTTGGGTATACATATGTACAATCAAACCTATATTTATACATGTATATTGAAAATAAAGGAATAAAGAAATTCTAAATACTATTCTAATTTGTCCAATGTTTATTGGCTATCAAAATAACTAACTAACTAAAGCATATTCTACAAGTATGTTAGGAACCTTCTAAGAATATTTGCAACGATATATGTGTGCTATTTGGACCATTCTCGGTTTGTATTTAAATTGGGTTGAAAGCCTAAGTGAACTGATTTAGCTTGTGTGGCCCAATTCCCTCTTCTAGACATAATAAGAGACTTCGACATATCTGATGTGTTGTTTTGTGCTTCACTCAAACATATCTTCTCTTTCTCTATGTTGAAATCATCCATAGCTTTTGATCTTGAAGAAATTAATGAGCAACCATTTCTAGTTCCAACATACAATATGAGTTATTTTACTCATCGAGTTGGATCTAATATTCATTTCTATGATAATGCATGATTAGGGGGCGGGGTCAACTGATTCCCGCTCGTCAAAATATTATATTGTGTAGACGTTGTTAAAAGATATTCTATGTCACAAATTCATTGCAGATATAATAGTGTTATACTATTTAAAATCCTTTAGGATTTGTAGCTCTGCTATTGTGCATAGTTGACACGGTAAAAACTTATTCGCACCAAGTGTTTGCATATCAAATAAATTTACCATTGTAAAGTTATAATTCAAAGTAACAATGTTTATTAATTAACTATTGTATAGTGACATATGTATATAAAGAAATATGTCATGCATTAATTGATTTAGCATCGGAGACAGTCTCTCTACCCTATAAAAGTAGAGGTAAGGTCTGCGTACATCCTACCTTCTCCAGACCCCACTTGTAGAAATACATTGAGTATGTTGTTATTGTTATTTGTTATTCATTGAGTTAACATAAACATCATATGCGCATAAATTTTTACCTGGCCATGTAACACTATATGCGTGTTTTATCCGACTGCTACTTTTTTCACTAGTAGTAATCTTAGCTAAGGAAGCGTGGGAACCAGAGTTACGTAACCCAAAAAGAAAAAAACATGAAGAATCTCTCCAAGCTAGTAGGCGATATATATGCATATTTGTTTCCCATTTTATCGGTAGAAAGAGATGCTACCCGTTTACCCTGAAAGGTTCTTTAGTTCCAAACTGAGGAAAATTCTTCATAAGCTTAAGGTAGGAATATTTCACGCAGCTTGTAGTCATATTATTGGTCTATATATGTAATATAATAAGATGTATCTGGAGTAATTATTGATCTCTCTGAGAAGTTAATTAAGTTCCCTATGAGTGCGGACCCACGTACTGCTTACGGGGAACTCGAGCACTCATTAACCCCGACCTAAATTATGTGTTTGTATATAAACTGATTACAAGTAAATATTAAAGCAATAGCGCCTAGTTAATAAAAAGTTGAATGGGTGCTTTGGTTGGGTGGTTGCCTTTAAGGTTGTGCCCTTTGGGAAGTGTGTGCGGTTCGATCCTCAAGTGAAACAATTGCTTATAACTCGAGTGGTGGAGTAAATACTTAGCGATTTTTTTTCCTGTTTTTGCTCCTTTTTAACCCAATATAGAGCCTTCTCTGTTCTTTCTTTTCACTTATACGTTTAGTTTTTAATTTCCTTTTACATTTATGTAATTTCTTGTGACATAGAAAAAGAGAAAAATTATTGTCCAATCATTTTTCTTATTTTTCTTGAGAAATTTTGGCAATTTGGCTAAAGAATCCTTCAAGTTAATCATATTTTTTTCAAAAAGTGAAGTCTTTTTTTTTGTAATGGTAATATTTATCGTAACTTTCTCATTAGCTTTTTAAATTATCACGGTTAAATAGTTGTGTACTTATACGATGTGACTTATAGTAACTTTATATTAAACGAAGTGAGCACTCACATGTCAAAAATCTTGAATCCGCCACGGCTATTACTAATTTGGTATTTAGTTAAAAATTGATAGGTGTCAACTTATGTTTTAAAATCATCACTTAATGAGGATTCATGACTATTCTCTTATGATCGGCAATTGATATGAAACAAAATAAAATAAAACATAAAATACAGTTTTATAATTGTTCAAATGTATAGTTGTTGGAGTAACTAGTAAAGTTGTTGTCATATGATCAAAAGATCACGGGTTCAAACCGTCGAAACAGTCTCTTGCAGAAATGCAAAATAAGGTTGCATGCGTACAATAGACCCTCGTGGTCCATCCATTCCCCGAACTCCGCACATAGCGAAAACTTAGTGCACCGGTCTGCCCATAGATAATTGTTCAAATGTAGATATAAGTACTGCCGAAGCAATTAGTGCATTTGCAACCACTGTGCTTATATATGTTGCATCTGATTGTGAAATGAATATCAATAGAAAGAGAAGCCAGCTACTAATTAAGCTCAAATCACTAATTAGTTTTGAATTGGATGCTCATGTTTACCTTCCTTTTGCTCGAAATTCTTTTCAATCCTTGGTTCGTGGTGGTAATAACCTATATTTTAGTCCCTCTCAAACCACAGAAACTTTAACCGGTTGTTTATTTTGGGACATCTATTTAGTAAATGACCTTTTTTTTAATCATTTTTATAATTTATAAACATATTAGACTATGGTCTAAAAATCTTTTTTGAACAAACTGAAATTCTTACGAGAAAAGATAAGAACATTGTCTAAAATTTTGCAGATGTTAGACAGTAGTCTAATGTTTTGACACATCCTAATGCTATACTTGCAATACTTTTAAATATAGGAACAAATTTTAAATAATGACCTAAACAAAGGGATATTTGGATAGCAGGAAATTTCCTCCAATGACCTTCAAAATTGGTGGTATTGAACTTTTGATCTCCACTTGCCAAAACTTAAAAGTTGTTAAATTTGAAGTTTTCTCATAAAATTGATCAAAATTCAAGACCACCCACCTCCAACGGCTCCAAGAAATTTTTGTAAATCATCCTTCGCATAAATCATCACTCAATCCTGTGAATAATTCGAGGCCCATATTGAAGAAATGTCGTGAGCCTGAAACCTGATCAAGTCAAAGCCCAATATGCAGTAGAATGGCTGCAGTACTTTTACTTTAGGTACTTTACTCTTTATTACTCTTTTGGTCACTTCTCAAATAGTGAACACTTTTTCATGGAAGTCTTTGACCCATGGCCTATTCTACCTACATTATATAGTGAGTCCTAGCTCAAAGATGTATGCTTCTCAGTTTGTTCCACTTCATATGCGACCTATTTTAACTATTTTCTATTCACTGTTTCCTTTAACCAACTCGTAAAATATAAAAATCATTATGTTAGACGTACATACTCTTTACAAATACTCTAAAACTCAAACTAACTAAGAAGAGTAATTTAGCACGATAAAGAAATATCACTCTCACTATTATTTCACTTTTTCTCCCTTGTTAGAACTTAGAGCTTAGGCGACTAACCAAAAAAATAGTTATTTGTTGATGATTGATGCAGTCTTCACTTGTACATAGGGAGAACAGATAGGATATGAGTTACGGGTTCGATCGAACTCAATAGCTTTGATTTAAATGTTGTATTTGTTTTAAGAAATTTATTAAATATATACAAATTATTAATAATTCGAAACCAAGTTACTTAAAAAAACTAAAATGTTGAACCTATATAAAGGAATATGTTCCTTGATGTTTATTGATGAATGATTTACAATATATATATAAGGTTACAAGAATATTTACTTTGATACAAACTAGGTAACTAATTAACATAATTACAAAAGGATTATAATTATACCTAAAATAGGAGATATACAATTAATACAACTAAAGAAAGAATATTGGGAAATATTCTATTACACCTCCACAATCGAAGCGGGAGGTTCACGAACACTGAGACTGACTCGAAAATCATCAAATAGTATGTGTGGAAGTCCTTTGGTGAAGATGTCGATAATCTGATATCTAGAAGGAACATGAAGTACACGAACTTGACCACGAGCCACTTTTTCGCGAACGAAATAAATGTCCATCTCAATGTGTATAGTGTGCTGATGTTGGACGGGATTGCCGGAAAGATATATCATACTAATATTATCGCAGTAGACCAGTGTTGCCTTTTGAATTGGACAGTGGAGCTCAAGTAGAAGGTTACGGATCCAACAAGACTCAGAGACGACGTTGGCGACATCTCTGTACTCTACTTCAGCACTAGATCGAGATAGTGTAGGTTGCCTTTTGGAAGACCAAGACAATAGGTTATCTCCGAGGAAAAAGCAATAACCAGACGTGGAGCATCGGGTGTCATAACATCCACCCCAGTCAGCATCAGAATAAACAGTGAGACCAATGAGCAAAGACCTGTATAGATGTAATCTGAAGTGAAGTATACCTTGGACGTATCATAAAATAAGTTTAACGGAATGCATATATGCTTCTGTCGGACTGTGCATGTGCAAATAGATTTATTACATGACATAGGATATGTCTGGTCTCGTGAATGTGAGGTATTGTAGGGCCCCAGCCAGACTACGATAGTGAGTCAGGTCTGAATATGAAGGGTCGGAATAAGCGTTGAGCTTGGAATTGGTGTCTACAGGCTTGTGGGATGGTTTGCAAGATGTCATGCCTGCACGGTCAAGGATCTCTTCGGCGTACTTCTTCTAACATAGAAATAAGCCGCCAGAATGTCGAGTGACAGAGATGTCTAAGAAATAACTCAAGGGGCCTATATCTTTCATAGAAAATTCATAGAAAATGAGAGACATAATAGACCGGCGGAGAGCATCAGATGATGTCATCAACATATAATAATAGGTAAGTCATGTATGTACCCTTGTTGTAGATGAACATGGAATGATCAGATATGTTGTGTGAAAAACCGAGAGAGGAAACATAATCGGTAAACCATTGGTACCATGCTCGAGGAGCCTATTTCAGTCCATAGAGCAATTTACGCAATAGACACACATAATCCGGATGAATAGGATCCCTGAAACCCATAGGTTGATGCATATATACCGTTTCATAAAGATCCACATGTAAGAAGGTATTCTTGACATCAAACTGATGAATGGGCCAAGATTTGGATATGACAATACTGTGGACGATCCGGATGGTTGCGGGATTTACGACCGAGCTGAATATTTCATCACGGTCCACTCCCACCTGTTGAGATTTGCCATCACATACAAGACGAGTCTTATACCTCTCAAAAGTACCATCTGATTTCTTTTTATGTCTAAAACTCTACATAGAATGAATAATGTTAGCATCAGGTGGACGATGTACTAGGTCCACGTGTTATTATCAATAAGAGCATTATATTCGTCAATCATTGCGGCTTTCCAATTAGGGTCGGACAAGGCATCCTTCGGGTTACGAGGGATGGGGAAAGGGACAACTGAAACGGAAAGGTTAAATAGGCGTTTAGGTTTATAAATTTTGTGTATGGCACGAGTTTCCATGATCCGAGAGTGTGTCTCAGGATGCGGGATGGGAGGGGGTTTGCCGCGGGATTGCCGGGAAGATGAGAAAGGGCAGGGGTAACGGTACTGGCTAGCCGAACCTCAGTTTGTAGAAAGGTGGCTACAGAATCAGCCTGAGGCGGGCTGTTCCGGGCCACCATCGGCAGAACCGGGTGGGCAGCTAGTCCCGGACTGTCCGAGGTGGTGGCGGGTGCTGGGGTCTGGGACGGCGGACTATGTAAATGGTGAATTATAAAAGGCTTTAGGACATCATCTAGGAAGTCGTAGGAATGACGAGGGTGGCAAGTGTAGAGAGGCAAAGGGGAATTGAGACTCATCAAATAGGACATGATGTAAAATAATAATTTTATGGCTTGACAAGTCATAGCACGAGTAACCATGACGATTGGCAGGATAACCCAGAAACACATACGGGGAAGACCTAGGTTGGAGTTTGTGAGTGGTCGGATGGAAAGGGTAACAAAAACATCCAAAAATACGCAAGTGTTGGCAAGAGGGGTTCCTATGAAACAGAACTTGGGTGGGCGACCGTTGAGCTAGAGACTTATTTGGGATTATGTTTACGAGATATGTGGCCATTGAGAGTGTGTAATGCCATAATTGATAGTGAATTGATGCGTGAACAAGTAGGGCACGAATGGGGTTGTTTATAATTCGGATTTTCCGTTCGGCTTTACCATTTTGGCAAGGTGTGTGAGGGCAAGAAAAATGAAAGGTAAGACCATTTTTGGAGCAAAACTGTTTGAATTGGTTATTATCGAATTCCCTTCCATTGTCACATTGAAAACATTTAATGATCTTTTTCAAATTGTGTTTTACGAAAGCACTAAATGAAGAAAAAATGGGGTAGACCTGAGATTTATTTTCAATTGGAAAAGTCCATAGAAAGTTGGAATAATCGTCCAAAAATAATACATAATATCGATGGTCAGCCGTACACAAAATAGGGGATGTCCACAAATCACTGTGTATGATATCGAAAGGCATTAAAGTACAATTTATGGATGCAAAAAATGGTAATTTGACATGTTTTCCAAAAACGTAAGATTCACATATAGGAGTCCTAGAAATATGGTTGCAATTAATAAAATTATTTTTTCTGAGGGAGAGTAAAACAGAGTCTATCGGATGTCCTAATCTAGAATACCATAAGGAAGACGAAAGAGCAACAAAGGTTTAGGGAACTGAGGCTGGATTGTTGAAGGCGTTTGAAATAGGGTAGAGATCTCTGGTGTTGTCACATCTCATTATTCGTCTCCCTGTCGTAAAATCCTTTACAGTAAAACCAAAAGGATCAAAGCAAAGGAAAACCCAATTGTCAGTTGTGAAACGTCGCACGAAGATTAGATTCTTAACGAGTTTAAGGGCATGGAGGACATTTTTTAAGATTAGTGGTAGATGTGGTGAGGATAGGGAGGAATGACCATAATCACGAATGGGAATGCCTTGTCCACTACCAATAATAATATTCTAATTTAAATTACTCAAATTAGAATAAGACGAGATAGTTCCTTGTGATGCCGTCATGTGAGATGTGACGCATGTTTCAAGAATGTAAGTTCACAATCAAGCTACGCTTCAAGAGGATAAACCACTTATTAAAAAAATTGCAATTACTCAATCTGGGAGTACAACATAGTGAGCTTCTAGGGGATTAGTTTAATTTTTTAATACCATTAACTCATAACTCTTTTTAATTTTTGTATATGATTTTCTTGATATAAAGGAAATTTTTAATGTGACTGGAGTAAGTTCATTCCATGATTTATTTCATACTAAAAATACTATATATATATATATATATATATATATATATATATATATATATATATATATATATATATATATATATATATATTATGATGTTGGAAGATTATTCTAATAATATCCTATAAATATGCTAATCATCATATCACACTAATTACATAATATTCTCTTTAATTACATAATTGATGAGTTTACATAATAAATATAATTAAGGATAATCATATCCATAGTGATATAATGATCCTTAACAGACCCCCGCAGTCTTAGCTGGAGGTGCGCAGATGCTGAGACTGTTCCTGAAATCATCAAACAGTATGCGCGGAAGCCCTTTTGTGAAAATGTCTGCAATCTGATAATGGGACGGAACATGAAAAACCAGGACTTTTCCACGTGCAACCTTTTCACAAACAAACAAGATATTCATTTCTATGTGTTTTGTGCGTTGATGCTGGACATGGTTACCTGGTATATTGCACTCACATTATCACAATAAACCACGGTTGCTTTTTCGATCAGACAATGTAGTTCTAAAAGAAGGTTACGGAGCCAACATGATTCAGAGACCACATTAGCTACCCCTATGTATTCAGCCTCTACACTCGACTGAGACAATATCAGTTGGCGTTTCGACGACCAGGAAAGGGGGTTGTCTTTTAAAAATACACAATAGCCAAAGGTGAAGCGTCGTGTGTCTGGGCAGCCACCCCAATTAGCATTTGTATAAGATGTAATGCCAATGATGATGGACTTATACAGGTGCATCCCAAAATCAAGAGTACCCTTAATATACCGCAGAATTAATTTCATAGCCCACATATGTGCTTCTTCGGATCATGCATATGTAAACAAACTTGCTGAAATGCTTAGGAGATATCATGTCTCGTGAAGGTGAGATACTTCAATACCCATGCTAGGCTACGGTAATGTGTTGGGTCACTATATGGGGAACCTGTCGTGTTACTCAATTTTGCCTTTCTATCAACCGGCATATGGGATGGTTTGCACGAAGACATACCGACTTTTTCTATAATTTCCTTGGCATATTTCCTTTGATTGATAAACAAACCACCTGCATATTGAGTAACCGCAATGTCCAAAAAATAGTTTAAAGGACCCAAATCCTTCATAGCTAACTCTGACACAAGAAAGGACATAATAGACTGGTGAAGCGAAGCAAATGATGTTGTGAGAATAATGTCATCCACATATAGAAGAAGATAAGCCATGTCATGTCCCTTCTTGTAAATAAACAAAGACTGATCAGACTTGATGTGGGAGAACCTCAGTGTGGATATGAACCCTGCAAACCTATTGTACCATGTCATGGGGGCCTGTTTCAAACAATATAAATATTTTTTTCAACAAGCAAACATAATCTGGATAGGTAGGATCTCGAAAACCCAAAGGCTGGTGCATGTAAACTGTTTCTTGTATGTGACCATGTAAAAATGCATTCTTAACATCCAATTGATGTATAGTTCATGATTTTGACAAGGACAGAGTCAGAACAGTCCTGATAGTGGCCGGATTAACTACCAGACTGAATGTTTCACTACAATCCATGCCAACCTATTGAGACCTGCCTTCACCTACAAGACAAGCTTTGTGTCTAGCAAAAGAACCATCAGAATTCTTTTTACGACAAAAAACCCACATAGATCGTATGATGTTCATATTAGATGGACGGGACACTAATTCCCACGTCATATTTTTAATAAGAGCATCAACTTCGTTTAGCATGGCAGCTTTCCAATTCGGATCGGATAGGGCTGCTTTGGGATTATTTGGAAGTGGAGATGGTTGAACCGAAGAAGTTAGGTTAAAATGACGCTTATGACAAAAAATCTCGTGCATGGCATGGGTTTCAATGTTTCGACGTGGGACTGGTCACTGGGTCGGTGGGTGGCGAACTAGGTCGAGGTGGGGTAATTGAGATGGGTCGAATAGTGGCTTATGAAGTTGGGCCTGGTGGACTGTTTGGTGAAACATGTTGGGCATGGTAGTGACTAGCACTGGACTAGGCCGATGATGCCAAGGAAGGGGCAGTGGGCTCCCAATCTCGGTCTGGCCCAGTGTCGTCTCGGTATTGGGCCGGCTGTGGTGATTGTCCACTTTGGGTTGGCCCAGCCGGGGCACTAACGGATTGGGTATTTAAATGGTGGTTCAAAATCGAATGTATTCCTACATCTAAGAATTCATATGAAGGTGGGGACGCCACTTGAGATGTAGTAAACGAGAATGTGGACTCATAAAAATAACGTGACGAGATAAGATAATTTTTCCATTAGACATATCATAACACTTATAACCTCGATGAATTTTGTGGATATCCCAAAAAAATACAAGGAGTAGACCGAGCTTGGAGCTTGTTTATGGTGGTGGACGAAAACAAGGGATAACATAAACACCCGAAAACCCTTAAATAGTTGTATGATGGAATACGATGGTACAATATTTGGGTGGGTGATTTTTTTATAGCAACTTGCTAGGAAGAATGTTCAAAAGATAGGTGGTCATTTGAAGAGAAAGATGCTAAAAACGGTGGTGTGGACGAGTGTGCAAATAGTGTACGAATCATATTATTGATTGTTCAGATTTTTCTTTCGGCTTTCCCAGTTTGAAAGGAAGTATATGGACATGAGAGAAGTAATGACACCCTATTTTGTTGACAAAAACCGTTGAAAGTGTTATTTATGAATTCCCTCTCATTATCACATTTAAAACATTTTATGGATCTCTCAAATTGTGTTTGGATGAAAATACTAAATTGTTTTAAAATAGTGGCCACTTGTGACTTTTTTCCAATAGGAAATGTCCATAGAAAATTTGTATAATCATTCAAGATAAGCATATAATACTTATGACACGCTGAACTAAAAATCGGGGATGTCCACACATCACAATGCATAATATCAAATGGCTTAATAGTTTGTGAAGTAGATAAATAAAATAGAATTTTAACATGCTTCCCAAAAATGCAAGAACGGCAAACATGTGAGTCCACACTATGGTTACAAGAAATAAAACTATGTCTTTTAAGAAAATTCAACACAGGTGCACCAGGTGGCCCAAACGGTTATGCCATAAATCAGGCAAAAAAGCAGCAAAGGCCAATGTAGAGTTGACTTGGTTGTTGGTGAGAGCGGTGATGAGATACAAATCCCCAGTGTTATAAATCTCATTAGTGGCTTCCCCGTCTGAAAATCCTTCACAGAAAACCCAAACAGATCAAAATTCACAGAAACATTATTGTCAGTGGTAAACTGACGCACAAATACCAAATTCTTAATAAGTTTAGGGGCATGAAAGATATTTTTTAAATGTAGGGGTAGGTGGGGTGGTAGATTTGATTGGCCAATACCATGAATCAGAATTTCCTGTCCACTGACAACAATAATATTTTTATTTGTGCTCATATTAAAATAAGATGAGAGATTACCTTGAGATGCCATCATGTGTGATGTGGCCCCCGTGTCCATGTACCAAGAATAATCGGGAACATTAAGACTCATGCATGCTCGATGTTTATGGGGACATAACTTGACATCGAGGGGCCATGGGCCGTAAAGGCTTGCGGTGGCCGGTTTCCTAAAATTCTGGGCTGCCTGTTTTGGTTGTTGGGCCTGGCCCACTGGTTCATCGGAAAGGAGTACGGTGGGGCCCACTGTTGCGAGTTCCAAGCCCACGGCGGGACCTGGCCCCACTGCCCGCTGCCTCCCTGCTACTGCGGCTCCCAGTGGGAACGGTTTTGCCTGCGGCCAGCCCCTCCACCGAAAAACTTTCCGGCATTCAGGCCCCTCCCTTTTCCACCATTATTTTTTCCTTTATTGTTGTTGCGGTATTGACCCATTTTTGGTCCGTTATTGTTACGATTTTGGTGTGTTTCCGGACCAAATTTTGAGGTCCAAAAACTTCCTCCGTCGTGTTAGTGGAAATATACTAAGAATACAATAAATATACAAGCCTATAAGATCAATCTATAGTTATGATGTTGAAAGGCTATCCTAATAATATCCTATAAATGTGCTAATTATCCTATCACACTAATTACATAATATTCTCTTTAATTACATAAATTTTACATAATGAAGATAATTAAGAATAACCATATCTATAATCATATAATGATCCTTAACAGTGACGATAAAAATGACTAAAAACTATTTATGTCGTAAGTTTGAATTCTAAGCAGGGGCTCCTCTTTGCTAGAAAATCTAATCGTACACGTATATAAGATCATATGATGAACCTTTTAGTAAAAGTTCTGTATGTGCCACTAATTTTAAATATGGCATTTTAATTTTTTTTAATTTTCTTTAGCACCGTAAAATCTCATTCCTAAAAGCTAAATACAAGGTTAACATGTGTTATTGATGTAATGTTGTACTCCCCTCCATCTTAATTTAAGTGGCATTGTTCGAATTTCAAAAATCAAATTTCTTAATTTTGACCGTAAATTATGATATAGAATCTTTAAATTCTTTTAAAATAAAATTTATATATTTGAAAAGCACACAAAAAGTATTATGGTAAGTCACAATATTAATAATCTAAAATATTATAGACATGAAAAAAAGATAGTAAAAGAATAACTCATTTGACTCTCGAAATTCAAATGTTGCCACATAAATCGGATAATTAGGGAGTACTGTTTTAGACGAAAGTGCAGTAAGAGGATCCAAATTAAACACTAAAACTTTCCTAATTATTTCTATTCGTTCAGTTGGTCACATAAATGTGAATGTTATCAGCAAGACAAAAAGATATAATGCATCAATACCCCAAGATGCCAATTGCTGACATAGAACCCTTTAAGGCTAAGATAAGAAAGTTTGACTTTTGTCTACTTCTTTGTTTGTTAATTCGTTTTTTTTTTCTTAAACTACACTTGACTATAGATGGCTTCACAAAATATAATTTAGAAAAAAGGAAACTAAAAGAGTGATGTTAGGAATGATGAGTCTTGTTGAAGTCACAATGGACAAGAGTCCATGGCATTATATATAATGTATTATTACAATTCTTAAGAAACATTAATGGACTTGTGTTGAGAAAACAGAGTCTTCATTAAGCATGTTAGATAAAAGATGCTCAATTGACTACATTCTAAGTCCATAAACATTGAGAAAACCAAACTACTAGATACCAATATGAACTTTCTACATGGTGGATTGTAGTTTTAGCAGCATATTCAACGTGAGTCTGAACTAGTCATGCTAGTAGATTTCGGCTATCAGATATCTAATGTAGAAAAAAGTTTGTAGAGTATATATATACGCTATAGCCAAAGTGCTTTAGCTTGCTTGAGCAAAGGAACAAGATTTCCCTCTAAATGGAGGCTCATGATCTCATTCGCACCGCCAATTAAATCTTGTCCAATGAACACTGCTGGCACACTAGGCCTTCGGCCTAGTACCAGCAGTGCTCTTTCCACTTGTAGGCCATTGGCAAGTTCATCCAATTCATATACAGTTAAGTTAGCACCAAAACTTGATATGAGTGTCTTTATGGTGTAGCACATGCAACACTTGCTTTTGCTGAACATTACCACTGGCTTTTCTGCTACTAATTTGTTCACTGACTCCATTATAATTATTGGAAAAATGATGAATGTAATAGGAGGAAGAGTGATAATTGATGATGTGAATTGATCCGTTGTTGAAGAGATGATAAATTTGAAACCCCCCTTCAAGCTATTTATATACTAATAGTGACTTGTATAGAATTCAATATGCTTCCTTTATCCCCCAACCAAACAGACCCCACAGCAATAAATTAGTAAAAGGAAAGAATAATTTCAGATAAGGAGTTGAAACTGTTAGATAGGAGGCATTCGAGGTTCTTGATACTGTCTTAAAAGTGTCCAAATATGATGCAATCCACCTTAAAGTAATAGGACTACTACTATTTTACAAGTACGGAGGTTAGTATGTGAACTTTGTTACATATCTACATATATTTTTCCAGTTAGGAATATGTTACGTACTATATGGCAAAGAGTTTAATATCTATGCACTTAATTAATGGGAGCTTAGCACGCTGAACGGACAAAGCTAAAGGTATAAAAGAGGATTCAATTGAATCCCTTTCATTTGGAGATTACGCTGTGCAAGTACGATATATATATATAAAAAGTTGCGTTGAATTTCCTTAACATAAGTGAAAGTTTCAGATACAATATTTTTATATTTTTTTAATCTCTTTTTAAGATTTTTGGCTCGGCCATAGTGCATTTTCATTGTCACACTTAAGCTCATTAAAATGCACCACTTGAATAGTGTAACAACCTCTTCGTGTATTTCTGAATTGATCACCTCATGAACTCTTAAATTCTTTGTTCTAAAACACATGGGCTTGCAATCAATAAATTCATTCTTTCTCAGTAAACAAATGTATTCCCTTTGTCCCAAAATAAGCGTCATTCTATCAAAATTCACGTTTATAAGAAAATAGTAAAGAAAAAAGGGTCAAAATGCCCATCTATTTTGGTTAAAGGGCTAAACGGAATTTTCAAATCCCTTAAACAAATTCGATTTCAATTTTTAAATTCGCTCCATTATTTAACCAAACCCAACTAAGTAATAACCCATGCCCGATGCGTCAGGGTCACTTAGGCAATTCACTTTCAAAGAGGTATAGAGGATCTCTTTCACGAACCAGAGGTCATCAGAAAAAGAAATTTCGCGATGTGGGAAGCATGTTTTTTCCAGCAAAGCAAATATTTTCACATTGGCCAAAACAAGCGATTAATCATAGGATTCGATGTTTCAAAAATATCATGTCTGATCTTAAGTCCAAGATTGCACACAAAAATTAATGATGTTCATATTGAATTATTGAATGTCATAATTAGATGCATGCAGTAGTGCATACAGTTATTACACATTTTTGAAGGCCATTTTCGATTATATTGTGCTTTTGCTCCCCAATAACACTATCATCCATGGGTTATTACTTAGTTGAGTCGGGTTAAATAGTGAAGCGGGTTTAAAAATTGAAATCGAGTTATTTTAAGAGATATGGGATTTCCGTTAAGAGAACGGTATATTTGAAAACTTTAATGATGGGAGGGGTATTTTTAACCCAAATTCGTAACCGGAAGGGGGGGGGGGGTAGAGAGAGATTTTTAGCCTTTTTTTCAAAGTAGAGGAGTATTTTTTACCCTTTCCCATTAATAGATGTAATATGAAGTTTACTAAACTACCCCTATTTGTTAGATTTTTTTTTTTAGAGTTGAGCAATATTAAATAGGATTACTTCTTTAATGCTAAAGGCATAGTTGGAAACACTTATCAAATTTGTCTTGAATTTCTAAGGTGAAACTTATTCTGAGATGGATGAAATATGTGATAAAATTGATGATGTTGTGCTAGACCCATGTTGGTGTACTTAGCGATTTGAAGAAAAGGGTGTTTAGTATTATCCACTAATGATATTCTTGTCAAATTCCATCTTAATTTTTGGAAATGGTCAAAAAAGTGATTTACCCTTATAAGGAAAATGATCGTTTATTTGTTAAAGAAGGTTGCACTAAATGCTGGCCTATGATGACATATTATCCACTAATTCAGAACCACAGGAGAATTAAGATCTAATAATCC
This sequence comes from Anisodus acutangulus, assembly GCA_029783415.1. NCBI lineage: Eukaryota > Viridiplantae > Streptophyta > Magnoliopsida > Solanales > Solanaceae > Anisodus > Anisodus acutangulus. The sequence continues at coordinate 12,622,508 of CM056502.1, read as the reverse complement.
ACATTAAACAATGCACTGAATCGTATATTAGATGTTCTTGATTATCATCATGTGATTCTTTTGACCGTTTTAAGATGCTTACTTAGGCATTTCATTAGGTCGGTAATTTTGTCGAGAAAAAGAGGTCCATTCTTTTTATCAAAAAGCTTCATATTACTTAATTATATTTTAATAATTAATAGTTGTAGGATTAGAGGTTCTTTATGGTAGAAAATGAGTCCTTGATTAATTTCATTCTAATGGTACAATATATATATACAATCATAATATGTTTGTCTTAAGGAAAACTAATCTCCTTTACCTAAAATATAAGATGTTAATTATAATCATCCTAATTAACAAGATATTACAATATCAATTATGAATAATGAAGATCGGAGGTAATTATGGGATTGCCCCATAATTACTCTAACAGTCCACCACATTTTTAGCGGGAGGTTCACGTATGCTCAGATTGTCCTTGGAATCATCAAAAGGTACGCGCGGAAGACCTTTCGTGAAGATATCTGCAATTTGATAGCGGGACGGTATGTGGAGAACACGGACTTGTCCACGAGTAACCTTTTCGCGGATAAACAGGATATATATTTCAATGTGTTTTGTGTGCTGATGCTGAACAGGATTGTCGGATAAGTATATCGCACTCACATTGTCACAATAGACCAATGTTGCCTTTTCAATCGGACAATGTGTCCGGGCAACCACCCCAATCTGCATCTGTGTAGGCAGAAAGAATCGAGATGGATGACTTATACAGATGAAGTCCGTAATGGAGAGTACCCTTAACATATCGCAAAATCCTTTTGAGAGCCCCTATATGTTCTTCATTCGGATCATGCATGTGTAAACAAACTTGTTGAACCACATAGCAAATATGTGGTCTTGTAAAAGTCAGATACTATAAGGCCCCTGCTAGGCTACGGTAATTATGGGATCGATATATGGTGCTCCGGCATCGTTACTCAATTTCGCCTTTGTGTCAACTAGAGTATGTGAAGGTTTGCAAGACGACATCTCTGCTTTGTCAATTATTTCTTCGGCATATTTCTTTTGACTGAGAAACAGACCACCTGCATATTGGGTGACGGGAATGCCAAGAAAATAACTTAATGGATCCAAGTCCTTCATCGCAAATTCTGCTGTAAAAATGGACATAATAGACGGGCGAAGTGGAGTGGACGATGCTGTAATAATAATATCATCAACATATAGAAGGATATATGTCATGTCATCGCCTTTCTGATAAATGAACAACGACTGATTGGACTTGCTGTGAGAGAATCTCAACTTAGAAACAAATCCTGCAAATTTGTTATATCATGCCCGAAGAGCTTGTTTCAAACCATATAAGGATTTCTTCAACATGCAAACATGATCTGGACGCGTATAATCTCGAAAACCCAACGGTTGATGCATGTACACTGTCTCTTGTAAGTTGTCATGTAAGAATGAATTTTTAACATACAAATGATGAATGGACCAAGATTTGGAAAGAGTCAGTCTAAGAACAGTCCTGATAGTTGCTGGCTTAACTACCGGACTAAACTTTTCACCACAATCTACCCCAACCTGCTGAGACCTGCCATTATCAACAAGACGAGTTTTGTATCTCGCAAAAGAACCATCAGAATTCTTTTTATGAGAAAAAACTCGCATAGACCGAATGACGTTCACATTAGACGGATGCGGTACTAATTCCCATGTCTTATTTGTAATAAGAGCATTAAATTCGTCTAACATGACAACTTTCCAATTCGGGTCGGACAAGGCAGCTTTAGGACTTTTTAGTAGAGGTGATGGTTGAACTGAGGATAGTAGGTTAAACTGACGTTTGGGCTGAAAAATCTCGTGCATGGCACGGGTTTCAATGGTCCGAGGTTGTTTCATCATTGGTTGGGGAGTAGGGTTCTCGGGTATGGTATTGGGCCGAGGAGGTGTATTGTGGCCCAAGTGAAAAGGGGTAGTCGATTCGGTATTGGGCTGGGATCCGGGATCGGTTTGGGATAAGGGTGCGGTTGAGGTAGCAGTGGACTACCTCACTTGGGCCTGCTCGCCACGGAAATAGGACTGGACGGAGACCAGCGGTAACAAGGTTGTGGGCTCTGGTCTAGTCCCATTTAGTAGTTGGGCCGAAATATGTTGGGTATTGTATTGGTTTGGTTCCACTTGTGTTTGAATAGTAAGGTGTGGTGTAAAATGGGATGTATTCTGTTGTCCAAAAATCCATATGAAGGTGAGGATGCCACATGAGACTTAGCAAACGGGAATGTAGACTCGTCAAAAATCACATGACGAGAGATAATTAGTTTTCCATTCATCAAATCATAACATTTATATCCCCTATGATTTTGTGGGTATCCAAAAAATACACAAGGAGTTGAACGAGCATGTAACTTGTTAATGGAAGTGGATGGAAACAAAGGATAACACAAACACCCTTAAATGTGTAAAAGACGGGAGACGATGATACAATATTTGTGTAGGAGACACATTGGAGAGCAATTTACTAGGAAGAATATTTAAAAAGTATGTAGCCATTTGAAGTGCATGGTGCTAAAACATTGGTGGTGTGGAAGAATGCGCAAGAAGAGAACGAATCATATTATTAATCGTCCGAATTTTTTTTCGGCTTTTCCATTTTATGGTGATGTGTGTGGACGCGAAACACGCAAAGACATCCCATTTTGGTGAAAGAAATCATTAAATTGGGGATTTATGAATTCTCTCCCTTGTCACATTGAAAACATTTAATGCATTTGTCAAATTGAGTTTTGATAAAAACACTAAATTGTTTTAAAATGGTGTAGGTTTTTTATTTATGTCCTAAGGGAAAAGTCCACAAAAAATTCGAATAATCATCTAGATTGAGCATATAGTATTTATGACCAGCAGAACTCAAAACTGGTGATGTCCACAAATCACAATCACAAGATCAAATGGTATAAAAGTATAAGAATTAGAAGATTCAAAATGAAGCTTAACATGTTTACCAAACACACAAGTTTGGCAAACAGAGGAGCCCAAAAGTTTATTATAATAAAACAAATTATTCTTCCTAAAATTATTAAAAACTTGTGCTCCTAGTGTCCCAACCGATTGTGCCATAGAGTAGGAGAAATGACAGCAAAGGTTGATGTTTTGGTCATGAAATTTTTGAAAAGAGAGGTGATGGGATACAAGTCCCCTGTGCTATTGCATCTCATAAGTGGCATCCCGGTCTGAAAATCCTTCATAGAAAAGCCAAACGGATCAAATTTCACAGAAACATTATTGTCAATCGTAAAAAGTCTAACAGAGATCAGGTTTTTAATTAGATTTGGTGCATGAAAGACGTTTTTCAAGTATAATAGTGGGTGTGGAGATGGTAGTGTTACCTGACCAATACCACGAATTGGAATTTCTTGCCCACTACCGACAATAATATTTTTATTATTTCTCATATTAAAATAAGATGAGAGATTACCTTGAGATGTCATCATGTGTGACGTAGCCCCTATGTCCATTTACTATGACTCATCTGTAACACTTAGATTCATGTTGGTCATGGCTTGTTCAATATCCGTGGGTGCATAACCAACAGAAGATGGTACCTGAGCCGCAAACGCATGCTGTGGACGAGATTTGAGAAATACCGGGTTGGAAATTTGCAGAGGGAGGAGGCCTGGTCCACGATGAAGTCGAATATGGGCACAACGGGGCAGCCAACTGTTGGGCCAGGCTCATGGTGGGTACTGCCCCCACTGATTACTGCCACTGCCAGCCCCTCATTGTCCGGACTGGCCACTATCGCCGGCAGGTTGGCGGCCTCGTCCCTTTCCACCATTATTTTTTCCTTTATTGTTATGGTTTGAACCCCGTTTTTGGCTATTATTTTGACAATAATTATTGCCCCCCCCCCGAACTAGAAATTGGGGGTTCCAAATCCGTGGAAAATGAGTTGATGGAGACGAGAGCAGTTCCGGCGGTGGTTGCTCCAGAAGATACATGTTTTACCTTCCATGTTTCCTCGAGAATCAATCTCGAACGGGCCTCATAGAAATGAGGCAATGGATTACTTTGATGAATGAATGTAGCCACTATATCATATTGTTTATTCAATCATGCAATCAACTGAAGGACCAACATTTGATTTGTTACGGGCGAACCAACATTGGATAGTTGGTCCGCAAGCATCTTCAATTCCTGACAATAAGCAGAGATGTTGAAAAAATTATCCGATTTAACATTAGTAAATTGGTGTTCTGGATAACGGCGCGAGAAAGTTTGTTATCCTGAAATATATTTTGTAAACGTTCCCATGCCTGTTGGGCCGTATAATTTGGCTCAAATATGGTATGTAAAAGATCATTGGATATAGTGCCATAAATCCATTGAAGGACAATAGCATCCAAATGGGACCATATCTTTTTGTCCACCAAAATGGCATCCGATGATGACTCGAAAGGTATGATATGGTCGATCACCTCATATGCGCGGCAATGAATTTTGAACAATTTCGCCCAAGAGGTATATTTTTCTTTCTCCATTTCAAGGATTATGGAGATAAAGTTCTTGACGTTATTAACGGCAAGAGCGGAATAACGTCAAGAACGGGATGAAATGTTTGTTTTTCGGCCATAGGTTCCACAAAAAATCAAAACTAGAGAAGAAAAGAAGTAGTGTTTGATGTTTTGGATGTGGAGAACCCTTAGGGTTTCGGATATGAGTAAGCCGAGGAGGGGTGGGGTTTAGATGTCAGTTAGGGTTTTGCTAGGTGTAAGAATTTGTTTAGGATTTTTGTGATAGTTGGCTAAAAAAATTAGGAGAAGGAGAAGGGAGAAATCAGGTAGGAAGAGGTAGGTATTAGGGCAAATGATCTTTAACTCTTGATACCATTTAGGAAATGAGATCTTGATTAATTTCATTCCAATAGTACAATATATATACAATTATAATATGTTTATCTTAAGGAAGACTAATCTCTTTTACCTAAAATATAAGATGCTAATTATAATCATCCTAATTAATGAGATATTACAATATCAATTATGAATAATGAAGATTGGAGGTAATTATGGGATTATCCCATAATTACTCTAACATTTATCTCATTCAGAGGTTATGACTTATGAGATAGAAACTTGAGATTTCCTTTTTGCTTGAAAGGAGCCCCTTGTTTTGCTTTTAGCATATGATTTAAGCTAATTAAAAATATAAAATATTATTATGTTTGGTAATTAAGGGATATATCTTTTTTTTGGGAGGGGGGGATCGATTTTTCAATTTTAGGGGCTAGAATTAAGGGAACTTTTTCTCTCTTAAATTGCTATAAATTCTAAAATATTATTATATTTGGTAATTAATTAAAAATATTTATAAAAATGGTAATTAGGAGCCTTTTTATGTATGTGGATGTATATTACCTTCTGTTAAGCAAAGGTAATATACCTGTGATATACACTGAATATACAACAGTATATATCACGGGTATACAAGCAGAAGCAGTGGGCAGTGGCCCAACTCGTCCAGGCCCATCTCGGATTTGGGCAGCAAATCAGTGATCAGATTTGTATATTAAGGAAAGTATATTTTGTGTATATTGTAGTGTATTTGTTACCTAGATTAGGATATACACTTACCATAATTGTATAGTTAGAATTATGGTAGAATAAGGTTTTAGGAATAGGATTCTCCTATTATGGAAATATGTAACTTGTATATATAGCCTTTCAATTAATGAAAATAATCAAGGGGATTATTTCTTTCATGGTATCAAGAGACTAGGTTTTACAAAAAAAATTCTCTCCCTAAATTTTTTGGACCTTCTCGGCCGAGAACCCCCCCCCCCTCGGGTTTCTCTCCCAAATTTCGTCTTCCGCTCTAAAAAAACTCTCTTAAATTTCTCCTCCTTCTTTGTTCTTTCAATATGTCTAAGAACAATTATCATCCTGCCATCATGTTTTCCAACATCAAGAACTGTATCTCTATTGTCCTTGAGATGGAAAACGTCCAATATGCGACGTGGGCGGAGTTGTTTAAAATTCACGCTATCTCCTATCAAGTTATTCATCACATCATTCCTCCCGCTAGACCTCTTCATGCGGAGGATCCTGAGTTATGGATTACTCTTAATGCTACCGTTCTCCGGTGGATCTACGTCACTATTTCAGTGGACCTTCTACAGACGATTATTGAGCCGGATACCACGGCTATGGCTGCGTGGAATAGATTGCGTGACATATTCCAAGACAACCAACATTCACGTGTCGTCACACTCGAGCAGGAATTCTCTCTCGTTCGAATGGATGAGATTCCGAACGTTTCTGCATATTACAAGAAACTAAAGGAGTTGGCGGATCAACTCCGGAATGTTGGCGCACCGATAACTAATAATCGTCTCGTTCTACAGTTGGTTGCCGGTCTTTCGGAGGCCTATAATGGTGTTGGAACTCTCCTTCGCCAAAGCAACCCTCTTCCCGACTTCTATCAAGCCCGCTCCATGCTTACTTTGGAAGAAGCCGGTTTGGCTAAGAAGGTGGCTACCGGAGCAAGCCCCGTCGTCATGGTGGCGTCCTCTCCTAGTTCTTCGGGTTTTGTTAATAATTCGGGCCAAAACCATAATCATGGTGGCGGCAAAAATAATCGTAAGAATAATAACAAAAATCGCGGGGGCAAACGCGGCGGTTCTGGGGGCGATTCCGATGGTCAGCAAACAGGCGGTGGGCCACATCCAGGGAACAGTGGCCCACCACCCCCTGGTCCCAGTAGTGGGGCCCATGGCAGTGGGGCTAGGGTAGTGGGCCGTGGGTCGGCCACTTATCGATCGGCGAGGAAATTCCGGCCGCTGGGCCGCCAACGATTCAGCCCAACACCCGGCGGTGGCGGCCCGGCTGGCGATGGCCCAGCAGCGGCAGTGGCAGCTACGGCCCAGCTCCATCACAGACAGGAATTCTTGGGCCCCGACCTCCGCAAGCCCATCATGCAGCAGGCCCCACTCAAACCGATATCGAGGCAGCGATGCACACACTGGAGTTAACTCAACCGGACCCAAATTGGTATATGGACACCGGTGCCACTACTCACATGACTTCCGAATCAGGTACTCTCTCATCTTATTCCAATTTGAGCACCCCTCGGGGGATAATTGTTGGTAATGGCAGTTCTATTCCAATTCTAGTGTATGGTCAGAAAACGTTGTCTCCCCCCAATCCACCACTCCTCTTGAAAAATACTTTACATGCTCCTAAATTGATTAAAAATTTAGTGTATGTCTGAAAGTTCACAAATGACAATTATGTTTCTGTTGAATTTGATCCTTTCGATTTCTCTGTGAAGGATTTCAAGACGGGGAGTCATCTCATGAGGTGTGATAGTAGGGGTGATATGTATCCTATCATGCCCGGTTTCAGTCCATCGAGTCCAGCCTTGCCATCAGTTTTTGCAGCCATCTCTCCTTCCATGTGGCATGCTCGTCTGGGTCATCCGGGATCTTTTATTTTATCAGTTTTAGATAAAAATAGCTTTATCTCTTATAAGGGTACGAGTCGTACTCCAATTTATCAGTCTTGTTCATTAGGAAAAATTGTTAAGTTGCCATTTGTAGACTCCAATTCTCATACTTCTATGCCATTTGACATTATTCATAGCGACTTATGGACGTCTCATGTTCTTAGTTCAGTGGGTCATCGATATTATGTTCTCTTTTTAGATGATTATTCTAGATTTTTGTAGACGTTTCCAATTGCAAATAAATCACAAGTGTTTTCCGTCTTCATCAAATTTAGAGCATTCATTCGCACTCAATTCGAAAGAGACATAAAAAATATTCAATGTGATAATGGGAAAGAGTATGACAATAGGGAGTTTTGGGAATTCTGTGCTACTAATGGGATCAATTTTAGGTTTTCGTGTCCTCATACATCTCCATAAAATGGAAAGGCCAAATGCAAAATTCGTTCCATCAATAACATTGTCCGAACTCTCTTAATTCATGCCTCCATACCTTCATATTTTTGGCATCATGCTCTACAAATGGCCACATATCTTCTTAACATAATTCCTTCTAAAGGTCTGACATTTTCTTCCTCCCTCAAAATCCTATATAATAAGAACCCGTCTTATTCCCATCTTCGGATTTTTGGGTGCTTGTGTTATCCGTTATTTCCATCCACCACAATTAACAAACTTCAGGCTCGGTCTACCCCGTGTGTATTTTTGGGTTATCCGTCGAATCACCGTGGTTATAAATGTTTTGATTTATCTTCCAAGAAAATCCTAATTAATCACCATGTCATTTTTGAGGAAACCCAATTTCCTTTTGCGAAAGTTCATACTCCCGAGTCTAAGTCGTATAATTTTTTGGATGACCAAATATCCTCGTTAATATTCGGAATTTTTCGGACATCTCCGCACCCAAAATCCTCCGGGCCCATCGTCCACTGGACCCACGATCGCCAGCCAGTTCGGCTACTAGATCGGTCCAGCAATTGGGTCAGTCAACCCACTCGAACTGGTCGATTGATGAGTCGTTTTCGATTTGGGCCAAGAGCCCATCGCTTGCGATCCGCCGAGCCCAGAAAATTTTCAAAATTCCCTCAATTCTTTCTCAAGTCATAGACCGGTCACTCGTAGTCAGCGGGGTATCTTTACACCTAAAAGACATTTTAATTTACATTCTGATGTCTCTAAATCCCCCTTGCCCCGCAATCTTGTGTCTGCGTTAAATGACCCTAATTGAAAAATTGCTATGACTGATGAATATAATGCTCTTATTGATAATAAGACGTGGGAGTTGGTGCCCCGTCCATATGGTATTAATGTTACCAAGTCTATGTGGATTTTTGCTCATAAGGAGAATTCAGATGGGACATTTGCTCGACATAAGGCACGACTTGTTGGTGTATGGTAAGACTCAGCAGGTTGGGATCGATTGTGGTGAGACGTTTAGTCTGGTGGTCAAACCGGCTACCATTCGCATTGTGCTTAGCTTCGCTCTTTCAAAGACTTGGCCAATTCATCAGTTGGATGTCAAGAATGCTTTTCTACATGATGATCTCAAGAAAACAGTCTATATGCATCAGCCGTTGGGTTTCAGGGATCCAAACCGTCCTCATCATGTATATTTGTTGAAGAAGTCCTTATATGGGCTTAAGCAATCTCCAATGGCCTGGTACACGAGGTTTGATGATTTTGTTTCCACTATTGGGTTCACTCACAGCAGGTCAGATAATTCCTTGTTCATCTACCGTCGTGGGTCGTCCTTGGCCTACATTCTGTTGTATGTGGATGATATCATCTTGACTGCCTCTTTAGATGCCTTGTGTCAGTCTATCATGACCATGCTCAGTTCTGAGTTTGCTATGAAATACTTAGGGCCTTTGAGTTATATTTTGGGTATTGCCGTCAAACGTCATTCAGGTGGCTTATTTTTGTCTCAATGAAAGTATGTTGCTGAGATCATAGAGAGGGTTGGGATGTCATCCTGTAAATCCACTTCCACACCAGTTGATGCAAACCCCAAGCTGAGTGTCGCAGCAGGTGCACCATATGAGGACTCAACCCGTTATCGCAGTCTTGCAGGGGCCCTCCAGTATCTTACCTTTACCAGACCGGATATTACGTATGTGGTTCAGCAGGTGTGTTTATTCATGCATGATCCCAGAGTTGAGCACATGAATGCAATCAAACGCATCATTCGGTATATTCAGGGGACACTGGACTATGGGTTGCACTTTGTATCCTTCATCTACATCCACACTTGTCTCTTACACGGATGCTGATTGGGGTGGTTCTCCGACACCGCATTTGGCCGACTGGCTACTGTATGTTTTTTGGCAACAACTTGATCTCCTGGTGGGCAAAGCGTAAGCCAACTCTATCACGCCAAGTGCAGAGGCGAATATCGAGGGGTAGCGAATGTGGTCTCCGAATCATGTTGGCTACGTAATTTGCTTTTGGAGCTTCATTGTCCCATTCAGAAGGCAACCTTGGTATATTGCGATAACATTAGTGTCATCTATCTTTCAGGTAACCCAGTTCAACACCAACGTACCAAGCATATCGAAATGGACATTCACTTTGTTCGTGAAAAGGTTGCAAAGGGTCACGTTCGCGTATGTCATGTCCCGTCTCGTTATCAAATTGCAGACATCTTTACAAAGGGTCTACCAGCGATTCTCTTTGAAGATTTTAGGGACAGTCTCAGCGTTCGAAGACCGTCCGCTATAACTGCGGGGGTATGTTAAACAAAGGTAATATACATGTGATATACACTGAATATACAGCAGTATATATCACAGGTATACAAGGTATGGGCAGCCCATCGCAAGGGCTCTAACTCGCCCAGTGCCCATCTCGGATTTGGGCAAAGAAATCAGTGATCAGATTTGTATATTAAGGAAAGTATATTTTGTGTATATTGTAGTGTATTTGTTACCTAGATTAGGATATACACTTACCATAATTAGGATATACACTTACCATAATTGTATAGTTAGAATTATGGTAGAATAAGATTTTAGGAATAGAATAGGAATAGGATTCTCCTATTATGAAAATATGTAACTTGTATATATAGTCTTTCAATTAATGAAAATAATCAAGGGGAGTATTTCTTTCACCTTCATATATACAATCTTCGATTTCGAAGCATTTGTTCTACCAATCTCGCCAATTCATAGCTGAATTTAGGAGTGCTGAAAAAGAGATGGTTGGACTGGATTTGAATGAGTAAAAATAGCTAGGTTGCGGTAAGATCATTAACATGCCCAATGATTACTTTGGCTAAAATGTGCTAGACCAAAATGTGCTAGGCCAAAGTGAGCTAAACAATTTATTATAGCCCAACTCATCCAAATCTTATCAAATTTTAATATCTTTGTTTGTTTTCTTATAATTTATCTAACTACCTATTAAATGTTTTTCCTTTATTAAGACTTTTATAACATGTCAAATAAAACAAGGTCTTTTAGAAGTTTTGACAAAAAATTGAATTATTTGAGCTATATATCAACCTAACTTTTAGATGGATTAAATCGAACAAATAAAAAAAGGCTCGAATAATCTTAATTCCAAGATAAGAGGAGGAGAAGAAGAAAGAGGAGAAGGAGCCGCAGGAGAATAAGGAGGAAAAGGAGGAGGAGAAGTAATATAATATTTAAAAGTGTGAGTACAAATTAAATGGAGGTGATCAAATAGAGTTCCCATCACGATTTTAATATTAATTTCCAAATAGCAACTGTAAATTTAGCTAATCATATTCCTTCCTATGAAAAAAGGAAATAAATAAATTAATTAAATTTGGGATGATTCATAAAGTGCTATTTACTTTATTTGTAACGAATTTTGTTCTTGACGGGAGAATCTCTTTGGATTGAGTTAAACTTTTCTTTTAAAAATATCCAAAAATTGAGTTTAGAAAGAAAAAAAAAACAGACTTCGATGACGTGGTAAAGTGTGGTAGAGGATACAATTTAAACGTGAAACATTCCCCTTTTTCAATTGAAATTATCACTAGAGAATTAAAACTTAAAAAGGATGCATCAATACCCCGGTATACGATTACTGACATACATCTCTACAAGGCTAAAATAAGTTGACTTTCAGCATGTATTCAATTCTACTGAGATGCTAATTCCTGACATATATAGAGCTCTAGAAGACTCAAGAAAAGTTGACTTTTATATGTTTCTGATTTACTTTTTCTTTTCTTCTTAAATATATATATATATATATATATATATATATATATATATATATATATATATATATATATATATATATACATATATACGACTTTTCTTTCCCTTGGATATTCTAAATACATAAAGGTGACTGAGGACTTCATTCACTTTGCTGAGCCTGAAATGAGTTTAAACTTAATTAAAGTAGAGGAGAAAGGAAGTTAACTAGACTTCACTAGTGAGGTAGGAAAGACTCAATTGATCCTACAAGTTTAATTTGTGCTACATGTCAGGTGATGCTGCACATTAAATCAAATAAAAGAATTGCGATAATTTAGGTTAAGTAATGACGTGGAACGATTTGTCAAATTGACTGTCAATCAAAACTTTAAATTTCAAGTGTTCAAATGATACAGTCCAACAATAATATTATTATCTAATTATAATTATTATGAAAATAAAATGTAATAGACTCATGGGCTAATTCATGAATTGTTAACATATCCTAGTCTCACTAGTGGGGTCTGAAAATGGTAGAATGTACTCAAACCTTATATCTACCTTTGTGTGATAGAGAAGTTATTTCCATAGACTCTCGGCTCAAAAGAAAAGAAAAAGATTTGAAGCATGGTCTCAAAAATATAACGACAAAATAGCAGGATAAAAAGCAAATGAAGCAATATATAATAATACACATTGAAGAAGAGAAACGACGCGATTATTAATTGTACTACTAATAAGGAAAACACTTGATTATCTACTAACCTTCTAAATTAATCCTCGACTCCTACACATTCTTATTTAGGATCATATCCTCAGTAAGTTGATCAGTAATATAAGCCAAGTGAACCAATTACCAAAGAGGAGGTTCAAGCAAGTTGGGAAGTGCTACTATCGTGACGAAATTCAAGAATCTTCAGAAGAATTAGAATCAAGCTACGGTTCAAGAGGGTAAACCACTTACTAAAAAAGATTTCAATCACTCAATCTGGAAGTAGAACATAGTGAACTTCTAGGGGATTAGTTTGTTATACCATTAACTCATAAATCATAATTCGTTTTAATATTTGTATATGAATTTTCTCAGCTTGATAATAAGGAAACTTTTTTAGTGTAACTATAAAAGTGACTAAACACTACTTAAGTCATAAGTTTGAATTCTAAGCAGCGGTGGAAGGGGTTTTGTCGAATTACCTAAAAAAAACTGCATATACAAGGTCAATTCTCTTTAAATATAAGTATAGTAGATGATTAATCTCTTAATGAAAATTTTATCTCCGCTATTAATTTTAGATATAGCATTTTGATTATTTTTATCAATTTTAACGCAGTCAACCCTCTTTCATAAAAATCTAAACACACAAGGTTAACACGTGTTATTTGAAAGTGCATTAGAGGATCAAAATTAAAGATGAAACATTCCTTAATTCCATTCATTCAGTTGGTGGTCACACAAATTTGAAGTTATCAGCAAGACAAAAAGATATGATGCATCAATACCCTGAGATGCCAATTGCTGACATAGAACCCCTTTAAGTCTATGAAAAGAAAGATTGACTTTTGTTACTTCTTTGCTTTTTGTTTCGGTGAAACAATACCAAATACCCTTTAAAAGCAGATTATTTACTCACTCCGTGTCTTTACTAAATTAATTTCGCTTCTTATCCAATCAGTTAAAAATATTGACCCGAGTATTCTTTCTTCATGAAACCATCGCAATATATTTATAAATCATGATAATATCGTGGAGGACTAAGAAAAAGATTGAAGCCGTATATATATACCACAATAGTAAAATGAAGAACTGAGAAGTGTCTTATTGAAAGACTAAAGCAGTTCTCCATTATACCATCACAATATATATATGTGTGTGTTTCTATAGAGAGACTTTTTCTCTTTCTAAAACTGCCCATTATGTGTTTTTCTTGAAAACTCTCAAATTCATATAGCTAGATTTTGAGGCTTCAGTCTGCATTTCGAATAAATTTAAATAATTAAGATCTATAATAAATTTTAATATCACTAAAATATTATATATTCAAAAATTTATGTAAACATGGTATTTTACCATTACTCATTCACTTTCATCATTAATCGGTCCTTCATCCTCAGTCATACTATTGTCATCGTCAATTACTACAATCAATCATCAACACTAGTCTCGTTCACAATTATCACCATCAATCATTATTCCTGCAACAACCACTTTTTATTACCAACAACCACATTCAATCACCACTATATATCATTAATCATCACTATTAATCATCATCACCACCAGTATTATATATTACTCCTACTATCATTTCACCACAATTATTGGTCACCACGATCAACTGTCACGATCAAATACCACCATTAAATACTATTGTTAACCATCATTAGCTACTACGTATCCACAACTACCACCATTAGCCAATCGACACTTACAACCAACATTGTTAGCCAGCAGCATCATCAACCGTCGTATACTCTTTTTAAAATAATATTTTATTGATATAATATTGTATTTTATATTAATTTTGTATTTGTTAGTATTAAATTAAGAGTTAAAGACAAGTTCTATGCATTCAGCTGTTGAAAAAATAAATTATCTTAATTATTTAGTATTCTAATCTTAACATAATATCTTAATATATATATATATATATATAGACATCTTAATTTTAATAAAAATAAATAATACTTGCGTTTGAATTTCCTTGGCAGAAAAATTATGCAGGAGTAATGTATATGGTGAAAAAATTATTTTATGTATATATGCATATCAGTTGTCGAATGTCCTAAGATAAAAGTTGAGAAAAATTTATGCCTCCAACACTTTTAAGATATACATTAGCAGCTATTCTAATTCAAAATTTCCAGCTGCAACTAGAGTTGCAGGGCTAGAATCTTAATCATCATCCACTTATACAAGTACATCCTTTTCTTTTTCGTTGACTTATCAACGGGTGGAATTTTAAATTTTAATTAGCTTTATGATTTTATTTTTTTTATATCCAGCTTCCCGGCTTACGTCAGACTATTCCTGAAGATAGTAATTTCGATCCCTCAGCACTACTACCAGTAAATCGCGGGATGTGTATGAATGATCAGAGTTTGAGAACAGAGCAACTGATATCACATACAAGGTCATACCCCAAAAGAGAGAAAATTGCTCCCACTAAGGTTCGAACCCACACTGCAAGCTCCCAGCTAGATTTTAAGTTCTCCTCCTCCTTTGTCATTCAGCTATGCACGGGGACTTTAATTAGCTTTATTCATATGCTAAAAGCAAAACAATGGGCTCCTTCCAAGCCAAAAAGAAATCGCAAGTCTCTATCTCATAACTCATAAGTCATAACCTCTGATTGAGGTAAAGAATCTTTAATCTTGCAACAATTAATTATTAAAATATAATTAGGTATATGAAGCTTTATAATCAAAAGAATGGACATCTTTTTCTCGACAAAATAACCGACCTAATCACATGATGATAAGAACAAATATAATACTATACATTGTATTGTTTAATGTGAATTATTAGATCTTAATTCTCCTATGATTGTGTATTAGTGGAGGAATATGTCATAGGGCCAACATTTAGTGCAACGTCTGTTAGGCAAAATAGATAAATCTAACGAATAACGACCATTTGCCCTAAAAGGGTGAATCACTATTTTTTATCATTTCCAAAAATTGAGATGGAATTTGCCAAGAATTAATATCATTAGTGGATAAAATCTAACATCCTTCTCCTCATTGCTAAGTACACCGAGACCTATCACAACATATACATTTGTTTTACAAAAAAAATGAATTTATTGATTTCAAACCCATGTGTTTTAAAACAAGAATTTAAGAGTTCATGAGGTGTTCAATTCAGAAATGCATGAAGAGGTTGTTACGTGATGTAACTGGTGCATTAAACGAATTATATATATACTTGCACAATGTAATCTCTGAACTAAAGGGATTCAATTAAACCCCTTCGGTACATGCATGAAACTAGAATACAATTCACGAGTTTGGCGGAATCCTACTACAAATTTTAAATTTAGAATCCAATTATTAGTACTTGAAATCCTTATTGTAGATTTTAGAACCTATAAAATTTAAATCCAGGCTTCATTTTTGCTTTCGTACCTTTAGCGACATCCGGCTAAGTGCATAGAAGTTAAACTCTTTACCATATAACATATTTATAATTGGAAATTAAACAAATATGTAGGACATGTAACAAAGTTCAAAGTCCACATACTAACCTCGATACTTTAAAGTAAGGTTGTCCAACGGGGCGGGCCGGGAGGGTCGGGACTCGGGTTCCGGCGGGCTTGGCGGGACGGTGGGAGGTCATGTCCCACCCCACATCCCGCCGAAACGGGGTCGGGTTGGGTCGGGTCGGGACTCGGGTTTTTTTCACTTAATTTAAATAAATAATATATATAAACACTTCAATAATTGAATAAGATATTGTAATAAAAATATCCCAAGGCTGTTTTTGTGTCTCTTATATTGTTTAATAGAAATATGATTTTTTTTGTAATACAATTTTAAAATTGCAACTTTGTGGTGTTGTTCAAAAGTTGCAAATGACATAGTAAAATTGCAATTAAAAAAAATTACATATTCAACTATACTCTTTCGAATTTCCTCACAATGTCTTGAGGATCTTCTGTTGGAATTAGAATTTGTTTCTCAAATTCTTCTACGTCGTTTTCTTCTCCCTCGGACAAGATTTCGTTGTAGTTGTAGTCTTCTTCTTCGTTGGTCTCCGGTTGGACGCACCTTCTACGCTCCGCAAGAATCCAGTCTATGAATAGAACTGCAATCTCCAATGTGTCTCCCGCCAATGAATGTCTGTGCTCTCCAATTTGAAATCTTCCCGCGAAAAAAGCACTTTCAGACGTTGTTGATGACGCTTGAATTTTTGTTAGCATCGGAAATGTCTTCTCATTCTCCCTCCAGTATTTCAGCAAGTCTTCCTGTCCTTCATCATTGGCAATTAATTTATACGGTACAATACCCTGTAAACATCAAATTCGCAAACTTGTGAAGAAGTTGAACCACTACACATTTTATTTCTAAGGCCTTGAATACTAGCAGCAGAAACTGCATATTTTTTATAAGGTTGCAACGAAGTAGTAGAAGATGCTACAAAAGCCGGTTGATTATTTGCACTTTGTTGTTGGTAATACATATATATTTTTTGCATTCGGTGTGTATGATAGACGTAACTTCTTCTTTAGTTGGTTTATGAGTTGGTTCTTCAGTTGGATCTGTTGGAAGTACTTCTATACAATCATAAATCGTTTCTATTAGTGTTTTACAACCGTCTACTTTAATAGTTGGATTTAATACAACACCAACAATATAAATAGTGAGGATAGGAAAAAAGAATTTTTAAAATTTTTTAAACATTTTTTCAATAGATGCCTTATAAGTTGGCTTTTGTATATATTCATTAAGTAACAAAAATATTAGAGCTATATAAAATAACATATTTGAAATAGTAGGATAATAAATACCGGAAAATTCTTTAGTAGCTTGATAAAATTTCTCTAAAAATCCATTAAGTTCAAAAGTTTTAGGCTATCCTTTACAACTAAGTTATAAACATGGCACGCACATCTTATATGAAAATGATCAGGAAAAGATGGAGTTAATTAAGTTTTAAAAGTCTTATAGCATAATCATTAGAAGAAGCATTATCTAATGTAATAGTCATAATTTTATCATTTATTCCTTAGTAATCACAAATTTCATTAATATTATCTGCAATAAAACTTCCAGTGTGCCTATCATCTATATATCTATATGCTAAAATACGTTTTTGCATAAACCAATTTTGATCTATCCAATGGCATGTTACTGTTACATAATCATTACTGTTAATACTACGGCATATGTCAGAAATGATAGCCACTTTGCCATTAAAATGATACAGTGCATAACGTAAATACTGTTGATATTCACTTGCAAATTTAAAAACATCTCTTCTAACAGTTGATCTAGAAAAACCATTGAAAGCAGGATTATATGTTTCTCGTATCTAATGAATAAAACCATGAGAGGAAGGAAATGAAAAGGGCAAACCCTCCACCGCTATTAATTTTGTCATATTTTCCCTATCTTTGTTTTAATCATATTTAGGACCAAAAATTCCCCCCGTCGTCGGGTTAATTTGACCATGTACTAGGTCGGGGACACTATGTGAACTTTGTCCCTACTCAGATGGCATTGGCACACCCGACGTTTTAGCCAGGTATTGATTCCACCTAGCTGTATGCTCACCTTGTACATGTCTCAGTAAACATCCCGTCCCACCTTGACCTTTTTCAGTTTTAAATGTATAAACATTTTTACAAATTTACATCTAGCTAGTTGATTCTCTTCGTCTCTATCAAAAACATTTCATGCATCTGATTTTTAATTTTCATTTTGTGGGGTCTCAATTCATACTAGGGGGAATATGAGCCATTGCAGTTGCAGTTTCATGATGAGACTCAGACTGAGCCTGAGGTTGAGGTGCACTAGTGGATGTGTCATCTGTATTATCGTCTAAACTAAAGTCTAGTTCATCTACTTCATCATCTAATGGTATATCATTAAAAAAAAGCAGTTTCATCAATATGACTGATATCAATCAAATCATCGGGACTAGGAATAGGATTACTAGAAGAAGTACCCTTACCCTTGTTACCCCTACTAGAAGAAGCACTCTTACCCTTACCCCTAATCATACGTTTCAATCCTTCCATTATAATTATGCAAATAAATAATTAAAGTAAATAAAATTAAGTTCGATAATTAAAATTAAGTAGCAATAATAATTTAAAAAAGGAATGAAGGTACCAAACGTCGACGTGTAATCGAGTTTGAAAATTGAAACATTGCTCAATGGATGATCCTCAAGCTAGTTGACAACTTCACACCCAATTTTTTTAACTTTGATATAATATTTAATTGTAGGAAGATTTGTAGAATTCTAGAGAGATAAATTGAGAGATGGTAGGAAGATTTGTGAGAAAAATGAAGAGGAAAATGAGTTATTTATAGTTGAAAATAGGGCTAAAGTGTAAATATATTAACTTAGAGGTTTAAAATAAACATTAAGGGGGTGGGGGTAGGGGGTTTATGGGGTGGGGGAGACAAAAATGATCGTTATAGCCGTTGCACAACGGCCAAAATTGAAATTTGGTCGTTGTTGCAACGACTATTTTTCAAAAGGGGGACATATTGGGACGGGATTAGGACGGGACGGGGTCAGGATGGGGCAAATCGGGTCGGGACCGGGACTGGCGGGAAGAACCCAGGCCCCGTCCCGAGTTCGAACCCCGACCTCGACAATTTTTTTATTATTATTTTAGGGGATCGGGACAGGGAGGCCGGGTATCGAGATGGGTCGGGTCTGGATCGAGCCGACTCGGCCACTGGACAGCCCTACTTTAAAGTAGATTACATTTTCATGGACACCTTAAGACAGTAACAAGAACCTCGAGTGCCAGAGTACATGTAATTGTTAAGATAATTATGAGGCAATCTCATAATTATCTCAAATCATCATTAATCATGAATATTGTAATATCTGAATTTAGGATTGTAATCACATTATTTATGATGATTGTAAATTAGTATCATCTAATTTAGACTAATTAGATAGGTCTTTCTTAATTCTATTAGGATACCTTTGTATATATATTTTACCATTGGAATGAAATCACTCAAGGAATCAATTTCCCTCATGGTATCAAGAGCCAAAAATATTTTGCCCTAAATACTTTTCCCTCTCCTCCCTTAGTCGAAATTTTCGTTGTTTTCTCGACCACACTTTAACAAAACCCTAGAATTTTCTACAAACCCTAATACTAAACCACTTCAACCCAAACCCTAAATTATACCACCTCTCACCCGTCGGCCCTCATTTTTTTCTCTTTCTCCCTTTTCACAAACCCTAGTCGACACTTAAGGTTCTCCAAATTAATTCCACCAAACACAAAACACTATTATCTTCTTCTTTTTGGTCTTGTTTTGGTTGTAGCGTGGAGAAACTGTGGCCGAAAAACAAAACTTTCATCCTGCTCTTGCCGTCAATAACGTCAAGAACTTTATTTCCATAACACTTGAAATGGAAAAAGGGTCAATACACCTCTTGGGCGAAATTGTTCAAAATTCATTGTCGCGCTTATGAGGTAATCGACCATATCATCCCTTCCGAGTCATCATCGGACACCCTTGCGGTGGACAAAAAGCTATGGTGGATGATTTCTCCAAATTAAAACCCCCAAAATATCTCGGCCCAACCACAAAATGGGACTGGACCAATCCACGGTTCGAAGGCCTCAACCTTTTTACCGATGGTCTCGGCTCAGTCCATTTTAAGTGGAAGCCAAGCCCAAGTGACAGAGCCCACTGCTCCCTCACCCATAAACCAATTCAGCCCAATACCCAATACATCATCCCAGCCCAATAACCCAACGGCAACCCCATTTCACCCATTTTCTAACTTGGGCCAAAATACCACCTCTTAGCCCAATGCCATACCCGAGACCCCTAATACCCAACCGATGATAGCACAACCTCGGACCATTAAAACCCGTGCCATGCATGGGATTTTTTGGCTCAAAAGTCATTTTAACTTACTATATTTGATCCAACCATCATCTCTACCAAAAAATCCCAAAGCAGCCCTATCAGACCCGAATTGAAAAGCTGACATGTTAGACGAAATTAATGCTCTTAATAAAAAATAAGAAGTGGGAATTAGTGCTCCGTCCATCTAATGTGAACATAATTCGGTCTGTGTGGATTTTCTTCCATAAAAAGAATTTTGATGGCTCCTTTACGAGATACAAAGCTCGTTTTGTTAGTGATGGCATGTCTCAGCAGGTTGGAGTGGATTGTGGTGAAACTTTCAGTCCGGTGGTTAAGCTAGCAACTATCCGGACTGTTCTTAGCCTGACATTGTCAAAATCCTAGACCATTCATCAGTTAGATGTCAAAAATGCATTCTTACATGACAATCTGCAGGAGACAGTTTACATGCACCAGCCATTGGGTTTCCGAGACTCTACACATCCGGATTATGTTTGCCTGCTGAAAAAGTTCTTATGTGGTTTGAAACAGGCTCTATGGGCATGGTATAACAGATTTACAGGTTTTGTATCCACACTTAGTTTCTCACACAACAAGTTTGATCAGTCATTATTCATTTATAAGAAGGGAAGTGACATGGCGTATATCCTTTTATATGTAGATGACACCATCCTCACTGCCTCATCTACATCACTTCACTGGTCTATTATGTCCCCTCTCGCAACAGAATTTGCGATGAAGGATTTAGGTCCTTTAAATTATTTTTTAGGCATTGTTGTAACTAAATATGCAGGTGGTCTATTTCTAAGTCAAAAAAAATACGCCGAGGAGATCATTGACAAAGCCGGTATGTCCTCCAGCAAACCATCACACACTCCGGTGGATACAAAAGCCAAATTGAGTATCATTGCAGGGACTCCATAAAGTGATCCCACACACTACCGCAGTCTAGCAGGGGCCTTGCAGTACCTCACTTTCACGAGACCTGATATCTCTTATGCAGTTCAACAAGTGTGTTTACATATGCATGATCCGAAAGAGGAACATATGGGGGCTCTGAAGAGAATTCTGCGGTACATCAAGGGTACTCTTCATTTTGGACTGCATTTGTATAAGTCATCCATATCGAATCTCTCATCTTATACAAATGCGGATTGGGGTGGCTGTCCGGACACACGACGTTCCACCTCTGGTTATTATGTGTTTTTGGGAGATAATATGATTTCATGGTCATCCAAACGACAACCAACACTGTCTCGGTCGAGCGCTGAAGCAGAATACCGAGTGGTAGCCAATGTGATTGTTGAATCATGTTGGCTCCGTAATATTCTCTTAGAGCTCCATTGTCCAATTGAAAAAGCAGATGTGGTTTATTGTGATAATGTGAGTATGATATAATTATCCGGTAATCATGGTCAGCATCAACGTACAAAACACATCGAAATGGATATATTATTTGTCCGAGAAAAGGTTGCACGTGAACAAGTCTGTGTTCTCCATGTACCGTTCCGTTGTCAGATTGCCGACATTTTCACTAAAGGTCTTCCGCTCATACTATTTGATGATTTCAGGGACAGTCTTAGCATACGAGAACCTCCCGCTAAGACTGTGGTGTTAAGATAATTATGGGGTAGTCCTATAATTATCTCAAATCATCATTAATCATGAATATTGTAATGTCTTAATTTAGGATTGTAATCACATTATTTAGGATTATTGTAAATTAGTATCATCTAATTTAGGCTAATTAAATAGGTCTTCCTTAATTCTATTAGGATATATTTGTATATATATTTTACCATTAGAATGAAATCACTCAAGGAATCAATTTCCCTTAGTAACAGTGTCAACGCCTTATCTAAAAACCTAGGAATTATTCTTTCCTTTCTCTTTCTTTTAATTAATTAATTTCTGGGGTATAAATGAAGCATATTGAATCTACACTAGTCACTATCACTATTAGTATATATGTTAAGAGTCCCACATCGGATATAAAATGGGAACATGGACTCCTTATATGGACTTGGACAATCCTCACTCTACAAGCTAGCTTTTGGGGTTGAGTTAGGCCCAAGATCTATTCTTTACATGGTATCAGAGCCAAACCCATTTCAATTCTTTGTTCACCGATGTTGGGCCCCCAAATTATATTATCCACGCTCCAGTTATCAAGGTCTGGGCGTGCGGGGAGTGTTAAGAGTCTCACATCAGATATGAAATGGGAACATGAACTCCTTATATGAACTTAGACAATACTCATTCTACAAGCTAGCTTTTAGGGTTCAGTTAAGCCCAAAATCCATTCTTTACGATATAAATAGCTTGAATGGGAGGTTTCAAATTCGTCATCACTTCAACAACTGATCAACTCACATCATCAAGTATATATCACTTTTCCTCTTATTGTATTCATCAATTTTCCACCAAAAATGGAGTCAGTGAAGAAATTGGTAGCAGAAAAGCCAGTGGTGATGTTCAGTAAAAGTAAGTGTTGCATGTGCCATACAATTAAGACATTCATATCAAGTTTTGGCGCTAACTTAACTGTATATGAACTTAATGAACTTCCCAATGGCCTACAAGTGGAAAGAGCGTGCCAGCAATGTTCATTGGACAAGAATTAATTGGTGGCGCTAATGAGATCATGAGTCTCCATTTAGAAGGAGAGCTTATTCCTGTGCTCAAGAAAGCTAAAGCTCTTTGGTTATAGCATGTATACGTTGTTGTTAAATAGACCAAATATACATACGATATACACGGTATGCACGTGTATATCCTATGTATATTTGGTATCGGCTTCTTTGTCCTTCTCGGCTGCTTTGTCCTAATTGTACACAAGTTTGTATAGTTGTAGTGTACTTTAATTAGTCTTGTACTCTTACCATAATTGTATAGTTACTCTCCAAATAGAATAAGGTTTTAGGAGTAGAATAGGAATAGGATTCTCCTATTATGAACATATGTAAAATGTATATATAGTCTTTCAATTTATGAAAATAATCAAGGGATTATTTTTTTCATGATATCAGAAGTCTAGGTCAAACAACAATTTCTCTCCCACAAATTCTTGTTCTTCGGCCAAGCCTCTACCGAAGCCTCCTCCTCGGGTTTGCCATTTTTCCGCTCTCAAAATCTATCTTCCAAATCCCTCTATCACCTATTGTTCTTTCTTTATGTCTACGTCAAAGAACACGTTTCACCCTGCCCTTGTTGTTTCTAACATCAAGAATCATATCCCTCTAATTCTTGAAATAGAAAACGTCCAATACGCGATGTGGGCCGAGTTGTTTAAAATTCACGCTCGTTCGCATCAAGTCATCCATCACATAATCCCCGCGGCTCCTGATGATACGGAGGTGCCTACACGCGAGGATGATCCTAAGTTATGGACAACACTTGATGCCACCGTCCTTCAGTGGATTTATTCTACTATCTCTACCGACCTATTGAAGACGATTATTGAGTCAGACGCCACGACGATGGCTGCATGGGATAGACTGTGTGACATATTCCAAGATAATCAAAATTTCAGAGTTGTTACCCTTGAACAGGATTTTTCCCACGTCAACATGGAAAATTTTCCGAACGTTTCAGCATATTGCAAAAGGTTGAAAGAATTGGTGGACCAACTCCGCAATGTTGGTGCGCCAGTTAGTGAAGATCGTCTTATTTTACAGATGGTTGCTGACCTATCCGAGGCCTATAGTGGCGTTGGAACTCTCCTTCGTCAAAGTAATCCTCTTCCGATGTTCTATCAAGCCCGATCCATGCTTACATTAAAAGAAGTCGGTTTGGCTAAAAAGGCAGCTACTAATGCTAGTCCCGTGGTCATGATGACATCCTCCACTAATCCTCAAAATTTTGGTGACAATTCAAACCAAAACCAATCTCACGGGGGCGACAAAAATGGCTAGAAAAATAATAGAAAAAATCGCGGGGGCGGCGATTCCAGCAGTAGTCGCGGTGGCCTAAATAGTGGTGGTGGACCCCATCCCGATTACAGTGGGCTACCAACCCACTGGTCTCAGCCTTGGGCCGTGGGCTTGGACCAGTGGACAGTGGACCTGCAGCCCAACTCCACAGAATTTTCCGACCATCGGCGAGAGTTCGGCAGCGATCGCGGTCGGCAAAGACAGAAGTTCTTAGGCCCCAGCCTCAGCAAGCCCACCCCGCAGTAGGCCCCACTCAGACCAATATTGAGGCCGCGATACACACACTTGATTTGACTCCTCCGGACCCGAATTGGTATATGGACACCGGTGCCACTACCCACATGACATCCGATTCAGGTACTCTCTCGTCTTATTCTAATTTGAGCAACCCTCGTGGAATAATTGTTGGTAATGGTAATTCTGTTCCAATTCGTGGTTATGATCATAAAACGTTGTCTCCCCCTCATCCACCCCTTATCTTGAAAAACACCCTACATGCCCCCAAATTGATTAAAAACTTAGTGTATGTCCGTAAATTCACTACTGACAATTCTGTGTCTATTGAATTTGATCCATTTGGTTTCTTTGTGAAGGATTTCAAGACGGGGACTCCTCTCATGAGGTGTGATAGTATGGAGATCATTCATCGAGTCAAGCCTTGCCATCAGCATGTGCAACCCTTTCTCCTTCCTTGTGGCATGCTCATCTTGGTCATCCGGGGTCGTCTATTTTGTCGTCATTAGATAAAACTAATTTTATTTCATATAAGGGTACGCGTAGTACTCCAAATTGTCAGTCTTGTTCTTTAGGAAAAATTGTTAGGTTGCCATTTGTAGACTCAAAATCTCATACTTTAATGTCATTTGATATTATTCATAACGACTTATGGACGTCTAATGTTCTTAGTTCTTTGGGTCATCAGTATTATGTCCTTTTTTTGGATGATTATTCTAAGTTTTTATGGACTTTTCCAATAGAGAAAAAATCTCAAGTTTTTTCCATCTTCTTAAAATTTAGAGCATTCATCATAACCCAATTCGAACAGGAAATCAAAAATATTCAGTGTGATAATGGCAAAGAATATGACAATGGGGTGTTTCAGGAATTATGTGTTAATAATGGGATCAATTTTCATTTTTCTTGTCCTCATACGTCTTCACAAAATGGGAAATCCGAACGTAAAATTCGTACCATAAATAACATTGTCCGAACTTTATTGATTCATGCTTCCGTACCCCCGTCTTTTTGGCATCATGCTCTACAAATGACTACATATCTCCTTAACATTCTTCCTTCCAAAGGTTTGACGTATTCTCCCCCCCTACAAATTCTATATAATAAAACACCTTCGTATTCTCATCTTAGGGTCTTTGGGTGCTTGTGTTATCCATTATTTCTGTCCACCATAATTAACAAACTTCAGGCCCGGTCTACTCCGTGTGTGTTTTTGGGTTTTCCGTCTAATCATCGTGGTTATAAATGTTTTGATTTATCCTCTAATAAAATCTTCATTAATCGTCATGTCATTTTTTATGAATCCCAGTTTCCGTTTGCTAAGGTTAGTAATCCCGGGCCTAGTTCATATATTTTTTTGGATGATGGTCTTTCCCCGAAACTTATTCACTATTTTTCGGACGTGTCCCGCACCCCAACTCCACCAGCGGTCCCACTGCCCGCTGGTACTCCCCAAACAGTGTCATCTTCAAATCTGGGTCCAACAACTGGGCCATCCATTCTACCCAATTTCGGGTACTGTTTCTGGGTCCAGTATTGGTCCAGTTCCCGATTTGGGCCAGCAGGTCCACTGCCTGCTGGCCAATCTGTCCCGAGTCCCGAAAATTCCCAAAATCTACCCGCCTCTGCCCCGAGTCATAGACCAGTCACCCGTAGTCAATGGGGGATTTTTAAACCAAAAAGACATTTTAATTTACATTCTAATGTTCTTAGATCACCATTACCCCGTAATCATGTGTCTGGATTAAATGACCCGAATTGGAAAATTGCTATGACCGATGAATATAATGCTCTTATTGATAATAAGACGTGGGAGTTGGTGCCCCATCCATCTGGTATTAATATTATTAGGTTTATGTGGATATTTGCTCATAAGAAAAATTCAGATGGTTCATTTGCCCGACATAAGGCGCGGCTTGTGGGCGATGGTAAGACTCAGTAGGTTGGTGTGGATTGTGGTGAGACGTTTAGTCCGGTGGTCAAGCCGGCTACCATTCGCACTGTGCTCAGCTTAGCTCTTTCGAAAGCATGGCCTATTCATCAGTTAGATGTAAAGAATGATTTCCTACATGGTGATCTAAAGGAAACAATATATATGCATCAACCTTTGGAATTTAGGGATCCCAAACATCCTCATCATGTCTGTTTGTTGAAGAAGTCCTTATATGGGCTTAAGCAGTCTCCATGGGCCTGGTATACGCGGTTTGCCGACTATGTTTCCACTATTGGGTTCACTCATAGCAGGTCGAATAATTCCTTGTTCATCTATCATCGTGGTTCGTCATTGGCCTATATTCTGGTATATGTGGATGATATTATTCTGACTGCCTCTTTCGATGCCTTATGCCAGTCTATCATGACGATGCTCAGCTCTGAGTTTGCTATGAAAGACTTGGGGCCCTTAAGCTATTTTTTTGGGATTGTTGTCTGTTGACACCCAATTTTGTCCCATCTTTTATGATTTTATTCGTAATTTTTAATATTTTTGACACTTTTAAAATAATTTTAAAATATAGGCATATATGTGTGTATCTTCATATTATTATTATTATTCGCATATTTTATATCATTTGCATTTTTATCCGAAATGCTATATTATTTTATTCTCGCAAAATTGCACCGCATTTCCCTTTTATTAAGCATTAAGCATTTCGCAAAAATTATATTTTATTATTATCACGTCGTTATGTTATTTTAAATAATTCACATCTTTTACATATATATATATATATATAAACACATATTTTTTTTTATATTAAACCCCTCTTATATATTTTTAAATCCATAACCCATTTTTATTTTCTAACCCAAAACTAATTTCTACCCAAAATATTCTATCCAACCTCCAAAGTCCATCTCCAAATTAATTCTTATTTTCGCCCAGATCCGCAAATTTCAAAACATAACCCACAAATATTTCCTCCCTTTTTAAACCCCAACCCAACACACCCAACTCCCCAAAACAATTAAACCCAATCCCGTCGGCCCACTCACCCGACCCGTCGCCTCACCCCAAATCCCTTACCCTTTTAATCCCCCCAAACCAAAAATCGAGAAAGGAAAACCAAACCGAACCCTACCCTTACCAAAGCCGACCCCACACCCCCATACCGGCGACCCCATCGCCAGTCACCTCACCCCGCCGCCACCAACCCCCTGCATTACGACACCCTAAGACCCGACCCATGCCCCTCAAATCCGCGATTTTCTTTACCTTTAATTCAATTCAAACTCGTTGGGGGCAATCCACCTATAAATACCCCATGATTGTTCTTCATTTGAGGGAGAGATTTTTCGGGGGATTAAACAGAGTTTGGGAGGATTGTTTGGAGTTCTTTTCGTCCAAAGAAAAACACAAAAAGGGGTCGATTTGTTCTTAATTTTCTTGTTATAAAATACTCCTTTTGGTTCTTAATTTCAATCAGAAAATCCCTTTGTTCTTCACATTTTGGTTCGATTGGTCGTCGTCGGGTTGGGTCATCACGTCGGTCAGCCTGTGTCGGGTCGAAATTTTCGTAAACAGAATTCTTTTCGAATTATAAATTCAGTCGGTGATCAAAAATCAAAATCTGAATTCCAAACTTCTCAGCGTGTCGACGATTCAAACACGCCTCGGTTCACGCCGGAGAAGGTCAAAAAACAAATTTCTCTCGATGTATTTTTCGTATTGTTGTGTGTTTTTGTTGTTGATTATGTGATAAGATAGTCATTTTTTCATCGATGCGTTAATTGACTTATTAATGTTCAGAAATGCTTTGCTTGTATTATTAGATTTATATTTAATATGATAAGAGGTTTTGTGTGTGTGTTGACTTATGGACATTGTGTGATCATATTGGATTCGAATGTTGAATCACACTTATCTTGTTGAGTCTACTCACCTGATTATACACTTGCCTTACCTGTTTAAGTGTTAAAAGGCCTCCATATTAGTATATCACACCTCCAAAATTATCTTGTATCATGCCCTACCTTTTGAGTTTGTTTGAATGACATTTTGCATTAGTGCTTTGCACTATTGTGAATCTGTTCATACGAGCATGCCTATTTTCAGCTTTTATAGATATGTGGTGTGTTAGAAAGCCTAGATATGTGTTGCTACGCCCAGCTTCTTCCTTCTATGTCTTTTAAATATCTGAAAAATTGAACTTTTTCATTGGTTTGTGTGTAAATTTAGGAGACCATGAAGCATGCTAGTTAGTCTAGTGTCTTAATCCTTTACATGTTAGTGTACCTGCTTTTGGTTATTTCTTGTTTAAATTTAAGTTTGAACATGCTAATGGAGTCTGCTTGGTTTAATATTGTTTGCTTTAAGTCATGTGGGATATCACTATATTTTCTTTTCTCTTATTGATGCATGAACTTGCTCACGTTGGTCTTTTTTCATTTCTTGAACCCATGATGATATGCTTCAAAGTATACAGTGGTATATAAATTTCAAGATACACAAGGTGTATGTCGGTTGTCTATCTTCGTGATACCTTCAAGCATATCCTATTACTCCAAATATTATATGTATATCGACTCTTATGTATGTCTGTTGGTTTATGAATAAATCGAGATAAATTAAGCGATATTGAAACATGGCATGTTCTGACAAGGTCTTGTGCCTAGTCTAACATGTTCCGGATATGTTTCTATTTGAAATATGACTACAGTGATATATCGTAAGCCATTAAGCTTGCTAGTTAGTTATGATATGTGTCTTGTCTCTTT
Source organism: Anisodus acutangulus (assembly GCA_029783415.1). Lineage (NCBI taxonomy): Eukaryota > Viridiplantae > Streptophyta > Magnoliopsida > Solanales > Solanaceae > Anisodus > Anisodus acutangulus. Next base: position 12,593,392 of record CM056502.1, on the reverse strand, counting down.
CCCATGTTGGTATTCTCAGTTTCCCTAAATGGTTATTTGGCTCATCCTTTTATCCTATTAATGCTCTTGAATTGGTCATGCATTTCTATATGATATTGAATTTGTCATGCATTTCTATATGATTAGGTGTTAAGTGCCTCCATAACATCATGCAAATCTTTTAAGTTATCTTATATCATGCTATGTTTACTAACTTGATGAATGATATATGTATTAGCATTTCGCGCGTATTTGAACCAGTTTGTGTCGTGGTTATATTATCGCCCATGTCTGCGTTCTATGTTTATTGCGAATGTTTTCTTTCATAGTTGCCTTGTCGAAGCTGTCCTATTATCTTATTATCTTGGTTGAAAGCCAAGACAAGCTTCGGGTTGGGTTTAGCCTTCTTCGATAGCCCGCCATGCCTAAGGTTCAAGAAGCCTTTTGAATCTTGTTGCGGCATCGGAAATGAATGGTGGTAGCCCCTTGGTCTTCTTATCTTTCAAATTCAAAGTTTAGAGGATCGGGTCTTTAAGTTGACCTTCCCTTTGTCTTTGCGTGCTACCAATAGTTGTGGTATCCACCGCACCTTGAGATTCTGGATATATGTCATCTTTAAATAGTTACGGTTATGGGTTTTGTTGCATTTTGGTCAGCCGATTCGAGGCGCGATTCTCGCAATACTTGGGCCGACATCGCACTTTTGAGCCATTATTCTGCTGCCGCTTGTCGCGCATACCGCGCCGCAACTGACCATTTACACTTCTTTTCGGAAGCATTTTATCGGCATTTTGAGCTCATTTGATGTCTTATCACCGCTGTGTTTTCAACACAATTGTCGCTGCTTTTCTTGGCTAAAAGCTCGCTACTTTAGGGTTTGGACAACCCATCGCTTCGCGTTTCTAACCCACTCATCGCGTTATTTTTAAAACCCAATTCTGCTTTTTTCTCTGAAAAATTGGTTCAAACCGCTTTGACAACCGCAATATTTCGACTTTATCGCTTTTATCGCTTTTGAATAAATACCGCGTCTGTTCGGTTTTCGCTTTCGCTTTGCTCGCTTCAGATTACTCCATCGCTTCGCGTTTCGACCATTATTGCGTTATTTTAAAACCCATTTGTTGTTTCTTGGTCAAAATCGCTTTAACATCAAGCTTGTTTTTCTGTTTGATCAACGCTCGATTTGACATCAAGCATCGTTTTACCGTTCTGCTTTTAAAATAAACACCGCACCTTTCAGATATTGCTTTCTGTTTTGATCCTTTGTTTGACATTAAAATATCCGATTTATCGCTTTCTTGCTTTTAAATTAAACACCGCGTCTTTTCGGAAATTGTTTTCTCGCCATCAAGCTTCGTTCCGATTTAAAATTTTGCTGATTTGAACACGATACTACACTGGCCGATGAAAAATATCCGTCGATTTTGAGGCCTCCACAGTTGCAAAGACGGAAATATAACTTCTGGGCAATGATGAAGACTTAAACCTTTTTATCCGAGATCAACATGTTTAGTAGGCGAGGTGAATTATATATTCGCAGCCACGACGTGATTATAGTGATCTTTTCTATTTCACCCGAGAGACCAACACGTTTAGTAGGCGAGGCAATCAAAATAAACCACATGAGTCATATGTTTGCAGCCACGACGTGATTGGAATGTTCTTTTCAAAATTTAAGTCTGAGCCCTCCGCGATCAAAACATTCACTGTTTTGAATACGGACATGAAGTTATTTGTACTTAACTGTTTCTAACCGTTTGTTATTGACAGCTTGCAGGGACTAAAGTAAATAAAGGCAATTATCCCTCGGAGTTTATTTATTGTTATTTCTTTCTTTAATTCAGCTTTTATCTCGCTTTGTATTGTAATATTATTTATCGCACTTATGTAATTATTGAAATGCTTAGAATAGACAAACTTAGGATTTATTCATAGGTTAGTTTAAGATTTGAAACCCGTCGCTAGCTTATTTATTTGTAGGCTCGCAAACTTAGAAATCCTTCGCTAGTTTATTTATTTTAGGCTCGTCACGCTTATTCAAGATTTTTAAAACAATTCTTGTCATCTTTATTTGCTTCAATTAATTGTACAAATAAGTTTATCTTTTATTATTATTTTTTGCAACTTGTTGATTTTCGAAAGATTCGCTTCTTTGACATTATAAAGAATTTATTGTCACAAATGCATGTTTTCTAAAAACTTTACATGTATCTTTCTTTTATGTCATCCGAATATGTACTTGTATAAAATGCATCATATTTACTTGTATAAAATGCATCATATTTGCAAACATCTATCATACTTGTAAAACATGTATTTTTCTAGCAATAATTAACCTGAGTTTTACCGGATAACCGCAAGTTAGCGGATCTTAAAGGATGCCTAACCCCTTCCCTTTAGGATAATAAAGAACCCTTACCTAGAATCTCGCTAGTTTCGCAGACCTTAAAATTGGAGTTACATGGCAGCATTTAGTTTAATATTTAGGTGTCCTAATTCACCGTAAAAATAATTAGGTGGCGACTCCTCAACCCTTTTTACCCAGGAATCACCCCATACGTCCGAGCTCCGCTTTGACCCGAGCGAGGTCAAAATAGGGCGCGACAGCATGGCGACTCCGCTGGGGATTTTTTCAGGTTCCTAACCATAGCAAATTCAGGTTAATTATAATTGTGCTTTACTTTCGCTCTTTTTGATGTAATGCTTTGATTTGTTTTCATTACGAAATTTTCTGTATGCATAACTGCTTTAATTTCTATATTTTTTACTGCTTATCTTAAATTGGCATTTCGCTCATATTTCTTCCACTCTGGAAAATTGACACTATCACACACTACACGCGAGGTGTGTTTTGCGCACCATAAATTTCTTTCAATCTACCAAATTTTAGGAGAGTTGGCGATGCGCGGAGTGTCGGACCATCCGGTTGGCGCGTAGCCTTCTCACTCGAGCGAATTCGCTCGGGAACCTTGAGTCTAGTCACCAAATCTTAGAAAATTTAAGATAGAGCTATACCACCCTTTATTTTAAGTCATGCATACATACACCTTAGGTGGGTCGATCCTTGGTATCGACTCCACAATTAAGAAATCCGCCAAAGATGTCTACGGGTCTCACAACCCAACGACCAATCATCATATTATGTGTAGCTGGATAAGGATAGACTAATCCAAGACTAATCATGACATGTGAAATTGGAAAATGTACATTCATTTTGTCTCATTTCCGACAAAGCATTGTAGTTTAGCGACTTGGATCAAATCTGTCGTAATCCCGCATATCGGCGTTTAGGACCCCCTCCGGCATAAGGGAGGCTCCATGCATATTAGGATGCGCATTTAATTGCCTTACAATCATTTTGTTGTTTTCTCCTGCTTTTTCACTATATGCATATTATTTAAAGCAATAAATACTCGCCTTGTACTAACTTGGTTTTCTTTAATTTTTTAGAAGGTTTATTTTGTCTAGGTTATTTTCCCAAAGGTTGATTTGCGTTGACTAAATCTGGCGGACCATCGCTACTTCACGAGGTCAAAGGCCCAATCCTTCAGCAAAATGCCTGATTCAGATGCCTCCGAACAGTGACTGGAACTTATTACTCTTTCCAGAGATGAACCAGAGACTTCAAAATAGAAATGCTATCGCCCAAGAAAATACATCGCCCAACTGTTACAACAGATGGCAGCCATGCAGATCGAGATAGAGCGGCTCCAAAATCTCACCAACTTTGTCCATTAGCGCCAATACCCCACTCCTCGAACAAGGGACGAATGCAACCGCACCACAAATTTTCTCATTTCTGAACCGCCATTTCCCCACACCTCCCCGATAATTCGCCACTATGCAAAACCGATCCACAACACACTAACCCGCAAGCTAGTCCACAACAAAGCCCGCTACAAAATGACCCTACAACTCCACATACCCAAATTAACCCACTCATCCAAAACACCTCTTCCAAGCCAAATCATCAAGCAAAGGCCAACACATATTGATGGCACACGCCGTTGATCCCAACGAACAAAGACGTGCCACCAAGATATGCAACGGAAGCTCAACCTTTACCACCACAAGCATCCAAACATGGCTCTTCAGAAATCACCGGTGTGAAGAAATGGATGACGGGTAATGATCGTAACCGGTGAAAGTGTGGCGAGAGAGATTCATAGCTGAAAGAAGCATTCAAGAATATCCAAACCAGCAAGGGGCATGAAGGACTCGAGTACGAAGATTTGTGCATGCATCCCGATATTGAATTGCACATCGGATATAAAATGCCAAAATTTGACTTGTTTGATGGGAAAGGAAATCCTTACTCTTATTTGAGATCATCTGCGACAAACCGATTGGGGTAGGTAAAAATCAGGCCATCATAATGAAGTTGTTCGTAAGGAGTTTGACAGAGAAGCACTAGACTGGTACACAAGCCAGGATCCGCAAAATGGCGTAATTGGGGCACGATGGCACAAGATTTCGTGGACGATTTAAATTCAATATCGACACAGTCTTGGACAGATTTTATCGATGAAGTTGGAAAAGAAGTCCACAGAGACCTTCAGAGAATACGCCATGAAGTGGAGGCGAAGCGGAAAGTTCAACCCCAATAGAAGAAAGTGAGATGACCACTCTCTTTGTACAATCTTTGAAAGATGCAACATACTATGAGAGAATGATAAGCGTCATAGGGCGAAGTTTCTCTGAAGTTATAAGGATGGGAGATTTCATAGAAGAGGGAATCGAGAATAGGAGAATTACAAACTTTGTAGCATTGCAAGCAACAAGTGAGACGATCCAATCGGACTCATTTGAGGAGCAAAGAAAGAGGAAGAGAAATGGAGTGTCCTCTGTGGTGACAGTTCGAAACATAGGCCAAATCAAATGTCAACCTACCAAATGCCATCACCCCAGCCTCCCTACTACAATCAAAACAACCAAAGTCCTCATCCTTCCTATTATTACCCATACACCCAAAGCCCTCAACCTTACTATCAATACCCACCTGGTCCCTACCCTGCCTACCATACCCATCCAATATATAGCTCGCCTCGAGCGCTGTCTATCCGAATCCCCACAATATCAGCCCACATACTTACCTCATCCACAAGTCCATGCACCAAATGCACCCGGACTCACAAGAAAATACGAAAGAAAGCCACCAAAACCTATACACCTTTAGCCGAACCTCGAGCCCAATTATATGAAAGACTAAAACCGCAGGATACTCCAACCCATCCCAGGGCATATCCCCAATCCTATTCCCGTGTCATATGATGAAACTAAGCATTGTGCATACCACTCGGGAATCCTGGCACGATTAATCGAAAATTGCTATGCCCTCGTAAACAAAATTGAGACATTGATCAAAGAAGGAATTATCCAACCGAAAGGACCTTCCTCTCGATGTAAATGATAACCCTTGCCAGATCATGACAATACCAATGTGAACATGATTCTTTGTTGATGAAGAACACAACTTGGAAGGGACCATTGTGCCAATCCAGGATAGAGAAAAGGTTGAATCATCGGCCTTTGTCACCCCTATGATTACAAATCCAAGTGAGGGCACCGCTTGGAGTAAGTGTTTCCTCCAAAGTCGCAGGTCATGGCATCACCTTTTCTTGGAAAAGTCTTATCAACCAATCTCCGAAGGAAGGAGACGCTTCTTTACCAAAGTCCTGCTCCACTTACGGGTCGGCCATTCGTCAAAACACGCGCCACTCAGGAATCAAAGGAGGACAATGCAGCCAACCTCGCGAAGGGATTCAAAAGATTTTTCATGAATGAAGAAGAAGCAAAATGCAACGTGATTCTCAATGATCACGCTAGAAGCTCAACCAGTTGGGATGCAGAGCAAGGAGATGTTTCGGGAAAATTGGACATGTACCCTGGCCTGGTTTCTCCCAGAAATTAGTTAACTGCACTAATATTTAATGAAACAATGCGATTCAGATTGAGGCCTGAATCACATATATGCATTTAATGTGTTTTGCCTCTACCTTTTGAAAGCTTAAAAAGACAAATCTGCATTGCTTTTGCTATTTTTAAAATATGTTTTGTTAAATAATTCTCTTTTCTTTTTCATCATGCAAACTAATTTGTCGGCGGTATGTGACATATAATGAAACAAGCAAACAAGGTCCCAAACAAGCAAGGCTTCGTAGAATATAAGGGAGAATCACAACCGGAAGAATTGAGGCGTTTTTGGAATAAGTCAAAGCCAGATTTGGATGAAACATCAAGATGGTTGACAGTTAAAAGCATTGGCACGGACGTTTGCCATTGGTACTCTTGGGCTACCACATTACGATCAGGATTTCTACTGGGGCAATGCTATTTCTTTCGCAACCAAGTGAATACAGAATCATTTACTAAGAGACTGATTGATGAAAGCAGATGGACGCAGCTTGTCCTGGCAACTTTATCGTAATAGAATGGCCAAAAACCATCAATGCAGAGTGTGAAGAGATACCATATCTAAGATTAGTTATTCTCTATGTAATGCATTTCTTATGTTGTAAAATTGCGCCCCAAAGTGATACGCAAAGGAACCCATGTAGGGTTCCGTTCTTTAGATCACAAATTTCCCGATCTCTTTTCTTTGTAACCTGAACTACGTTATGACCGATTCCCTCGGCGGGATACGTGGCGCCACATCGGCCGGTCCCATCTTTAGAAAAATCCTTACAATCTCCTTTGCTTACGAACTACGTCATGACCTGATTCCCTCGGCGGGATACGTGGCCACATCGGCCGGTCCCACTTTTAGAAAAACCCTTACGCTTCCTTTACGCGCCACCGAACTACGCCATGACCTGATTCCTCGGCGGGATACGTGGCGCCACATCGGCTTCGGTCCCATCTTTAGAAAAACCTTACAACCCTCTTTACTTGTAATGAACTACGTCATGACCTGATTCCCTCATGGGGATACGTAGGCGGCCTAAATCGGCTTCGGTCCCACCATTAGGAAATATTTTCTCCTTTATCTCACAAAAGACAAATGCACCCATCTGATCACCCTGATAGGACATGCAAGCAACCTAGACAAGACTCGGTTGTCCGTTTAAAAGATCATCATCCTCACATATCGGAAACTGGGGCATTTTTAAGGGATCACTGCCAGAGGACGCCGATAAACAGGGAAAAGCATCGGCAAACTAAGTCTTCAGCCTAAGAGGATTTTGGATAAGACGTTTGCTCTGTTTCACCGCATGTCACTGCTCGACAGATATTTACATACATGCATACTCTCTTATAAGCAATTTATTTTTTAACAAATATTTTCCATTAGAGTTCGACAGAACTTTTTACATATATGCCTACTTTATTATAAGCGATTTATTTTCACCAAATATTTTCATTAGAGTTTGACAAGATATTTTACATATATGCCTACTTTCGTATAAGCAAATCATTTTCAACAAATATTTTCATTAGAGTTCGACAAGAACTTTTAATGATAAGCATACTTTCTTATAAACAACTTATTTTCAGGAAATGTTTTCATTTAACTTAGCCAAGATCGGGAACCAGGCAGAGCTACAGTCCAAATCACAGGACATGCACCTATCAAGAGCCAAAGCTATCAAGTCAACGCGAATCAACCGCCCCTCCCCAAACTCACAAATTTTCTTTGAGTACAGGTTCTTCAGGTTGAAAAAGCAGGGAAGCCACATCAGTTATGATCAATTCCCCAAAGAATTTCGGCACTACAACGATTACGTTCTTGTTCTGCATTTATACGAAGACATCATCTTGACCTACAGGGTCCCGACTATTATGTCTGCACAAAGATGTTATTTCGGATCACAAAGAACGACAACAAGACAAACCCAACGGCAAAAACGTCGCATCACATTTTCGCCCGCGCCAGGACGACATTTCAATTCACATGAGTTTGGATCGGCAGAAGATTGACAACGTGGAGCCCTATTACAAGAACTGACGGCAAGGACGCTACTTACATCTTTTACAACAACACAACAAATATCTTGTACCGTGATCTCAACGACGCCAACAAGATTACAAATGACGTCTTCAACGCAAAGAACTATCTTTTACCACCACACAACAAATATCTTGTACCGCATCTCAACGACGTCAACAGCATTACAAATGACGTCTTCAACGCAGCAACTATCTTTTACAACAACACAACAAATATCTTGTACCGCATCTCAACGACGTCAACAGCATTACAAATGACGTCTTCAACGCAACAACTATCTTTACAAAGAACGCAAAGACGACAATTATCTTTTATCAGATCTCGACGACGCCAAAATGACGTCTTCAAACGCAAAGAACTATCTTTACGGCAATGCAAAGAAATATCTTTTACCGGCGTCTCAACGACGCCAACAAAGATTACAATGACGTCTTCAACGCAAAGCCTATCTTTACGGCATTACAACAACGCTATTGACGTATCGCGACAAAGAACTATCTTTATCAGATCTCAACTACAACAAAGATTACAACGACGCTTCAAAGACAACAAATATCCGCAATAGCAAACATCATTACAACAACGCCATCGACGTTACAACAAAGACAACAAGTATCTTTTACAAAGATTACAAAGAACGCTATTGACGAATCGCAGCAGCCTATCTTTACAAAGATTACAACAACGCCCACGACATTACGGCAAAGACGACAACTATTTTTACCACAACAACGACATCAAAGTCTATACAACGACGACATCATCAACGCGTCTATACAACGACGACATCAAGAAAGTCTATACAACATCGACGCCAACAACATTACAACGACGTTTTCAACACAACACGCCGATCCAACGACGCCATTTCAGGCTCCCACCTTATAATGAGGGTATTTTAATTTCGCCAGCGCCCACCTTATAACAAGGAATTTTAATTTCACCAGCGCCCACCTTATAACAAGGGAATTTTAAGTTATTTTCTACAATTTTTTCTCGTGATTATACACTAATTATATCTTAAGCTTTAGTTTGCAGGAGTTTTTAATTTGCAGGAACTTCATCACAGTGGGACTATCTCTTACGACTAACCGAGGCAAATTGGTCAATGACCTACTTCAACGCCGATCCGCTCTTTCCCATTAATTTTCAGAATCTGCGACTGTCATCCTAAGTCGACACTGGGGCATTGTCGCTTGAATGTGCACCATCTTTTTTCAACTTCTCCCCCCCGGGGATTCTGTTTCTTACCACGCAGTCCCGATGATCGGGACAAAATTGGCTACTCAGTCAACTTCTTTGGCCGAAAACTCTTTCATCGTCTCCGTCCAAAGAGGGGCATCTGTTGACACCCAATTTTGTCCCATCTTTTATGATTTTATTCGTAATTTTTAATATTTTTGACACTTTTAAAATAATTTTAAAATATAGGCATATATGTGTGTATCTTCATATTATTATTATTATTCGCATATTTTATATCATTTGCATTTTTATCTGAAATGCTATATTATTTTATTCTCGCAAAATTGCACCGCATTTCCCTTTTATTAAGCATTAAGCATTTCGCAAAAATTATATTTTATTATTATCACGTCGTTATGTTATTTTAAATAATTCACATCTTTTACATATATATATATATATATATAAACACATATTTTTTTTTATATTAAACCCCTCTTATATATTTTTAAATCCATAACCCATTTTTATTTTCTAACCCAAAACTAATTTCTACCCAAAATATTCTATCCAACCTCCAAAGTCCATCTCCAAATTAATTCTTATTTTCGGCCCAGATCCGCAACAGCCCAAAACATAACCCACAAATATTTCCTCCCTTTTAAACCCCAACCCAACACAGCCCAACTCCCCAAAACAATTAAACCCACTTTTCGATTCGGGTCGGGTCGTCCCGGTCATCACGCCGGGTCAGGCCTTGTCGTCGAAATTTTCGTAAACAGTAATTCTTTTCGTAATTATAAATTCAGAATTCAGTGATCAAAAATCCAAAAATCTGAATTCCAAACTTCTCCGAGCGGGTCGACGATTCGAAACACGCCTCGGTTCGCTGCCCGGAGAAGGTCAGGAAAATAAATTCCTCTCAGTGGATTTTCTGTATTGTTGTGTGTTTTGTTGTTGATTATGTGATAAGATAGTCATTTTTTCATCGATCGTTAATTGACTTATTAATGTTCGTAAATCTTTGTGCTTGTATTATTAGATTTATATTTAATATGATAAGAGGCTTTGTGTGTGTGTTGACTTATGGACATTGTGTGATCATATTGGATTGAATGTTGAATCACACTTATCTTGTTGAGTCCATCGAATCGATTATACACTTGCCTTACCTGTTTGAGTGTTAAAAAGGCCTCCATATTAGTATATCACACCTCCAAAATTATCTTGTATCATGCCCTACCTTTTGAGTTTGTTTGAATGACATTTTGCATTAGTGCTTTGCACTATTGTGAATCTGTTCATACGAGCATGCCTATTTTCAGTTTTATAGATATGTGGTGTGTTAGAAAGCCTAGATATGTGTTGCTACTGCCCAGTTCTTCCTTCTATGTCTTTTAAATATCTGAAAAATTGAACTTTTTCTGTTGGTTTGTGTGTAAATTTAGGAGACCATGAAGCATGCTAGTTAGTCTAGTGTCTTAATCCTTTACATGTTAGTGTACCCTGTTTTGGTTATTTCTTGTTTAAATTTAAGTTTGAACATGCTAATGGAGTCTGTTTGGTTTAATATTGTTTGCTTTAAGTCATGTGGGATATCACTATATTTTCTTTTCTCTTATTGATGCATGAACTTGCTCACGTTGGTCTTTTTTTTCATTTGCTGAACCCATGATGATATGCTTCAAAGTATACAGGGTATATAAATTTCAGTATACACAAGGTGTATGTCGAAGTTGTCTATCTTCGTATACCTTCAAGCATATCCTATTACTCCAAATATTATATGTATATCAGCTCTTATGTATGTCTGTTGGTTTATGAATAAAACTGGAGATAAATTAAGCAAGATTGAAACATGGCATGTTCTGACAAGGTCTTGTGCCTAGTCTAACATGTTCTCGATATGTTTCTATTTGAAATATGACGGCAGTGATATATCGTAAGCCATTAAGCTTGCTAGTTAGTTATGATATGTGTCTTGTCTCTTTCCCATGTTGGTATTCTCGGTTTCCTAAATGGTTATTTGGCTCATCCTTTTATCCTATTAATGCCTCTTGAATTGGTCATGCATTTCCCTATATGATCTTGAATTTGTCATGCATTTCCCTATATGATTAGGTGTTAAGTGCCTCCATAACATCATGCAAATCTTTTAAGTTATCTTATATCATGCTATGTTTACTAACTTGATGAATGATATATGTATTAGCATTTCGCGTATTTGAACCGATTTGTGTCGTGTTATACACGCCCATGTCTGCGTTCTATGTTTATTGCCGAATGTTTTCTTTCATAGTTGCCTTGTCGAACTGTCCTATTATCTTATTATCTTGGTTGAAAGCCAAGACAAGCTTCGGGTTGGGTTTAGCCTTCTTCGATAACGCCATGCCTAAGGTTCAAGAAGCCTTTTGAATCTTGTTGCGGCATCGGAAATGAATGGTGGTAGCCCCGGGTCTTCTTATCTTTCAAATTCAAAGTTTAGAGGACTGGTCTTTAAGTTGACCTTCCCTTTGTCTTTCTTTGTGCTATACCAATAGTTGTGGTATCCACCGCACCTTGAGATTCGGATATATGTCATCTTTAAATAGTTACGGTTATGGGTTTTGTTGCATTTTGGTGCTGATTCGAGGCGCGATTCTTGTCGCAATACTTGGGCCGACATCGCACTTTTGAGCCATTATTCGCTGCTGCGTTGCGCGCACACCGCCGCAACTGGACCATTTACACTTCTTTCTAAGCATTTTACTGCTGATTTTGAGCTCATTTGATGTCTTATCACCGCTGTGTGTTTTCAACACAATTGTCGCTGCTTTTCTTGGCTAAAGCCCGCTACTTTAGGTCGCTTTGGACAACCCATCGCTTCGCGTTTCTAACCCACTCTGCGTTATTTTTAAAACCCAATTGTCGCTGCTTTTTTCTCAAAAACAATTTGGTTCAAACCGCTGGACAACCGCAATATTTCGACTTTATCGCTTTTATTGTTTGAATAAATACCGCGTCTGTTCGGCCGTATTTTTTCGCTTTGATTTGCTCCCGTTTGATTACTCCATCGCTTTTCGTTTCACCCATTATTGCGTTATTTTAAAACCCATTTGCTTTGTTTCTTGGTCAAAACATCGCTTAACATCTTTTTCTGTTTGGCCATCGCTTCGATTTGACATCGCATCGTCTTTACCGTTCTTCTATCGCTTTTAAAATAAACACCGTGACCTTTCGATATTGCTTTCTGTTTGATCCATTTCAAAGATTAAAATATCCGAGATCGCTTTTTCGCTTTTAAATTAAACACCGCGTCTTTTCGGAAATTGTTTTTCGCATCTTTTTCTCGCCATCAAGTATCGCTATCGCTTGCTTTACGTTCGATTTAAAATTTTGCTGATTTGAACACGATACTACACTGGCCGATGAAAAATATCCGTCGATTTTGAGGCCTACACAGTTGCAAAGACGGAAATATAACTTCTGGGCAATGATGAAGACTTAAACCTTTTTTATCCGAGATCAACATGTTTAGTAGGCGAGGTGAATTATATATTCGCAGCCACGACGGGATTATAGTGATCTTTTCTATTTCACCCGAGAGACCAACACGTTTAGTAGGCGAGGCAATCAAAATAAACCACATGAGTCATATGTTTGCAGCCACGACGTGATTGGAATGTTCTTTTCAAAATTTAAGTCTGAGCCCTCCGCGATCAAAACATTCACTGTTTTGAATACGGACATGAAGTTATTTGTACTTAACTGCTTTCTAACCGCTTGTTATTGACGACTTGGGGACTAAAGTAAATAAAGGCAATTATCCCTGAGTTTATTTATTGTTATTTCTTTCTTTAATTGACTTTTATCTCGTTTTGTATAGTAATCTTCTTTATCGCAGTTATGTAATTATTGAAATGCTTAGAATAGACAAACTTAGGATTTATTCATAGGTTAGTTTAAGATTTGAAACCCGTCGCTAGCTTATTTATTTGTAGGCTCGCAAACTTAGAAATCCTTCGCTAGTTTATTTATTTTAGGCTCGTCACGCTTATTCAAGATTTTTAAAACAATTCTTGTCATCTTTATTTGCTTCAATTAATTGTACAAATAAGTTTATCTTTTATTATTATTTTTTGCAACTTGTTGATTTTCGAAAGATTCGCTTCTTTGACATTATAAAGAATTTATTGTCACAAATGCATGTTTTCTAAAAACTTTACATGTATCTTTCTTTTATGTCATCCGAATATGTACTTGTATAAAATGCATCATATTTACTTGTATAAAATGCATCATATTTGCAAACATCTATCATACTTGTAAAACATGTATTTTTCTAGCAATAATTAACCTGAGTTTTACCGGATAACCGCAAGTTAGCGGATCTTAAAGGATGCCTAACCCCTTCCCTTTAGGATAATAAAGAACCCTTACCTAGAATCTCGCTAGTTTCGCAGACCTTAAAATTGGAGTTACATGGCAGCATTTAGTTTAATATTTAGGTGTCCTAATTCACCGTAAAAATAATTAGGTGGCGACTCCTCAACCCTTTTTACCCAGGAATCACCCGGACACGTCCGCGCTCCGCTTTGACCCGAGCCGGTCAAAATAGGGCGCGACATTGTCACTCGTCATGCTGGTGGGTTGTTCTTATCTCAACGGAAGTATGCAGCTGAGATCATTGAGAGGGATGGGATGTCATCTTGTAAGTCCACTTCCACTCCGGTTGATACTAAGCCCAAGATTAGTGCCGCGACCGGCGTACCATACGAGGATTCGACCCGCTATCGCAGTCTTGTAGGGGTCATTCAGTATCTTACATTCACGAGACCAGATATTACGTATGCCCTCCAGCAGGTGTGTTTATTTATGCATGATTCCCGAGTTGAGCACATGAATGCACTCAAATGCATCATTCAGTATATTCAGGGTACCATTGACTATGGTTTGCAGTTATATCCTTCCTCGACATCCACACTGGTCTCGTATACGGATGCTGATTGGGGTGGCTGTCCAGATACCAGACAGTCTACATCTGGCTATTGTATGTTTCTTGACAATAACCTGGTCTCATGGTCTGCGAAACGTCAGTCGACATTGTCCCGAACCAGTGTCGAGGCCGAGTATCGAGGGGTAGCTAATGTGGTCTCTGAATCATGTTGGATACGTAATTTTCTATTAGAGCTTCATTGTCCTATTCAGAAAGCGACCTTAGTGTATTGCGATAATGTTAGTGTCATCTACCTTTCTGGTAATTCGGTCCAGCACCAGCGCACTAAACATATCGAGATGAACATTCACTTTGTCCGCGAAAAGGTTGCTCGTGGTCAGGTCCGCGTCTGCCATGTCCCGTCAAGGTATCAAATTGCCGACATCTTTACAAAGGGTCTTCCATCGGTTCTTTTTGAAGATTTTAGAGACAGTCTCATCGTTCGAAAACCGTCTGCTATGACTGCGGGGGTGTGTTAAATATACCAAATATACATACGTTATACACGGTATGCATGTGTATATCCTATGTATATTTGGTCTCGGCTTCTTTGTCCTTCTCGGCTGCTTTGTCCTAATTGTACACAAGTTTGTATAGTTGTAGTGTACCTTAATTAGTCTTGTACTCTTACCATAATTGTATAGTTACTCTCCAAATAGAATAAGGTTTTAGGAGTAGAATAGGAATAGGATTCTCCTATTATGGACATATGTAAAATATATATATAGTCTTTCAATTTATGAAAATAATCAAGGGATTATTTTTTTCCGTTGTAAAAAATAATCTTGCTTTAGATATTTGATATTCGAAATCTATTAGCATGACTAGTTCAGACCCACGTCGATCAATATGCTGGTAAAACTACAATCCACCATGTAGAAAGTTCATATTGGTAGTTTGGTTTTCTCAATGTTTGAGGACTTAGAATGTAGTCAATTGAGCATCTTTTATCTAACATGCTCAATAAAGACTGCTTTTCTCAATACAAGTCCTTAATGTTTCTTAAGCATTGTAATAATAAATTATATATAATGTCATAGACTCTTGTAGTCACTCTCTTTTAGTTTCCCTTTTTTTAAATTACTTTTTATGAAGCTATCTAATTGGGGAGGGGGGGTAGACTATGAACCCACCCCTTTATTGAAAACAAATAAACAAAAAATTACTACAAGATCAAGGAGGGGGTTATTGGCGTTACCTTTTAAAATCAATAGAAGAAAGGATATATAATCATTCATTTACATTTTGAAGCTAAGAACTAAACAGGATTCACAAAAGTTTCAAAAGTGACCAATTGACTTATTCGAGCTCTTGCATATTAGATTGATGGTGACAATGTTGTTTCCACACTTTAATGTAATATGTATATATATGTGTGTTTTTCTTGAAAGTTGGAATGGATCTGTCTAATCAAAAGTGATCAATTTGTCATAGTTTTTTAGTCAATAGGAGCTCTACTTCCCTCTTTCCGTCACCATTACTTATTGGAAAAGGCAAACCATGTCTTCCCCACAAATTTTGGTTCATTCACCGGCATACTTGACAATTCCTTTCAACGTTTAGTATCTTCTTTTCATCCGACATTCGCCGTTAACAACATCAAGAATTTTATCCCTATGATTCTTGACCAAGAAGACTGCCAATATTCCATGTGGATGAAACTATTCTACATTCATGCATGTGCATACAACGTGCTCGATCATATTGACGAATCTATTCCTCATCCCACCGATGTTACAGACTCAATATGGCGTCGTCTTGACGCCATCGTCAAACAATGGATCTACGGCACCATCTCCAAAGACCCGTTGTGCACTATCATGAAAACAGGTGCTACGGCATGTGAACTTTGGGTCCGGCTAGAAGAAATCTTTCAGGACAATAAAAATACTCGGGCCGTATATTTGGAAGAGCAATTCAATAATACCCGCCTCGAGAATTTTAACAACATGTCCGAATATTGTAAGCAACTGAAACTCATAACCGATCAACTATCCAACGTCGGGACTTCTGTTTCAGAAACCAAGATGGTGCTTCAACTTGTTGCGGGTTTACCAAAAGGTGAATATGACACACTCGCAACAATGATTCAACAAGCCGACCCTCTCCCAAGTTTCAACAAGGCACGTTCACAACTATTGTTGGAAGAAACTAGACGTGCTAAACAAGAGGAACATAATCGGCGTTAGCGTGGCGAGATAACCTGCGCGGCGGCGGCAACGACCATCACGGCATGTCGGGCCGGCGATGCGGAGTCGTGGCGGCGTCGCAACAACAAGGCAAGGCTGAGAAAGGCTAACGAGGTGGCCTGCAACAGCAGTGGTCGGCGGCTTGACTTGCATGCCTGCTTGAGGCGATTCCAGCGCCTTGGTTGGCGGCCTCTTGAGCCTGCCTGGCCACCAGGCGGCGGCAGCGGCACCACCACCTGGTTGCGATCGGCGGCAACAACAGCTGCGGCAGCGGCGGCTGCCCGGTGACGGCCTCGGTGATTTGGGCCAGGCCTACACCACCGTGAACCTTCAACAGCCCGACGACAATTGGTACATGGACACCGGAGCCACATCTCACCTCACTCGGTCGTCAGGTAACATATCTCAACTATCAGTTAAAATGTCCTCAATTTATTACTGTCGGCAATGGTCATCGCATTCCAATTGAAGGTTACGGTAACACACACACCAAACATCCACACCCATATTTCTCCCTAAACCACGTCCTATACACACCTAACATCATTAAAAACTTAATCTCTGTTAAAAAATTCACTAGCAATAATTATGTGTCTGTCGAATTTGACCCTTTTGGTTTTGCTGTGAAGGAACTCAATACGGGGAAATTTTTTACACGCTGCAATAGTGTGGGAGACCTATACCCATTCACTCAATCTTCCGCTGTCAGACCGCAAGCACCTCTATCCCTTGCGGCAATCTCTCTCTCTACTTGGCACAACAGACTCGGACACCCCGGAGACCCAGTTTTTACTTTTCTTAGGACTTCTAAGCGTATTCAATGTAATAATGGGAAAATTGCCCAACACTGTGTTTCTTGTCCACTAGGCAAACATACTTGTCTTCCATTTATGTCATCAAACATTGTTACTTTTTCTCCCTTTGATATTGTGCATGCTGATTTGTGGACATCTCCGATTGTTAGCTCTTTGGGTCATAAATTCTATCTAGTATTCTTGGATGATTTTTCACATTTTGTCTGGATTTATCCACTGAAATTCAAATCTGAAGTTTTTACAAAATCCCTCGAGTTTCAAAAATTCATTAAAACACAATTTGAAAAATCTATCAAATCATTCCAATGTGATAATGGACGTGAATTTAATAACTCGGCATTTCACAATTTCTATTCTAAACAAGGCATGATTTTTCATTTTTCTTGTCCCTATACTTCTTTCCAAAACGGAAAGGCTGAAAGAATTATACGTACCATCAATAACATGGTTCGCACACTTCTGTTTCATGCCTGCCTACCACCGCCTTTTTGGGTCTATGTTGTCAAAATGGTAGAATTCCTTCTTAATATTTTACCAACTAGCACACTCCAAAACAAGACCCCTACCGAAATCTTATATCGTAGGCTACCATCATATGATCACCTACGTATTTTTGGATGCTTATGTTACCCCAACATGGCCTCCACCGCACCTCACAAACTTGCCCCTCGCACTCTGCCATGTGTCTTCCTTGGTCTATCTCCTAATCATCGGGGCTACTTGTGCTATGACATTGCTACTCGCAAAATCATCGTCTCCCGTCACGTCACCTTTGACGAAACAACCTTTCCTTTTTTAAATCTTCGGAAATTTCAGACCACGACCACCGATTACATCTTTCTCGATGAACCAAGTATGTCCCCGGTCATCCAAAATCTATACCAACAACAGCCCACTGTTCCGACAGTCTCGCCATTGTCCGGCACCCCCCCCCCAACAGCTCCCTGCTCACCCCTATAATCCCCCAGTCGAGTCACCTGCACCACCAGCCACACTATTGCCCATCACTCCAAAGAACTACCCAAAGACACCGCCCGTAAACTAGTCCGTAAACCACCCACTGACCGATGCCCACCGTCCGTAACTAGTGGACCAAAGAACCTCCCAGCCCCGACCCACCGCCACTGCCGTCTCATCGCATGGAGACTCGTGCACAACACGGAATCTTCAAACCAAGGTTCACTTCAATCTCTCCACACAAACCTTATCACCCATTTCAAAAAATCCAAAACTAGCAAAACTGGACCCAAATTGGAATGCGGCCATGTGCGAGGAATTTAACGCTTTAACCAAGCAGAACACTTGAGATTTGGTACCTAGACCCGAATGTGTGAATGTTATCCGGTGTATGTGGTTATTTCGGCACAAGTTCAGAGACAGTGGTGACTTAGAGAGGTATAAGGCAAGACTAGTCGCCAATGGCACTAATCAGCAGGAGGGTATTGATTATGGTGAGACATTCAGTCCGGTTGTTAAACCGGCCACTATTCGGACTGTTCTCAGTATTGTTGTGGGCATGCATTGGCCGATTCATCAGCTTGATGTCAAGAATGCATTCCTTCCTGGGGATTTGAAAGAGATTGTGTACATGCATCAGCCTCCTGACTTTGTTCATCCGGCAGCTCCGCAGTTTGTGTGTCATCTCAGGAAGTCATTGTATGGATTGAAACAGGCACCCCGCGCTTGGTATGATCGTTTTGCCATGTATCTTCTACAGATTGGTTTTGTATGTAGCAGGTGTGATAACTCTCTCTTCATTTTTCACCGAGGTAGCAGCACTGCATATTTGCAATTATATGTCGATGACATTATTCTTACTGCCTCATCTGACGGTTTGAAGAATGAAATCATTATTCTACTCAAAACTGAATTTGCTATGACTGACTTGGGCAAGCTAAGTTATTTTTTGGGTATATCGGTAACCAGATCTGCAGCCACTATGTTCTTGTGTCAGCGTAAGTATGCAGAAGAGATAGTGTACAGGGCCAAGATGGCAAATTGTAAAATTATGCCAACTCCGGTGGACTCCATATCTAAGCTTAGTGCCAATAACGGTGCTCCAGTTTTTGATCCCACTCTATATCGGAGTCTAATAGGTGCTCTTCAGTATCTTACATTCACTAGGCATGATATTGCATATGCCGTTCAGCAGGTGTGTCTGTTCATGCACGACCCCCGAGAGTCCCATTTTGCCGCCCTCAAACGTATTATCAGATATGTTAAGGGCACACTAGACTTTGGATTACACATATACCCATCTGCCCCAACCAAGTTACTTGCCTACACGGATGCAGATTGGGCAGGATGCCCAGACACACGTCGCTCCACCTCAGGGTACTGTGTATTTCTTGGGGATAATCTTATCTCATGTTCCGCCAAGAGGTAGGCCACACTATCCCGTTTGATTGCTGAAGCAGAATATCGCGGTGTTGCTAATGTAGTTGCTGAGATCTGTTGGCTCTGAAATCTTCTTTTGGAGCTCCAGTGTCCACTCCGCAAGGCGTCTATAGTCTATTGTGGCAACATATTTGCCATCTATATGTCTCATAATCCGGTCCAACATCAGCGGACTAAGCATATTGAGATGGATATCCACTTTGTGCGAGAGAAGGTTACCCGTGGTCAGGTCAAAATATTACACGTGCCTTCCTCTTATCAGTATGCAGCCATCTTCACAAAGGGACTACCGCGACAGCTCTTCACCGACTTTCGATCCAGCCTTAGCGTTCGGCCTCCTCCCGCTCAGTCTGAGGGGGAGTATTAGCGAATATTCTCCGAATATTCTCTGTATATTTTGTAATTATGATAGATGTATATTTAATATAATTTAGGATTCTAATTGTATTAGGAATCAACCTTTGTAAGGTAAGTTAGGATTCGTACCATATTAGGAATCAACCTTTGTACAGCTATATATATTGTGAATAATGAAAGGAATCCCCAAGGGAAATTATTCCATCTTTCAAGCTTCTCGCCTTACACCAGACTATTTCTGAATATAGTAGTCCTGGTCCCTCAGCACTACTACCGGTAAATCGCGGGATGTACCTGAATGACAAGGGTTTGAGAACAAAGCAACTGATATCACCTACAAGGTCCTACCCCAAAAGAGAGCAAATTGCTCCCACCAAGGTTCGAACCCACACTGTAGCCTCCAGTTGAATTTTATGTTCCCCTCATTTGTCATCCAGCTATGCCCGAGGACAAGGCAAACCAATTTCCTAGTCAGGGGATCGAGCGAATATTTGGTACTTCAATAGGGTAAGTTGCAGCTAGCCAAACAAATTGAAAGAGACAGTTATAAAGAAAGGAGGCTCCCAAAAAGATGCATTTTTTTTAGAAAAATAAAAATAAGACTTGAAAGGATTTGAAGAACCTATACAAGTAATTTGAGTGAAATTGAATGAAATACGACCCTCAACGAGCTCCAACAGCACCTTTTTTCGTTTAATATGACTATTTCCCGAATTCTATATATAAATGAAGGCTACTCTTAGTAGTTGCTTAAACATGCCCCTGCCTTCCTAATAAAGGTGCATTAATAGGTAAATATGTGATATTTATATAAAGATCCTGCCTTTAGGAATGCAAAGCAAGGGAGATTAAAACGGGTCATACAAAAACATTTGTCGTTTGGTTGCTGGCTTAGAAAGAAATTATTTATGTATTAAAATTAGCATAGCTAATACCATATTTGGTAGCTTTTTAGTTACTTTGTACAAATTCAGCACACCAGGTATGTGTTTGATAATCATTTTACAATTTCACATAACTAAAACATATACAAGTTAGCCGAAATGTGCTGCGAATGGTGTGGCACCCCTGCCTTATTAATCTTGCTCTTTATTTACCCCTCCCCAGTGCTTGCTCGTTGACTCAACTTTGATTTCGTTCTTGAGACAGACCATGAAGTTAAGGATGCCAACGAGCGGAATTAATGTGTTTCAATTTCTGGCATGTAAAATTTCTTATAATCTATTACATATAGATTTTTTTTATTTTCCACTCGGTATCTGGTATCCGTGCTGAGGCTTTAACTAATTCGGATACGTGTCGCGTAAGGCTCATTTAAGGAAAAAGCGCTCCCTAATATGATGTATTTTTTATATTCAAGGCTCAAACGTGAACTTCTAATTAAAAGTGGAGGGATCCTATCCATCAAAATATAGAAGTCAAATCCAAGACTATTGATATTTCACAAAAGTAGACAAAAGCAAAAATGTTCAGTTATTTCCTCAGCCACACAGAAAGACAAGATGGTGAGAAGCCCCCTCTTCTAGACTTACTCAAGTTAGACACAAACAACTTTCTATACTCATGGCCTCGGCAACAGCTCCACCAGCTCGATTCACCTTCCTTTCCAAGAACCAAAACACTGAGCACAGGACATGTGGCCGACGGTTGCCAACAAAACAAAGAAGCCGTCATGTTGGCTTCCAGGTTTATGCAACCCAAGAAGGCCCCAGTGGGCGAAAACGTGCTCCTCCTGGCATTGACACAAGAATTCACTGGGAGAACGACGATGAAGGATGGATAGGAGGAAATAAATCACAGTCAACACGAGAACGAATCAAAACAGACGAAAAGAATCTCCTTGATGAAAATTTTTCTGACCTGCTCAACAGTTCAGCTGATTCTCACTACCAGTTAATCTTCATTATCTAGTTTCTATCTTCACAATGTCTGCAATTATATTATCTCTTAATGTGTGGCTCACAGTTTACATGTGGAGAGTTTCAACTTGTAGCTTCTACTTTCTTTTAGTTCATGGATAAGACAAGGATATACAAATATAACTGCCTGTTCTGAGAAAATATACACATGATATGTCACAAGAGATTACAAAGTTCAATCAGAAAATTTTATAGCACTAGTGATCAACGTTTCCTCTTTTACTCATTATTTTCTCAATATATATCTCCTAGAATGAGCTGGCTTAAATTAGATGTCTGTCAATTCAGGTTCTTGGGAGTATCTGCAACAGCTGACCTGGAGGAAATTAAAGCTGCTTATAGGAGGCTATCAAAGGAGTATCATCCAGACACTACTACCCTTCCCATAAGAGCATCATCAGAGAAATTTATGAAACTGAAAGAAATTTATGATGTCCTGAGTGATGAGGAACAGCGTACATTCTATGATTGGACAATAGCTCAGGAGGCAGCGAGTCGCGAAGCAGAGAAAATGAGAATGAAGCTGCAAGATCCACGCATGCTAGAAGTACAAAACTGGGTATCTGTTCCAGACATGGTGGATCGACTTGGTGGAAGGAACATGGAGCTGAGTGATCAGGCAAAAACTGCCCTCACATTCGATATCTTGATTATTATCTTTTCATTTTGTTGCATTATATATGCAGTATTCTTCAAGGAACAATATTAACCGGCAGAACTATCCATACAATTTGCTTAATACATTATATAATAACAACATTCTATAATGTCAATACGCTACATGACTTTCTTCGAGTTTCTAGAATAAGTACTGTGCAAAGATGTCAAGAAGCTGACAATTGATGAATACTCAAAGCATGTATTGAGTAAAATATTTCCGAAGGTTACCACAGTGATGTTAAAAGAGAATGGCAACAAAAGTAACGCAGTTCATACTGCAACTGGAATGAGTTGCGAAACAGAACGACTGGAGCTTTAGTCATAAGCATAACTATAGTTCATTTCTATTGAGCTTACAAATTTACATTATTGTCTTTTCATCAGATTATTGATAGAAATGAACAATTCCCTCAAATATCGATAAAATCTTTCATGATGGGGCTATGTTTCTCAATGTTGGCCTGCTTTAGCCAATTACTCACTGCCTGCTTTACAGTACCACTGGCTTTCTGTATTTCCTCAGCAACAAATTTGTGTTCCACAATGCCCAGTGGACCAGGTTGTAGTACCTTAACTACAGTTTCCATATCCAGCTCCAGTTGCCTGTTAAAATAAGCACCAAAATGTGAAAGGCTTAAAAAATGCTGATTTCATAGAAACTCATGGTCAACAATCTGAGCCCTGTGTCTCATTCTCGTCTATAAGAGCAAATTATGACAATCCAATTGAAGAGTGCTTTAAAGTTCATGCTCCTATTGTCTGCATTTAAATACCTACTCTTCAATCAATAATTTAATAACAAAGAACAGAGAAAAAACTCAAAAAGGTCAATGCTAAATAAAAACAAGTGTTTATTGTTTCCTGATAAGATAACTCCGTAACTCTCAAGTGTTTGTGAAGTTCTAAAACATTGCTTAATCTTCCAATATTAAATGAATTCACTAAAGTAATCCTACCAGAGAAGTTGATACCTCCTCTCAAACAAAAAGGAAAAGAATACTAGTTATACACGGAATAACTAAACTTGCCATAAACATTGGTTTCTGTAAGATATAACTCCAAGACTTTGACCATTTACAAGGCAATGTATTGGAGAACTAACTCTAAGATGTTCTATCTTTGTTGATTAGTTGCTTAAACATTATAATATATGGAACATTGCATTTAGAGACCATGGTAAGGGCTCAAATTCAAGGTCCACAAGATATAAGGATCAAATTTAAAATCAGATGAAGCTCGTAGCCAGCGCAATATCAATCAATCTACTCTATTGTACAGTAGTTGGAATCGCCCATATGAATCCTCTGAATCCATTGGCTACACTGGGGCTCATTTAATTCTCAAGTCTCTTATGTTACTTTTTTTTGCTTTTCAAACAGTAAAATACAGAGGAAAATTCATGCAGGAAAGTCTTTACAAATTGTGCACATGAATTGGGCTGAATATACTTCAGCAAATCTCAGAACAAAGTAACCAAATACAGCTTAAAATGCAGTACAACCATCAAATAGAATTACGTGATCCGCAAATCCAGTAAAACATGAACAGAATATCACAGAGAGAAAATACTTGCATAGAGCTTCAAAATGGGAACTTTTCCCAATCTCAGCAGAATACGAGCATACAGCTAGTATATAAATAATGCCTAAAATACCATAAGAGATGCTCGCTGAAAAAATAAAAACAAAAAAAAGGTCTAAGATAGAAACTTTGATTGGTTCCAAACTTTCAAGAGAAAATCAAAGGCATTACCTGAAAACAGTGATCAAGGAACTAACAATCAAACTACAGTGATCAAGAAACCCCAAATACAGAGAGTTCAGAACCAAAATGACAGCAAAAAATTATTCTTGTGATGAAAATGAGTGCCAAAAATTAAAAGTTATGTTACTTTTAGTTTTTGGCACATATTCTCGTCACAAGAATAGTTTTTTGCATCATTTTGGTTCCGGACACCAAATACAGACAACAACAACATACGCAGTGAAATCCCACAAAGTCGGGTCAGGTGAGGGTAGAGTGTACGTAGACCTTACCCCTACCTTGGAGGTAGAGAGGATGTTTCCTATAGACCCTCGGCACAACGACAAGCAATCCAAGGCAGTACGAAAAAAGAGTAACGGAAGAGAATATGCCATGATAAAATACTATAAAAGCATGATATAGCAAACTGAAAAAAAAAAGTAACTACCACAAATTAATACGATAATCAGAGTATAAAAACAGCAGATAATAGACTTTTTTAGTTGGATTATGAAAAAAATAAGATTACAAAGCCTATATATCAATGTAGTATCCAAATAGCTAAATTCAACTAAACGAATCCGATGTATTCATTCATCTCTATTCAGGTTCAATTCATTCCAATGCTACTCATATTGTTTCAGTATTTGATTATTCATCACAGTTATATTATTCTTTTACTCTAATCTCAAGTTAGGGCGAACCCTTCTCCTTTATCCCAGCCTAGAACCAACTATACTTTACTAAGCTCGTAGATTTCGAAGCATAAATTAATAAAAAAAAATCGCACTTTCTTAACAATCAAATAAAACAGTATAAACTACTAACATTTGATAGCATCGCAAGCACAAATTAGCTTATTAAGACGCGAATAGGGAATGAAATGTAGAATTAATTACCTGAAGAGCCTGGAGAAGGGTAACACATTGCCGATTTTCGATAGCGAAATAGTCATCTTCCTTCTGCCTATTCGTGTCAATTTACCCCAAAAAGATATGTCTGATTAGGGTTTCAGTTACAGGGAAAAGGGGAGGAATTTGTGGGTCATTACTCGAGTTCGGGTAGGAAAGGATCCGACTCCCACCGGGTTCATCAAGGCTTCAATTGCCCGCCCCCCTTTATTTTCCTCTTCTTTTAATCTCTTAAGTCACATATATTGTCTCATTATTATTTTTTGAAATATTATGATTATATGTAGTTCCAAGCATACATTTATTTCTTAAAAATTATTCCTCATGTCCAATTTATGTGTCACCATTTTTTTTGTCTACCCAAAAAGAATGTCACATTTTTCTATTTAGAAATAATTTAACTTTATGAGATGATTTACAACCGCATATTTATATAAGACTTATTTTGGACTGATCACACATTTCAAAAGTCTTTTTTTTTTTAACTTCGTGTCAAGTTAAATGTTGTCACATAAATTGGGACCCAAGGGGTAAGAAATTGATATTCAAATCAAAGAGTTCATCAATGTCTCTCTTACCAATTTCAAAGTTGTAACCAAGCAAAAGTGGTTTATCCTTCCATGGTACATATAGAGACGTTGTGTTTTCTTAAACCTTATCCGTCACAATTTGTCCAAGTTAATTGTCACATTAAAATAAAATAAATTAAAAGAAGATATTCATCGCATCTATTATTTTATATTGCCTAAGTATTTGATTTTGATATCCTACCACATAGATTTCATTTCAAAATTTGAATTTTTGCCATCTTAATTTTTTTCGTTTGTGACTTTTATATCCATATCAAAAAAATATGGCTATACAGTGGGTGGACTCATCCAGACGAGCAATGCATAGCCATATGCAATGAAGAGTGATCAAATTGAACAACTTTAGATTTACAAAAAAAAATTGAACATTCTTAGTCAAAATTTTATATATTATATATAAAAAATTATATATTGAATATATAGGTCAAAAATATTTTTTATACATATATTTATTTATTTATTAAATCTTGAACATTTTTAAGCTTTTGAAAGAAATTGACTCGTAAGCTTTTTGTGATAGCTAATTATTAGAGTATTCCTTTACACCTCCTTCTTTGTCGGTTTGGCACACCACATGACCACACAACACCAAGGCATCTTAATATTTGAGTTGAACACTAAATAATAATGGAAATAAAATGTAACAATCAATCAAGTAGATAATACTGAGATTGATTTTTAAGAGCAAATCCTCATCAGAGATTTTTAGCTTGCACGATTAAATGAGTTTTAAGATAGTCATTTTCTGACAAGTGATTATTCATTCACTTTGACTTGTCCTTTCTAGAGCCATATAAACTTACACATCAAACTTCAACTCACTCTATTGATCAACAACCCAATAAAATGTGTCATCGTTTGCATCAGTGTATGTGTGAGATATTACTAAGACAACTTACTATCTTTGTTTTTACCCTTTCCCCAAAGTCTCACCGCTATAGATTGAAGGTGGAAGGTGTTTATTGCTTGATCAATCTTCTTTGGTAGACAACTTACTATTTACCAACGATAATCAACATGTCTAAGGAGCATAAGGTCCTAAAAAACGTATGCCAAGAGGGAAATTGGCTAGGAAAAAACTCAAGACGTAACAAAAGAGAAAAGGGGACTTCTAAATAGTACTCCTTCCGTCCCAATTTATTTGAAGGTTGATCAGTTTGGGAGTCAAACAGCTCGTTCTTTGACTACGATTTTCTCCAACTCTTTTTATATATTGTGAATTATTAATTATACAGACTTATAATACTTTTTATGTAGTTTTCAAATATGTAAATTTTATTATAAAATACTCGAAGAATCTATGTTTAAAATTATGTCAAATAAAAAGTTGTTTGACCCTAAACTGGTCAACCTTCAAACAAATTTGGACAAAAGGAATATTAGTTTTAAAAAACGACTAATCATTTCTCGAATAATGGTAAAATAAAATGACATTGTTGCCACAACGGTAAAGAGAGAAATTAAAATTAAAATTGAAAGGTAAAATACCCCTCATTCTTAAATGATAGTGAACCGTGCCCAAGGCTCATTCTATAGCAATGAAACATGCAATTCACAAGAAAAAAGAATTGATCATTCAATGTTCTAGACGTAGGCAATAATGTCATAAAAGGATAATGAATTTACATTACATAATTTCCGTGTGATAAATATAACTTTTGTTATGTTATTTAAAGAAAATTCTAACAATTTAAAGTTCCTTAAAGATCTGATTTGAAGCTACTATATTAATTAGCATACATAAAAAGTGGAGATTCCATAGGATAACACATGATAAGGATCACTTGATTAGAACAAGTAAGATGTATTTTGGTGAAGGGGCCAAAGGGCCATGCAGCAACATTAATTATTTGGTTAATGTTTTGGATTTCCTTTGTTCTTTTTTTGTTTTCTTCATTGAATATGTTTGTGTAGGGTTGTATGTTTTGTGTACGCCATCATTGTAGCCACGAGCATTTGATCCTTTGTTCCAATTATTCAAAAAAATTGTGGACCTAATTACAACATTATTGATAACATCTCTTTTGGCTGTTCTTGCATGCTCTTTGTTCCTGATCGATTAACAACCCCCTCGCAAACAAGGAAGAAAATAAAGTGTGTCTTTGGTAAGGAGAAGAATATTTTTCGATTTTTTATGCTTTGATTATAATATTTTTAAATTTAAAAAATGACTCCTTGTTGGGGTAGGGAAGTAAGTCACATTCGGGGTGATTATCTTCTTCCCGCTCCCACCCCTCCACCCCTCCCCCTAATATTTATCTAAATTATATATAAAATTGTTATAATAATTTCTGCTTACTTACCCACCACTAAAAAGTTAGTAAAGCACTTATGTTTTCCCGTGATAACCATTTTTCTTCTCATGAAACACAACCACACAAATGAAAAATGTTGAGAGCTTTTGTAAAATCCTAATTACACTATAAGAAGAAAGACATTTGTCAATAATATTTTTGTTGTCATATGTTTGATATTATTGTCAAAAGTATTTTTTTTTAACTATAAAGTTGTTGCATACCGTTGCAATAATCTCCGATGCGAAAAGTTTTCGCAATAACAAGTTATTTTTTTTATTGTTATTTACGTTTTTTAATAATAATATATTAAATTTTTATTGCTATTTACGTTTTTTAGCAATAATATATTTATTATTGCTAAAGTTTTGTTGTCAATTCTATATTTTTTGTAATGTTAGAAAAATCATTCAAGTTTTGACAAGAAACTTATAATAAGCAATTTTCCAATTTGACTAAACAACAAAAGATTTCACGTTCCTTGAGTAGGTTAACCATGTTCCTTTGAAAACTTCTGTTATTTAACTAAAAAAGAAAACCAAACTAAGTAGTTAAGTTCAATCCTTTCTTTTTCTTCTGAATAATTAAATTTGTCTAAATATTCCCTTTCGTCCACATGATTTATCTTTTATGATTTTTTGTTATAAGAATAACAATATTTATCCAAAGTATCATTTTATTTCTCTTAGATGTCTCACTTAAATAACACTCTACCAAATATATGAGAGTAGATTTAAAGTAGTAAACGACTTTTCGTTTTTCCAAAACATCTTCAAAAAATTTAAAATAAATTCAGTATACCAAAACGACTAACATTTGAATTTTTTTTTTTTTTTTGGTATTTCCTTGTTACACTTACAACTAATAAAAGATGAAGAGATTCATGTGTTTATGGACATAGTTATAATGTAGTGCAATAACTAGAGATCCGAGCTCCACTTTGATCTCATAATGGCTAAGTAAATATGTCATGATTCATAAAAGCTGCAACATTTTTTTCCCAATAAAACTTAAGGAATAATCTTTGGTTATTGCTTCCTTGTTTGAAGAAAGCCTGCAATGTGGTCCTGGACAACCTTAAATACAATTTTATTAGTAAAAAAAAAAAAGGACAGCTCTGCAATTCCCTAAGCCTTTGATTATTTGCAGATCTGATCATATGATCCCTACCAGGTACAGCCTTTGCCAGCACAAATAAATAATTAGTACTTAAATTATATATATATATTGACAGTACAGTTGAAGTTAGTTAAACTTGTTAGTATAATAGACAATTACTTACCATTTTGTTCAGATTATCGATGAATATAGTTAGGTTGAATGTATTGATAGCCCCTTCAACTTGCTAGTAATTTTATTTAAACACACTCGAATTATGATTTGTTCCGATTGAGCATCTGAACACATTATAAGTATATCAACTAGACACGTTTAGCTCAGATTTTGAGAAAACTTTTGCGCATGCTCTCAATCGCTCATTACGTAGATAAGTTAATCACTTAAAATATATCACTTCACTTAATTATATTCATTAGTGCCAATAAGGTGGAAAACCTCAAGTGTGTTCCAATTGAGGTTGTATAATTAAAGTTTATGACATATTTTATGTGGTTAACTTTATCTACGTAATAGGCTTTTAGAAACACGGGCAAAAGAAATTCAAAACGCAAAAGTGTCTAGTAAGAACATTTTATCATGTATTAAGGTGTTCAATCAAAGCATACCGTAATTCGAGTGCCTAAATGAAATTTATTGATAAGTTTTAGGATTGTCCATGTCTTCTGCCATATAATTATAAAAGAGTTATGCAAAGTAATTATATAAATATTTTTTACTCCGTTAATGCAATCTCTTAAGAATTTAGGATCGATGGGGTCATCGTATATCACTGCTCCCATAGCATTTTAATTTTGGAGTAGCACTCAAATGGGGCCATACCATGATTGATCCCAACAATGCATTTCCACTAAATAATACCCTTTCATCTCAAATAGAATATAATGATGAAATGTGGAACGTACAGGTTAAAGTATATAAGTTGTTGCGTGAATCTGGACCATATTTCTTAGTTTTATTGAACTAAAAATTACAAATTTTAAAATTCACATGAAAAATGCTTGTTTCACTAAAATAAAATTTTAAAAAAAAAGTAAATTCCTAATGCAATTATTAACGAAGGAGAATAGTGCTTGCTTCACTAAAATGAAGGCGTGCACGTATCCAATGGCCCGTAGTCAGAAAGGAAAAAATAGTTTGGATTAAACAATGAACAATAGGTTATTTAAACGGTGGTAATTAAATACTACTTTATTCATCCCCATAAGGATAATTTATTGTTTGCGGGCCAAACAATTGTTTATTATGATTGTTTAAGAATAATTTATCAAGTTTTACGTTGTTTTGTATATAAAGTTTATTTAAAAAATAAAATCATCGATATTTGAATTCACGCCCAAAATAAATATATTGAATGTTATGTAGTGAACTCGCCAAAAAAAACATGGCAAGGAGGAATAGCAAAAAAAACTATACATATTTCATGGATTAACTTACTCCCTCCGAACCATTTTACTTGTCATGTTTGACTTCTGCACGCTCCTTAAAAATACAAACAATAAAAAATAACATACGCAGTGAGATCCCATACCGTGGGGTCTGGGAAGGTAGAGTGTACGCAGATCTTACCTCCTCCACCTTGGTAGGTAGAGCGACTGTTTTCGGGAGACCCTCGGCTCAAGACAAAGCATAATCACAAGCAAGGCAATCAAAACAAAGCAAGAGTAAAGAGTAAAATAAGAGAAACGGTCAGACTCAGATAAGGAATTAAAGCAGTATAAAGTGCATTCGAACAAAAGGGAGCAGTAGTTAACACAACTAAATAAGTTAAACAAAATACGCTAAAGAACACATAGCAGCAGAAATCAAACTACAGTGGATTATAAAGCAATAATGTGTCTATAAGTGTGATAGGCTAATTGGGCCTACAGTAATAACACTACAACTATCAATTTGTAAGCATAAGTAGGACTACGCTCGAGTACCTACTACTTTCTACCCTAATCAGTGTCCTCCACAACCCCCTATCTAAGGTCATGTCCTCAGTAAGTAGCACCTGCGTCATATCTCATCTAATCACCTCTCCCCAATACTTCTTCGGCCTACCTCTACCCCTCCTGAACCCGTCCATAACCAACCTCTCACACCTCCGCACTAGGGCATCTGTGTCTCTCCTCTGCACATGTCCGAACCATCTCAACCTCGTTTCCCGCATCTTATCATCCACCGAGGCCACTCCCACTTTCACCCGGATATCATCATTTCTAATCATATCTCTCCTTGTATGCCCGCATATCCATCTCAGCATCATCATCTCCGCAACTTTCATCTTTTGTATGTGTGAAGTCTTGACTAGCCAACATTCCGCCCCATACAACATAGTCGGTCTAACCACCACCCTATAGAACTTGTCTTTAAGTTTTTGTGGCACCTTTTTGTCGCACAAGACTCCAGATGCGAGCCTCCATTTCATCCACCCTGCCCCAATACGATGTGTGACATCGTCATCAATCTCTCCATTCCCTTGGATAATAGACCCTAGGTACTTGAAGCTTCCTTTCTTTGGAATGACCTGAGTACCAAGTCTTACCTCCACGCCTGTCTCATGGTCGCTCCCGTTGCTAAACTTGCACTCCAAATATTTTATCTTGGTCCTACTCAATCTGAACCTTTTAAACTCCAGAGTCTGTCTCCAAACCTCCAGCTTGACGTTCACTCCGCTGCGAGTCTCATCAATCAGGACGCTCCTTAAAATGTATTTATTAAAAGAATAATTAGACTAAATTACCCAAATTTAATTTATTCTTTCATCTCAATTAATACTACTCTTCTTGAACTAATTATTTTTCGTATTCATGACAATTAAAATGGACAAGAGGCCGGAGGGAATATATAATTACCCTATACACTGTGGTTCTGCACATAAAAAGCACAAATTAATCAAACTAATCTTTTCTTTTTAGCTACTTTTAATGAGCTTTAGACATGATTAATTAACTTGGTCTTTTAATAGACTAATCTTTTACGAGACGTAGCTTTCACTAGGCATGATTACAAACCCTAAAAGCATATCAAACATGAGGGAATCCAGCCATCTCTAAGAAAACAAAACAGTGAAAAATAAAATTAAAAAAAAAAAAGTCACTTCTCCCACCTTTCACCGAAAAGTAGCTACATGTCCTTGACTTTTCACCGGACAAAAAACAAATCACTCCCTAAAGTATCAATATTTCAACTCTTTTATGTTTTTAGAGTTTACATGTTGTGCACTAAAAAATTTATAATTTTTTACACAATCAGTTTAAAACTTTAAATTGACCTGTACTGATGAATAGGAGTAATTTTTATTTTCTCGTAACAAGTGGAATATGATAATTGAGAAATAAAGTGTTACCTACCGTCAGGGGCAAATACAAGATTTAATTTTGATGAATTCAATCTTTAGTTATTATGATCATTCGTTATGTTTTTAAATTATAGGTTCAAAATTTAAAATATCTTTTAAAAAATAGTGAATTCCATTACATAAATTTATTCTCTGCATTGAAAATATTTGGTTCAATTGAACAGCTTGTAGATTATATTGCTCCATCCGTCATTGCCTATTGTTATAGGCGATGATAGAAAAGGTTATCTCAACAAGATGGGGGCCTAAAATCAAACTTCAGCGAGAGTTCTAATTTCTTTTGAAAATGAAAGATCGTCATATATATTTTTATTTAATGTCTATTTTCTAGCTTGTTTAAATGTGAAGTCATTAATTACTATTTTATAATCAATTTATTTTAACAATTCTTTTTCAATTGATAATATAGCTAATTCATTCAATTTTTTTGAGACTTTGTTGATCTTAGATAAGATTTTTTCAATTTTAGTTTTGAAAACTTCTTTCGTCTGAGACAACAGTTATAGAAACTATTAACATTATTCTAGAAGAAACATTTGTATTTGAAAAAGAATCAAGCCTTTTTATTTGATTGAGTATTTCGATTAGATCATTATCTTCTACTTGTATTATTTCTCCTTACACTTTTAATTTAAAAAATAAATCTAAATCATCAATGTTAAAATAACTATTCTCAATTAGTGCAACTGTCTCAGCATTAAAATGGTAAAAAGTTATTGTACTTTCCCTTCAAAAAATCTCTTCATATTTAATAGAAACAATACACATGGTTTTTTTAAAAAGAAATATATAGGATACATTTTATTATATATATATATATATATATATGAAGTGGGGCCCCAAGTCATGGCTTGAGTTGCCTTATATTGTAGTCGGGCCTGATGATAGAGTTCTAGCTACGAATTCAGCAAAATCGAGTAGCTTTGTCAAATTTTTGTGTTTGTGTTAAGAAATTTATTGAATATTTATATATAATGTATTCATAACACATAAGATGCCTTTTGTAAAATTCATAACGCATAAACTCAAAATTCTAAATTCGGCTTGCAGACTACACTAAAAAGTTAAATGTAATAGTATAAAACCTTTACACTATTATTATACTACATATAACTTAAATTCAATCTTTTTAACTCTTCCCTCCTGCATGGTTTCATGTGACATTTTTCTTTAACTCCTCCTTTCTACCTTACTCTTCCTTCACACAAACACACACACACTCAGTGACACAGAGAGAACATGCCAGCAAATAAAGTTTCAGCTTAATTTAGGGATTAGCAGCTTTAATGGGTCCTTAAAAAATAGCTATTAAAAGCATTGTGATTTGTTAAGAGGCTGGTTAATGGTTTTGGAAAGTTGAGATTTTTGTTGGACTAATTTTGGTAAAGATGGGAGTTGTCACTGTTGCTGAACTGAAGCCAAGCATATCTGGGAAGAGGTCTTTTCGTCCAAGTTCTAGTGCCAGACATATTACTGAATGGTATATATATTGTTTGTCTTCTCTATCACCTAACTCAATTATTTCCATCTTCTCACTGTCATATTTTTGGAAAGAATTTAAGTAATATGCACCGATAGCGAAATTCTTTTTATCGTATGTAGTTTAACCTAGTATGACATGTTAGTTGTCAGAATTTTTGGATACTAATTAATACTTATCATAGACACTTAGTTCAGTACCATATTAGTTGCTTCAATTAATTCTTCATACAGCACCTAACTCATTGAAGAGTCCGTATTAGGTCTTCATTGACATGGACTGAGTTAGGAGGCCTAAGGGGATTTATCTGAACCCCCATTCATCAGAAAATTACATTATATATACAAGGTCGAAATTATTTTTCATGTATATACAGTAGATATCGAATATTCTTGGCTAATTCGTGTTTTTACTTCTTTATATTTTGAATCACCTGGTGAAAATCTAACTCCGCCAATTATTGGTGCATTTAGATGATGGTACCATGAATTCTTGTGAGTTGGGTAACATGTGATTTGTCTGTTATTCTCTGTTCTGATAATAGGCTCAGTCCTAAAAGGATACATCTTTCTTTTGACACTGCCAAATCAAGAGGATTTGCAATTTTCTTAGCTAACTTAACTTTTTTTTTCTCCTCATAAACTATTTCTAGCAGATTATAAAAAGGGATTTTCTGCAATTGAGGACTAATATTCCACTTAAAAGAAGATGTTTACTGGTAACAATTAAATGGATCATAGTTAATTAATGCAAAAAAGAACAAAATCTACAACCACCAAAATATCTAAAAATAATAAATGCATTTATGACAGACCATATTCAAGTTCTGGACTAAGTGAAAATGGCAATACTATTAGCTTTAGAAACTAATTGTGATGGAACTTACCTTAAATTGTAAGCATCTAGAGTTTCCATCATATCATAAAGTTAATATCATATGCTCTGGATAATGACTAAAGATGAGCAGTTTCTAAGGCTGCAATCATTGAAAATGACAAAACAAATATCTGACCTTTTAACATCTGCCCCATATGATAGTGTCCCTTTAAGTTCAATGTGTTCCAACTTTCTTGTTTTTCAAGATGTGGTGTGAATGGTGTAGACAGCAATAATTATTTCTATGAGTTTCAACATATCTTATGAGGGCCCTTAAACAAGTACAGATGAGTCCAGACCACAAGATAAATCAAAACTAGGAACAAATTTCAAAGACACCAGAAGATGTCTGTCACTTGCTAAATTGGATCTAAAAGCAGAACAACACACAGTACTGTAACTCTGTTAAACAATCTTTGTATCCGTTCAAGATATTTACTTTGAGCTTTTCCGCTCATAGTATTCTTTATGATCAGGCTGACTTATGCTCCCCGAAGCGTTAAGGTTTCATCTGCTCGATTTTAGATAGCTTTAAGACTTCGTACATCCAGCATTGTATTCTCGAGATGTAAGTTGCACATGCGTGAAACATTAGGCTAAAAAATATAAACAGAGAAGTTTTTCGTGGATTTTCTTGACACTTTCCTAGTTTCCAACTTTTGATCATTGACCATATGTTCTTTTTGCAGGCCAATATCTGATGTTTCTAGTGATCTTACGATAGAAGTCGGATCAGCCAGTTTTGCTCTTCACAAGGTACAAAAAAGAAGTGTCCGATCGTTCTTCTTCTCATGTAATTTGATTTATCAAAAGTTGAAGTTGTGCAAAGAAATGACTAGTCTAAATTAGCTTGAAAATGATTTATAAGTTAGCTGTTCTAAGTAGGCAACTGATATTAATACACTCGCGTCCATATGGAATCAATTTATTTCATGGTGTTAGAATAGGAGAGAAAAGAAAAGTAAATAAGCAGATTGAAAAACAAAACTACAGAACTTAAGCATCTTAGATTAAGTTATGTGTTCTAATACATTGGACACATTTATAATGTGATTTGTAATTTGACATTGATTTGCAGTTTCCTTTGGTTTCTCGAAGTGGAAGAATTAGAAAGCTGCTGCTAGAGGCAAAGGATACAAAGATTTCAAGACTAAATCTTACTGGTCTTCCTGGTGGATCTGATGCATTTGAACTTGCTGCAAAGTTCTGCTATGGCGTGAACGTTGAGATTACCATATCAAACGTGGCGTTACTAAGATGTGCAGCCAGGTTCATGGAAATGACAGAAGACATCTCCGAGAAAAACCTGGAAATTCGTACTGAGGTATTCCTCAAGGACACAGTATTCCCAAACATATCCAACTCGATATCTGTTCTTCATCGCTGTGAAACACTACTACCAGTATCCGAAGAAGTCAGTCTTGTTAGTCGGTTAATAAATGCAATTGCAAACAATGCTTGTAAAGAGCAGTTAACATCTGGTTTGTCAAAGCTGGAGCATAATTTCCCACCAAAACCTGTTCAGTGCCTTGATTCCGAGACACCATCAGACTGGTGGGGAAAATCACTCGCGGTGCTAAATCTGGATTTCTTTCACAGAGTTCTATCTGCAGTAAGAACAAAAGGTCTTAAACAAGACATTATCAGCAGAATTTTGATAAATTATGCGCAAAATTCTCTTCAGGGGCTCTTCATCAAGGATCCTCAGTTGGTTAAAGGAAGTTACTTGGATTTGGATTTGCAGAAACGACAAAGAGTCATCGTCGAAACAATAGCTAGCTTACTACCAACACAATCCAGGAAAAGCACAGTGCCAATGGCTTTTCTTTCAAGTTTGTTAAAATCATCAATAGCAGCATCAGCCTCTACTTCTTGCGGATCTGATCTAGAGAGGCGCATCGGTCTGCAGCTAGATCAGGCAATTCTGGAAGATATTCTCATACCTGCAAATCCACATGGAAACAATCACAGCCCTCTCTATGACATAGATTCTATCGTGAGGATATTTTCCTTTTTCTTGAATTTAGATGAGGATGATGAAGAGGACAATCCACTAAGAGATGAAAGTGAAATGATTTACGACTTTGATAGTCCTAGATCTCCCAAACATAGCTCAATTGTTAAGGTGTCAAAATTATTGGACAATTATCTGGCAGAAGTTGCACTAGATTCAAACCAAACACCATCGAAGTATATAGCACTAGCAGAGTTACTCCCAGACCACGCCCGTCTAGTTTATGATGGATTATATCGAGCTGTAGATATTTTCCTCAAGGTAAGCTTCTTAATTTGATCAACATGATACCACTCTATAACTAATACATGGATAACTAAACCATGCATAACTAATCTATGTATAACTTATCTTTGTATTACTAATACCTGCGTAATTAACCATCGACTAAACGACCCCTTAGCGTTCTCATATAAGGAGTTTAACAGATGTATTTGCATTATAGACTGTTTTAACAACATGCATGACATTCTCATGGCAGGTTCATCCCAACATTAAGGAATCCGAACGCTATAGACTTTGTAAAACTATAGACTGCCAGAAACTATCACAAGAAGCTTGCAGTCATGCAGCTCAAAATGAACGGTTGCCTGTGCAAATGGCGGTCCAAGTGCTATACTTTGAACAAATCAGACTGAGAAATGCAATGAACGGGGGGCATAACCAGTTCTTCGGAATGAATAGTCAGTTCCCTCAGCGTTCAGGCAGTGGAGCAGGAAGCGGATGCATCTCTCCAAGAGATAACTACGCATCAGTAAGGAGAGAAAATAGAGAACTGAAGCTCGAGGTTGCAAGAATGAGAATGAGGCTTACAGATTTAGAAAAAGATCACGTTTCCATGAAACAGGAGCTCGTAAAGTCACATCCTGCCAATAAGTTATTCAAGTCATTTACAAAGAAACTAAGCAAGATAAATGCACTATTCCGAATAAGAGATTTAAAGCCAATAGGCAGGAAAGTTAACTCAGAAAGTCGGTTACTTTTTCAGAAGAGAAGGCGCCATTCAGTTTCTTGATATTGTACTCTAATGTGAATAAGAAAAGAGTATATATAGTGTTTAGTAGTGCTGAGTTTGATGGATGTTGATGTGTTGAGTGAAGTTCTTTCTTGCATTGTCTTTTGATTGTAACCTTGAAAAAAGATACTCAAACTTCTACTTTAAAGGTATATAAACAAGTGTGAGTTTTTTTAGCTTCATGTAGTTTGCACTTGGCGCGTATTGTGCCTATATTCCTAAAAGATATACTACTATGAAAGCACTTATTGTATTCAAACTAATAAAGGAAATGCACCGTAAGTACCTTGGCGGATTCCTTCAGAACAGGGATAAATCTGATTGCACATGATCCATCCACAAGAAACAGAGGTCAAATTTACCCTTATCGACGTTTAATATTCAAAAGATTACAGAAGAAGAAATAGGAGAGCTGACTGAGGTTGAATTGTCATTTTATGCATAACAGTACTATGGCAGATATTCTTGGGCTGTTTTACTTGAGATACAAAACATATGTTCTTAGGCTTCTTGTTGAACAATGTCAAAATGGAATCACAATGTCTTTCTTTTTTGGGGTTGTCACTCAGTGTGACTTCAATTGCACTTCTTCCTCCTATTTTTCAGAAAAGTCTTGGGGCCTCATGTTTGCCTTGGTTATAGTTTGAGATATTACACTCACCTTTAATTTAAATTTTTCCGTTTACTGAGCTGTTTAGCTTACACAATGACCGAGAAAATTTTACAATATGATCAATTGGTCTTTCCCAATATTTTTTATTACTCATCTGATACTGCATGTATATTGTCGTAAGGCACTAGTTATTGTTAGTGTGCGCGGGAGCTTCTTCATAGCTACTTGGTATCATTTGTGCCATCACGAACTCTCCAAGCTACAAGACTTCAAAGTCTTCTCTGTTAGGAACTTTTGTGGCATTTCCAGCCCTGGTGACTGTTGATGAATTCATCTCTAGGCTATTCACCATCCAGCTGCTTGCATTTGTCTCCTCCCGATGAAAGTGATAACCCCAGCCCAGTGGCAGAGCTAGTAAGGGCTGAGGGGTAACCCCCTTCGGCGAAAAATTACACTGCATATATAAGATTAAAATTATTTTTTTATGTATATTTAGTAGACGTTGAACTCACTTAGCTTCTTCGTATGTTTACTTAGTTATATTTTCGAACCCCCTAGGTAAAAATTCTGGCTCCGCCACTGCCCCAGCCCTATTACTCATTCCATCAATTGCTCGTCGATAAA
This sequence comes from Anisodus acutangulus, assembly GCA_029783415.1. Classification (NCBI taxonomy): domain Eukaryota; kingdom Viridiplantae; phylum Streptophyta; class Magnoliopsida; order Solanales; family Solanaceae; genus Anisodus; species Anisodus acutangulus. The sequence goes on along the minus strand of CM056502.1, from coordinate 12,554,346 downwards.
AAAATTGAGTAAATTCAACTTATCTTCTTATTGTTGATTCTCCTCTACGGTTGGACACTTTTCTCGTTAGCTTGATCCAATATATTGACTAGCCTTAGTCTGCAACACTCATGCTGGCTAATTCTAAGTCGTTAGTTAAGATCTTGCTGATTTTAGGTCATCGTAGATGGCTTCTAGATAAAAATGCGGATCATGCTAAGATAAACGTCAGTTGGGAGCCTCGGGGAAAGGTACTACCCCTTCTACCACATGTTCTTACAATCTTATTCAATGTTGATGGAATGCACCTAAGGCTCCCCTCTCTGTTGGCCATAACTTGCATGGTTCCAGGTGTTGGGTTCATAAAATAATGTACCACGACTGGCACTTCAAAAAGCCACACTCTCCCCACTGTATCTAGGAGAATTACCTTCGGTAGGGGGCATTTATATCTTTTGATTAGAATAGGGATCGCAAAAGAGCAGTGTGTACTGCCCTACCATACTCGAGAACTTGTTATAGTCACAACTATTATCATACTCAAAAGGTTGAAGAGCTTCTAGCGGAAAAACTTTGAACTGGAGGAGAGTCCTAGCAAACATATAAAACTTGCAGTCTCGTGATAATAAGAAATTTCAAAGAGAAGTATGGCTTATTACTTCACAAGACAGATTTCGCCTTCAATCTAGACGAATGGGAACTTCATGCCAAACAGTGGGAAAGAGGGATAACAAAAACTTCAATTCCCCGACTTAAGCTCTCTACTGATAGTATAACAGACAGATTAGCAGGGGAGAATAATACATAGTGCCCCGGGTTTACTTTAAATTCAATGGTGAACTTCTCCGACTTGACAACTGCATATTGGAGAACGAAGGACCAGACTAAGAAAGTATTAGGTTAATTGTACCACTTGTACTTTCAATGAAGAAGGTGCTCTAGATAAAGAGGCGTCCATCTTAGACCCTGAAACAAATCCAGCCTGCAACTCCGGCAGCAAAGTGGGAGCCAAAGCAAAGGAAGACCGCAGCATGCAGGGAGCAATTGGTAAATCAGGAAGGGAAGATGCTGATGAACTATATTGTACTGTTCCCATAGGATGATCAAATTTACAAGCACGGCCAAACTTGCAATACCCTTTCAGTAGATAAAAGGAACAAGGCTGCACCCCCTGCTTTAAAACGTACATCAGCGGAAAGCTCAAACATGAAGACTTACAAGAAGCAATACTTTCAGACAGTCAACCAAGATCATTTTCCAGACAAACAAGACAGAATATACACCAGCAGTTTTTACGTGTATTAAGAAACAGATTTTGACATCATGAAAACTCAACTGCAAAGGCAGGTGAGCGTGAGCAATTCCTTACGCATGTGATTATAATGATGATAGTTAATAACACAAGATGCTAACTCCCTCCCTGTGCAATAAATTGTTCCTAATAATTCTTTGGACAATAACTAGCAACAGCGTGCTATGAAGAAAAGAATAAAGAGATCATTACCTCCCATAGCTTAGCAATTATTTACCTATCGTGCACAGAAAAAATTGCTCAGATAAACATATGCACCTGTTCACATACACGCTTTGACACCACCAAAAAGATTACGAGAGAAGGATAGCCTAGCAAAATTCTTAGAAAAGGAAAGCCTATCTAAAGAAACAACATGATTTATCATTTTCTTTAGGGACCAAACAGAGGCGAAGCTTCATCACTCTCTAATCATAGAAAGAGCTAGGTAAACTGCAAGTTCAAATGCACACAATTAAGTTCATTAAACCTAACTAAATAAAAGGAAAACAACATTGACAAACTTACGATTCACTTCATGGATGTAATTGTACTACCGTTACAGTAATTAGGTCAATTTTTTTTGTTTAAATCCGAGAAGGCTAGGACAGAACTGAACTCACAGAACGTCTGCTGCCAATTGCCAACAAGAATAACCAATAAAAACAAAACAAACCTGCAAATTCCCTGCTTGATGCACAGCATATTACACATCCTTTAATACTCTTCATGTTAAATAGAGACATTCCCCGGACTCCCCTTGTGGAACTATACTGGTTATGTTGTTGTTAAATAGAGACATTTTCATATGACGCCATACAATGAAACAAGAACAGGTCATGAACAAATGTGACAGTTTCATGGCAAACCCTGGTTAACTCATATCGTAATGCGGTTATACAAACGCTTCACTTAAGTTACAGAAGTCTCTAGAGAACTGCACGGGACTTTTAACAGTAAGAGGAATGTTATAGCAATTCAACAAATACAAAAAAAAATCCAAACACCTTAAATCATGCTATTGAGTTTTAACAATGAAGGCATGATCTTGAACCAGCAATGATCAAAATGAAGGCTCACGTCTGGGTTAGGTGCACGTCACAAGTTCGAACTATGTTGCAGAAAAAGCGGCATTTAAGTTGAGATGGGTAGAGAGGCAGGTCTATTATCCACCAAGTTTCGAACCGTACGCCATTGAACCAGGGAGAATTTCTCGGTTATCAAAAAAGGAAAAGGAGACCGCTAATGCAGCTTCATTAATCACAAATTTATAACATGTGGGCACCAAATATAAGCAAGACATCAATTATAAATCAATCCTCTTCCTGTACATTTCTCCCCTCTTTTTTTTGTATCATCGACTTCTGGTCAGATCCATAAATAAGGAACCTCAAAGTCCAGCATACATTACTATCAATGACACATTAGCCACTATAAGAAAGAATAGAATTGGCAACAAAACTTTAGCAACAATACAACAAAACTTTAGCAACAATAAATATATTGTTGCTAAAAAACGTAACTGGCAACAAAACTTCAATATATTGTTGCTATATAACGTAAATGGAAACAACTTCTTGTTGCGAAAACTTTTCGCATCGGAGGTTATTGCAACGGCATGCAACAATTTTTGTTGCTGCGAAAAGTTCTTTTGGCAACAATATCCAACATTTGGCAACAAAAAATGTTGTTGGCAAGTGTCTTTCTTCTTGTAGTGAGCATGCAATTGGCAAAAATCCTCAAAGGGAAAACCATAACATAAAGTTCAACATAATCAAGTGTCAGAACAGGCAAAGAAAAGAATGCAGACAAAAGTCCAGACACAAAAATCTACCCATGTTAGATTATATTTCGTCATGTCAAATCAAACAAAAATGGAGAAAAAAGAAATATCATCATACCGGACGTAAAGGAAGGCCTGAGGGGCTGATAGCACAATTTGTCTTTGAAGCAATCCAGTCAGGTGGATGGTGATACCTACAAGATAATCCAAACTTACAATCCCCAGTTTTCATGTAGTATTGACAAATGGGCTGATCAGGTCTCTCTGGAAAACTCTTTTCCTTCTGTGTTTTGCTTGGAGGGCTAGCAGCAGAGAGTAATGGGGAGTAAGGCCCTGCAAAGGCATGTGTAGAAGATGCTAGCTGTGATATCCCATAGATAGATGTTATCCCAGCAGAGGGTTGTTGAGCACCGGGAGATAGTGCAGGACTTACTGGTCCCTGCAACAAGTACAAATTAATCACTGCGTAAAAAAAGAGGTTACATCGTTGATTGATAGAGACTAAGTTCTTTATATTACTGAGTAAGGGCTCCAGTTATGAATGGTAACCACTCCTGGGTGAAGCAGCACTGGACCATAAGCACTAGGTACATATGAACCAGGTACAAGTGGAGGCCTTGCTACTCTAGGACCAGTTGATGCACTGATATATTCCTCGGGAGGAGCAGGAAGAGACTGCACAGTCGGATAAAATGGACGTGCATGTGCTGCTGGCACTGATATACCAGCAGGTTGAGGGTGATGGTATTTACATGTTATACCAAATTTGCAATGCCCCGTTTTCAAATAATAGGAGCATTCAGTTTCCCCCTGTGTTGTAGTTGTTGAAAATTAGATGGCTAACAAAGAAAGTTAACACAAGTGCACACACATAAAACCATGAGACTATTACCGTGCGTAATGGATATCCATAAGTATTTAGTTGTATGTTGCTCAAGGATCCACCCAAGTTCCTAGGGTGGTGGAACTTGCAGGATGCACCAAATTTACAGGTACCTGTTCTTAAATAGTACTGCGCACGAACATTATGCAGTCAGCAATGAAATCAAAACTATTAAAAACAGAAAACCTTAACACTTTGAAGTTTGAGCTTTAGAAGAAACAACGAGATCAAACTCCAACACTCTATCCAGGACTGAAAACAGAGTACCTGGCAGGTCGGCTCTCCCAATCTTTCCGGGAACTCAACTCCTCCCAACTGCATCTTACCACCCTGAAAACAAAATCACTCAGCCAAATAAGGAATGTAGGCATTCACACTTTCCCTTCCAAGAAAGATCATATTCAGAAGATCGAGAAAGTAAATGCAGGGGCGGAGCTAGAGGTTTGCCTATAGGTTCAGTATTTAAAAATCCACTTAATAATAATTAATCAAGAACCCAATATGATGCGTTTTTTAGATATCAGAACCCATAAACTCAAAATCCTAGCTCCGCCTCTGAGTAAATGAAAGCAGTCCAATTCTACACCATCCATAGGAATAGTGGGTGCAACATACTCCACACATGCTAACTTGAAATCTTGAATCCACCTCATGTGTGAGGAAAAACACATTTTCAAGTTTCAACTATGAATTCCATGTGAAAAATTCAACCAATCTATGTGACTAGCATTCACATCGATAAGAATTAACATAAGCTCCAATATATAGACAAGAAAGGAGAATAATAAGCTCAACATGAACCACCAAATAAGAATGTGGTGGAATGGTAAAAGGATTTAAGGTCTTGATTTTGAGCTCTGAGAATGAGTCCCCTTACGGTAGAAAGTGCTAAACCCCTGATTATTGGGCTTTCTAGGCATAAATCTAGATTAGTCAGGCCCAATGACAAAGCCACATAAACGGAAGGGTGTTCAGTTGAACACCCTTCACTGGAAAGTATAGTCCAAAATTACTTTTTAATACATATATACTACATCTTGAACTCCCTTGACGAAATTTCTGGCTTATTAGCTTAACATGAGACCCAGCTAAACCGCGATGAAGAACTTACATAGCCGCGATCACGATCAGGATCACGAGGATGGTTAAAGCGGCAATTGGCGCCGTATCCACAGGACCCAGTTCTTATATAATACGAGCAGTCAGGTACACCTGGCCTTTCTGGGTAAATTTCCCTACCCCATAACCCCAACCTCTGCATTGATCCTACATTACCAAAAAAAAAAAAAACATTAAGATTATCAAAAACCCTAAAAATAAAAAATAAAAAACACCCACATTGCATACATGAAAAAGAAAATTAAAACAAGGCTGAAATTCAAATATGTTAAAGTAGAAATTAAAAAACAACCATCAAGACCCATTTCTTGTGACTGATGATCCGACTGTGACCCGTTACTACCCGTGGACTGTCCGTACAGCTCCATATTATGTGATTTCTAGGTCTCTTCTTTAATATTCAGATGATCAAAACCCAAAAAAAGGAGCAAAAAAAATAGAAGAAAGAGAGAATTTGGGAACTAGGCCGGGAGAGTAGAAAGAAGACAGTTGTGTTGATCACAAGTAGTATATATGTACAGACATTAATGTTTACTTACACTATGCAATAAAATGGGAGAAAGGGAGGTTAAGAGTACGACACCAAAGAGAGATTGCCAACTGTGAAACAGTCTTTTGGTGACACTAAGGTTTACTTTTCTCACTTCTATACATACACACTGTCCGTACAGTGTGCATGCTTCCGATTTTCCGATTTTATAAACTCTAATACCGACCAATCTAACTTCTCAAATTACTAAAATCAAATTAAGATAGACTTAATTACTATAACTTATTAATGTTACAACAGATTTTGCTTTATTTATAGTTGTTGTTAATTCTACTATTGTTGATGATTACGTGTAGTTTTTTTTATATAGTGTAATGTACTTATAAGATTTAAACTTTTATTTTTAAAAAAAAGTTTTTGATTTTACGGCTCTTAACTCAATATGATTTGAGTTATTGTATTCTGGAATTTTGTATCTTCGCTCTCATTTGTTTAAAAGAGAATATTTTAAAGGAAAAAATAAAATAATTAAGAAAAAAATTACGAGGGAAGATTGTTCCTTATTCTAATTAGGAATGTTTTAATTACTCATCAACAAAATATGACAATTCTAGTGCAAAGAAAAAAAAATATCCTAAATGTAGTATATCTTAATATTAAAAAAACATTTTTTATCAACAAGTGATTATTTAACGTCATTTTTAAGACGACGAGAATGCTTGAAGAATGGAGGTGGAGTACAATGATCCCTTTGTACAAGAACAAAGGTAATATCCAGAGTTGCAACAACTATAGGGATCAAGCTGCTAAGTCACACTATGAAAGTTTGCGAAAGGGTCGTGGAGATGAGGGTGAGAAGAGGCGTGTCTATTTCTGAGAACCAGCTTAGATTCATGCTGGGGAGTTTGACCACAGAAGTCATTCATCTTATTAGGAGGTTGGTGGAGTAGTATAGGGAGAGAAAGAGAGACTTACGTATGGTTTTCATCAACCTCGAGAAGGCATACGACAAAGTCCCTAGAGAGGTTCTATGGAGATGTTTGGAGGTTAGAGGTGTACTTGTGGCGTACACTAGGGCGATCAAGGATATGTATGATGGAGCCAAGACAAGGGTACGGACAGTAGGAGGAGACTCAGAGCACTTTCCAGTGATGATGGGGCTGCACCAAGGATCAGCTCTTAGCCCATTCTTATTTGCTTTGGTGATGAATGGACTGACGCGACAAATCCAAGAGGAGGTATTGGTGTGTGTTATTTGCAGACGGCATAATCCTAATTGATGAGATTCGCAATGGAGTGAACGCTAAGCTGGAAGTTTGGAGACAGACTCTAGAATCTAAAGGGTTCAGGTTGAGTAGGACCAAAACAGAATACTTGGAATGCAAGTTATGAACGGGAGCGACCTTGAGACAGGCGTGGAGGTGAGGCTTGGTACTCAGGTCATTCCAAATAAAGGAAATTTCAAGTACCTCGGATCTATTATCCAATGGGATTGAGAGATTGATGACGATGTCACATATCATATTGGGACAGTGTGGATGAAATAGAGGATCGTATCTGGATTCTTATGAGATAAAAAGGTGCCACCAAAACTTAAAGGCAAGTTCTATAGGGCGGTGGTTAGACCGACTATGTTGTATGGGCGGAGTATTGGCCAGTCAAGACTTCGCACATCAAAAGATGAAAGTTGCTGAGATGGATGTGCGGGCATACAAGGAGGGATATGATTAGAAATGATGATATACGGGACAGAGTGGGAGTGACCTCGGTGGAGGATAAGATGCGGGAAGCAAGTTTGAGATGGTTTGGGCATGTGAAGAGGTGAGACATAAATGCCCCAGTGCGGAGGTGTGAGAGGTTGGCTATGGACAGGTTCATGAGGGGTAGAGATAGGCCGAAGAAGTATTGGGGATATGTGATTAGATGGGATATGGCGTAGGTGCAACTTGCTGAGGACATGACCTTAGATAGGGGTTGTGGAGGACACGAATTAAGGTAGAAGAGTAGTAGGTAGTCGAGCGTAGTCCTACTTACGCTTGCAAACTGGTAGTTGTAGTGTTATTATTGTAGGCCCGCTTAGCCTATCATACTAATAGGCGCAATATTGCTTTATAGTCCCTTGTAGTTTGATTTTTGATGCTATGTGTTCTTTAGTGTACTTTGTTTAGCTTATTTACATGCGCTAGTTACTGCTTACTTTTTGGAATGTGCTATCATGGCTTATTCGCTTTTGATACCAGCATTTTCATACTGCTTTAAATTTTTTCTGACCGGATCTGAACGTTGCTCTTGCTTTGCTCTTTCTCTTGCTCTTGATCTTACTTTGTTTGTGCTTATGCTCTGTCTTGAGCTGATGGTCTCTCAAAAATAACCGCTCTACCTATCAAGGTAGAGGTAAGGTCTGCGTACACTCTATACTCACCAGACCTCATGTTGTGAGATTTTACTAGGTATGTTGTTGTATTTCTTCATAGCATTTCTAGCCATTGTTGTCTCTAACTAATTCATGGAAATAAACTAATAGCAACCGACACTTGTTTTCCTTGGAATTCGAAATTACTGTCATAGTCCTTCACATTCTTGTCTTTTCTTTTTTAAGATTTTGAAATTGATACACGTGATGCATAATTTTATCTTACCAAAGCAACAAAATTAAATACATATACTATACTATAAACTAGTAAATATTCAACAATGAACTACTTGTCCGTTTAGGTTGTGTGCGCAAAATATAAGGGGTCGGTTCGTTCAAATTCAAGTTATCGTAGAATTATAATGTTGGAAATTTACTACATGTGAAAATAAGTATATCCCATTAATTTATGACTCGAACTATTGGGTTCGCACGTCGGAAACGTCGGTTCCACACGCGTGCACACGTAGTGCCAAGTATCGCAAATTTCATTAGTGAAAGAGATATTGGTACGTATGTAATACATTTGAGACATAGAATTATGGACGGTTATTGGCCAAATGACATAGTATTCAATGTTGGTAAATGAAGGAAGAAGTATACAAAGTGTAAAATGAAATGAGTCAAAAATCGCCGCGAAGGGCCGCGGTGCCACAACCGTCGGAGCCGCGGTGCAAATTGGTTAGTCAGCTACTGGAGACGCGGCGTCGTGGCGCTTCGGAGGCAGAATACTACAACGGGAAGTTGGAAAAATCTAACGTTTGGGCTGGTTTTGGAGCATTGGTTCTCCATTACTTGCCACATGAATTCGGCCATTATTTGGTTGAATGTAACTAGAGATGGCAGTGGATCTTGGATCCGGTCCGGATCTTGTGGATCCGAATCCGTTTTATAGGATATGGATCTTCAAAATTTGGACCAGATGGATCCGGATCGGACCCGGATCCATTTATGACGGATCGAATCTGAATCTGGATATTGTATTTGAGATCCGTATCCGGTCCAGATCCGATCTGTGGATCCATTTTTTATTAAATATATCCACAACCTAGAATGTAATTTTATAAGTATTTTCTTAAATTTTTTTCATAATTTATGTATTGGGTAAAGGGTTGAACCAGGATAAGGCACAAGTCACACAGCCATGTAATTTGTCTTTTCATTTCTTTTACATATATGCTCTCTGCAGTTTCCATATTTTCATTTGTATAAAAATAAAAAATTATCACTCTTCTTTAAATTTCCCTTTCTTGAATTTGCTAGCCGTAAGCTTTAAGTATCTTTCTCTCATTTGTTTGATCAACAAAAAAAAACTGGACTTTTGATATATGACTGACATTGTTTTATGTTGTTTAATGAAGTCAATCAGTAGAACTACAAGTGGAGCATCACTAAAGCCTCCAAAAATTAGCTCAAAGTTGCAACCTGTTCAGCATCACTAATGAAGTCAATCGTCTTTATTTTCTTATGATGCTAAAACTTTGTTCAATATTTTGGAAGAATGGTGTCATTTTGTGTAGGTTGATTGCATGAACTCAAATCATTTTTTTCAATCAGATTGCGTTTCATTTTGTCATAAAAGTTTCAACATGTGGGAATATTATTCAAGCCAAAAACAATTACATGTAGATCCAAATCCGATCCGTGGACCCAATGGATTCAATGGATCCGGATTTGGATCTTATTTTTATGGACCCGATGGATCTGGATCCAGGTATGAAAATTGGATATGGATCTAGAACTGGTAGGATCCGGTCCAGATCCGATCCGTTGTCATCCCTAAATGTAACCCCTCAATCAAGTGCAATTACATGGCTATTGAAAGCCTTTAGTTGACTAATTTAGGGGTCCTCTACTTACACTATAAATTGAGGCATTTGGATCAATTGAAAGACACTACACTCAACACTTAGAAAATTCTCCACATTTTCTGATTTCATATTCTTCCTCTCTAGCAAAGTCACTATACTCAAAGTTCTTCAAGAGTAACACTTGAGTTTTCTTTGCTCACTTGTTCAAGTTGTTGTTGTATCTTGGGAGACTATTGCTCAACACCGTAAAAGGAGATATACAGGGCAATCTAGTCTTAAAGACAGAGTGTCATCACTCGACTCAGTAAATCACACAAGCAGTTTGTAAGGTTTTGATTTCCATTTCTATTGTAATAGTTTGTTTATCATTTATACTATTGTAATAGTTACTTACTTCCCGTTCCCTACAACAATTGTATCCCAACAATTTTAAGACAAGATTTGTTGTAAGTAAGTTAGAAAGATGACTGGTATAAATCAAATTGCTTCTGATTCTGCTGCTGCTGCTCAAGGCAATCCCTCTGCCTTCCCCATTGCTCAAGGCACTCCTAATGCCTTTCTGGTTGCTCAAGGCTCATCCAACGCCTTTGCTGCCGTTCAAGGGAATGTTATCGCTCCTCCACCCGCTGGATTTCACCATGAACGCCCTAAAAAGTTCATGGGGTCAAACTTCAAAAGATGGCAACAAAAGATGCTCTTCTATCTGACGATTATGGGAATGGCACGTTTCCTAACAGAAGATCATCCACAAGTTGGAGATGAAATGGATCATTCGCCTTCTGAAACGGGTGAAGGGGGCCTAGGTATCCATGTCATTAATGGTATGAAGATGGTTCTTAATTCATGAAGTCATAGTGATTTCATGGAGCCAAAGAGTTGTGGGAGAAGCTACAAAATTAGTACAACGCACAAGATGCAGGTACTAAGAAATTCATCGTTGGGAAATCAAATGGTGGATAGTAAGACAGTGATGTCCCAAGTCCAGGAATTCCAAATGATTTTACATCATCTGGATTTGAAAGATATGAAGCCAAACGAGCAGTTTTTGGTTGCATCACTGATTGAAAAGTTATCTCATTCGTGGAATGAGTTTATGAGCTACTTAAAGCTCAAGACAAAGGAGATGACCTTTGAAGAACTTATTATCAAACTCCAAATTCAGGAAGATAATAAGAAGGCATTGCCTAGGGGTAGACAACCTGCTGAGGCAAAGGCAAATCTGACTGAGGCCAAAGGGAACCTAAGCAAGAAGCGCACGTTCCAGAAAGACGACAATACCCAATCAGCGGAGAAGTTCAAAGTAAACTGTCACCACTGTGGAAAACTTGGTCATATGATCAAGGACTGTCGCAAGCTCAAGACTGAGCAACAAGAGAAGGTCAAGGCTAAGGGTAAGGCTCAGGTTAACGTTGTCAAGGACCAGTTTCTGGATGACATGATTGAGGAGTTCTCAACGGTGGTGCTAGAAGCAAACCTGGTTGAAAATCCTATGCAATGGGGGATGGACACAAGTGCTACAAGACACATCTGTTCCAACAGAGATGCCTTCTCCAATTATACACCGGTTACAAACAAGAAGTTGTTCATGGGAAACAACGCTTCATCTGACGTGCTGGGGTAGGAAAGGTAGTCCTGAAGATGACTTCTGGAAAGGAGCTCACTCTGAAGGAAGTGATGCATGTTCCTTAGATTAGAAGAAATTTAATTTCAGGTCTTTTATTGGTTAATGCTGATTTTAGGCTAGTGTTTGAGTCCAATAAATTGTAGTCACTTAGAATTGAACGTTTGTGGGAAGAGGATTCGTCTGTGAAGGCCTCTTCAAAGTGAACACCATGTATGTATTATGTAAAAACAATAATATTGAAGCATCTTCATCTTACTTGATTGAGTCCTCTAATTTGTGGCATCATAGATTAGGACATGTCAACTACAAGTCCATCCAAAGGTTGGTAAAGTTGGAGTTTTTGCCATCGACGTAAACCCTCAACATAAGTGTGAGGTATGTGTAGAGGCAAAACTAACAAAACTTTCTTTTCGATCCGTTGAAAGGAATACCGCTCCTCTAGAACTTATTCACACAGATATATGTGATTTGAAGTTTGCACAAACTAGATGGGGGAACAAGTACTTGTGATATTCATTGATGATAGCACAAGATATTGTTACCTTTACTTGTTGAAAAGTAAGAATGAAGCCTTTGAAGCGTTCCGACGTTATAAAGCAGAAGTTGAGAACCAACTAAGCATGCGGATTAAATCCATTATTAGCGATAGATGGGGAGAATATGTAGCGTCATTTGAGAAATATTGTGCCCAAGAATGCATTGTTCATCAAACGACGGTTCCATACTCACCTCAATCGAATGGTGTGACGGAACGTAAGAACGGCACATTGAACGAAATGATGAATGCCTTGCTCATCAATTTCGATCTTCCCCAAAATATGTGGGGAGAAGCTGTTATTACCGCTAATACGATTCTTAACAGAGTCCCACATAAGGGTAAGGACAAAACTCCATATGAATCATAGAAGGGAAAGAAATCCACCTATAAATATTTAAAGGTGTGAGGTTGTTTGGCAAAGGTTAAAGTACCCAAGCCAAAGCAGGTCAAGATTGGGCCTAAGACTGTAGATTACATATTCATCGGATATGCAAATAACAGTAGTGCTTATCTCTTCTTAGTGCATAAGTCAGATATTCCAGATATCCACGGGGGTACAATCATGGAATCAATGAATGCTCAATTCTTTGAAGGTACCTTTCCTAGAAAAGAAAAAGACATAACCTCTCGCAAACGAAGTTATGAACAAAGCTCTCAGGAATCGGGAGTTGTTAACAACCCGGATCTAGATGGTTCAGATCTAGTGGATCTTGGGGTGGTTGAATATCCGGAATATAGTGTTTCAGATTCTCAGAACTTGGAGACTCCAGAGATTGAACTAAGGCGAAGTAAAAGGGCCAGGAATGATAAACCATTCGGTCCTGACTTTGTAGCTTATATGGTTGATGATGAACCAAGGACAATTGCTGAAGCATTGTCAACTCCAGAGGCACAGCTCTGGAAAGAAGCTATTGAGAGTGAAACAGGCTCCATTCTGCATAACCATACTTGAGAGTTGGTTGATCTTCCTCCGGAAAATAAATTATTGGGTTGTAAGTGGATACTCAAACGGAAGAATAATGCAGATGGGTCTATAGATAAGTACAAGGACATGTTGGTAGTCAAGGGCTATCGGCAGAAAGAAGGTCTTGACTACTTTGACACGTACTCCTCGGTATCTCGGATGACGTCCATACAAGTATTTATTGCAATCGCAGCTTTGCGTGACCGTGAGATACATCAAATGGATGTTTAGACAGCCTTTCTAAATGATGATTTGGAAGAAGAAATTTATATGGACCAACCCGAGGGGTATATGGTTCAAGGGCAAGAGAAGAAAGTCTGTCAGCTTGTCAAATCTCTGTACGGGCTGAAACAAGCCCCGAAGCAATGACACGAAAAATTTGATAGTACTATACTATCAAAGGGTTTCGCCATTAATGAGTGTGACAAATGTGCTAACTTGAAAGGTAACTCTGACTCGTTTGTTATGATATGTCTGTATGTATACAACATATTGATCACAGAGAGCAGTCCTAGCATAATTCTAGAGACTAAGAACATGTTGAAACAATACTTCGACATGAAGGATATGGATATTGCAGATGTCATCTTAGGGATAAAAATCTCTAAGACGTCTGACGGATTGGTCTTATCTCAGTCTCACTACATCGAGGATATTTTGAGAAAGTTCGAGATGTTAGATAGTTCACATATAAAGTCACCAATTGATAAAAATCAAAAGCTTGATAAAAATAGGGGTGCACCCATATGCCAGGAGCAATATGCACAGGTGATCGGTAGTTTGATGTACATAACAAACTGCACCCGACCTGATATTGCTTATGCAGTCAACAAGTTGGCTAGGTTTACCCGTAATCCGAGTGAAGATCACTAGAAGGCGTTGAATCGGGTACTTCAATACACGCTAACTTACGAGTTACATTATTCGAGATATCTAGATGTACTAGAGGGGTACAGTGATGCAAACTGGATATCTGATATAGAGAACATCAAGTCCACTAATGAGTATGTATTTAAAATTGGTGGTGGGGCTGTGTCTTGGAAATCCTCTAAGCAAACTTGCATTGCCCGATCCACGATGGAATCGGAGTTTATCACTTTAGACAAAGCAGGAGAAAAAGCTGAGTGGCTTCACGACTTCTTAGAGGATGTTCTATGCTGGAACAAACCCATACATTCTGTAATGATCCACTGCGACAGCCAGTCGGCTCTAGGAAGGGTACGGAATGCTATGTACAACGGCAAGTCTCGTCATATTCGACGGAGACATAAGACCGTTAGGCAGCTGATCACCACGGGTATAATATCCATTAATTACATAAAATCAAAGGATAACATAGCTGACCCACTGACAAAGGGCTTACCCAAGGATCAGATATTCTACATGTCTATGGGAATGGGCTTAAAACCCAAAGTATAAGGACCAATACGGTGGTAACCCAACCTTACTGACTGGAGATCCCAGGAATTAGGTTCAATGGGAAAACTAAACTGTAAAGGTTTAGTTGATCGTTTCGGTGGAAGTATGAGCACTTCGGATAGTGATTTTTGTAGAGAAACACCAAATCCAAAGTTGTTCCCGCAATAGACTATAAGTGCTATCTGCAGTATGGGTGAAGGTTAAGTTTCCAAAACCTTTAATGATCATCACTGGTTAAGGTTAGGTTTGGGGAAACTTTTAATGGTTCCTAACACTTGTAAAGTGGGGTATAGCAGGATACCTTGAAGGAGACCACCTATTTAAGTGCGAGGACAAGCCGCCTCAAATGAACGCACTTAAGAATCCAAGAAGTGTCCATGGCCATAACAGACAAAACATTACGAAGAACTGAGTAGAGGAAGTTGTTGTGTTGGTACCGTTGACTTGGCTTACACTAAACACTGACGGTTCAAGACATCACGTTCACCGCGCAGTAAGTAAGTCCGATGGTATTCAACTTGGAAGGTTCAAAGCGTATGCTACCTATCCAGATGCAACATCGGTCCGCTGAAAGTTTACTAGAAAAGGCACCATGTGTGTGCGCTAAAATCTCTTTCAAGAGGGGATTGTTGGAAATTTACTAAATGTGGAAATAAGTATATCCCATTAATTTATGACTCGAACTATTGGGCCCGCACGTCGGAAACGTCGTTTCCACACACGTGCACACGTAGTGCCAAGTATCGTAATTTTCATTAGTGAAAGAGATATTGGTACGTATGTAATACGTTTGAGACATAGAATTATGGAGGGTTATTGGCCAAATGACATAGTATTCCATGTTGATAAATGAAGAAAGAAGTGTACAAAATGTAAAATGAAATGAGTCGGAAATCGTCGCGGAGCCGTGAAGGGCCGCGGTCCCTCCCAGGCTGCGCCGCAGCGCAAATTGGTTGGTCAGCTACTGGAGCCGCGGCGCTTCGGAGGCAGAATGTTGCTATGGGAAGTTGGAAAAATCTGACGTTTGGGTTGGTTTTGGAGCATTGATTCTCCATTACTTGCCACATGAATTCAACCATTATTTGGCTGAATGTAACCCTCAATCAAGTGCAATTACATGGCTATTGAAGGTCTTTAGTTGGCTAGTTGAGGGGTCTTCTGCTTACAGTATAAATTGAGGTATTTGGCTCAATTGAAAGACACTACACTCAACACTTAGAAAATTCTCCAAATTTTCTGATTTCATATTCCTCCTCTCTAGCAAAGTCACTATACTCAAAGTTCTTCAAGAGTAACACTTGAGTTTCATTTGCTCACTTGTTCAAGTTGTTGTTGTATCTTGGGAGACTATTGCTCAACACCATAAAAGAAGATATACGGTGCAATCTTGTTTAAAGACAGAGTGTCATCACTCGACTCAGCAAATCACACAAGCAGTTTGTAAGGTTTTGATTTCCAGTTCTATTGTAATAGTTTGTTTATCCTTTCTACTATTATAATAGTTACTTACTTCTCGGTCCCTACAACAATTGTATCCCAACATATAATTAGGATATTTCATCTTTTATATGGATTAGATAATTTCATGATTATGGTATAAAAGTTATCTTGGTTTAGCTAGCAATCTAGCACCCCTCAACCAAACACAGAATAGATTTAATTCCAAATTTTATATTGGGATAATTCACTTAATCCCTCCCACCAAACGGGCCCTTAAGGAATTAGCTCCTATAAAAAATTGATCGAATTCCACGTCTTCGGGAGAAAAAGGATTTGACATGTTGTAAGCTAATAATGTACTTAATAACAAAATATTACATTATGAGGTGTTTTGAAGGTGTAATTTACATGAGCCAAATAAAAGGATTCAAACACTTCAACTACAGGAGCCACTAAAATATTATTTTGATTCCATTAGATGAAATATCAAATTATTCATATAGTTTTAAGCGACAATATTCCAACACATATGTGCCAAATGGCCAAAAATTCACCAAAGATGAGCAATTATTCTCTTGCGTAGACTCTACTTTTTTCCGTAAAGAATAAAATCGTGGGACAAAAAGTAAAGAATATTAACTTGTCATTGAGATGACGTTTCAGATTTTAGATATTTAATAAAATGGAATTCTTTGGGTTCTTAGAAAGAGAGAGAGAGTACACTTACATTTGATGAATGCTCTATTTCTTACATACTAAAACTAGAATTGTCCTAATCACTCCGTTATCATAGCAAAATTACGGAGAAAATACAACTTATGTACAGTCAAATATTTATATAATAGTCATCTTAGATAATATTTTCTCTATCTCAATTTATGTGACATCATTTCTTTTATGGTCTATTTCAAAAAGAATGTCAATTTTTTATACTTAAAAATAATTTAACTTTATAAGGCGATTTATAATCACACATTTATATATAACACTTACTTTGAATCACACATTTCAAAAGTCTTATTTTCTTTCTTAAAATTTGTGTCAAATCAAATGGTGTCACATAAATTAGGACAGAAAGAGTAACATTTTACTATAACAATCAAATAAATATTCAAATGAATAATGTTGTTATAAAGAAATTTGACTGTATTATTATAAATTAGAATCATTTGCTAAAGGAACACGATATATAAGTTATTACACAATAATTAGGTGGTATTTATTTGGAAAAAATATATGTCGTCTATTCGATCAAATACCATAGAGAAAGGCTTTTTGTTTTTCAATAATTACAAAGCTTTCTTGCTAATGGTGTTTGGTTGAAATTATCTCAAACAAAGGAACAAAACATTCGAAAAAGTTTTGTCCTTTTTTCTAACAAATATATATGAAACACATTATCCATGGTGACTTGCTTGTCAAGAAAAGTGCTCCCATTTTTCAAACCTGCTCCATTTCGAATTGCCGACCACTTAAACTACTTAGTTAGTATTATGAGTAACATTCGGGGCGGATTTTCACATCTTTTTCACAGAAAAAGGACAGAGTTCATTGGTCCATCCAATTATGGACCAAGACGTGTCATCCCTTTTAGCTTTAGATAGTTTTAGATCCCCAAATTAACACACGCCTCCTAAGTTGTTTGGCTCATTCAGAGAATGAATAATGATTTTGAATTTAAAATTGAGAGAATACGTGATATATCAACGGACGACTTTTATATATTATTTTATCATATTTGTAGAATCATTGTACAAGTGTAATTATGGTATTAGTCTTATAACAGAAAAAATTATTAGAATTAGTCAATTAGAGTAGGAAAAGGTAGAATTATTTACATATTTGGGAATTGTATATTTGTATATATACCTCTTCATTAATAAAAATAATATTATTTTGACTGCCTCCTCTGATAATCTACGCAAGTCTATCATGTCACTTCTTAGTTCAGAATTTGTTATGAAAGACTTGGGACCCTTTGAATTATTTTTTGGGTATAACTGTCACTCGTCATGCATGTGGTCTATTTTTATTACAGAAGAAGTATGCATCCGAGATCATTGAGAGAGTTGGCATGTCATTTTGTAAGTCCTCTTCTACTCCGGTTGATACCAAACAGAAGCTGAGTGTCAATACTAGTACAACATACGAGGATCTCACCCACTATCGCAGTCTTGCAAGGGCTCTTCAGTAACTTACCTTCACGAGACCAGACATTACTTATGCAGTCCAACAAGTGTGTTTATTTATGCATGATTCTAGAGTTGAGCACATGCATGTGCTCAAATGCATTATATGATACATACAGGGCACACTTGATTATGGTTTGCATTTATATTCATCATTCGTCTCTACTCTCGTGTCTTATACATATGCTGATTGGGGTGGATGTCCAGATACCAGACGTTCGACCTCTGGTTATTGTATGTTTCTGGGTGATAACTTGGTTTCTTGATCAGCGAAACGTCAGGTTACTTTATCGCGATCCAGTGCGGAGGCCGAATAGCGAGAGGTAGCCAATGTGATGTCTGAGTCATGTTGGTTGTGTAATCTCCTCTTAGAGCTACACTTTCCGATTCATAAAGCTACATTGGTCTACTGTGATAATGTTAGTAGAGTCTATCTCTCTGAAAATCCGGTCTAACATCAGTGCACTAAACATATCGAGATGGATATTCACTTTGTTCGCGAAAAGGTAGCTCGTGGACAAGTACATGTCTTGCATGTCCCTTCAAGGTACCAAATTGCTGGCATATTTACTAAGGGTCTTCCCTTGGTTCTGTTTGAAGATTTTAGGGACAGTCTCAACGTACGACAACCGTCCGCTATGGTTGCGGGGGTGTGACAGAATACGTGATATATCAATGGACGACGTGTATATCAACGGACGACTTTTATATATTATTTTACCATATTTGTAGAATCATTGTACAAGTGTAATTATGGTATTAGTTTTGTAATAGGAAAAATTATTAAAATTAGAGTAGGAAAAGGTAGAGTTATTTTCTATATTTGGAAACTGTATATTTATATATATACATATTTATTAATGAAAATAATCAAATGATTATTTCTTTCAAAAATACTATTTATAATTCTAAAATAACACAGTAAAATAATATAAAGTGTATATTTCTTGTATGTGATAAGAAAGTTCACCAAAGATTAGGCTGAACCGGCACTTCCTTA
The DNA here is from genome assembly GCA_029783415.1 of Anisodus acutangulus. Taxonomy (NCBI): domain Eukaryota; kingdom Viridiplantae; phylum Streptophyta; class Magnoliopsida; order Solanales; family Solanaceae; genus Anisodus; species Anisodus acutangulus. Next base: position 12,535,403 of record CM056502.1, on the reverse strand, counting down.
AACTTGGCAATGTATTTTATTTTAATTAATACCAAAATAAAGAGTAATGTATATTGAACACCTGACGCATGTAAAATACGTTAAAGTGGAGTAGTATTTTTCATATTCATGTGATAAAAATATACAAACAAAGTTTACTAAAATTATTTTATTACTATGAAAGAGAAAAAAATTTAAGAGAGAAAACACTAATAAGGAATTGTTTGGTTGTTGGCTATGGAGTGAATTATTCATATATTAAAATTAATATCATATTTGATAGCATTTTAGTTATTATGCATAAGATTTAGTACACCAAATAGTTCGATTACCAGTTTATAATCCTATATAACTAATACATATATAAGTTATGATAAAATTGATATATTATTTATATAGAGTAGAAAATAAAATACTAATTAATACTTACTTAACTCTAACTAGTAATCAAACAAATTACTATCATTATAATTCCGGACGTTTATCGAAGTTGAGATCTCATTAAGATGTTTGACTCCTCGAACCAAAATGCCTATTATTTTCAATTGTATATTTGGCTGATGCCAGATGTTGTGTGTGCCACAAAATGCCACTACGAAAAGTAGGTGTATAATTACTTATACTTTGTCCCCTGTCTAGCTGAATAGCAAAGTAGGGGTACTTAAAATTCAACTGAAGGCCTATAACGTGGGTTCAAACTCTGGTGAGAGCAATTTTTCTCTCTTCTGGGTAGAATCTTGTAGGTGATATCAGTTGTCATGTTCTCAAACCCTAGTAATTCAGGCACATCCCGCGATTTACTGGTAGTAATGCTGAGGGACCGGGACTACTATCTCCTGGAATAGTCTGGCGTAAGCCGGGAAGCTGGATATAAAAAGAAATAACCATGTGAAAGTGTTTAGTATAGTAATTTTTTTTTCACGGGAACCTTTTTACTTTTTATTTAGAAGGTAAATTTCGAGTCAATTTGCATGTCAACATCTGACTCTCCTTGACTAGTAAGTAGTTGAAAGACCGTGTATATGGCCTATATTTACTTATCATATTATTAAAATTCTTGTACATGTATAATTATGGTAGTAGTCTTGTATTAGAAAAAAGTAGTAGTCTTGTATTAAGCAAAAGTAAATTTAATTTTCATAATTACATATTGTATATCATGTATATAAACTCTTTCATTAATGAAAATAATCATGAGATTATTCTCTTTTATGATATCAGCAATCTAGGGCAAAATTTTTCCTTCTCCAAAAATCTTTGCTTCCGCCGCCCTACTTCTTGGCCGTTGGTCGTACCTACACCTCCCCTCCCTTCAATTTTTTTTATGAATCCCCAATTTTCATCTTGTTCTTTCATCATGTCTACCACAAAGAACATTTTTCATCTTGCCCTTGCAGTCTCCAATATCAAGAACAATATCCCTATTGTTCTTGAGATGGAAAACGTCAAATACACGACGTGGGCAGAACTGTTTAAAATTCACACCCGATCTAATAGAGTCCTCCATCACATCGTCCCACCGGCAAAAGGCAAGGAGAAGGTTCCTTCCACAGATGATGAAATTGAGATGTGGACAACTCTTGATGCTACGGTCCTTCAATGGATCTATTCCACCATCTCTACGGACCTATTACAGACAATTATCGAACCCGACGTTACGACGATGAAAGCTTGGAATAGGTTGCGTTATATATTCCAAGATAACAAAAATTCTCGTGCCGTGACCCTTGAGCAAGAATTCTCCCACATAAATATGAAGGGTTTTCCGAATGCCTCTGCCTATTATCAAAGGCTGAATGAGTTGTCGGATTAACTCAAAAACGTTGGTGCGCCTGTCACTAATGATCATCTTGTTCTTCAAATGGTTGCAGGCCTATCCGAGGCGTGTAATGGCGTTGGGACTCTCCTTCGTCAAAGCAATCCTCTCCGGCTGTTCTACCAAACACGTTCCATGCTCACCTTAGAAGAAGCAGGATTGGCTAAAAAAGAGGCTACCGGAGCCAATTCCGCCATGATGGTGGCCACATCCTGCAAAACTGATCACTCTCAGTCGTTCTCTGAAAATTATTGTCAAAACCGTTACAACGGGGGTGGCAAAAAGGGTAAAAATGTGGGGGAAATCGCGGTGGACCAATTCGTGGTTATGGTCACACAAATTTATCTCCTCCGAACCCACCTTTAGCTTTGAAAAATGTCATTCATGCTCCTCATTTAATTAAAAATTTGGTGTATGCTAAAAAATTTACAACTGATAATTGGGTTTCTGTTGACTTTGACCCTTTTGGATTTTCTGTGAAGGATTTCACGACGGGGATACCTCTAATGAGATGTAATAGTCGGGATGAGCTCTATCCAATCACCTCCACCACCACCACTACCACTAATCACGCCACACCGTCAACGTTTGCCGCTTTAGCACCTTCTTTGTGGCATGCATGTTTGGGTCATCCAGGAGCGTCTATTCTTTCCTCTATGAAAAATAATAATTTTATTGAGTGTAATAGTACACATAGTACTAATGTTTGTCCTTCTTGTCCGCTTGGAAAACATGTTAGATTAACGTTTGTAGCCTCTAATTCTAGTACTTTAATGTCATTTGATATTATGCATAGTGATTTGTGGACATCTCCCATTTTGAGCTCTTTGAGCCATCGTTATTATGTGTTATTTTTGGATGCTTATTCTAATTTTTTGTGGACCTTTCCATTGTCTAAAAAGCCTTAAGTTTATTCTACATTCTTATCGTTTAGAGCATTCATCCGTACCCAATTTGAACGGAAAATTAAAAACATTCAATGTGATAATGGAACAGAATTTGATAATGGGTCGCTTAGGGAATTTTGTAACGCTAATGACATATCTTTTCGGTTTTCTTGTCCTACGTCCTCAGAAAATGGAAAAGCCGAAAGAAAAATTTGTTAATAATATTGTTCGGACATTACTAGCCCATGCTTCATTACCACCTTCATTTTGGCATCATGCATTACAAATGGCTACTTACCTTCTTAACATACTCCCTAACAAAGGATTAGCATACCAATCTCCACTAAAAATTCTTTATCATAAGATCCTACGTATTCTCATCTTAGGGTGTTTGAGTGTTTGTGCTATCCTCTCTTCCCATCCACTACAATTAACAAACTTCAAGCTCGTTCTACCGCTTGTGTGTTTTTGGGTTATCCGTCTAATCATCGTGGTTACAAATATTTTGATTTATCCTCTAATAAAATCATAATTAGTCGTCATGTCATTTTTTATGAAACTCAATTTCCGTTTGCTAAATTGTATAATTCCATGTCTAATTATTATAATTTTTTTGATGATGGGCTCTCACCGTATATGGTCCACCATTAGGCTCGGTCCACACACCATCCTCCGGTCCAACTTACACCGGTAGGCCCACTGCATGCCGGCCCAGACCACTTCTCTTCCACAATTCATCCAGCAGGCCCACTGCCTGTTGTCCCACTTCCTGACCGTGTTCTCGATCTGCCAGCAGGCCCATTGCCTGCTGGCCCAATTCTGTCTCCTAGAGCCTCTCGGTCAGCTGGCCCGCTGCCTCGATCCACCTCCGTCAGTCTAGTCCAATCCTGTGATTTCCCAACACCTTTCATTTCGAGTCAAGGGCCCATTACTCGTAGCCAACGGGGTATCTTTAAACCGAAATGACATTTTAATCTAAGTTATTCTGTCACTAAATTACCCCTTCCACGTAACCCCATATATGCCCTTCATGACGCGAATTGAAAAATGGTCATGAACGATGAATATAATGCTCTTATTGAAAATAAGATGTGTGAGTTGATGCCCCGTCCACCTGGTGTTAATGTGATTTGTTCCATGTAGATTTTTACTCATAAGGAAAAATCTGACGGTTGTTTTGAGAGACATAAGACCCGTCTTGTAGGTGATGGTAAAATTCAACATGTTGGCGTGGATTGTGGAGAGAAATTTAGTTCGGTGGTCAAACCGGCTACCATTCACATTGTTCTCAGTCTGACTCTCTCGAAAGCATGGCTCATTCATCAACTGGATGTGAAAAATGCTTTCTTACACGGTGATCTCAAGAAAACATTATACATGCATCAGCCCTTGGGTTACATGGACCCCGATCATCCTAACCATGTCTGTTTGCTGAAGAAGTCCTTATATGGGCTAAAACAGGCCCCCCCGAGCCTGGTACAAAAGGTTTGCAGATTATGTGCCTACTATTGGGTTTTCTCACAGCATGTCTGATCATTCTTTGTTCATCTATCGTCGTGGTACTTTTCTGGCATACATTCTGTTATATATGGATGATATTATATTGACCGGCTCATCTGATAAACTCCGTCAATCTATTATGTTTCTTCTCAGCTCCGAATTTGCTATGAAAGACTTGGGGCCTTTGAGTTATTTTTTTGGTATAATTGTAACTCATCATGCATGTGGTATATTTCTATCTCAGAGGAAGTATGCAGCTGAGATTATTGACGGGGTTAGCATGTCATCCTGTAAGTTATCTCCTACTCTGGTTGACACTAAACCAAAGCTGAGTGTTAATTCTAGCACACCTTACGAGGATCCCTCTCACAATCGCAGTCTTGCAGGGGCTCTTCAGTGTCTTACATTCATGAGACATGATATTACTTATGCAGTGCAGTATGTGTGCTTATTTATGCATGATCCGAGGGACGAACGAATGCACGCTCTCAAACACATTGTGTGTTACATCCATGGCACTCTTGATTATGGTTTGCACTTATATCCATCCTCCGTATCTACTCTCATGTCTTATACAAATGCTGATTGGGGTGGATGTTCAGATACCATAAGTTCGACGTCTGGTTATTGTATGTTTCTTGGTGATAACTTGGTCTCTTGATTGACTAAACGTCAGACTACTTTATCGCAATCCAGTGCGGAGGCCGAGTATCGATGGGTAGCCAATGTGGTGTCTGAGTCCTGTTGGCTGCGTAATCTCCTATTAGAGCTTCACTTTTCTATTTATAAAGCTACCTTGGTCTACTGTGATAATGTTAGTGCAGTCTATCTCTTTGGGAATCCGATCCAACATCAGCGCACTAAACATATCGAGATGGATATTCACTTTGTTCGCGAAAAGGTAGCTCGTGGACAAGTACGTGTCCTGCATATCCCTTCACGATACCAAATTGTTGACATCTTTACTAATGGTCTTCCCTTGGTTTTGTTTGAAGATTTTAGGGATAGTATCAGCGTACGACAACCTCCCGCTATGACTGCGGGGGTGCGAAAGACAGTGTATATTGGCCGTGTATATGGCCTATATTTACTTACCATATTATTAGAATTTTTGTACATGTATAATTATGGTAGTAGTCTTGTATTAGAAAAATATAGTAGTCTTTTATTAGGAAAAGATAGATTTAATTTTCACAATTACATATTGTATATTATGTATAGAAATCATTTTATTAATAAAAATAATCAGGGGATTATTCTGTTCCAGTAGTAACCTTTTTTCTCGAAGTCTACTTTTCTCATAGATACTCTATTTACAGGCATTTGGACAATATTTGAACAATTGAAAAATAAAATTGAAGTTGAACAATTATTTTATGAGCACTGAAAATGTAATTTGAAAACGATTTTGACTTAATTTTTCTTCATATAATTTAAAAGTTGATCAATAAGAACTAGTATTCCTGTTCAAACTTGTATTTTGATGTATTTAACTAGAAGTTTAAATGCTGAAATTAATTATTTACACGACTAAGACCAAAGTTGTACTTCACAAATGCTAAAATTCAATATTGACAAATAGTAAAGAGTGAACTTGTCTATAACTCGATCAACACAACAACATATCCAGTGAAATTTCATAAAATAAGGTTTGAAAAGTGTAGAGTGATGCAGATCTTATTTCTACTTTAAAAGTAGAGAGGTTGTTTCCGATAAACCCTCGACACAACACGTAAAAGAAAATTATTATAAAGTGACTCTGTCTCTGCCTATGAATATAAAATAGAAGTTCATTATTTTCTTCTATTACATAAGGAGATTAGAGAAGGAAATAGGTGTCCTCCGGGGCATAGTCCAGTGGCAAAGTCTGGGCGCTATAAGGCGCTCTGGCATGAGACAGCGTGAGTTCGATTCCTCGCAAGCACGAAGAAATTCTGCATGTTGGGGAATTTGACTTTGTCTCATTGATCAGTTGTACGCTCCCAGAAAACTGGCCACCGGAGCACATCCCGCGATTTACCTGGTGATAGTTGTTGAAGGACCGATGCTATTACTTCCAGGACGTCTGGGTAATACCAGTGAAGTAGTCAGGCGCAAGCCTGAAAACCTGGATTATCAAAAAAAAAAAAAAAGAAGGAAATAGGTAGGTGATAATGGAAATAGACCTCGCACCTATAGTGTATAGGAGATCTTTATTAATGCCAATAAGCCATGACCCGGTTTGATTTAAAAGTAAGTTAGGCTGAAATCAGTAATATAGATTGTTATATACTCTCTTCGATTCAATTTATGTGAAATTATTTAATTTGACACAAAGTTTGAAAAAAAATATTTTTTTTGAAATTTGTATTTTAAAATAAACATTAGATATTTGTGTTACTATAAATCATTTCATTAAGGGTACTAAATGAGAAATTTTAAAGTTAAGTTATTTTTAATACAGAAATGTGACAATTTTTTGGAACATACTAAAACAGTAAAAAGCAAAGTGTGTCATATAAGTTGAGACCGAGAGAGTTATAATTACACTATGAGAAATAAAGGTTTTTCCCATCGACAAATCAGTGAAAATTGTGTGTTACAAAACATGATTTTTCCACCTTATTCCCACTGAACCAACTCACTTGAAAAACGCCTGGTGAAAAACAGGTGCCCAACACCGTGAAACTTCCTAATTTTTTCATATGAAAGCACGACTATTTTCTCTTTTCTCACGGATTTAATAAAAAAAATTGTGAAAATAGCTACTGAAAATTTTCAGTGGAAAATTTCACGTGAAAAAAATAATTTTGTAGTAGTGTAAATAAAAAAAAATTATTTTTTGATGATTATTAATAAAGAGATTTTCTTATTTGAATTAGTAACTCTAAATAATATATAATTTCATGCAATTTGATACGGATATTATTTAATATCGTCAATCAAATACCAACTAGACGCTATATTGGGATTACTTATTTTTATTTTTATATCCAAATTAAATACTGTATTTTTTTGCCGTTATTAATTACTTATTTCGAGCAAATGAGCTTCTATATTCATATTCCACTTGTGAGGTTACATCGAGTTTGTTATTATTGTTTAGCAAATGATCTTTTATAACTACTCACAATTTAAATAGAAGAAAATAATCTTTTTACATTTTATGTTATTTTTAAATCTCTTATAAAAAAAATATAATATAAAACGTATTTGTACATAACTATGAAACTAATTTTGGCCCATTTATTTCTATACTCAAACCACCACCGCCCACCTACCCCTGTGCAGCCTGCTTACCCCCATCCAAAATCCCCTTCACCCACACCTCGCCTACACTCGTCATCAGAAGTTGCACGTCAAATTTAAAAATCTCATAATATTTTGTATTGAATATATAAAAATATTCTTAAAATAATATTTTTTAAATTTATATACCAAATATTATAAAATGAGTAAGAAAATCATAAGAATATTTTTCATGAAAAAACATTTTCAGTCGTGCCACCAAACACACACCCTTGGTGTTAAAGCTTTGTCCGGATATCTTGACGTGGCACATGGACAGACACAGGTCGTTCATCTTTGAGCCCATCTCCACAATCCATGCTTTGGCTTTACTACTTGAAGTATCTACGCTCTACAGGCCTAAATATCCAATTTCCATCTTTCCTCTACGGTCTACGCTATATTCTCGGGTCCGCGAAAAATAACTCGATTATAAAAAGAGGAGTGAAAGCCGCTTGACTGCATCTTCACTTCCCGTTTCTTGCTCGTAAATATCCATCTGTCTTAATTTATATATATGATATATTTTTAAAAATTAATATAAAAAATAACATATTTTTTTATTTAATAATAATTTTATTTTAAATTTTATTTTTTAAATTTTATTGATATAATTACACAAATATCTTAAATCCTATAAATTGCTACGGAGGAGTACACACTACCTGTTATCCATTCAATTCTACAGAGCTGCAACGAACCACGTCGGAGTTAAACACCATGAATACTCTAGCTAACACAGCCTTCGTTGCCGGAATTTCCGCTACATCTTCGATTCAATGGTCAATACGACGCCGTTGCTGTAAACTTTCCGGTGGAGGATCCGCTTTCATTGGAGCTCCACCGAACCGTAGTCCTTCTAGAAGAATCATCTGCATGGCGGTCCGTACAATTTTAGGATTATCTATCTCTTTTGTCCGAGAAAATGAATACAGATAAGTATAATTTGAAGAATTAGAGTGGAGTGAAGAGTGAAAAATGAAGAACAAAAAATAAAGATATAGTCTTAGTTTGACTGCGCAAAGTTTAAAAGATGTGTATAATGTATCAAAATATCATTTCAACTTTGTTATTTTAAACATGTTATGTAGGATGTTTGAATTGTTAAACTTATTAAACATAGAAAGAGTCATTCTTACACTTAAATTGGGACGGGGGTAGTATCTCCTAAATTTTTGCTAATTCAATGTATGCTAAAAGATGTAAATTAGGAATTCATTTTTAGTGAGTAAACATAGTAGTAATAGAAAATTGTTGTTTAGTTTTTCTGATGTATATTGCAGGAGCCTTATCTAATTACAAAACTTGAATCAGCTGAGAAAACGTGGAAAGAATTATCGGTATGCTTTTTTCTGAATATTTATGCTTTTCGAAATTCGAAGAGTTTATTGTCTTCATTTGAATTTCCTTTTTTAAATGCAAATTTAAGTGAAAATTAGTTTTGCTCAAAGGAAGAGGGTTGGGATGAATCTAACATTTGTTTAAAAAGGTAAACAAAAATCATATATGGACACGAAGATTAGTCTTTGAAATCAAATATTGGGTCTGAATTGAGTGACAAGGATATAGAGGATTCATATTAGTTTGGTATTGATGCGCAGTTTCTTGATATATCAAAATGATTTTTGGACATGGATGGAAAAACCGGTTTAGACCAATTAATTCAATAAACATTGTAGTATGGTGTTATTGATTTATTCATGTGAATGTCTTCTCAAATATGTAGGTTCTGCATGACTTAGGCTCAGTCTGAACATAGCATGGTTAGTTAAAAGTTTTGTTAAATGAAGCAGACAAGTGATCTGGACCTTAAGTTTACATTTAAGAATCTGTTATCAGCGTTTCGGTATTATTTGAATACATATGTTAAGTTGTTCAAGCAGTTATGGCAGAAAGATATGGTGGATTAAGTTTTTGCAACATATAATTTGAGACAGGTCTCCTATTTGGCTGGTTCAAAGTCTAAGCCTATGTAATGTGTGGTCAAATCTCTCATATTTCCTTTATACTGTGGAATGCCCAGGAATTACATTTAAAAGTTAAAACTACTGAATCACTTTCAGGTTAAGCTTGCTGATCCAGATATTGTCTCAAATCCAAGTGAATATCAGAAGCTGGCGCAGTCAATGGCAGAGCTAGATGAAGTACCTCACTTAACTGTCATTTTATCTCCTTCTCTTCCGTTGACAAGATACACTCTATTTTATTCACTTTTGTTTCCTGTTTTTGAGTTAGGTCGTGTTAACATACAGGAAATTTAAGGATTGTCAGAAGCAACTGGAAGAAGCAAAAGGTTGTTATCCAGTTTTGTGATACTCCTAACATTTTCCTGAAAAGAACTTTTATTGCCACTTGCTAGCTCTCCCTCATGCTTTCATTAGACTGCTGCTGTTTGCAATAGTTAATACTTAATACATATATGTGACAACCTCAACTATCCTTGGCAGCTTTAGCTAAAGAAGCTGGCGCTGACGAGGACATGGCTGAGATGGTAGCTTCTGAAATTCAATCATTGACAGAAGAAATCAAAGAGCTAGAGGAGAAGTTTAAGGTTATAACAGTTCTTCAATTAAAGTATTTTTATTTTACCTTTCTTATAGATCTCGTATTTACTGTTTTCAACGCACTTTTTGTGGGATTATATTCCTCATGATTACAGTTAATGCTCCTTCCAACTGACCCTCTTGATGCTAGGAATATTATGCTTGAAGGTATATATTCTTTTACTTTGCCTTATTGTCTTGATTTGTTCGTAGAATTTTCTGCTATCTTAGTTTCAGATTCATGAACTCCAAACAACAATTAGTGATCCAGATAATAATACAGTAGAATATTTGTAGGAACTTAATGAGCAGATGTAAAAACCATGAGGCTTTTCTTCAGATACTTAGAAGTCGAAGTAAAGATAAGGTTACGGACTCTTTTACTCCATCGCAGTAAAATTAGTTGACCTTGACTGGTTTCCACAGAGCTTAAGAGGAAAGTGTTTCAAATGTGAGAAAGTGGAAAAGTTAATCGAAAGATTCACATCAAATTTGAGTTGATATAAATTAGTACTATCGGATATTTTCTTAAATTGTTGGAGGAAAATACTTATCCAGAATAGGAGATGGCTCCAATTTTCGGGACGGGGTAAAATGGGAAACTAGTCGTGAAACATGACTGGGAGAGTACGTGCTTCATCGTGTTTCCCTTTATATGGCCACATTGAGTATTACGTTTATGTTATTGCAGATTTAATGAAACATAGCACAACTCACGTTGATAGAATCTGGTTGTTTGCTAGTCCTAAAAGTTGTCCAGCTTATAAATCTTTGGATGTGGCGTGATTACCACTATAAAATGTAGCATATAAGTAGCTACAAATATTGAAATTTAACCAGCATTTGATGTGTGTCAGCTGTATGCTGTTTAAGTTTGAATTCTCTCCATCCTAAATGTTTCGTTAAATTATCTTTTTCCCAAAAAACTTTAATTTTGTGTATCGGTGTTTAACTCTTCTGTGTTGCAGTCAGGGCAGGTGCTGGTGGGGATGAGGCTGGAATTTGGGCTGGTGATCTTGTAGGTACATGTTCCCTTAGTCCTTCTGGATTCTCCTATATGGCTGCGATACTTTTTCATATATTGCACAAAATTAAAAAGTTTAATCTTTCTGTTCATTCAACTCTTGGTACTTCTAACAATTGTGTTAGACAGTACTATGTTGCCTTATAACATATGGCCTTTACGGGTCCAAAGTCCAATAGCCTGCTGACAGCTAAGAAAGAAATAAATGTGACGTTAAATGTCCTTGTCACCATTACATTCCACCAAGCAATATAGAGTCTTTACAGTATTATTTCATCCACCGAGCTCTGACAGAAGTGGTTGTTTACTTTGGCAATATCGTGAAATGAAGAACTCACATCTCATGGCCTGGCACACTTATTTCTTATTCACTTTGACATCGTTTAGGTGCGTATGTATGAGAAGTACAGCGAACGGAACTCTTGGAAGTTTGCTCCGATCTCTTGCTCCGAGGTAAATATGTACTAAATTCTAATTGACGTCTACATTTTCACTTTCTAGAAAGAAATAATTTCCTCCTCTAACCTATTTAATAACATCCTTTGTCAAGGCTGAAAAAGGAGGATATAAAACATATGTGATGGAGATCAAAGGCAACCGAGTCTATAGTAAATTGAAATATGAATCTGGTGTTCATCGAGTTCAACGTGTACCGCTAACAGAAACTCAAGGCCGTGTTCACACTTCTACTGCAACAGTTGCTATCATGGCAGAGGTTAGTTATTAACGTGTTCACTCAAAATTCTCTGCTATTTAGGCTAGCACAATATGGACATCTGTTTTATGTATTTGTACCATTTGCAAGTTCATTCCCTGATGTTGTAGCAATCACATAGCTTGCTGCATCATTTAAATGACCATGTATGGCCGAGTTGTTGTCTGTCACCAGTCGTCTTATTTTTCCTAGTGTTTTCATGATGTTCTTTTTGATTGTTTTTCCCCAAGTATCCCTAGGTCTTTTGAGTTCCTTGTTGTTCTGCAGTTGTTATTTCTTTTGGTTTATCCTTGAAATATTATCTGGTTTCAGGCCGATGAAGTTGATGTGGAAATCGACCCGAAGGATATAGAACTAACAACAGCACGTTCTGGTGGTGCTGGAGGTATATGATGATTCAACTTTCATCTTCTACTACATTTCCATGAACTTTTATTGTACTTACTGATGTGCATATATCAATGCATGATTATGCTATGCAGGACAGAATGTTAACAAGGTGGAGACTGCAGTTGATCTTTACCATAAACCAACGGGAATTAGAATATTTTGTACTGAAGAAAGGAGTCAGCTTAAAAACAAGAATCGTGCTTTCCAACTATTGAGAGCAAAATTGTAAGTGACATTGATTCACATATCAGATTTTCACTTAATGGGGTTACTGAGCTTTATTATATATATAAAAAAGATAAAACACAGAATTGCTCAACTTAGATCTGAATGAAATTAGTCCTATGGATTAGGTGAGAAGCCCTTGCGTATATAGTTGACCTCTTCTGAAAGCAACTAGTTAGTTTTGCTTAAGAAAATGGCTTACTTACTGATATGAACCTGAAGTACTGCTTTATAGATCCTATAAAGAAAATTTCTGGTGTTTGAGCTTCCCACTATGTCTGGATCTTTACTTCAATTCTGTGAGGTAAGGCTGCGTACAATAGACCCTTGTGGTCCAGCCCTTCCCCGGACCCTGCGCATAGCGGGAGCTTAGTACACCGGGCTGCCCTTTTTTTTTTTAGTTTTGTTTGCATGTCAAAAAAAAATTCACTGCTTAGAACACCTTCATTTGCTACTCTTGCTAGTTTAAAAGAGTGAAATCACAACTTTAAATGACTACCCATGTCAGATATGCTTTTCATTAAGCATGTGGTACATGTTCTTCATATCTAGATAACTTTGCCATATATAACAGCATGAACTAAAGAAACCTGCACGATTAAGGAAGAATCTGTTAGTATTGGCTATTTTCTATGACAATGGTAGGCACATGGCTGCTCCAGGTTAAAATGTTTCACACTCTGACATAGACTAACTTTTAAGTCTCCCATGCATCAAACAAACACACATTTATGTAAACTTATTTTGCTACTACTTTCACACATCATATGGTTTGACACTTCAATCACTTTTCTGGAAGTCCACAAGGCGATGTGATTTGGGGTTGTCAAAATTTTGGTCACTGGCTGATAGAGCCCGTGATCGATCAATCAAGACAATCACTGGAAGGAAAATTGTCCAAGAGCTGATGCCACCTATGTGTCATCCCTTTTCTAGTCGATCTTCAACATTTTACAATTTCTATGATAGTCATATGCATAATGAATCTCTACATAATCTTACTTGCAAGGAAATATGTCAGTAGTTTCAGACATGCATTATCTGCTAGTGAACTAGAACCAAAATCTTGTGGGTCCTCGGAATAACTGTCTAGGCTGAAGAGCTGTGGACAGTCTATGTCCTTCTACATATGCATCCTCTTTATACATTGGTCCATTTTTGTTATTTCACTCCTATTTATGCTTTTCTTTATACTAACATGAGGTAATGTTTATGTAAATATTTACTATGTTCATAACTTATGGAATTACTATTATCTGTGCACGCACGAAGTATGACTTGTGACGTTCTTCCAGGTATGAGATTAAGTTAAGGGAGCAGCAGGAGTCGATAAGAAATCAGAGAAAAATACAGGTAAGATGACAAGCCTTCACATCGTTGAACTAGCATACTCAAAATGCAGTACGGAGGGGCAAACTTAAATCAACATGCTTAACATATTTTTAAATTTTCTTTTAAATGATCTAATCTGAAATGATATCCGTATGGACCGGACCTACAAGTTCCCAAGTTCAAGTAGCTTACATATCTACCTGCTGTTCATCTAATATATACCTTCACTAATGCAAACCTTTCATATTGATAGAGTGTCTGTGACAGATAAGTAAATGTCGAGGAAATGGTTTAACACAACCCTTTGCAATTTGAATGGAAGAAAATGATTCTGCAAAGATCTCTTACGTGTAAAAATACAGATATCTTGGGAGATTTGACATAAAATTAAAAAGAAATTGTGATGAGCCACAAAACCTATTGTCCCGTAAATGTTGTAGTTGTTCCCTGGGTTAATATAGCGTGAACAAGGTGATACAACATTTTTTATTCGGTCAATTTAAAGCTTTTGATCTCTTAAATTATCGTATTAGATTAAAGAGCACGAGGACAAGAGATCTTGTCAATTTTCCTGATTAGACTGTTTATATTTACAATGACAGGTAGGTACTGGTGCTCGGTCAGAAAAAATCCGGACATACAACTACAAGGTAATTAGCCTTGAACTGAAAAGTATGTTTTTCCCAAAAAGGAACTTTTGGCATCCAATTAATGATTATGATGGTATAATAGCCTACCACTCTCTCAAACTGCAATTTTGGTTAATATTAAAAATTCACTAAAATAATAAAAATATGATTTTCTTTAAAAAAAAATAGAATAGAAGGGAAGGTATGAAACATTCCAAGGGGAGCCTTGGAGCAACGGTAAAGTTGTCTCCATGTGACCTATAGGTCACGGTTCGGGCCTTGGAGGCGGTCACTAATACTTACATTAGGTAGGTTGTCTGCATCACACCCCTTGGGGTGCGACCCTTCCCTGAACCCTGCTAACCTGGCTGCCCTTTAGAAACGAGTACTTTTACCGAATACGGAAACTTAGAACATTGTGTTTTTCCTGATTATTGTTTAAGAAGTGATGGTACAAATGAAGCAGACTCGTGTTTCTGCATTTTGGAAATGTTCTGACTGGTTCCTAAAGTTCTCTTTTGGATCACCCACCCCAGCGCCCCATCTTTTCATCGTTCTGATCTCTTTTCTCTGATCACAGGACAATAGGGTTACTGATCATCGGATAAAAATGAACTTTTCGCTTATGTCGTTTCTTGAGGGTGACATTGAGACGGCTGTTCAGGTATGGTACTTTTGCAAAGTAGTTATTCGAAACTCCTCAGGGGAGGGGATGGTAAGAATTCCCATTAAGACCGTCATGCTAATTTCGTCTTTGTACA
This sequence comes from Anisodus acutangulus, assembly GCA_029783415.1. NCBI lineage: Eukaryota > Viridiplantae > Streptophyta > Magnoliopsida > Solanales > Solanaceae > Anisodus > Anisodus acutangulus. The sequence continues at coordinate 12,520,335 of CM056502.1, read as the reverse complement.
GTCTTGCTCTACTTTGGAGCAACAAGAGTTACTACAAGAACTTGCTGAATCCGCCAGTGCACCTGCTTGACAATTTGAGACCTTCCTTCGTGGAACACTTCTCGCACAAATCCCTGATAGGTCCTCGGATCAGCATTGTGAATGTACTGTAAGGATATCATTCTTGTTAGAACTGTTGTCAATCTAGGATTAGTACAAACGAATGAGGAAGTCTAGTGCTAACCAGAAGCTGTCAGATGGCCAGTTTAGGAAACTTAGCTTCTAAATGTTATAGAACACTTCAACAAGGAGTTCATTATTGAAAATCAATGTATTGCTTGTGCATATTATCCCTCATCAATTTAAAAATCAATATATTGCTTGTGCATGTTTCCCTCATCGAGTCCATTAAGCAGAATATATATATTGCTTGTGCTATTTCCCTCACTGTTAACGCTGATTTTACAGATCTGTTTTCTGATTTCTTCTTATTTACCTTTTTTATTTCCTTCTGATTTATTACATGACACAATTTGATTAGGTACAAAGCTAATGATATTAACTTGATTTATGTATTATATGTGGGTCCCTGTAAAAGATCAACCTCAGACAACAAAAAAGTTAGTTTAAAAGAGAATAATCACATTTAAGTTGATTTGAAGTTCAGAAACTTATGGAAGGCGTATGAACTTTGTCCATCACGTTTCATATTAGGAAGTCCCGTCTTTTGTTACTGATTTTACTACCATTTTATAAAGGATTTTCTTAAATATTTTTACCTGTAATTTTTTTTTGTCTAATTATATTTCCCGTCTTCAAAATATGACATTATTATTATTTGGTGAATTTTTTACCACTTTTTCTTTGACTTATGGAATTTTTAAAGTTTTAAGTGAAGCTTTGTTTTTTTAATTATTGAAAATCCGAGTTATAGTCATTTTGTATAGTTTTTAAATTTATAATAATTCTTTTTGACCAATAAAATTAACAGACCAATTTCTTAACTAAACAAAAAATAAGACTCCTATGTTTTTGACGTTACATTACGAATTTTACCATTCTTTTTAAACAAGAAGTTTATAATTAAATGTATAGATTCTCGTACTTTATGTTATCTTTTTTTTTTTAAATGAAACATATTGTTCTTGCAAATCTCTCGTAATCGAAGAGTACTATATTCACCATAAAAGCTTACAATTTAGTGATACTGAGACGGAATGAGTTGCACGGTTCCTCATAGTACGACATGCATTCTGAAATCAGTGGCTAAATCAAAATTTATATTTAGGGGTTTTAAAAATATAAAAAAATAAATATATAAAAAAGTCAAAAGGTTTAATATTTGTTATAACATAAAAAATAATTTTAACTTCGTATCTATTAATCCACTTGGCCCTTACTGGCGCCTATCTGAAACCATCAAAATTATGAAAGAATATATACGTTTTATAATTTTTAATCAGATATGAATAGGATAATTTTGTTTGAAAGTAGGAGTAACTTTTTGATGTTAAAGGAATATGTTCCTTAATTGTACTCATCAATAATGTACAATATATATAGTAGTACAAGAATATTTAAACTAGGTAACTAATCAACTTAATCACAATAGGAAATATAATTCTGCCTAAAATAGGAGACCTAATTACAATAGAAATACAATTCTACCTATAATAAGAGATATACAATTAATGGAAAAATATTCGGAAAATATTCTATTAAACCCCGCAGTCCAAGTGGGAGATCACGAACACCGTAACTGGCTCGAAAATCATCAAATTGTATGCGTGGAAGTCCTTTGGAGAAGATGTCGCCAATATGATATCTGGAAGAAACATGAAGGACACGAACTTGACCACGAGCCACTTTTTCGCGAACGAAATGAATGCCCATCTCAATGTGTTTAGTGTGCTGATGCTAGATGGGATTGCCAGAAAGATATATCGCACTAATATTATCGCATTAGACCAGTGTTGCCTTTTGAATCGGGCAGTGAAGCTCAAGTAGAAGGTTACAGATCCAACAAGACTCAGAAACGACGTTGGCGACACCTCTGTACTCTGCTTCGGCACTGGATCAGGATAGTGTAGGTTGCCTTTTGGAAGACCAAGACAATAGGTTATCTCCGAGAAAAATGCAGTAACCAGACGTGAAGTGTCTGGTGTCAGGACATCCACCCCATTCAGCATCAGAATCAGCAGTGAGACCAGTGAGCAAGGACCTGTATAGATGTAACCTGAAGTGAAGTGTGCCTTGGACGTATCGTAAAATACGTTTGAGGGCATGCATGTGTGCTTCCGTCGGATTGTGCATGTGCAAGCAGATTTGTTGCATGGCATATGATATGTCTGGTCTCGTGAATGTGAGGTACTGCATGGCCCAAGCCAGGCTACGCTAGTAAGTCGGGTCTGAATACGGAGGGCCAGAATCAACGCTGAGCTTGGAATTTGTGTCTACTGGCGTGTGGGATGGTTTGCAAGATGTCATGTCTGCACGGTCAAGGATCTCTTCGGCGTATTTCTTCTGACACAAAAATAGGTCGCCAGAATATCGAGTGACAGAGATGCTCAAGAAATAACTCAGTGGGCCCAGATCCTTCATAGCAAACTCAGAGAAAATGAGAGACATAATGGATCGGCGGAGAGCATCAGATGATGTCATCAACATATAATAAGAGTAGTTGTAGATGAACAGGGAATGATCGGATCTGTTGTGTGAAAACCCGATAGAGGAGATATAATCGGCGAACCGCTGGTACCATGCTCGAGGAGACTGTTTCAGTCCATAGAGCGATTTCCGCAATAGACACACATAATTCGGATGAATAGGATCCCTAAAACCCATAGGTTGATGCATATATACCATTTCATGAAGATCCCCAAGTAAGAAGGCATTCTTGACATCAAGCTGATGAATGAGCCAAGACTTGGATATGAGGGCAATGATGAGGACGATCCGAATTATTGCGGGCTCTCATTAGTCTGCATGGTAATGACTAAGTCTGGGTATACAATCAAAGTTTGATCAAAGGTTTATTTTAAAAATTATCTCAAGCCATTGTACAATGGCTCATTAAGACAACAAACTAATTCAAGAAACGATTTAAAAGAAGCCCTGACTATTCAGAATTTCCATATGTCCCATCCTAAGATGACTAATGAAGATTTCAGGTCGGACTACATGACCCAGACCGAGGGTGAACGTATAGAATTTGGAAGAAATTTAAAATAAGAATTGATGACTAGTAGGAGACATACTGCTAGATTGGTGAATAAATAATTATACAAGGAAATGGAGTAGAACCCTTCTTGATGTCACAAGAAAAGAAAGGAACCGGAAATAACGGTATCATATTTGAAGAAATAAATTATGAAATAATACTTAGATCAGCAAGGAAACGAATTAAGAGATGTGGTGTTGAAAGAAAGATTCAACTTGATAAGGGAAAATATTCCGTTTAAGAGTATTCAAGTTTATAATAGCGAATCGGGCTGAACGTTTCATCACAATATACTCTCACATGTTGAGACCTGCCATCACCTATAAGACGAGCCTTGTACCTCTCAAAAGAACCATCAGATTCTTTTTATGTCTAAAAATTCACATAGACCGAATAATGTTAGCATCAGGCGGATGGGGCACCAGGTCACACATCTTATTATCAATAAAAACATTATATTCCTCAATCATTGCGACTTTTCAATTTGGGTATGACAAGGCATCCTTCGGATTTCGAGGGACAGGTGAAGGGATAATTAAAACAAATAGGTTAAACAACCGTTTAGGTTTAGAAATTTCGTGCATGACACGGGTTTCCATTGTCCGAGAGCGTGTCTCGGAACGCGGGATGAGAGGAGGGTGGGGTGCCGCGGGACTGCCGGGAAGAGGAGGAAGGGCAGGGGTGAATGGTCGGCCGAGAGAAGAAATCGGCGGCTAGGGTAGGAGATTTAGGGTTAGGCTACTGATACCATATAGGAATATATTCCTTGATTTTATTAATGAATGCTTTATAATATATATATATATATATATGTATGTATAGTATTTATCTTTCTATAAACTAGGTAACTAGTCAATTTAATTATAAAAGGATTATAATTCTACCTAAAATAGGAGATATATACAATTAATGGAAGAATATTCAGGAAATATTATATTACTTTGAAATTGAAGCATTAATTGAAATAGAGGAAGTATTGATAACGGACTTTTTGTTAGACTCAAAGGAACAAGTCAATTATGAATCTTACTAATAACATTATACGATAAAAAAAGAAGAGAAAGTTACGTATTTATGCAATATAAAAATAGACATCGTAGGATTTTAGCATAAGAATAAATATATCAATTATAGACAACAAAAAAAACCTTCATACCAAATATCCTGGGAAAAAAGAAACCTCCCTAACATCTCGCAATGCATTAATTATGTATTAATTAGTAGAAGATATATTCCATAATTAGTAGAAGGTGTATTAATTAGGCCGCAAATTTCGCTGCCATATCAAAAGCTAAGTTCCAACATTCTCGCACAACTAGTTAAACAAACTATATATTTGGTAGTATTTATTTATATATAAAATTATATTTATTTTGTATATTGAAAATAGGGGTATATTACTCTTGTAGTAACACGTAGTAAATAAAAATAATACACATATTGTAAAATGTTTTTAAGAAATATAGTAATTGGTATTACACTTTTATATAAATTTTATAATATTGTATATATTACTTATTGGCATTTGATATATATATATATATATATATATATATATATATATATATATATATATATATATATAATGCTTTAAATCAGCTTTGGAAATTTTTAGAGAAGTTTTGAGCCAAATACATTGTATAATGTATTTATATATAATAAAATCTTTCCGACTGCTTGTAATTTATAGATAAAACTGTTGGTGTTTATGTATTTTCAATTTAAAAAGTATATGGGATAGCATATATTTCTGGTATGTGTCAAATTTACTGTATATAACTTGTATTATAACATATTTTATTTAGTTACATGTATGATATTATGTATATAAAATTTATATATTTGCTATAATATTCATATACATTGTATATATCATATATTATATAAAACTGTCACAATATAATATACTTAAAAATATAAAGGTAAATTTACAGAGAAAAATTGTCCATCATAAAAATAAAATTTGAATAAAATTAATTATCAAAAAATTCCATCGATCACAACCTCATTAAAAAGGGAAGTATCTTTGAGATTTTTTCTTTTGATAATCTTTGAGAAACTTGGGTACCTTTTTATTTATGGAAGAGACATAAAAGAGGAAATACATTAAAGAGTGTATTGATGAAATGGAGGTTACTAACGTTTAAATTAGGTTTGCTAAGGTGTTTTTTTTCTTTTCAAAGTGATATATCTGTAATAAAATTTGCTATATTTGAAAAGATATGTTATTCTTGTAAACAACTTTTGTTAATTGATTTAGTGCGTAAAAATCTCATAAAAGAACTCAATACAAGACTTAGCCTTCAAACTTAGTTTCAGATTTCAGTTTAATCAAACATCTTATTTAATTTGTATATAAATATTAATCAGCACTAAGGGGGTGCCTACGAACAACCTAATGAGTCTTTTCCCAGTTTGCAGGAATTTTTCGAAGGTTTCTATATTATTATTCCTTATTAGGACGTGACCTTAATTTATGGACAAACTAAAACTATAGGTAGAGGGAAAAAAACAAAAAACAAAAATCAAAATTACGACTTCTCAGAATTTTCTGAAGAATGCTGGCAAATAGTATTAAATAATTAAAAATAATGACTTTGTGACCTTTTCTAGTTGCTCGGTGTCACAGTAATTCCAAACGCATCTAATATGGAATGGAGTTTAATTTTGTACTCTCTGCAAAAACTTACATATACAGTATAACGACATTTACAATAAATCATATTATTTTATTATAATAATCAAATACCCCTCCTACTTAATGTTTCTTAGAGGGCGTGTAAATAAAAAATACAATAAGTATTTTGAGACAGACGAAGTATATATATAGCAAAATGAAAATACCAATTTTCGGGCGGATATTTTCATCATTTAATAACCCTTAAGAGGATAGGAATATAGATGGTATATTAATAAAGTTTTATCTAAAATTTATCAAATAATAAGCATGTAGTACGGAAACAAATATTATCAATCCAAAAATTTATTTTTAAAATAAAAGTCTATAATCTTTAATCAATATAAACATAATAATTGCAGAGTCTAACACTTATCAAATTTATAATTAAAAACACATAGTCTAAAAATCGTACCTCTTAGTAGAATCTTAGATCACCGGAGATCTCAACCCACACTGACACTATTTCCCTTTCTTCTCAGCAATAACGGGATGATTAGCCTAGGTGCTTGGGAGTTTCTCAACAGACTCTTTCTGAGATTCTTATCAAGATGTAGGTTTATAGACTAATATGGTTCTAATTATCTTCCTTCAAAGTGATCTATCTCTGGTTTTATGATATTATAATTTATCTGAATTATAGACTAAGGAGGGGTTTAGCTAGACATAGAGAGAATTTTCAAAGAGATTTATATTGAAGTTTTTCGAATAATCAAAATGTTTACAAGAGGTTATTTATATATATATAACTCTCGTTCTCTGGTTGTAAAATAGTAATATGATAACAAAAGTTTAAAAGGCTACAGTTCTTTGTCTGCTATGATTGTCGCTTTCTTCAATGTTTTTTGTCTTGTTGTAGCTTTGTCAAATCTGTCATCTTTTTCCTTTTGTCCTTTGTCTGACTGCTTTTGCTAAGTGTTTTCCAGCTGTTTTCCATCAGATTATTTGATAATATCTTCTTGGCATATGTCTTCATCTTCTTTGTCTTTTTGTAATATGTGGTAATATATGATAATACATGGGCTTACCGTAGTTAGACTACGTTGGGCCATAATATGATATTATATTGGGTTCCAAGTAATAAAATTACATGGTCCCTGCCATAATAGTAATTTGGGTTGCAAGTAGTAAAACTACATGCTCCCTGCCATAGTAGTAAATTGGGCTACAGGTAGTAAAACTACATTCTCCATGCCATATGATATTACATTTTTATGCAAAAGGATCAGAACCTCCTTCTTTTTTTATTGCACTGGTAGTAGTAGTAGTATTTTTAGTATTTATTACAGGCCTTTTCTTCTGTCCAATTATCATCTGGTATTGGTCAATAGTTTCCTTTGCATGTTTGTGTTTCAAGTTTATAATTCTATCATGCAGATGTGTTAGTTCCATAATATTTTGTGATATGATGTCATTATTGTAATATAGGGTAATAATCTCTTCCATTTCTCCTCCTTTAGAGCTTCCAATAATGCATGCTTTTTTGGCTCGTAACATATCTTCTATCATGGTTTTCAAGGTTAATAATCCAAATACTATTTTTGTACTGATCCATTCTTGGAACTTCTCCAGAGTACATGGTATTTTCATGTTCAAATTTTCATCATTTCCGCTAATGTTGCTATTTTTATCAGTTTTAAATATTTAGCATATCACAACGAGTTTTCCTATTAAATCAGTTGATGCATCGAACATTTGTATTCCATAGACACCTTTTCCAAATGAGTTCATCGTGAGTGTTGTAGATTCGACGATAATACTTAGCAATTTGGCAATATTGTACATGTTCTCATCCACTATTAGTTTATCAATAAAATCATAAGTGAATAATTTTGATACTATGTATGGGTTAGTCAGTTCATTGCACAAGAATCTGGGATACTTGCTCAGCTTAGCACTGCTTAAAATATAAGGGTTAGTTTTATAATCATAAAATTTATTAATCTTCTCATAAGCACTGATGTAGTTTGGTGTGTATTTCAGTTTATCGCACATTGATACTATTGTTGATACTTGGGAAGAGGATGATATTGAGGATGGCATAGTGGCAAGTTTTGATACAAAAGGTACTAAAGTTTTAGTAGGGTTGTTTGGTTTTTCAGGTGTAGTTGTAGGTGATTTTGATTGAGTTTCACTGATTTGTAAGGTTCTCATGGTTTTTAAATCTTGTAAGGCTTCTTTGAGCTGGTTTACAAGTTGGGTATTCTCTTGTATTTTGGATATTAAGGTTTCATTGGTTTGTATAATGAAATTCATGACATTGGTAATATATTCTTCAAGGTTATCACCGTTGATCGACATTGTTATAACTGCTAAGAAAATCAGCTAAGACATTTTTAGTTCCGGATATATTCTTGACAATAAAATCATAACAACAAAAGAATGATTGTCATTTTCTTCTTGTGTTTAGTTCTGATAAAGGATCTATCTTGTTTGTAATAAAAGCTTTTACATGTGTGTTATCGGTGCTAACAATAAATTTTACTGGTAATAAGTGATAGTGAAATCTCTTTATTCTGAATTTTACTGCTAATAATTCTTTTTTGTCAATATGATATTTTTTCTCATTTGACTTCCATGTTCCACCTCCATATCCACATATTAGTGGTTTTTCTTTATCTATATCATCTTTATCGTATGCTATGAGGATTGCTCCTCATCCTATATCGCTAGCATCAGTAAAAAGTTGTAGTTGATCTAGTTCCGTTGGTATTCTATGTGTTGGTAATGCTTTTACTTTTTCCTTGATCCTATTTATAGCTTTAGTATGTTCTTCCTTCCATTCAGAGGTTATGTTTTTTCTAGTTAATTCTTGCAATGGTTTTCTTAAGAGTGGTAAATCTTTTATATGGTCTGAAGCATAGTTTATTACTCCTAGGAATTGTTGTACTTCTTTCTTACTTTCTAATTTATCCTTGAAATTTTTTATCTTTGTTACTATGTGTTCTTGTAGTAGTAATCCCTCATTATCTATAATGTATTCTAAATATTCGATACTATTTTTAAAGATTTCAGATTTCTTTTCAGATAATAGTATTCCATGTAGTTTCACAGTTTTTATAAATTCTTCTAAATGTTTTATATGATCATCTAGATTATCACTATTTATTAATATATCATCAACATATACTATACAAAATTCTGTTAATTTTCTGAACACTTGGTCCATTCTTCTTTGAAATATTTGAGGTGCATTTTTTAATCCAAAGGGTAGTACATTCCATTCATAGTGTCCTTGAGGGGCACTGAAGGCTGTTAAAGATTTTGATTGTTTTGTCAGTTTTATCTGCCAAAATCCACTTTTACAATCAAACTTACTAAACCATTTTTTGTTTCCTAATCTATTAATAAAGTTTCTTTTATACGGTAAAAAATATCCATCAAATATTGTCTTCTTATTTAGTTCTCTATAATCTATTACCATTCTAGCTTTTCCTCTTTTTTGTTCACTATATTTTCTTACTAAAAAGGCTGGGCTACTATGTGGACTTTTACTTTGTTGTATCATTTTTAATTCTAATAATTCTTTTATTTGGATTTCAAACTCCTTTTGATCTGTTGGACTATATCTAATAGGTTTTGATCTAACTATATCATTGGGATTTATCAACTTAATTTCAGCATATATTTTTTCTTTTTCCCATAGTTGTATTGGATTTTCTCCAAAATTCATTTTCAATATATTAAGATATTTTTCTTTTAGTAGTTGTAGGTTATTATTCCTATATGTTTTTATGGTACATAGTCTTAACATATGTATTGGTAATATTCTTTTTAATATTATCCATCTATTACAAGGTGTTTGTAGACTAAAGGTATTGCTATCTATGACTTGTGTTTTAAAGTAATCTAAGAAGTTGTTTCCTAATAATACTTGTTATTTCATATGATCTAATTGATATATTATTAGTAACCTAAATATTATTTTTCCTAATACGATTCTCATATTTTCCGCTATTATATCTAATTATTTTGCTTGTTCATTAAATCCTGATACTCTTGTCATATGTGCTTTAGATCTTTTTCATCTGTGTGATTCTAGTACTTCTTTTCTAGTCAGGCATAAATCTGCTCCACTATCAATACATATTTTTTGTTTTATAATTTTATTATGCGTGTATTCTATATGGGCTTCTATATAGATCACTACCATTTAATTAGGTATTAGTATTTCGTCTGGTATCTATTTTCCTTAATCTTCGTTGGAGATCTTCATCTTGTCATAATTCTCTTACATCTTGGCGAATGTTTTCATCTTGTTCTACTTCTTCTAATAATCTTCTTTCTTTGAAAATTCTGTTGGGTATTTTTGCTCTATGGTACTTTATAAAGCAATACGGAAAGTATATAACTATTACAAGTATTCGAAAGGATAAACAAAGATTCACTAATTCAACTAGTAATCTGAAAATTACAAGAGATCCACAAAACTGAAATTACAATTTTGTTGAAGACGGAAAAATGGAAACTGTTTTTGCTGAGTCGAGTGTGGCACTCTGTCCTTAAGACAATACTGCCCCGTATGTATCCTTTATACGTCCTGGATAATTTGTCTCCCAAGATAAAACAGCAATGGAACACTTGAGCAAAGGAAACTCAAGAGCTACCGTGAAGAATATTGAGTAACGAAATGATGCCTTGGAAGGTGTAGGAAGAAACCTTTCTGCTTGTGTAAGCTTCTGAATTTTTGTGTATATTATATGTGTGTTCTTAGTGCTCAACAATGGTGTAAGGGGTGTTTATATAGGTGATGGAGGGCTGAAAACTACCTCCATAATAGCCAAATAATGGCCATTATGGAGGTAGTAAAGTCACCAACATAAAGGTGAAAGACCAATGATTTGGCCATTATAGGAGGAGTAATTCAGCCAAAATAAATGGCTGAATTGAGTGTTTGGCAAGCCGCTTGACTGTCCAAATTCTGACATTCTGGAAACTTCAGGGACCAAACTGTACATCTTGAAACTTCAGGGACCAAGCTGTACATCTGAAAGAATTCTGGTCCGAACTGTACATCTGGAACTTCTGGGATCAAACTGTACTTCTGGAAAAGTTCTCTGGCCCAAAAAGATAATATCATAAGGCCCACAGCCCACAGCCCGTGACCCGTGACCCGTGAACCCGTGACTCGGAATCGGAACCGGACCGGACGGGCAGGCGGCGGCGGCGCGCGTGTGGTCTTTCCTCGAACCGAAGCACATCTAGGTCCTCCCTCCTTTAAACACATGGGATACCCCTTGGGGTCCCAAACCCCAAACCAATTTCGAGTCTTATATACACAACAATTCTTTCTTCCTCTACCGATGAGGGAGAATTGAACACAATACCACACTTTCCATGCTTCAAACACCTTACTTCGTTGACCAATATCTCTTTCATTTCTCAATGAAATTTGACGATTCTTGGCCCTACGGTTATCTACGTACTTAGTAGATCATGCATGTGTGAAGAACTGGATTCTCCAACATACGTAACACTAGTGTTTAAGCCGTTAAAGTTGGTCGGTTGCAACTCCCGCCAAAGGCTAATTTCCAACAATCCCCTCTTGAAAGAGATTTTGGCGCACTCACATGGTGTCTTTTCATTTCCAAAGAATATTTCAAATGGACCGATGTTGCATAAGGAGAGGTAGCCTCAACTTTGAACCTTCCATAGTTGAATACAATCGGACTTACTTACTGCGCGGTGAACGTGATGTCTTGAACCGTCAGTGTTTAGTGTAAGCCAAGACAATGATACCAACACAACAAATTCTCTTACTCTCTTCTTCGTAATGTTTTGTCCGTTTTGGCCATGGACAACGTCTTGGATTCTTAAGTGCGTTCATTTTGAGGCGGCCCATCCTCGCACTTAAATAGGTGGTCTCCTACAAGGTATCCTGCTATACCCCACTTCACAAGTGTTAGGAACCATTAAAAGTTTCCCAAAAACCTAACCTCAACTGTTGAGGAGCATTACAGGTTTTGAAAACTTAACCTTTACCCACACTGCAGATAGCACTTAAAGTCTATCGCGGGAACGACTTTGGATTTGGTGTTTCTTTTCAGAAATCACTATCCGAAGTGCTCATGCTTCCACTGAAGCGATCAACTGAACCTTTACAACTTAGTTTTCCCATTGAACCAAATTACTGGGATCTCCAGTTAGTAAGGTTGGGTTACCACTGTATTGGTCCGTATATTTTGGGTTTTAAGCCCATTCCCCTAGACAGGCAGAACACTTGATCTCCGGGTAGTCCCTTAGTTAGTAAACAAGGAAGTGACACCCGTGATGATCAACTGTCATACGGTCTTATATCTCATGACAAATCCTGACAGATATGTCCAGACGCCGTCATCCGTGTCCTTCCTAAAGCCGACCGGCTAGCCACAGTGTATAACTGCTGAAGGCACGGGTTTCTCCCAATAAGGGACGTCCTCTAAGGAGTCGTGAAGTTACTCAACTTCTTTCATGCTTTGTATAAAGCGATAAACTCTGATTCCATCATGAATCGGCCGATGCAAGTTTGCTTAGAGGATTTTCCAAGACCCACCATACACATTTACTTGTGGCTTTGGTGTTCTCCAGATCTGATGTCCAGTTTGCATCACTGTGTTCTCTCAGAACCGCTGGACATCCAGAATACTATAATCCGTAGATAAGCGAATAATTCAGATATCGTTATATCCGACTTAACGCCTTCTATTGATCATGTATTAAGATTATCAGTGAACCTTAGTTCAACTGATCTGATTGTAGGACGATACCAGGTCGATTGTAGTGTGTACAATACATTGAACTACACATGATCTGTGCGTATCGCTCCTTGTCTATGGGTGCATCATGATTCCAATCAGTTCTATGATTCATATCCATTGATGGCTTCAACGAGACTATCAACTATCGACCAGTCCGTTAGATGTCTTTAGAAATCCAATTTCTAAGATGTCATCTGTGATATCCATATCTTTCATATCGAGACTTTGTTTCAATATGACTTTTACTTTCAGACTGTTGATTCTCCAACTATTGGCTTTCTAACTTCAGAGCAAATGTTTCTGTGGTCAGATTCATTGTTTCTGTTTTATCTGAAACTTTCAGGACCAAAATGTAGACATTTCAGGGACCAAGATGAAAGTTCAGGAAAAAGCCCAACAGTCCAGAAAACCAACTCTGATTCTCTTCTTCCAACTCTCCGGTTGGGAAGACTGTTTTAACATTCATGTCACGCAAGACTGCAATGGCCCATGATGTTAAGTTACTCCCAGGGGAGCACATGTACAAGTAGCCGAGGCTTTGAACTCGTCAGTAGATCCATCTACTTTGTACTCACTTTTGAGTATCATTTTTCACAACCCAAAGGTTCTTTTTCCGGAGGAAGATCAACCATTACGCAAGTATGGTTCTATATGATGGAATATATTTCTCTCTTTAGCTTCTTTCCAAAGCAGCGCTTTTGGAGATAACAATTATTTGTTAATTGTCCATGGTTCGTTCTTAACCATACAAGCTAGAAGGACTGGAACAAGTCTTTGTCCCCTCTTTGCTCCGTCTTGGTTCAACATCTAGAATCCCTGAGTTCTGCATATCTGGAATATTAAGTTCCGGATAGCCAGCAACTTTTGAGTCCTGTAGATACGGAGCGTCTAGTTCCGGACAGTCAGGCCCTCGCGGGTTCTTGTTAACCTTGAGCAATTACTCCTTTTTCCTTTTCAAGGAAAGTTATCTTATAAGAATTCAGCATTCTTTGACGCCAAGAGGCGATAAGTACTACTGTTTTTTTACAGATCCATGGGATATGCAATCTACAGTCTTAGGTCGAACTTGACCTGTTTCGGTAGTCCAACTTCTACCAAGCCACCCCACATCACAACTTTTGTATGTGAGATCATTTTCATGTCTCACACGGAGAGTTATCCTTATCCTTATGCGGAGTTCTGTTGAGAATCGCATTAGCGGTAAGGATCGCCTTGCCCCACATAATTTAGGCGTACGGGTTTGCGCTTGGCTAACACCGTTAGACTGAGGTGAGTAATGAACAGTGTATGGTGGGTCTTGGAAAATCCTCTAAGCAAACTTGCATCGGCCGATTCATGATGGAATCAGAGTTTATCGCTTTATACAAAGCATGAAAGAAGTTGAGTAACTTCACGACTCCTTAGAGGACGTCCCTTATTGGGAGAAACCCGTGCCTTCAGTAGCTTATACATCGTGGGTTAGCCGGTCGGCTTTAGGAAGGACACGGATGACGGCGTCTGGACATATCTGTCAGGATTTGTCATGAGACATAAGACCGTATGACAGTTGATCATCACGGGTGTCACTTCCTTGTTTACTAACTAAGGGACTACCCGGAGATCAAGTGTTACGCTGTCTAGGGAATGGGCTTAAAACCCAAAATATACGGACCAATACAATGGTAACTCAACCTTACTAACTGGAGATCCCGGTAATTTGGTTCAATGGGAAAACTAAGTTGTAAAGGTTCGGTTGATCGCTTCGGTGGAAGCATGAGCACTTCGGATAGTGATTTACGAAAAGAAACACCAAATCCAAAGTCGTTCGCGATAGACTTTAAGTGCTATCTGCGGTGTGGGTAAAGGTTAAGTTTTCAAAACCGTAATGCTCCTCAACAGTTGAGGTTAGGTTTTGGGAAACTTTTAATGGTTCCTAACACTTGTGAAGTGGGGTATAGCAGATACCTTGTAGGAGACCACCTATTTAAGTGCGAGGACGGGCCGCCTCAAAATGAACGCACTTAAGAATCCAAGACGTTGTCCATGGCCAAACGGACAAAACATTACGAAGAAGAGAGTAAGGGAATTTGTTGTGTTGGTATCATTGTCTTGGCTTACACTAAACACCGATGATTCAAGACATCACGTTCACCGCGCAGTAAGTAAGTCCGATTGTATTCAACTATGGAAGGTTTAAAGTTGAAGCTACCTCTCCTGATGCAACATCGGTCCATTGAAATATTCTTTGAAATGAAAAAGACACCATGTGAGTGCGCCAAAATCTCTTTCAAGAGGGATTGTTGGAAATTAGCCTTTGGCGGGAGTTGCAACCGACCAACTTTAACGGCTTAAACACTAGTGTTACGTGATGTTGGAGAATCGATTCTTCACACATGCATGATCTACTAAGCACGTGAGATAACCGTAGGGCCAAGAATCGCCAAATTTCATTGAGAAATGAAAGAGATATTGGTCAAGGAAGTAAGGTGTTTGAAGCATGGAAAGTGTGGTATTGTGTTCAATTCTCCGTCATCGGTAGAGGAAGAAAGAATTGTTGTGTATATAAGACTCGAAATTGGTTTGGGGTTTGGGACCCCAAGGGGTATCCCATGTGTTTAAAGGAGGGAGGACCTAGATGTGCTTGGTTCGAGGAAAGACCACACGCCGCCGCCGCCGCCTTTGCCGTCCGGTCCGGTTCGATTAGAGTCACGGGTTCACGGTCACGGGTCACGAGTGTGGGTGTGGGCCTTATGATATTATCTTTGGGCGAGAGAACTTTTCCGTAATGCAGTTTGATCGAAGTTCCAGATGTCTGATTCGGACTGAATTCTTTCAGATGTACAGCTTGGTCCCTGAAGTTTCAAGATGTACAGATTTGGTCCTGAAGTTTCGAATGTCGAATTTGGGCCAAAGCGTAGAACGCCAAACACTCAATTCAGCCATTTATTTTGGCTGAATTACTCCTCCTATAATGGCCAAATCTGTTGGTCTTTCACCTTTTATGTTGGTGACTTTACTACCTCCATAATGGCCATTATTTGGCTATTATGGAGGCAGTTTTCAGCCCCTCCATCACCTATATAAACACCCCCTTACACCATTGTTGAGCACTAAGAACACACATATAATATACACGAAAATTCAGAAGCTTACACAAGCAGAAAGGTTTCTTCCTACACCTTCCAAGGCATCATTTCGTTACTCAATATTCTTCACGGTAGCTCTTGAGTTTCCTTTGCTCAAGTGTTCCATTGCTGTTTTATCTTGGGAGACAAATTATCCAGGACGTATAAAGGATACATACGGGGCAGTATTGTCTTAAGGACAGAGTGCCACACTCGACTCAGCAAAAACAGTTTCCATTTTTCCGTCTTCAACAAAATTGTAATTTCAGTTTTGTGGATCTCTTGTAATTTTCAGATTACTAGTTGAATTAGTGAATCTTTGTTTATCCTTTCGAATACTTGTAATAGTTATATACTTTCCGTACTGCTTTATAAAGTACCATAGAGCAAAAATACCCAACAGAATTTTCAAAGAAAGAAGATTATTAGAAGAAGTAGAACAAGATGAAAACATTCGCCAAGATGTAAGAGAATTATGACAAGATGAAGATCTCCAACGAAGATTAAGGAAAATAGATACTGCATTTAAATACTAATACCTAATTAAATGGTAGTGATCTATATAGAAGCCCATATAGAATACACGCATAATAAAATTATAAAACAAAAAATATGTATTGATAGTGGAGCAGATTTATGCCTGACTAGAAAAGAAGTACTAGAATCACACAGATGAAAAAGATCTAAAGCACATATGACAAGAGTATCAGGATTTAATGAACAAGCAAAATAATTAGATATAATAGCGGAAAATATGAGAATCGTATTAGGAAAAATAATATTTAGGTTACTAATAATATATCAATTAGATCATATGAAATAACAAGTATTATTAGGAAACAACTTCTTAGATTACTTTAAAACACAAGTCATAGATAGCAATACCTTTAGTCTACAAACACCTTGTAATAGATGGATAATATTAAAAAGAATATTACCAATACATATGTTAAGACTATGTACCATAAAAACATATAGGAATAATAACCTACAACTACTAAAAGAAAATATCTTAATATATTGAAAATGAATTTTGGAGAAAATCCAATACAACTATGGGAAAAAGAAAAATATATCTTTGAAATTAAGTTGATAAATCCCAATGATATAGTTAGATCAAAACCTATTAGATATAGTCCAATGATCAAAGGAGTTTGAAATCCAAATAAAAGAATTATTAGAATTAAAAATGATACAACAAAGTAAAAGTCCACATAGTAGCCCAGCCTTTTTAGTAAGAAAATATAGTGAACAAAAAAGAGGAAAAGCTAGAATGGTAATAGATTATAGAGAACTAAATAAGAAGACAATATTTGATGGATATTTTTTACCGTATAAAAGAAACTTTATTAATAGATTAGGAAACAAAAAATGGTTTAGTAAGTTTGATTGTAAAAGTGGATTTTGGCAGATAAAACTGACAAAACAATCAAAATCTTTAACAGCCTTCAGTGCCCCTCAAGGACACTATGAATGGAATGTACTACCCTTTGGATTAAAAAATGCACCTCAAATATTTCAAAGAAGAATGGACCAAGTGTTCAGAAAATTAACAGAATTTTGTATAGTATATGTTGATGATATATTAATAAATAGTGATAATCTAGATGATCATATAAAACATTTAGAAGAATTTATAAAAACTGTGAAACTACATGGAATACTATTATCTGAAAAGAAATCTGAAATCTTTAAAAATAGTATCGAATATTTAGAATACATTATAGATAATGAGGGATTACTACTACAAGAACACATAGTAACAAAGATAAAAAATTTCAAGGATAAATTAGAAAGTAAGAAAGAAGTACAACAATTCCTAGGAGTAATAAACTATGCTTCAGACCATATAAAAGATTTACCACTCTTAAGAAAACCATTGCAAGAATTAACTAGGAAAAACATAACCTTTGAATGGAAGGAAGAACGTACTAAAGTTATAAATGAGATCAAGGAAAAAGTAAAAGCATTACCAAAACATAGAATACCAACGGAACTAGATCAACTAAAACTTTTTACTGATGCTAGTGATATAGGATGGGGAGCAGTCCTCATAGCATATGATAAATATGATATAGATAAAGAAAAACCACTAATCTGTGGATAAGGAGGTGGAACATAAAAGATAAATGAGAAAAACTATCATATTAACGAAAAAAATTATTAGCAGTAAAATTCAGAATAAAGAGATTTCACTATCATTTATTACCAGTAAAATGTGTTGTTAGAACCGATAACACACATGTAAAAGATTTTATTCCAAACAAGATAGATCCTTTACCAGAACTAAACACAAGAAGAAAATGACAATCATTCTTTTGTTGTTATGATTTTATTGTCAAGAATATATTTGGAACTAAAAATGTCTTAGCTGATTTTCTTAGCAGATATAACAATGTCGATCAACAGTGATAACCTTGAAGAATATATTACAAATGTCATTAATTCCATTATACAACTCAATGAAACCTTAATATCCAAAATATAAAAGAATACCCATCTTGTAAACCAGCTCAAAGAAGCCCTGCAAGATTTAAAAAGCATGAGAACCTTACAAATCAGTGAAACTCAATCAAAATCACCTACAACTACACCTGAAAAACCAAACAACCCTACTAAAACTCTAGCACCTTTTGTATCAAAACTTGCCACTATGTCATCCTCAATATCATCATCTTCCCAAGTATAAACAATAATATCAATGTGAGATAAACTGAAATACACACCAGACTACATCAGTGCTTATGAGAAGATCAATAAATTTTATGATTATAAAACTAACCCTTATATTTTAAGCAGTGCTAAGCTGAGCAAGTATCCCAGATTCTTGTGCAGTGAACTAGCTAACCCAGACATAGTATCAAAATTATTCACTTATGATTTTATTGATAAACTAATAGTGGATGAGAACATGTACAATATTACCAAATTGCCAAGTATTATCGTCGAATCTACAACACTCATGATGAACTCATTTGGAAAATGTGTCTATGGAATACAGATGTTTGATGCATCAACTGATTTAACAGGAAAACCCGTTGTGATATGCCAAATATTCAAAACTGGTAAAAATAGCAACATTAGCGGAGATGATGGAAATTTGAACATGAAAATACCATGTACTCTGGAGAAGTTCCAAGAATGGCTCAGTACAAAAAGAGTATTTGGATTATTAACCTTGAAAACCAGGATAGAAGATATGTTACGAGCCAAAAAACATGCATTATTGGAAGCTCTAAAGGAGGAGAAGTGGAAGAGATTATTACCCTATATTACAAAAATGACATCATATCATAAGATATTATGGAACTAACACATCTGCATGATAGAATTATAAACTTGAAACACAAACATGCAAAGGAAACTATTGACCAATACCAGATGATAATTGGACAAAAGAAAAGGCCTGTAATAAATACTAAAAATACTACTACTACTACTACCAGTGCAATAAAAAATGAGGTTCTGATCCTTTAGTGCTATCATGTTTCTTAAGGTTTTAATAGTGTTTTCTTGTTCATATATTTATTTAGAATTTTCTTGTAAACGTTGGTCTCTTTCTTCTATAAGATCTATGCTTATTTTACAATTACTATATGTTGGTTTATATCTCTGTTATATGTAAGAGATTTTTCTGCTATCATCTTGAGTTATCTTAGCCTGTTTTGTTGTTCTATTAGTCTGTTCTCATCTATAATGTTTTGTCTCCATTCGTAGATCTGCTTTTAAATATACTATAACAAGATTTTGTACATTTATTTCTGTGTTTATCTATACTATCCTTCTATATGTTGCAAGAACATTATCTATGTGCATATTAATTTATGCTAATTCATTCTCATAATATTTTTATAATTTCTTTTCATCAGTTATCATGTTTTCTGACCTTCGTTTCTCTACTAACACTTGATCTTGATATTTCATTATCATTTCATTTTGGTTCCTCGGTGTTATTAAAAGATGTTTCATTTTTTTTACATTTCACAACATTTTATTTAACATATTAATCATAATAAATGACAGATGTGTTTTCACTTTTTATAATACTATTCATTTTACAAGCTCTGATACCAATTTTCGGACGGATCTTTTCATCATCTACTAACCCTGAAGAAGGTAGAAATATAGATGGTATATTAACAAAGTTTTATATAAATTTATCAAATAATAAGCATGTAGTACTAGTGGATATTTCTAAAGCAAGTACTCACTAACCATCACTTTTGACTAAGGCTGTCCAAGGGACCGGGTTCGGGGCAGGGTGGGTCCCGGCAGGACGGGACCCGGCGGGGCTGGAGAAATGGTCGGGACCGGTCATCTGGCGGGATCGTCGGGCCGGGATTGGCGGGACAGGTCGATGTTCCATCCCATCCCTCATCCCGTCGAAAAAGGGGACCTGTGTTGGCCCCCCGGGGCAGGTCGGGTCCGTGATTATTTTTATTTTTATTTTTTGGACACTTAATTTTTAAAAAGGTGTGAATATAAACACTTAAATAATTGAACAAGATAGTGTAATAAAAATATACCAAGGCTATTTTTGTGTCTCTTATATTATTTAATAGAAATATGATTTTTTTGTAATACAATTTCAAAATTGCAATTTTGTGGTGTTGTTCAAAAGTTGCAAATCACATAGTAAAATTATAATTAAAAAAATTACATAGTTTAAAACACCTTTTCTAATTTCTTCACAATGTCTTGTGGTTCTTCGGTTGGAATTGAAATTTGTTGGTCAAATTGGTCGACGTCGCTTCTAGTTCCCTCAGACAAGATTTCGTTGTATTTGTCTTCATCGTTCATCTCTGGTTGACCGCACCTTATACGCTCTGCTCGTATCCAATCTCTGAATAGAACTGCTGATGTCGCTTGAATGTTCAACACATCTCGGGTCATTTTTGCTAGTATCGGAAATGTCTTCTCATTTTCCCTCCAGTATTTAAGCAAGTCTTCACGTCCTTCTTCATAGAGAACTTCTTGGTATGGTACAACACCCTGCAAAACAAAAATATTAAACTGGCTAACTTGATTAGCAATGAAACCACTAAACATTATATTTCTAAGGCTTTCAATACTAGCTGCAGAAATAACATGTCTTTTATAAGGTTGTATCGAAGAAGAAGAAGAAGAAGATGATGATGATATGGAAGCTCGTTGGTTGCTAGCACTTTCTTGTTGGTAATGCATATATATTTTTTTGCACTCATCATGTATGCTAGACAAAACTTCTTGTTTAGTTGGGTTCTTAGGTGGTTGTTCATTTGGTTTTTTTGGAGTTGGAGGTGGAAGTACTGCTATACAATCATAAATCGTTTCAATAAGTGCTTTACAATCGTCTATTTTAATAGTCGGATTTAATACAACACCAATAATATAAATAGTGGGAATAGAAAAAAAACATTTTTTTAATTTGATAAATATTTTTTAATAGGTGCCTTATAAGATTGTTTTTCCATATATTCACTAAGTAACAAAAATATTAGAGCTATATAAAATAACATAGTTGAAATAGTAGGATAATATATACCAGAAAATCTCTTCTAACAGTTTGCCATTAAAATGCATAGCGTAAATATTGTTGATATTCATGCGCAAATTTAAAAACATCTATTCTATCATTTGATATAGGAAAACCGTTAAAAGCAGGAGTATATGTTTCTCGAATGTAATGAATAAAACCAGGAGAGGAAGGAAATGCAAAAGGAAAACCCTCCACCGCAACTAATTTTGCTATTGATACCTCATCTCTGTGTTTATCGTATTTAGGACCTACAATTCCTCCCGTCGTCTGGTTAATTTGACCCTGTACTTGGTCCGGGACACTATGTGAACCTTGTCCCGACTGAGAGCGCATTGGCGCACCCGACTTTATAGCCTCGTATTCATCCCACCTAGCTTTGTGAAAGCCTTGCACATGTCTCAATAAACCTTCCGTCCCACCCAGACCTTTTTCGATTTTAAATTTATAAACATTTTTATAAATTTTACATCTAACTACTTGATTCTCTTGGTCCCTATCAAAAAAATCTCATGCAACTGATTTTTATTTTTATTTTGTGGGGCCTCGATTCATGCTAGGGGGAATATGAGGCGTTTCAGTTTCAGTTTGAGGCTGAGACTCAGTCTTAGGTTGAGGTTTTTTGAGGTGCACTAATGGGTATGTCATCTAGAATAAAGTCTGGTTTAGTTGCAGAATATATCTCATCATCTAATGGTATATCATTAAAAAATCAGTTTCATCTATATGAGTGTAATCAATCAAATCATCCTGACTAGGAATAAGATGACTAGAAGAAGTACCCCTGCCCTTGTTACCCCTACTAGAAGAAGCACCCTTACCCTTAATCATACGTCTAATTCCTTCCATTTTAATTATGCAAACAAATAATTAAAGATAATGAAATTAAGTGTGTTAATTAAATAAAGTAACAATAATAATTTAAAGAAGGAACGAAGGTACCAAACGTCGGCATAACGTCGACTTGTAATCGAGGTTGAAAATTGAAACTTTGCTCGATGGATGATACAATTATACAAATGAGAAAATAAAATAAAATATTTAGTATGCAATGTAGACTTGTAAAGAGATAGATAAATAGATTGTAGGAAGATTTGTGAGATAGAATGAAGAGAAAATGAGGTATTTATAGTTGAAAAATTAGGTTAAAGTGTAAATATACTAACTTAGGGGTTAAAAATAAATATTAAGGGGGTAGGGGGTTTAGGGGGAGGGGCAAAAATGGCCGTTGGAACCGTTAATTTGGTCGTTGTTGCAACAGTTAGTTTTGCAAAGGGGAGGGGGATCGGGATCGGAACGAGGTCGGGGCGGGGCGGGGTCGAACTCGGGACATACTAGGGCTCGTTCTGCCCCGTCCCGATCCCGCCCCGTCCCTCCCCATCCCCCTTTGCAGAAATAACCGTTACACAAAATAACCAATTTCAATTTTAGCCGTTGGCAACGGCTATAACGGCCATTTTGGCCCCCACCCCATAAACCCCCCTACCACTTAATATTTATTTCAACCTCTAAATTAGTATATTTACACTTTAACCCTATTTCTCAACTATAAATACTTCATTTTCCTCTTTATTTTTCTCACAAATCTTCCTACCATCTTTCTAATCTCTCTCTCTCTCTCTACAAGTCTACATTGCCTACCAAATATTATATTTTATTTGCTAATTTCTATCAAAGTTCAAAAATTGAGAGTGAAGTTGGCAACTAGCTTGAGGATCATCGATCAAAGTTTTAATTTTCAACCTCAATTATACGTCGACGTTACGTCGGCGTTTGGTACCTTTGTTCCTTCTTTAAATTATTATTGTTACTTAATTTTAATTATCGTACTTAATTTCATTATCTTTAATTATTTATTTGCATAATTATAATGGAACAAAGTTGACATTTTTCTGGTAGAAGTACTAGGGATAACAGGGGTAAGGGTGCATCTTCTAGTAATCCTAATTACGATGATTTCATCCATATAGATGAAACTGACTTTTTAATGTTAATATTAATATATCATTAGATCATGATGTATATTCTACATCTGAACTAGATTTTAATTTAGAAAATGAATTAGAAGATAATTTAGATAACACACTCACTAGTGCACCTCCACCTCAGGCTCAGACTGAGTCTCAGACTGAAATTAAAACTGGAATGCCTCCTATTCCCCCCAGTATGAGTCGAGGCAAAAAACAACGAAAATTAAAATCACATGCATGAGATTTTTTTGATAGGGACATTGATAATCAACTAGCTATATGTAAAATTTATCGCGAAGTTTATAAATTTAAAACTGAAAAAGGTCAAAGTGGGACGGGAGGTTTAATTAGACATGTAGAAAACTCTCACAAAGCAAGGTATAACCAATACCTGGCTGAAAAATCAGGTGTGCAAATGCCTTCTGAGTTGGGACAAGGTTCACATAGTGTCTCCGACCAAGTACATGGTCGAATTTACCCGATGACGGGGGGAATTATAGGACCTAACTATGATAAACGCAGAGATAGGGAAAATTTAGCAAAATTAGTTTTTGTGGAGGATTTGCCTTTTTCATTTCCTTCCTCTCATGGTTTTATTCATTACATTAGAGAAACATATAATCATGCTTTCAACGATTTTCCTAGATCAACTGTTAGAAGAGATGTTTTTAAATTTGTCCATGAATATCAACAATATTTACGTTATGCATTATATCATTTTAATGGCAAAGTGGCTATCATTTTTGATATAGGCCGTAATACTAATGGTAATGATTATTTAACTGTCACGTGTCATTGGATAGATCAGAATTGGTCTATGCAAAAACGTATATTAGCATATAGATATATTGATGATAGGCACACTGGAGCTTTTATTTCAAGAAATATTCATGAAATTTGTGAATATTATGAAATTACTAATAAAATTATGACTATTACATTAGATAATGTTTCTTCTAATGATTATACTGTAAACATTTTTAAAACTCGATTTACTCCATCGTTTCCCAATATTTTTCATGTTAGATGTGCATGTCATATTTATAACTTAGTTATAAAGAATGGCCTAAATTTTTTTAAAAACATCCTTGATAAAGTACAATTTGCTATAAACTTTATTTTTAAAGGTAATAAAATAAAAAGACGCAAAGAGTATAAAAAAACTTGTCATGATTGTGGATTACCTTATAGAAAAATTTCAAAAGAAGTTTCGACTAGGTGACAACTGCTTGTTGATCACGAGTATAGAAGACCTATAACATTATTATTTAACGCCCATAATCAAAATCCAACAGATATGCTTGTAGATGATGATTGAGATAAAATTTTGGAACTTATCATATTTTTAGAGAATTTTTTTCTAGCTACTAAGGAATTTTCTGGGATTTATTATCCTACTATTTCATCTTTGTTACTTTATATAGCTCTAATATTTTTGTTACTTAATGAATATATGCAAAAACCAACTTACAAACCAGCTATTAAAAAATATTTATAAAATTTTAAAAATACTTTTTTCCTATTCCCACTATTTATTTTATTGGTGTTGTATTAAGTAGACGGTTGTAAAACACTTGTTGAAACGATTAATGAAAGCTTAGAAATACTTCCAACAGACCCAACTAACGAATCAACTAAAGAAGAAGTTATGTCTAACATACACACTGAATGCAAATATATATATATATATATATATATATATATATATATATATATATATATATATATATATTATCAAGAGCAAAGTGCAAATAATCAACCGACTTCTGTACCATCTTCTTCTACTTCACTGCAACCTAATAAAAGACATGATGTTTCTGCTTCTAGTATTTAAGGTCTTAGAAATAGAATGTATAGTGATTCAAGTTCTTCACAAGTTAGCGAGTTTGATGTTTATGTTTTGCAGGGTGTTGTACCGTACAAACCAATTGTCAATGAAGATGGACGTGAAGACTTGCTGAAATACTGGAGGGAGAATGAGAAGACATTTCCGACACTATCAAAGATGGCCCGAGATGAGTTGAATATTCAAGCATCATCAACAGCTTCTTATAGCGCTTTTTCTGCTGTAAGGTTTCAAATAGGAGAGCACAGACACTCATTGGTGGGAGACAGCTTGGAGATTGAAGTTTTATTCAGAGATTGGATTAGAGCGGAGCATAGAAGGTGCGGTCAACCAGAGATCAACGAAGAAGACGACTACAACTACAACAAAATCTTATCCGAAGGAGCAGGAAGCAACGTCGAACAATTTGACCAACAACTTCCAATTCCAACAGAAGATCCTCAAGAGATTGTGAGGAAATTAGAAAGAGCATGGTTGACTATGTAATTTTTTTAATGATAATTTTACTATGTGATTTGCAACTTTTGAACTACGAAACAAAGTTGCAATTTTAAAATTGTATTACAAAATAAATCATATTTCTATTAAATAATATAAGAGTCACAAAAACAACATTAGAATGTTTTTATTCATTATCTTGTTCAATTATTTAAGTGTTTAAGTATATATCTTTTTTAAAATTAAGTGTCTAAAAAAAATTTAAATCCCCCCAAATTCCCCTACCCGACCCGTCCTGTCCCGTCCCCCTCAAATCTCGTCCCCTCTTCTGGCAGGATGTGGGGCGGGACGAGACCTCTTCCCGTCCCGCATCCCGGCCCGCCAAGACCCGGTCCCGACCCCCCACCCCGTCCCCCAAAATCCCGTTCCGTTCCGCCCCGACCCAGCCCACTGGCCACCCCTACTTTTGTTTTGACTAGTACTAACATAATTTATTTATTTTTTAATAATTATTTCAGTTGGAAAAAGTTTTCAAAATTGAATCATGAAAGTTTACCTAAAACCGACAATGTCTCATGAAAAATCCATAAACTAACTATATTATCAATTAAAATATATAAGTAACTGCCTTTTATTTTAATAAGTATAACAATAAATATTGAATAAATATATTAATTTTCTCTCTAAATACATATAATTCTCTTTTTATTTTCGGCTTTAGAAAGCTTTAACCGTACTCTTATTTCCATTGTGAATAATTCTAAATCAAGCACTAACCAGTAACCATCACTTTTGACGAGTACTAACAAGAAGATATTAAGCTTAAAATGGAAAATGTCTGTCAACTCATATTAGGTAAGTAATTTAGGAGTGAGCTAGATTCTTATAACAAGATTAAATTATATAACGGGATAATTTAATTTCGTAGGCATCTTACAATAATAAAATAAGGCAATAAAACGTTATCTTATTAAAAATATTAATTAAAATAATGTCATTTATGTAGTAAATGCTTTATTGTTTTATCAAGTAATATTTTACTTTGCATTTATTGTATATCCTATTAGATTAATGTGTACTTAGTATACTAATGAAGACACTAAGTTAAATCTCTAATTTCACGGAAACTAAAATCTCGCTACTCGTATTAGTTGTAATAATGTAAAGTTTATGAACCAAAGATTCGGGTTACACTAGACTATACATCAAGAAAAAATTGATTATATCATACAAGTGCGACAAAATATTTTATCTTATTGTAAATATCAATTAAAGCAATGGCATTTATTTAGAATTTTTTTATCCAGTGTAATTGTTGTATTTCACATTTATTGTATACTCTAATAAGTTGTACTTAGTACTAACCAACACAATTTAGCGCTAACGTGACGATTTTAAGCTAAATCTTTGGTTCACGAAAAATAAAATATCCTTATTCGTTAATTTTTTCGGGATTTCTAAAATATAGATTAAATTTGCAACAGATTATACATTGAATACGAATAATAAAATATTATCTTATTTATAAATGTTAATTAAAACAGTGTCTTTTCGATAATACGATTATTTTACTCGCTCGTTAAATTTATTTGGGATTTCTAGAATCAAGATTCGATTTGCAATAGATTATACGAATAATAAAACTTTATGTTATTATAAATATTAATTAAAGCAATGACTTTTAAATAATACGATCATTTACTCGCTCGTTAAATTTATTCAGGATTTTCAATTAATCTAGAGTCAATTTGCAACATATTATACATCGAATACAAATAATGAAACGTTATGTTATTATAAATGTCAGTTAAAGCAGTATCACTTAGATAAATGATCATATTATCGAGTAAGAACTTTACTTAAAATTTCAACAAAATAAAATAAAGATATAGAGAATCCATATCATCAACCTAAATGAATTAGGGATTGAAATCTCCTATGAGATTTTTCTTTTACACAACAAATTAAAAGAAAGGACAAGCTCATAGAGTTTAACAATACTAAAATAGCAAGTTGTTAAGAAAAAATGAAACTAGAATATGAACATTATTACTATTAACTTTCCTTATATAAAAAAACAAAATGGAGTTGTGTATGTGTGTATCTGTTAGGTCATCCGAATGCTTATATCTGTCGAGTGTATATATTACTCCATTAACTTAATAAATAATTCTTACAAGAAAAAAAAAAGAAAATAAACGCGGTTGGTAATACACCAAAACCATTTTCTCTCTCTCTTTATTTCTCTGCTCATAGTTTTGAGCTTTACAAAGATCGTAGTAAGGCGATCCAAGCTTTGTTAAATCCATTTCAGTTTTTATTTTTATTTTGTTTGATTTAATCATTTTTGTTGTTGGGTTTTGAATTAATTAATAAAAGGTCAGCTGGGTTGGTAAATTTTTTTTTTTTTGCTGTTTTATCTGCGATCTTTGGTTAGTTGAGCTGAAAAGTTTTGGGACTTTGATAGATGGGTTTGGAATTTTGTGTGGTGTAGTTAAAGTTATAGAGGATTTTGGGGGTGTAAAAAGTGAAAAATCTTTGGAATTTATTTTTATTTGAATGATTAGAGATGGAAGGAAAGGGATGATAGGTTTAGGGTTTGATGTTGTTGAAAGAGAAATGATGGAAGAAAACGAGCTTGAAGAAGGAGAGGCTTACTGTTACGATAACAAAAACAACAATAATGACCCTGATGTTTCTCTATCTTACCTTGTGAGTCTCTCTATCTTATTGATCATAGTAATGGATTGATAATTGAGATCGAAGCATTTTAGTTTTAGATTATGGTTCATACTCTGTTCAATTGTAATTGGCTCATTTTGTGTATTGACTTTTCTACTTTGCTAGTATGTAGCCCATGTTTTGATCAATCTATATTTTGTTGTCTATCTCCTGCAACAGCGTCTCAATTAAATTAGTGGCCTAAAAATAAACCTTAATATCTCAGAAAAACTTGATACGGAAATGGAAAAGGAATGTGGTTAAACCTTAAGAATAATGAGCAAAAGATTCTAGTAGGAAACGAGAAAGTGATTAGCTTATATTGAGAAAGAAATTTAGCTTAATTACCTCGAGTCCTTAACCAAATCCCATTATTAGAATATAGAATTAGAATTAACTCAACCAAATCCAAGAAAGTAGCATAAATTTTGGAACCTTTGTGATTTATAATTTATGACTGGCAGGCAGAAAATAGTTGAAAAGAATCTACTTGGCGTTAATAATAAGTAGTTCCTCTGTTCATTTTATACGACATATTTCATTTTAGTATGTAATAAGTATTTCCTCTGTTCTTTTTACACGTCGTCTTTTCATTTTAGTATGTTCCAAAAAATGATACCTTTCTATATTTAAAAAATGTTTAACTTTAAACTTCCCGTCTTATCTTTAGTGACATGCCCCAATAATCATACAAATGTCCTGGCATGTTTAAGACCACAATTTCTTAGGGTACTTTGGTAGGTATCAAAAGTCTGTTTCCCTTAAACTCTGTGTCCAGTCCAACACTATCATATAAGATGAAATTGAGGGAGTAATAACTATATATATATATATATATATATATATATATATATATATATTACTATATTACTATATTACTATATCGTGTGTATATATATACTGTAATAGTAATTTGGGACTAAAACTTTTGGCCGTAAGGCAAGGGTTTTAGTGGCTTGGAGTTGGAGCTGCACCTGATTCTCCCGGTTAAATTGTAAAAATACTTATACGCTTCAGTATGGTTACTGTCATGTTCTTTGAAAGCTAAAAACAGCTAGTTGTGACAGCTGCATCACTATGTATCAATCAACTACGCCTCAACCCAAACTAGTTGGGATCGGGGATTTATCTATAATGTTTCCGCTCTATTCAAGGCCCATTTATTGCAATACTAAAAACGAATTCTCTTTTAAGGCAAAGGGGTTCTCTGAAACTGGAACTTCTTTAAATCTCAACTTATCCCTACACTGAGATACATTTCTAGCTAGACTAAAAGCTACGGAAGAATGTGGAAAGATTAAGTTTGTAATTCTATTGCCTGTAGAGAGAAGTGATTGATTTCTTTCCGACATTGACATAAAATTGTTAGAATTTTTCTCTAATTGGAAAGTATTCTTGAGAGTACTCCTTTGATATTATTTATCATGATTTTTAGCAAGAACACATTGAGTCTCCGTCCAAGTATACTGTGATGTTGGAGAAACCCAACATTTGCTCATTCTATCTTTTACTTATGACTTCTCTACCTAGAGTTGGTCTAGGGGCTATAGTTAGTAAGTTGGTAGAAGTATTCTGGCAGGTGTTGTGTATTAGTGCTTATAACTGCATTACGCACTTCCCCCGAGCTACTTTATTAAAGCAGACTTTGCGTCTTAAGTCGAAAGATATTTCTTTTATGATTCCTTCTCTCGCTTCTTGAAGACGTTCTTTTTCATTCAATAGCGCCTCTTGATGGCAACACTCTTCCAGTTTCTCATATATCTATTCTCTTACTCTGTCAAGGATGAGAAACTCCACAATGTTTTGGGACATTTTCAAAAGGATTTTGAAGGTGGAGTTTCAGCTGAGAATCTGGGTATGTAATACTGGAAATAAGGGTATTCCCAGAAGCACAAGTTTGCAGTGACGAGGCTTATGACATGAGCTGATGATTGTTGATTTTTACTTATATTGACAGGGTCAAGATTTGGCGGGTATGGTTCATTTTTACCTACTTATCAGTGTTCTCCTTCTTGGTCTCATCCAAGGACTCCATCAGAAGCCAACAACAATAACAGACAAATATCACCAAACAATCTGCTCCCTGAGGTACGTAACCTTGAATTTTCTTAGCTCATTTGTAGCTCTGCTTTTCTCTTTCAATATGGTATCAAGGCTATTGATCGATGGAGTTTGAGTTGGAACGAACAATGATTGAAAGTTATCAGTAAGAAGTCAGAAACTTTCAAGATGTGAACCAATTTTGTATTTCGTGAAGACATTTCTCAATGAAACACTAAGTTTTGCCATTGACGAATCCTTATGATTTTCTTATATGATAGTTTACTGCAACGGAGAGGTAATACATTTTCACATTGATATTCTACTTTTACCTAGCAATATGCATTTTTTCAATTATACAGGGTGGTCGACAAACCTCGTTAGGATCATCATGCACTAATCTGTCAGGAAGGCCTGTAGCATCTTCTGCTCGTTCAGCAGCAGTACCTGCACTTAGGGCTCCACAATTTAAGGGTGAAAGAAATTCTGCCCAACCAACTACTCAAGCTGAAGACTCCAATTCAAAAAGTGAAAAGGCTAAGAAGCCAAGAAATGCCTCTGACCCGAAAACGCTTAAGGTGCGTATCAAAGTTGGCACCAAAAATTTGTCGACCCGAAAGAATGCAGAAATCTACAGTGGGCTTGGGCTAGATGACTCTCCATCATCGTCGCTGGATGGTAGCCCCATGGACAGTGAAGGGGTATCCCGTGACCTTCAGGATTCCCCAGATGAATCTCCTACTAGTATACTTCAGGTGAATCTTCCCACAAGCATTAAGTTTGCTTTGTTTTTCTTCTTTTTGGTTTAAGCTAACCTTGGCTTCTTCAATTTTCTTGATCAACTTGGAGCAGATTATGATCTCACATCCAATGCGTGATATCTTATTGTTATCCCCTCTCTCAGGCGAGTTTCTTAGCTTGACTGAAAATGAAAAGCTTTGGGGGAAATGTGGATATGAAGGGAAGAAAAATGCAAGCCTTGAAACTTTGGCATTAGCGAACGGTACTCATTATGCAAATGGAGAAGTTTCAGAGGCAAGGAAATTGAAAACTTATGACAAAGATTCCTTGGCAAAGGGCAAAGGCTATGATAATAAAAATGGTAGTGCCTTATTATCAAAGAAGGAGATTGATATTGATGGTCTTGCCTGTGAAGAACTAGTTTCAAAGGCGTTGAAACTCCCTCTTTTATCTAATCCATACCCTAATTTTTCCGATCCTTCAAAAGATGCAGAGAAGACAGTTGGCAGTTCAAAAACAGCCACTAAGGGTAAGACAAACGAAGCATCCTCTGAGCGGGCATCCAAGAAATCTTTGTTGCCTGTCACTGCAATAGACGCATATTCTGTTGAAGGGTCTGGTGGAAAGGTTTCCTCATCTAGGAGAACTGTGGAAAATAAAGGAACGGATTGTAATAATCACAGCTCAGGATACTTGAAGAAAGAAGGCAACAACGAAGAGGAGAAAGCTAACGATTCATCCAACAATGGGCAGACTAAAGATGGGAATGCACCAAATGTAGATGCGGTTAGTCCCCTCAAGCAGTCATCTCGACAGAAAAGCTCCTCCAACAATGAGGATGGACTGAAACTGGCTCCTGAAAAGGAACTTTTCGCATCTGGAGACACAATGAAACCCAAAGGAAATCAATGTCATAATGCCCAAAGTACCGAGGTAATAAAAGAAGGTTCTGTTGCTGATTCGTTCACAGCATCTAAGGGTAAGAAAACCTCTTCTAGCAACATCCTCTTATCTAAAAGTGATTCAGAGGACATGAAAAAGAACCTAGCCAGGGATAAATACAAAGAATTCTGTGGTGACGTAGAACTCGAACTAGAAGATGCTGAAACTGGTTTGGAGCAAATTCATTCAAAGGAAATGCTCAAGGGTTCTGATGCAATCAGTAAGAAGAGAGTTGAACGTAATATGAAGGAAAGAGTTAATGGTAGGAAAACTGAGAAGCCGTTTGCTTCCGCAGAGTATCCTAGGTTGGCTTCAAATGGGGCTCCTCACACCGTCTGTGAATCCAATCCCGCTGCACCTCCGGGAGCAGGGGCTCCTTTAGTTAAAGAAGATTGGGTATGTTGTGACAAATGCCAGACTTGGCGCCTACTACCACTTGGCACTGATCCTGACAGTCTACCCAAGAAGTGGGTTTGTAGATTGCAAACCTGGCTGTAAGTTTTCTCCAACCTTTATCATGATTATCTGTCTTGCTATAAGTAATTTTTCTTTATTGAGGAGAAGTCATATTTTAAGGTAAAGACGTATAGTCATAGATGTTAGGTTGAAAGATTATCATATTTAAACTTAATCATTACAACAGAACACAATATCTGAAATTTAAGATGTTTTTTTGCATGCTAATTAATATCTTCATCTTCTAGGCCTGGAATGAACCGCTGTGGTATCAGTGAAGAGGAAACGACGAAGGCTCTAAGAGCTCTTTACCAGGTGCCGATGAGTGGTGCTACCGGCCCTGCTTCTGACAAACAATATAGTCAGCATGAATATCCTGGCGGGGCACTCCCAGGACTAACTTCTATTGACACTTTGCATGCCAACCAAGACCACCAAAAAGCAGGTATACAAGCTGTTGATGCAGGTGGGAAGAAAATTTATGGATCAAAAGGTTTGTCAAGTGCAACCAAACAGGAAGGTTCACTGTCATCAAACGGTGTCAAAAGAAACCATCAGGGAACCCCAAATAGCAGAAGCTCGAATGGTACTACTAATTCTCCCACTGATGAAAATGGGCATCAACTGGCGGGCCTGCCAAGTAGTTCAATTATAGAGAAGCAGAGACGTAAACAAAAAGAGAAGAGAAGATTGCTTGAGAACCATTCTGATGGGGGTATATCTGAAGCTGTCATATTTTGAACTTGATGAAGTCCTTGAATTTCTGGAACTTCTCTTTACTCTTACGTGACATGTTTTGCAGGTATAACAAATTCGAAGATGAGAAACATAAGTGAGAAAGATTTGGATGGTTCTACAGCTAAAAAGTCCAGGAGAGATGATGTACATTATGATGACGACCCCATTGGGGCGAAACCGGGACAGAGCTCAAGCAATGGTTTGTCGAACAGTGGATCAGAAAAGGTAGAGAAATATAAATACAAGAAGTCAAAGGCTGATTCATCGAAAAATTTGGCTTTAGCAAAAAATCCAGAAAGCCATACTCTGGATGGTTCAGTCCATAAATGTGACAGTAACGACTCCCTTAAGAAGAGGAAACGGAGTGAATGCCAGATTCCTGAGACAGAACCTCCCCGAGATATTATGGAAGAGACGTATGATAATGGCCGTAAGAAAGAAAAGAAAGCAAGGGTCTCCAAGTGTGGGGGAATGAACTCCAGCAGAAGCGGAGCTAGTGGAGGAACTAGTGGAAAAGGTAGAGGTAAGAAGGAAGAGCTAGTTGGACACGATCTAGATAGCACTCTATCTCAGCGTAGTGCAGATGCTGGAGATTCTTCAAAAAGGGATTTGTCCGCTTTGCAGCCTTCTCTTGCAGCCACTTCGAGCTCTTCTAAAGTGTCTGGTTCACATAGGAACAGAGCTAGTCTTCAGGAACTGAAGGGTTCACCAGTAGAATCAGTATCTTCATCTCCTTTGAGGATTTCAAATAAAGATAAGTCTTCATCAACTAAAAGGAATTCCAAGAGAAAAGAAGATCACAAGAATGCTAGTTCCATTCCCAGTTCTACACCAAGGTCTTCTTATGGGGAAAATGGCAATACTTCTGGGATGATAAAGAAGGAAGAAGCTTCCAATGGCAAGCATCATGGAATGGAGTCCTCTGGACTTGATTACGGGGAAAAAGATGTCCATGATGTATCAGGTGCTACAATCAAAGCAAAGATCACAGGTTCTGATTTTGCTGCTCACCAGGACACGGATGTAACCGCTGATCCATTAGGTCAAGCTAATCAATATGCTTGCAGGACAGAAAATTCGGACCAAGGCCTAAATAATGAAAAAAGGAACAATAGTCAGTTTCATAATAATGGGTCTACCTCAAAAGATGAGAAGGCTTTGTTGTCTCAGCATAAAGAAAATAATCGTACTGTCAGATCTGATTCTGAGAAACGCAAGACGAAGGACCCTGATATTTCAAATGAATCTTCAGATCGAAGAGCAGATGAGGGGAAAATGACATCCGGAAGAAACAAGTTTGAGGATAAATCTGGTGCCGGTTCTGATAGATTACAACAAGGTTCCAAGAAAGATTCTTCTGGAAAATTGTTGAATGAGAATGTTAAAGGAGATATTCAATCGAAATTTGGTGATCATGATGATGTTGAAGTTAAATTAGATGTTGTCTCCAGCCTGGATAAAAGGCAGGCTGCTCTAACTGATCGAGGTGATGGGAGATCGTTTAGGAAGCTTGCTTCTGACAAAACTGATCAAATTGAAGTACTTGAGAAAGGGAAGTCACACTTAACATTTCCTTCAATAAGAGGTCAGAATGAAACAGTGACATCTTCACGACCAGTTCCTACATTTAAAAGGGAGGGTGTGGCTAACTTGTTGGCAGTAGATGCTTCTGAAGGAGAGATTTTGAATGCTTCAACACAGGGTAAAAGATCTGAAAGCCATCCTGGAAATGCACCTAATAGTTTGCGACACTCTACTCCGCCTGCACATAAGGTCCGGGATAGCCCTATGCGGAAGGATTATGCAAGTCAAACTGCTGCAAATGCTATTAAAGAAGCCACAAACCTTAAACATCTGGCAGATCGCCTCAAGGTTTACATAATTTTCCTTCATATCCAAAGAAAAGAGGGGGCCAATGATATGCTTTATCATTTGCTCTCTTTTGTTTATTTATTTACTCTTTTGTGTTGGCATAACTTGACTTCTCGTTCCAGAACTCTGGGTCAAGTGAAAGTACAAGTCTCTATTTTCAAGCAACCCTAAAGTTTCTCAATGGAGCATCCTTGTTAGAATCATGCAACGACAGCGCCAAGCACAGTGAAATGAACCAGTCAAGGCAAATATATAGCAGCACCGCAAAACTGTGCGAGTGAGTTGTCTAGTCGTTGCATCTGTTCATTTATTGTGACCCTAATTTTTGCCGTAAGTGAATTTTACTTTCATACTACGCCGAAGTGCAGGGCTTAGATATCTAAGCTGTATTCTTTGATGAACTAGTTATGAGAATATGCTTTCGCTAACAGATTCAGTAAAGGGGAGTATACAGTTGCTCAAGAATGATTTAGAAACAAGAACCCTCTTGCTAGAATGAAGCTTTAATTCGACTCGCTATTCTTTTACAATCTTCATTCACTATCAAGAACTTTAGGGAACGCTACTCAATACTTATTTTTCTGTTCTTTGCGATAGTAGCATTTATTGGTTACGGATTTGGACTTTTTAAATGTCACTGGAGAATTTTTGTTACCATCCGGGGTTTGTATTGTACCAACAGATTTCTCAGCTGTAATTTTTAAATTTACCTTATTAGATGTGCATAAACTTGTTAGGTTACTGTCCTTCTTGTTGGAAAACCGACCATCAGTTGTAATAGCAGCACATATAACTGCATAATTTCAGTGCTATTAATGGTCTAATAATGCCATTAGTGTTATATTAGCTCATATAATCATTGGAAACAGGTTCCTTACCATGCCATGCATTCTTGAAATCTTTGTTGACCTAAACTATTTTCCTGACATATTGTACTGTGATTACTGGGAGGCTTTTAATTTTCCACTCACAAAGAGAGATGTGCACTTTAGGATTACATAATACGACTTTGTGATATGTAAGAAAAACTTCTCATTGGATGCCTTTTCACACATCTTATTTATATTCTATTCTCATAATGTATAATACGACGAGCCTTTTGTTCTGGAAAAATTAGTTGTTATAACGCCAAGGAGATCCTAAAGTACTATAGAAATTCCAATTACCAAGTAATGCTGCTTCTGGGATTTATTCTTGTTTTATTTATAGGTTTGTTGCCCATGAATATGAGAGATTGAAAGACATGGCTGCTGTTTCACTAGCCTATAAATGCATGGAGGTTGCGTACATGCGAGTAATCTATTCCTCCCATTTCAATGCAAACAGATACAGAAATGAACTACAAACAGCACTGCAAATTTTTCCTCCAGGTAATTTGCTAAAGATCACCTGAAATATACATCTTACATCTTGATACCAATTTTATTTCAGACACTTCCAATTGGACCGGCACACCCCCGTTAGACTGCTAGTTTAACCTTTGATGTTACTGAATTGTCGAAGATGAAAGATGAGTCAATCATGACTAGATAACTCTGTAGAACTATTCTCAGGAGAGTGAAAAAAATATAAATAATTGATTATAAAGTTTGGTAAGTACTGGCTTTAGCCACCAAAAAAAAGTATGTCTATTGAAAGTTTATTCCATTTTATTTTTATGTCGTGCAGAAAAGAATTGTTGAGGGAAAATGTGAAAATATGGAATGTTAAGTTGTGCAATGGGCACAACATTGTAGAATGATTAAATTATTAGTAATTAACTTTTGGAATTTTTGAAGATTAAAGAGTTGACTGGAGCTTAATACTGTCCCTTTTTCTAAAAATAAAAATAATAGCTAAGAGGAACCATAGCATTATTATGAATTGAGTACCAGAAGTAGTTTAATTAGTGATTGACTTTTTTTTTTATCAGGAGCAAAAGTTTAACAAGTGCAAGTAGCTTTTTTTTTTCTTATACTTTATATAAAACCGCTAAATCTGATTAGTATTGATGAAGTGTCTTCGACTCTCTTATTGTTGGACTGGACTTCTTTGTAAGGGTTACACTTACTGGATTTCTTATCATCATACACTAGGTGAATCCCCCTCCTCTTCTGCCTCGGATGTTGACAATTTGAACAATCCAACTATGGTAGACAAGGTTGCCTTGGCGAAAGGTGTTACTTCTCCACAGGTTGCTGGAACTCATGTTGTCTCAGCGAGAAACCGTGCTAGCTTTACGCGGCTATTTAACTTTGTAAGTATTCATAAATTTCAGCTCTAATCGAGTGAATGAGATAACTAGTCAAACATAGTGGTAAATGTCGTAACTCCATGGGAATTATTACTTCAACAGAGAGAATCATTAGACCAGATAAAGTAGAGAGCTATTTAATGTTGTCTAACTCTGTTATTTCTCTGGTCTAATTGAGTGAATGATAGCATAAGACCAGTTTAAGTGAAGAACTTTTTGGATGTTAACTCTGATATTCACCTGAACAATTGCCTGAAGCTGGGCATATTACCATATTCTATCAGCAATTTTCCCAACAAAACTGGAGTTCCTGCATCAATTATGGTTTGGTGACCTCTCTTCCAAAGAACAAGATTTTATTTTTCTATTCCCTTGATTGTCATCCACCAGGTTGTTTGCGTAAAGGGAATAATCACAAAAATGCTTATCTCTACATAAGTCCGAACCTTTTCCATCTATCCATTTACTTGAGAACTTATGTAATGAATTGTAATTTTGATCTGGCCATGTTCCTTTTTCTAGTATCTTAGTTTTGATTAATTTACAGGCACAGGAAGTTAATTTAGCAATGGACGCCTCCAGGAAATCACGTGTTGCTTTTGCAGCTGCTTATCCTGGACATGGTGATACACAGTGTAAAGAGCCTGCATTATCCATAAAGAAGGCCCTTGATTTCAACTTCCAGGACGTCGACGGCTTATTACGCCTAGTCCGGATTGCCATGGAAGCTATCAGCCGTTGAAATTTAAGTTATGGCTGAAACCATGTGAATACATCGGACAGACTCTTGAACCTGTTCCTCCATTTGCTGTCAATTGAGGAGATGTCAGGAAGAGGATCTCTTGGTCGAGGAATGATATACACCTATCAAGTTATGAGTTGCCCTTGTAAATCTGTACATATCTGAATACTAGATATTCTCAATACAGCCAGTCACAATCTGACAGAAATAAAAAACATGGTGGTGCTGTCATAAATTCATTACGTTGCAACGCTCGTTTCTGATCCAACTGACTTGCCTCTCCCAGATTGAAGGTAAAACGGCCATGAGTATTGCATTCTTTCCATATCTCATTTAGTTTATTTAGTGTTATTGCGAGTCAATATCTGATCATTATTATTATGTTTTCCCGTGATCCCAACTACAGATACATTGCAGTCGAGATGGCTTATTGTTAGTTTTCGACTTGTGTAGAAGCACAGAGGAGTAGCATGATTAGTATATATGGTTCGAGTTAATTAATGAGTTGTTGACATTGACGAGACTCGGTGACATACCAATTCTCCCGGTATGTTGAGAGAGTCATTAAGTTTATTATGTGCAAAACGAAAAAAAAGAAAGATTATTCCCCATCTATAAAAATCGGAATTTTGTGTTGCAGGTCACCTTAGGGGAGTCATAAGATGAGATATGCAGTTGTTGCAAGCAATTTTGCATTTGTTATTTGTTTCTTGACGAGAAAGAAGCCCACGTAAGAATATATTGTTTTTTTTCCCATCACTATCTATATATAACATGCTACTCTTTTTTCACTCATTGGATTTCATATTACAGAGAGTTGAGAACTGCAATGGCAGCAACTAGTGGAGTTGCTTACTACTAGCTAGTATCCTACCAGAGCCAATTGCTATACCTTTCGACCCTTAAACTCGGCTTTGTTCTACATACTGACGGTGTAAAAAAAATCTTCATTATCAGTGTACTTTGACCTTGACCTTTGAATTGTGATAGCAACCAATACGTTAATTATCATTTTTACCAAGTTACCAAATATTGTTTATCAGACGATGTAAATGTAAATTGTAATTACCTCTAGTAACTTGACTCTGTAAATAAATTTACACCAGCCACTAAGGGCAGGCTCAATTGGCAAAGGTTGAGGAAATTATGTCTTATGTCATAAGTTTGAGCTCAGCACCAAGTGAACCAAGTCCAGTATATAAGAGGGGCGGGCTCCTCATCCCCGAATTTCAAAGTCTGGTTAGCCCAAAGGATTAACTTGACGAATTTCTTGGTCATACAAAGATTACATTGTTAATGCATAGAATATTACTTTTTAATGGATTTTTAGCTGTAAATCTCTGTTACTAGCTGTTACATATACATTGTTTAAAAACACAAAGTTC
The DNA here is from genome assembly GCA_029783415.1 of Anisodus acutangulus. Classification (NCBI taxonomy): domain Eukaryota; kingdom Viridiplantae; phylum Streptophyta; class Magnoliopsida; order Solanales; family Solanaceae; genus Anisodus; species Anisodus acutangulus. Next base: position 12,480,979 of record CM056502.1, on the reverse strand, counting down.
TGCTTGGTCTCAATGTGTAAAAGATATTCTTTTTTCTGGAAAACTGTTAAGAAGTTCCGTAGTTCTCTGTAGACGGGTTTTGTAGAACAAATCAACTTCTCCCACTTCACTTATTCTTTGTTGGAGATACATTTGGTATCAAATAAATATGTTTTAGCATTTTTGATATACTTTCACCTATAAGAAGGCCCTGAGAAATAAATGTTCATGGTTTTGGTAGTATTTTCAAAAGAAAGAGCAACATCTCCAACACAGCTCCGTTGAACAAGGCAAAAAATAACATAATAGGTGGAATCTCGACGAACCAAGGTTCAGATAAGTAATTGCTCTCAAAAGTAGTTGAAGGATCAACAAAAGTAAGATGCATAAACTATAGACAGAGAAGCTCAAAGAACGTATTTACGTGGCGTAGAGCATCTCTTGGAGTCTTGGAAGGTTACACTCTGCCTACTTTTGAAACTCCATAACAGTTAATTGAAATGTGTGGTCCAAAATAAGTTTTTGAAATGTGTGGTCCAAAATAAGTTTTACATAAATGTGTGGATGTAAATCATTTCATAAAGTTAAATTATTTTTAAATATATAAATATGACATTCTTTTTGGGATAGATCAAAAAAAAAAATGGTGCCACATAAATTGAGGCACAGGGAATATAAAGGAAAAAAACAAAGATATAAGTGTCCTTGCAATAGATTCAGACAGATATTTGTAAGCAATAGATCAGAACACAAGGGAATGAATAGCGACTGCGTTGCTCGAATCTATGGCTGCAAGAAGTAGACGTATTAGCCTTCCACCAACTTCTCGACAAGAAAAGGCGGTGTGGTACCTAAGAAGTGCACAGTTTCCTACTTATAGGCAAAGCTCAAAAAATGATCTGCTATTAGGTTTACATGGAGAAACCAGCTGTATTCAGTTAGATGTGCAAAGAATAAAAAATTCTCAGGCGAGTACCTGATCATTGCTTCAGGCTAAATACTTGAACAAATTCGGGCTCTCTTTGTCTCTTTCCAAGTAATCTCGAGTGATGAGATCTTCAATTCGCTTCTTGATTGCTTTGAAATCAGGCACACAAATACGCAAAATTAATTGATATTTATATAAAATTCTCAATCTCTAAAACTAAAGCACATAACTGATCTTCAGGATAAAGCAATGTTTTGGCCCTTGTTCATCTTGCAGAGTTTTTGAATTTGAAGGAAAACTCTAGCTTTTCGACAACATGAATCCTCAAGGCTATGAACTAGATTAGATCACTTGACTCTAAACTATTTCCCCTTAAGTAATACCACTTCTTTTATGACCAAACATAACTTCACCAATTGAGAGTATGAAAAACCATATATTTGTTCCCAAATGACACTACAGACAAAAAAGAGGTTTGTCTCCAGTCTCCAGTCTCCACCCTTCATCTCTTGTGTTACATTGGTTCAGAAGAAAATGTAAAGGGTAGAAAAACAAGTGGAAAAGTAGAAAATGAACTATCTTAAACAAATTGCTGTCCAATTTGATCAATTTACTGAATGAAAGATTGTCACTGAATAATATATTTAGAGGTTTGAAAACTACTGAAAGATATCTCAACTTAAAAATTCTTTGTTTCACCAAGTTTAATAATAATGTCTGAGAAATAAAGGTTGAAAAATTCCAAGTTAGTTTTGCTCTCAGAAAGTAGAACTGGCGGAAAACAATTTGTTATGGAGGCAATTAAAAGATGTGGCGGGAAAAGGTAAAATTGGTATTTCTGTCATTCTGTCAAGTTATATTCGTTAGGAAAACAACTCGATAGAGTGGGAAAACACATAAAAGACCACCCTTTAGTCACTATAGATTCCTTAGGAACGACTAAGAAGGTGAAATGTCAAAGCCCAGTCTTTAAAACCTTTCAAGTGTCCAAAGATGGTGTAAAAAACATCCAGCAAAATAAGTCTGAATTTATTCATTGTTGGAAATTAGCCTTTGGCGGGAGTTGCGACCGACCAACTTTAACGGCTTAAACACTAGTGTTACGTATGCTGGAGAATCCGGTTCTTCACACATGCATGATCTACTAAGTACGTAGATAACCGTAGGGCCAAGAATCGTCAAATTTCATTGAGAAATGAAAGAGATATCGGTCCACGAAGTAAGGTGTTTGAAGCATGGAAAGTGTGGTATTGTGTTCAATTCTACCTCATCGGTAGAGGAAGAAAGAATTGTTGTGTATATAAGACTCGAAATTGGTTTGGGGTTTGGGACCTCAAGGGGTATCCCATGTGTTTAAAGGAGGGAGGACCTAGATGTGCTTCGGTTCAAGGAAAGACCACACGCGCGCCGCCGCCGCCCGCCCGTCCGGTCCGGTTCCGGCTCTCGGGGTCACGGGTCACGGGTTGTGGGTCTTCTGATATTATCTTTTTGGGCCAGAAAACTTTGCCAGAAGTACAGTTTGATCCCAGAAGTTTTAGATGTACAGTTTGGATCAGAATTCCAAACTGTTTTCTTCCTACAACTTCCAAGCATCATTTCGTTACTCAATATTCTTCACGGTAGCATTTGAGTTTCCTTTGCTCAAGTGTTCCATTGCTGTTTTATCTTGGGAGACAAATTGTCCAGGACGTATAAAGGATACATACGGGGCAATATTGTCTTAAGGACAGAGTGCCACACTCGACTCAACAAAAACAGTTTCCATTTTTCCGTCTTCAACAAAATTGTAATTTCAGTTTTGTGATTCTATTGTAATTTTCAGATTTCTAGTTGAATTATTGAATCTTTATTTATCCTTTCGAATACTTGTAATAGTTATATACTTCCCGTACTGCTTTATAAAGTACCATAGAGCAAAAATTCCCAACATTCATGCTATACAAGATCAAAGGAGCAAAATTGGAACTTCCAACAATTCTAATACGGAACCAATTACCCCACAATCTACCAATAATATCACAACTCTAACGTATGATTCCGATAACAGTGATACTCTAGAACAATTTCAAAATAATACAAATCCCAAAAGGAATTATTCCAAATACAATTATATAACATGCTACAAATGCAGGAAAAAGGGTTACACTTCGAGATACTGTAAAATAAATAAAAAATTACAAAAACCAGGATTGGATAAAGAAGTAATCCAAAAAATCTCCGACCCTCTAATAAATTCCTCTGATTCAGCCACTAAAGCAGAGTCTGACTATTTTTCTCTGTCTTCAGATGTTAATAAACCTCTACAAATAGATGAATTGCTCACTACCAGTTCATCTGAAAAATCTGATAAGGGTAAGGAAAAACATGTTTGTGCTTTAACCAAAGACCAAGAACTTATGTTAGATATGGTTAAACACATAGATGTCGAACACCAAAAGGATTATTTGAATAAAATCCTCAAATCCTTTACAAACGAGAAAAAGGATACCAAAAATATGATTTTGTCAAATACTTTCAAAAATGCCTACGACTTGACCAAAATCCTGAAGAATGGTAAAAAGATGAAAGATTCCAGAGAAACGCTAGTTCTAGAACTTCAAAAGGAGATAAAACAAATAAAACTAGAGATCAAGGTTCTAAAAGAAAAACAAGAACAAGATTCTCTATTAATAAAAACAATCCTTTCAAAAGAAACCCAGGAGAGTTCTGAGTCCAGTTCCGACAATTCAGACTCTGAAAATCCAGAAGGACCTTCTGATAACCAACATCTTGAAGAGATCCCAAAAGAATTTCTTACTGTCTTAAGACAGACCACGTCAAAAAAATACATTGTCAAAATAACCCTTAAATTCTCAGGCAATTTTAGAATCACTACTATTGCTCTTTTTGACACAGGAGCATATTTGAATTGCATAAAAACAGGTCTAATACCTGATAAATTCTATGAAAATACTCAGGAAACATTAGCAGCGGCTAATAACATAAAGTTAGAAATCAATTCACAAACCAGTGCATCTATTATTAATGATGAAGTTTCTATAACAACATCGTTTGTTTTAGTAAAAGACACACACAACTCCGTTATCTTAGAGACACCGTTTATAAATCTTATCACCCCTTATAAGGTAGATAATGATTTCATCTCCTTTGATTTCAATAATAAGAATTTAAAATTCCCCTTTTTGACAAAATCAAAAGCTAGAGACTTCAATCTGATAAAAAATTATTCTTGTCATCTAGAAGAATTAAGGAATAGTTTTTTAGATCAAAATTCAGAGTCCCCTAGAAACTATGATACTCGTTCCATCAAATTAATTGATGCCTTTGCATACACAAAATTTTTGAAGCATGATTTACAATATCAAAAACATTTCCAAAATATTACATTAAAAAAATATTTTCTGCAAATTGATTCCTAATACCTTTTACTTTAAAAATCTTTTAACTAGTGATTTCCTCAAAAACAGGAGAGAAAACCCACAAATTTCTGATACTTGTTGCAACACAGAAATGTCCTATCACTGTCCCTTGCCCCACAGTTTGGGCTACAAGGACAAGATATCCAAGAAAGATATGGGAGAATCCGGGCAATACTGTGTCCACGCAATGTGTCGAGCCTTACTCCAAAATAGAAAGGAAGAGGTTTCTCTGTCAATAAATACACCAGTTGTTGCACCACAACAACAAACAAATTCCATGGCACCCAAAAAATCCATAAACACCACCACTTCCAAACCAACAAAAGAAGAAAAAGAAAAATTCCCTGCAAAACCTCCTACCGAAAAACCCCTGACATGGTATGACACAGTGATGGAAGAAGAAAACGAAAATGTCGCAGCATCTGCGTAGAAAACACCAGCAACTCCCGCACAGGAAATAACTGCTGAGAATCTTCTGCAACTCCTTGCCAAATCCCCGAAACTACATCATGCATTGATACAATGTCAAAATCTCAAACAAGAAGTTGCTCAAAGCTCAGGAGAGGAAAAAACCTCTCAAAATTTTACAAAAATCGAGAAAGGAGAATCTTCAAAAACCCTTTCTCAAAAATAATTTTCAAAAATCCAACTTGTGTTATCACAAGTCCTCAAAAAACCTGCTCCTGAATTCTTCATAAAACTATTTTTTCAAATATTATAACAATTGAAAAATGATTTTTTCACCAAGACCCTTTTTAGCATTACAAATTTATTTTGGCCAAGGATGATTTTACAAATCATGGATATTTTTAAAACCCCATATTTTTAACAGGCTATCCTTGAAATATCAGGATCAGCAACCATTAAAAATAATTATTATAAAAATAACTCAGATCCCTCTTATTCTATTTACAAAATGCTTAACGTAATTGCTCCAAGCGATTGGGGGAATGATCTGTCTCAACTCCTAAATTTCCCAGATACCTATAAAAATGAATCATTTTTTTATATTCCATTTAATTACTGGATTACCAACAAGCTTGATTCAGTTCTTTTTTATTCAAAATATCAACCAACGCCACACTTGGCTTTTTCATTTTGATACCTCATGTAATCCATCACAATTTTCAACATGGTGGGAACAATTCGGATCCTCCCTTGAAATACAAAAACCCCGAGTCATTAAATCATTCAGTCTTTTTAAATCCTAATATAAGCCCACCGAAGAAGAAAAAAGATTTGTGCCATTACACCTTTTTTACACCAAATTCCATTTACCATGGATTTTCACATGGTCTGTAGATTATTCAGAAAATAAAATTCTGACAATCCGAAGAAGATTTAAGATCCGATGGTGGGACAACTTTAAAATACCAGCAAGCCTCACACCACAAAAAGTCCAGGAATGGCTAAATGACCGAAAGTCCATTCAAATACATGTGCCACTACAAACACCACAAGCACCACTACAAACACCGGAGCACACCCCAGTTCCTTTCACAGAAATCCTAGATGGCCTCAATGTTTGCGGCGGCAAAAAATTCAGAAGAAATGCAAGCCATAATTCTGAAGTTTACACCGTCTTCATCAAAACAAGACTCTTCATCATCATCAGAAGAAGAACCAGAAATTGATATTGAAGACAGTTCGATTTTTGGCAACAGTGGATTCTGAAAAAGATAGCCAAGAAAAGACAAAATACCCGAAGTAAAGATTAGACAAAATTCCGACAAAAGAAAATGCCCGAAAAAGAAACTTTCAGAAAGTAAAAAGTAAAAACAAAGATTCCAGCAATAATTCAAGAAAATGGCAAAGTCAATGATGTCATGGATGTCGTCATTCTCCACTCGGATGAATAGTCATTCTCCACTTGAATGACTAGTTAGATTCCCTTTAATTACAAAAATGTCATGTAAAACTCCTATAAAAGGAGATCCCATCTCCCTTAGTTAGACAGACTTTTCTTCTGGTAGGCTTTTCCTTACAAGTTTTTTCTTTCACATTTCTCTTTCATACATTTCAGATTTTAGAGAGAAGTGAGAGCTCAAAAGAAAATCTCCTTTACTTAGATCAAATACCCCTCATATGATTCAGGTCATATGGCCCATATCATATGACTCATATCATATGATCCGAAATTCCCAAAATACCTTAGAAATTCTCAAGGTATATATCCTTGACAAAATACTTTGTAAATTTTAATATTCTATATGAATATGATTATGGACGGTATTACCTCCTAATCTTTTAAATACTCAATGCTTTTAAATTCTTTAAATTTCTGCATTAAATACTTAGCTGGTTCCACCGCCTATTTGATTTAAATTCCTGCAGAACCTTTGAATTATGGTTTCCATAACTGGAACCTTAATTTGTAAGTTAATCTCTATTTTCTTTCTGCATATTTCAATTATCCATTGATTCTTCAATCCCTTATATCTCAATTCATTCCATGTCTGTTATCCCCTTTAGATCCTCGGCCTAAGTTTGGTATCATATATATATATATATATATATATATATATATATATATATATATATATATATACTAGTATCTTATTTACCAAAAAAAAAAAAATTGGCAAAGCACATTTACCGCTACCCAATTGAGATAAATTTCATAAATAATCATATAACTGTGACTTTATTTCACTAAAGTAATTTAACTATATTTTTAAGATAGAAATCATAAATTTTGCCTTTACTGACACAAAAATCATATACACCAGAGAATTCAACTTCCGATAGATAATACTTTTTAATTTTCTTTTAGTTTAACTTAATAAATACAAATTTCAATTTTAACAAATCTATCAAAACCCATATGTTTAATTTGTTAAGAGTTTTGCTACATAAGAAGTATTATATGCTATATCAATTATATTTTCCAATAAATATAAAAGTGTATTCTCCCGTCATCTGAAAAGAAAAAAGATATGTTATTAATCGAGATCCCAAGTCATTTCAGTTCAAATCCTTTCTCTAAATTATTATCTACTTTAACGTAACTATCTATTGGGATAAAAGAATATAAAAGCACTTCATGCATATATGATTTGGTTTAATAATTTTTTTTTTAAATTGAAGTAATATTTTCTTGAAGGCAAAATCATCCTTATGAATTTGGTAAACTAACTTTTAACATATGATGTTCCACTTTTAGTTAATTTAGGATGTGAAGAAGCGAATGACTAAGTCCGAAAGGTATGAGCAGATTTCACTTCACTCGTACTAATACGAGCTTGCCCAATATTTTAATAGAGAGACACTAGATATATGTATGTGAATATATATGCATATATAAATGCAATAATCTTTAGAAAACTTCTTCTTAACACACCAAGATAATGGACATTCTAAAAGGTAAATGAAGATTCAACCTAACTAAGGTAACTATATCAAGAAATAGTTGAAATGTATATCCCGCATATAGACTCCGCAAAAAGGTCTCTAACATTAATGTATGCGAGAAGTTTTACCTCTATAAAACTTCAAACCAAACCATTATTATGATATCATTTGGCAGAAAGATGGACTTTTCAAGAATTGGAGTGATCTAAGTTCATGCTATACTTTTAAGTTCAATGTTTATTCAACATTGGCTGATAAATGGCTCAAGGATAAGGCCACAAAAACAGATGTTTTATGTCCTTGAGAGTCAAAGTGCCGATACTTTGCTATTATTATACAACTAATCATTAGTAGGTAAATAGTTTATCGTTTTGTATGCAAAAACTATGTATCACAATTCTTATTATAAGACTTGGAATAGATACTTTCAAGTTAATAAAAGATAAAATATTATTCATTTGTTGCAATAAAATATCTTGGTTCTTGTTTTAAAAAATCTTACTGTTAGATATGAAGTCTTGGATATTTTAATTCAAAGGTCTAAAATATTATACAAGTTCATGACGGAAATAATGAACTTTTCCAATGCTAATTGTAACTTTGTGATACGCATCGTAATTTTTAGTGATTATAAGAATTTTCTTGCTGCACAAATTAAAATTAATTATAACTTGAAATATTGAAATAACAACGTGATAATGTGAAAAAAAAAAATTAATGCATTACTATATCACTATAGAAGAAAATTATAATATGTTTATTAAAAAGACTTGAAAATGATATTCAATTCTACATAATATATATTTTTTCTAATTATCATAAATAAAGATTTTATTTTTTAGATTTTAGTTTGAGTGTTCAATGAGTGAGTACATTAGGTTAAATTTTTATTTCTTATTAATTGCATACACCTATCTCGTTGGTTCTAATTTTTCCTTCACCCCATATGTTTGTTCTCCTTTTTTTCTGTTTATGATTAATTTATATTAGTTTATTCTTCATATTTCTTAATTTATTTACCCATTAAAATAAGATTTGAATAAATTAATTGTAACGATCCGTCCGGTCTTTTTTAGCTAAAGACCCTTAATTGCCCGTTTGACCCTTCCCGTAGTCTAGGTGGGGTTTGTGATGCGCGAGGATGGGTGACACGGATCACAAGGTCCATTTATATGAGTTTCAGATGAAAACTCCAAACTAGAACCTTAGATCTGGATAGTTTGACTCAAGGTTGACTTTTGAGTAAATGGTTTTGTTCCGGGTTCCGTCGCTTTCGGTAGTTCCGGAGTGTCATTTATGACTTAGACCAGTCATTGGTTCACTTCCCGAGATAATCGGATGTATTATGTGGCCTTATTTGTAGTATTTGGATATTTGATTTTTCCAAACGATTATTTAGAAAAGTGTCTTAGCTCGGTTAAATGGGAAATTCGAGGGCACAAATGAGTTTGTAGCATTGTTTACCTTGGGGGAGCATGTCTGGTTTATGTCCAGAGGGTCTCGGGAGTATTTCGGGTGTATGATGGAAGATTTAGTTTTCATTTTGCTGGTGTCTGCCCCGACGACACTGTTGTCCGCTCCTGCGGTTCCGCCTATGTGGAGGTTGGCTTGCAGAAGCGGGGTGTGAGGGACTGGTGAGTTTCCACTTTGGTGGAGGGGATTTTCACAGGGGCGGGTTTGCTTCGGTGCTGGGGCGAGCTGCCAAGTGACTGTGCCCCAGTGAGGTCATTTTACGCGGGAGCGAGATTGCACCAGCGGAATCACTGGATCGGGCAACCTAATAAATTCCTTAGTTTATTTCATTTTATTAGCTATTCTCGAACCTAGAGCCGCAAGAAGGGGTATTATGAAGTTTAGAAGTGAATTCTTCATTGAGGTAAAGTTTTCACCCTCGTGTCATATGAGATTAAGAGAGTTGAATTCTTGATTTCGGGTTATTTTATTGATTAGTTTACTTTGATATTGTTAATTAGTGATGGACTATGCTAGATTATCATGTTGTAGCCTTTAATTTGATTATAAAAATCCTTTTTAAATTGGAGAAAATTCTAGGGTTTGCAAATTGGGGCTTTTCGTATATTGTTCAATTGAAGGTCCAAATAAGCATAAGTTTCTAATTAACTTAAGGATATGATTACCTAGTATGTAATGATGGTTTTTGGGTAATAAAGATTGAGTGTTGACGACGTGGGCTCGGGGTTGGTTTTGGAAGTCTTGATTTGGTTAAGGATTATGTCCTTATATGTTGTGTAAGCTCTATATTGACAAATAGTATATACGTGTTAGACTTCGATTACCCTGAGGCGCTCTGGAAGGGCAAGGCTAGTACAATGATCTGATTGTTCGAGGCTCATGTTCGGTCCAGAGATAGGCTATTCAAACGGTTGTGATGAACGTTTGAATGAGTACCAGTGTTGAACTGTGATGATGGGTTTGGAAAATCAACCTCGAGATGATTCTGAACGCTGTGTATTTGGGCTTGTCGTCATACTTGCTATTGTATGTTTATTCATCACACATGCTTTCGATATGATATCCTGATTTGTACTTGGATTATGTGTTATTGAATTCTTAAAAGCATGTGATATTTATCTCTATACTTGGTTGCATCTCATTACCCATGATTACTTACCTTGTACTGTCATTTGCATTCATACGCTCATGCTTCTGTTGATATTGATATGAGAGTGGTATGAAGTTGATGTAGGTCCAATAGACCCGAAAGGTAAGAGTTTTATGAGATTATGACAACATTGACATGATGATGATGATGATGATGATACGTGGGGAACGGAGTTGCACACATGCAATAATTATTCAGCCAAACGCTGAGCTCCGTTGAGAAATTCCGGAGGAGTATATGGAATTTACGGGTCCCTCATGGGTGTACTGTTCATAGAATTTGAATGCATGTATACTGGAAAATGAAAGATACCTGGCATATGCATTCCATTCATATCATACATACTTCATTGCATTGATTATCTGTTGATGAATTCAGTGATGAATTGATAATTGATGACTTGGTTGATTCCTAGATAATGAGGATAAGAGATGATTATTAAGTACTTGCACACTACTATTGAAGTTGTTTGTAATCTGATAACTCTTATGATAATAAGGTTTTATGTAAATAAGTAATTGTTGTTTCAGTGAACTGTTACCTGTACTACGTGACTTAATTGGATTATTGAACTGTTTAGTATAGGATTATTGATGTTAACTCAACATTTATCTCTTTTTGCACATCTTCCGTCGTTGTCGGCCTATGATGCCTACGTTATGTACTCACACTATACTTGTTGCATTCTTTTTTTATGCAAACCTGTTCCATCTACCAGTTCGGGAACGCGTGGCTGAATTCGAGCAGGTTGATTTCAACATTTATGGTGAGGATGCTATCTCTGGCATGTCCCGGGATGCTCATATCTCTATTTCTGTCATTCGAGAGACATATTCAGATACTTTGATTATATTATTCAGTATTCGGCTTATGTTGCCTTCATTTCAGACTTGTATCTGTATTAGTGCTCTTGTATTGTTGACCAGATCATTTGGGGTTGTATTTGATTTTTAGACTTATGTTCCACACGTTATTTATGTTATGATAGACAAGATTTATAAGTGTTTTGCTATTTTCCGCAATTCGTTATTTATTCGTACTGTTGTATGAGAAGTGGTTCGCCTACCGATGAAAAATGTAAGTGCCACCATGATTCTTAAAAAGGCTCGTGACGTTAATCCTTAAAAGAATAGATTTATATATTTACATCTAAAACGATTAAAAGAGTGAATTTCGAAGAAAAAAATACATGAATCTAGTTTTAAATATTTATAAAATTTTATTATGTTTCGGCTTCAACCACTGATAATAATGAGCCGCCCCTGAGTGGCCGAGCCACATTGAAGCAAATGGTTAATATGATACTCCTTGCTAAAAAGTTTACTTATTATACATGTATATTATAATAAGCAATAATAAAATGCATGATAAATACAAGAGTTGAATTTTCTTGGAAACAGAAGCTTGATATAGCCTATTTTGAATCCCCTTAGTGAAATTTTTGACTTTGTCACTGCTCCTCAATAGCATCATCACTGAGTTTTTCACTCCCACCTTTCTTAAGAATATTATCACAATAAGAAGCAAGGAGCTCTACACTTGAACAACCAGGCAAAATCTTGTTACAGAAGACCTCAAATGCCTCCTTGAGAGCCTATACATAAACTTTAGACATCAGAAACTCTCACCAATAATTCAAAGTAAAAGAGAGGAACAAACAACTGAATATACCTTATGAAAGAGAGTGTTATTGGCAAAACAATCTGTAACATAAGCCATATACTTATTATGAAGCTCAATCAACTTTCTAACAAATACCTGTGGAAAGGGATGACTCCATGGTTAGATAAATTAACACTACATAAAAGTGAAATCAAAATATAGAAATATGGTTTTACCTGCTCTCCTGAGCCGGAACCTTCGGCCTGTACAAGAACACACATATCAACACTTCAAATAGAAACACTGGTAAATTTATTATACCACATGGACAGCAAAGCTGCAAAGTAACTACATATATATATATATATATATATATATCAGAAATAGACATTAGTCGTAATAAAACAAATAATATTAAAAAATTCAAATCGACAAAAAATATTTTCCAAATATTACAAAGAAGAAATACTCGATTAATATGGAAATTCCATTATTTGCTAAAATTATTCATTCAATGATTATGTACACTCTCTTTTATTTCTACAAATGCTTTCAACTCCACTTAAAAGTTTAGCTCTCGCAATGACGTATAATCCATTCACCTTCCCCCGCTGTCTTTTCCTAGTCACAATCTAATGGACTTTATGCTTGCATACAACTAACAGATGACCATCGTTTTTAAGTGTAAACCCATTAAAAATATGAAACAAGATGGACAATTCACCTTGTTACGTGTCGTATCTTCAGGCTGTTGCACCAAGATCATGCCTTCAGCAATGACATGCTACAAAAGATGTATTGTCTTTAGCCAGACTTACTAACTCAATAACTACTTCTTTTATCGCTCAGTAAATGGCATAGAAAACAAAAATACATGTTTAAACATATTTGACACAAGTTTCAATCCCTTGGGAATTCTGTGGAATAGCCTATACATTCGAGTTGGAGTAACTGGTAAAGTTGCTGCCATGTGACCTGGAGGTAACGGGTTCAAGCCGTGGAAACAGCCTCTTGCAGAAATGCAAGGCAAGGCTGTGTACAACAGACCCTTGTGGTCCGGCCCTTCCCCGGACCGCACATAGCGGGAGCTTAGTGCACCGGGCTGCCTTTTTTTTAGCCTATACATTCGAGATAAATCCTCTACCTGAGTACAAAAGAGAGTGGGCAGGAAGGGCAAAAGAGAACAACGTCAAATAGCATGTAAAATACATTGAAACTTCCCAGAATCAATACCTTATCATCTCTAAGCAATGCTCGGCATCCAAAATGCTCCTTCTCAAGTAATGACTGGTATATATAACCAATAATTCATTTTGCACTTTCTGCAGCATAATTTTGGTCTTAGAATTGAAACCAAATCCAACTAAAGGAAGTATTGTCAACATGTAGAAAGTCTGAATTTTCAATATTCCAAGTCAAGTATATATCAGGCGAATACTTCAAAGCAATGACATAAATACTAAGTGCACCGCACAAATATGAATATGTCAACTTTGTTTTTCATGTTTTATTTCCCTAAACAAAATAATAAAATAATGAATGGTACCATCTACTCGGTATGTTTTCACTCGAAGGAAAAGATTCGCTTTAAGTAATGTAACACTTAAGATTTGGGTAGACACTGACTAATCTATCCATTACTATCACTACGAGTTCATGCTATCAAACCATAGAGCAACCCATTCCCTCCTCAAGGAACTTCCAGTGGATATGGCAGTTAAGCTGTCCAAACAAGATAAAATACTTCCTTCGATTGTGTTATCATAATAGGTTACCTACTGGATCATATCTTCAGCACATTGGCATGAACATTGATGGTCAATGCTTAGTTTGTCGTGCAGCCCTAGAAACAATTGATCATATCTTCACTATGTGCCCTATCAACTTTAGAACTTGGCAATACGTCAACATATCTTTCCCACCCTCCTTCCAGGGACACTGCCTTGATTATATCCGCGGCAGTAACTCTATCTTATCTACCAATATTCTACCATGGCATGATTTGTTTCCTTTTATTGTCTGTGCTATATGGCTCAACCGGAACCACAACAATCATAATAATCTTACCCTACTAGTAAATGTTGGGTACAAAGATGCAGGAAACGAAAATTACAAGTAACTGCTAAGTATTACAAGAACTGAAATTACAATTGAACAATAAACTGAAATTACAATAAACTGGAATTGCAATAAACTTGGTATGCTGAGTCGAGTGTTTGCACTCTGTCTTTAAGACAATATTGCCCCGTATGTATCCTTTCTACGTCCTGGACAATTGTCTCCCAAGATAAAACAGCAAATGAACAAATGAGCAAAGGAAACTCAAGTGCTACCGTGAAGAATTTTGAGTAATGAAATGATGCTGGAAGTAGTAGGAAGAAAACTGATTTCGTTTGTGTGTTTAGTGTAGCTCAACAATGGTGACAAAGGGTCCTTTATATAGTTGAAGGAGAGGCTCATGAACTGCCCACATAAGTGCCATTACTGGCCAAGTAATGACAATTATGGAGGTAGTAATTCCACCAAAATAAATGGTGAAGATGTGCAACGGATTGACATTTAGGAAGATTAATTCAGCCAAAATAAATGGCTGAATTGAGTGCTGGTTGATGTTCCAGAAATCTGCCAAATTTGACTTTCTTGAAATTTCAGGGACCAAACTGTACATATGAAAGAATTCTGGTCCAAAAAGATAATATCAGAAGAAGCACAGCCCACAGCCCGTGAACCCGGACCGGACGGGCGGGCGGCGGCATGCGTGGGCTTTCCTCGAACCGAAGCACATCTAGGTCCTCCCTCCTTTAAACACATGGGATACCCCTTGGGGTCCCAAACCCAAAGCCAACCTTGAGACTTATAAACAAAACAATTCTTTCTTCCTCCACCGAGGGAGAATTGATCTCAATACCACACTTTTCCATGCTTCAAACACCTCACTTCGTGAACCAATATCTCTTTCATTTCTCAATGAAATTTGACGATCCTTGGCCCTACGGTTATCTACTTACTTAGTAGATTATGCACGTGTGAAGAACCAGATTCTCCAACATGCGGAACACTAGTGTTTAAGCCGTTAAAGTTGGTCGGACGCAACTCCCGCCAAAGGCAAATTTCCAACCGTAAATACCAAAATACCTATAGCCCATGCTATCGAATACTCTTTACTGACAAGACGAGAACCTCCTTACTTCTGTTTCATGGCATAAACCACAGATTGGGTGGACCAAGCTGAACATTGATGGATCCTTCTCTACACAATGCTTCATAGGAGGAATTGGTGGCGCCTTTCGTGACGACAAGGGACATTGGATATCTCGGTTTACTTATAAATGTTATACTAACTCTCTTCTTCATGCAGAGCTACTTGCAATGGAGAAAGGATTACAACTTGCACGAGGCCTAAATATCTATGCACTTGAGATTGAGACGGATAGCATGGCTGTCATTACTGCTTTACATAACGGACATGACTCTATTGTTTCCTCTTGCAGATGGTTAATTCACCAGGCCAAGCAAGTTTAAGTTCGGCAAAACTTCTGTGAAGCAAACCAAATAGCTCATTTACTAGTAAAAGCAGCCTCAAAATCTGCCACCAACCGCTTACAGAACCATGCCAGACCTCCATCTTTTGTTATGAAGCAATATAGTATAGATATGTCGGGTAGTAAACTTTGTGTTAAGTATGTTATGTCTAATGTAACACCTCGTACCTTCAAACTAAGCCATGTTTCTGATTAAGGGGTTAAGGAAACCAACACGGGAGTTTAAAGTTGAAAACTAGTTTCAGTTCTGCAGATTGAATTTGACGCCGGAGTATACGGACTGTACAACATTTGACGGTCGTCCTTTTTTACCGTATGAAGCCTCCCAAGTTTTGAAGTCACTGGAAAGTTGTAAAATAATTAAATTAATTCGACGGCCCGATTACATGAGCCGTATAAAATTTGACGGTCAGGATCCTGACCGTAGAAAATTCGACGGCCCGTCAAATTTGGCCGTCAAACCCTTCTGACAACAAACAATATAAATACGCAACTTAGTTCCAAAAATCAGATTTTCATATTCTCAAACCCTAGAATGAAGTGTCTCTCTTCCCAATCATCTTCTACACTGAGGTAAGTCATTTCCATGTATCTCCATGAGATTCTAATCAAGTATAATCAATTCCTAAGCGAAATTCACTATTTCTAACTTAGGGTTTTCAAGATAAACACATTCTTAGGTTTCAAGGTTCAAGCTTTGAGATTATCCTTTCAAGTTCAGATTTTTAAGACATGTATTGGAGATGGTATGTAGAGCGTGGGGACATCATTGTTCTTCCCCACGCCACATATAATCCATAAAACAAGAATTCTCCAGACCTAGTTTTTTTCTCAAGTTCATAATAACCTTATATTTCATGTTCAACTATATATGTATCATGTTGTCGTTTATTATATTCATGATATGTCATTTCGATTGTCATGAACCTATCCATAATCTATGAACACATGTCTTGATTTCCATAAGTTCTTAAATACAAGTTATGACCATTATCACTCAGTTTCATGAAGTCATCTGTTTCTCATGATTTATACAGATTATTTCAAGTTATTTCATGTAATTCATGGGCTTCCAAGCCAACTATTTTTAAATACATATTTTTGGGAGTTGCACAGATTACCGAGAAGGCTCAAACAGCCTGAAACTACGTATGTTAATGTAGGATAAGGGTCGCTCCGCCAGAGGATAATACCTTTTTATTACCCCTTGTGGGATTATTGGATCCATCATGTTCATGTTTATGTCTCGTACTCCGGCAAAGTACGAGATGGCTTAGCTGATCGGGTAGAGATCAGACTCCACGTTCACAAGTGGTGGTTCATGTTGGTTTTGTTAATGCTCTCCCACAGATATACAGATATACAGTTTTCAGATTTATCACATGTTATTATACTCATGTTCATGTTTCAGTTTCAATTTCATATTCATATTATATCATGTGTCTGTTTATTCTTTCAGTTGCTTTACATACGGCACAACTCAAATGTAGTAACATCCCTTTGTATGGGGCCTGCACTTCACGGTGCAGGTGCTGAGTTTCAGAAAGACGGATTTGCTCAGTAGGATTGCTTCAGTATCAGCTGTTTGGTGAGCCCTATCTCATTCAGGGTGTCAGTTTAGCTATCTTATGATTATGCATTATTAGTAGAGGTATGTCAGGGCCTTGTCCTGTTAAACAATTTTGCAAACTCATAGTTTAGTTAGCATGGCATGACAGTATTATTTTTTAGACTAATCATTTTTTACTCAAATATTTCCGCTATGATATTCCAGTATACAGTTTTTACATGTTTCATTGTTATTACTATTGCATGCTTTTGATGCACGTGTTGATCCAGCAAGCCATGTGGTTCGCTCGGCCACATGCAATGAGGCATTGAATGTCGTGTTTCGCCCAGGCCATAGTTCGGAGCGTTACATTTAATGTCTGTAATTTGCTAGCCAGCCTAGGTGACCAAAGTGTCCTTAGTGACACTTTGCTAGTCGTATGAACGATAAGGAATGTAGTAATGTAATTTCTACTTAGTATGAATATAATATATCTGGTTACTTCAAAAAAAATCTATCCATTACTATGACTATAACTATCTATATTATTATATTAAAAGCATGAACTCCCTAACTTAAAATTTAAATTACGAAAATACCTTTTTTATTAATCTAAGTATCACTTATTTAAATAAAAAAATTAATTTGCCAAATTTATTTGAAAAGGTGTAACTCTTCAAATTAGTTATTAATGTGACTAACCACTTCTATTTTATTATTTGATTTTAATCGTTGCCAATATTATCTATGCAATTGTTATGTAAACAAGACTTATGTGTAGTCCTAATACACCTTTATCTAATTCATTTTCTTTTCAATATTTTAACGAGAAACCACCATTTAAAATCTTGCATTTTCTTACTATCCTTTTAAGTAAGATTACGTACTATGTATTTGACAAAATTATTACTATTAATCAGTCATTTCCAATTTTATATGGAGTACATGATTATTATTAACGTGTACAAATATATTATACTTCATATATTGTGTAATATTTAGTGATGTATAATTATGGTAGTCATAAGATACTTATTAAATTAGAATTTCACATTGTACACTATATATATTTGTATTAATGAGAAAGACTCCTCAATGAGAGATTAATACAATTCTACAATTATCTCTAGCAATTACCTTTTAATGTAGTCTATTTTATTCTTTTTTTTGCTAATGAACTTTCTTTTCATTTTAAGTACCAAACAATCATGCTTTGACCATGTATGGCTCCAGCGATTTAAAGCATCGAAGGTCATAGCAGCAGCAGAAGACAAAATATTAGCCATCCACTATAATGTATATTCACATAAAAGCTCAAAAGATATCTTATCTATCCTATTTTTTTTTTAAAAAAAACTATATATATAGACACACACACATACACATATTCATAAGTATTACATTATTTGTCACAAAAACTTTCATATTTACTTTTATGTTGAAGCAAAAGTATTACTGGGGACGACATTGCGAATGGTGAAAAAAATATGTTGCATCGACATTGGAAAGTAAATGATGTTATTAATTTTCTATATCAAAAATAACAATTACTTCTTTATAGGTATACACCATAAAATTGACATCCTAAGGAATACATATATACAACTTATACAACTTTCATTTGACAACAGCTTCTTGATATGCATGCGACAGTAAAATGGAGGCTACAATTTCTTAAAGGATAGAAACTTTAAGACGTAAAATATTTGCAACCATAGCCGACGTGGTTCATAGTCGCAGTTATACTTTTTTGCTAAAAGCTTAATATTTGATATATTAGAATACCATTATTTTTGACACAGTGATTTTGCATTGAGTATTCTCTTCAATATAATATTAACACTATAGATAGAACAACACATAATGGTGAACAAAAGAAGAGTTTAGCCAAGTGAAAAAAAGTTATATTAACTCATTTGATTATGTACAACAACTACATACTATAATGACAATCGAAGTAGAAAACAACATTACTAAAGAAACGTTTCTTTCTTCTTATAATTAGATTTTGATTGTTTATTTTCATAAGTTCAGACGATATTCAATCATTTTAATCTTGACAAATAAGTCATAATATAAAATTCACATTCACAGAAACTTGTACTTTATTATTTCATGTATAATTATTTACTCAAAAAATTATTTCAATATTATCGATATTATTTTATAGTACTCGACAAACACGTGCCGAAAGACTAGTAATTATAAAAGTGGGAAGACTAGACGTAAAAGGTTGAAAGACCAATGTCGCACCCGTTTTTGACCCGCGGGCTTCGCGACGTGATTGGCGTCGATTCCTTCTGGATTTGATAAAAATGTTTGCTTTGAGGAGTCGCCACCTAATTATTCTAAGGTGAATTAGGACACCTAAATGTTAACTAAATGTTGCAATGTAAACTCCAATTTTAATGGTCTACGAAACTAATGAGATTCTAGGTAAGGGTTCTTTATTATCCTAAAGGGAAGGGATTAGGCATCCTTTAAGATCCGCTAACTTGCGGTTATCCGGTCAAACTCAGGTTAATATTATACTAAGGAAAATGCATGTTTAAAGTGTAAAGTTAAAAAGATGTTTGCAAATAATTAATGAAAGAGGTGCATTTTGTACAAGTATGCATTTGTATGGTATTAAAAATATATATATGTAAAGTTTGAAAAAGTATGCATTTGTGACAATAATAAGGAGAAAAGCAAATTATTAATAATGCCAAAGATGTAATTTTTTGAAAATCATTTTGAGTTGCAAATTGCAAAAAAGATAAACTTTTGTATAATTAATAAAGCGAATAAAAGATGACCAAAGTTGTTTTGAAATTTTTGAATATGCATGACGAGCCTAAAAATAAATGAACTAGCGAAGGATTTCTAATTTTGCACTAACCGAGCCTACAAATAAATAAACTAGCGATGGATTTTAAACTACCCTATTAATTATTCATTCGTAGCCTAATTATTCTAAATATCCTAACAAATACATAAATATTAAATAATTATTACAACCCCACAAAATAGAAATAACGGAATTAAAGAGTAACAATGAAAGGGAACTAAAGCAGATGATGATGTCATCTCGCCCTATTTGCTTTGAAATTTCGAGGTTGGAGAATGCAAGGAGTGTGAATGCGGGTCTTCGTTCGGCAATGATCATGATGAGTCTCATAACGAGACTCTTCATAGCTCCTGATGCATTTCATGTAAGTGAAGAAAAGAAAAGAAAAGGATTAGTAGCGGAACATGGACATATACATACGTGTAAATAAATGACTCATGAAAAAGTAATATGTTGTTGGGCCTTCGGACCCACAAACTCAATACTGACGTAAATCAATAAGGTATGGGCCCGTAGGCCCACGAGACATACATAAGGAAGGGAGAAAACACATAGACCAGTTATCAAAGCATCCAGTTATATTAACTATATTCAAATATGAAATTTAACATTTATTTTATACATATTTGATTGATTAAGGCTAGACAAAACAGTAAACCCAAAAGATAATAACTCAGATGACTTAATTCAGATCTGGGCTTAACTAGCCCATATGATACAGGTATACAAAATGGCAGGCCCAACAATTCAGAGTTTAGAGGAAAGAAGGGGAGACATGCCCGCAATACAGTGCATTTAGATCTGATTGACATAGAGGTATACAAAATGTCTCAAAGATATGCGATATACATAGGAATATACACCAATATACAATTCTGATGTATACGAGGCATATATCAGAGTTATATACTTCATATATATATATATCCTTAGGTGTACCATTTTCATGCCTCACCAAAATGCACAAAGTGACAATTTCAAACTACCAGGCGAAGCAGAGAATTCAGCCTTCTGCAAATCACACTCATATAGACAAAATGTCTGTTAATTATGACAGAGAGAATCAAAGTGGACTATAAATCTAAGCCTGATATTTCTAGTAGGTAACTTAGACATGTAGATGTGCAGTATATTGCTAATAGGTAAATTAGACATGTAGATATGCAGCTTGTCACAAAGTGTATGCAATTTATTCATATATATATAAGAAAGAAACTAATACAACATTTCTATTCATTCTCAAATAGCTTCTACATCTAATTATACCCTATATATAATCAGATTTCAAACTAGGTACAAACATGGATTTCTAGCCCAACATAACAATAATCAATTTTCAAACAGATGTCCACCACTTAATGAACAAGACATGATATAAAAAATGATTGAAAAGTCATCATATACTGGCATGGTAACACATTAACACTTGGATATGATAGGAAAAGCATATTATAAGTTTGGATTAATATGTACTCATAAGAATGAACAGATGACCAGTCAACAATAATATTTCAGAGATGTAAAACTACCTGAACTATGTTAAACATTCATAGTTATATTTATGATATGCATTTAGGCATGATAACCCT
This sequence comes from Anisodus acutangulus, assembly GCA_029783415.1. Taxonomy (NCBI): domain Eukaryota; kingdom Viridiplantae; phylum Streptophyta; class Magnoliopsida; order Solanales; family Solanaceae; genus Anisodus; species Anisodus acutangulus. Next base: position 12,459,567 of record CM056502.1, on the reverse strand, counting down.
TAAATAAGTGAGATAGGCACATAAACAGACTCATAGGCATAACCACAGCATTGGCTAATCCAAAGATGACATTTTATAGGTGCATAACTGCCAAGCTAGGCCAAACATGCATGTCTTTTCAAGTAAGCAACATACACTAACCACATGGCTCCAATAGGATTTTCATACTAGCACAAAACAAAACTTACACTAAGATAAGCAATGATATATGTATAACCAACTTAGGATAAACATGGAAGGCAAACAGATAAGATTTTCATAGTCATCAGAAAATTAACAACTTAAATGTGCAAGGCCACAGGCACAAAGACATACATAATCATAGCTTAGGTTGTATGAGACATGATGATACTTTAAGTTTGGATTAATATGTACTCATAAGAATGAACAGATGACCAGTCAACAATAATATTTCAGAGATGTAAAACTACCTGAACTATGTTAAACATTCATAGTTATATTTATGCTATGCATTTAGGCATGATAACCCTTAAATAAGTGAGATAGGCACATAAACAGACTCATAGGCATAACCACAGTATTGGCTAATCCAAAGATGACATTTTATAGGTGCATAACTGCCAAGCTAGGCCAAACATGCATGTCTTTTCAAGTAAGCAACATACACTAACCACATGGCTCCGAAAGGACTTTCATACTAGTACAAAACAAAACTTACACTAAGATAAGCAAGGATATATGTATAACCAACTTAGGATAAACATGGAAGGCAAACAGATAAGATTTTCATAGTCATCAGAAAATTAACAACTTAAATGTGCAAGGCCACAGGCACAAAGACATACATAATCATAGCTTAGGTTGTATGAGACATGATGATACTTTAAGTTAGGCATGGCATGACTCAACATGGTTACCAAATGAATCTCAGCTCAACAAACTATTATATCCAAAGCAAGAAATATCTAGAACATGTCACTTATATGAGAGGGGAAATGTTTCTTCCAAGAACCATTTCAAAACAATCCTGACTTCACATAATCTACTTATACAGATAACACCATCCATACAGTTTGAGTTCAAATCACTGCATATCTTAACATGATATTTTAAACATCAGAGAGGCATATCAAGGACCAAACATGATTCCCACCAACCAGGGATTAATTATGAGCATATTATGAACTCAAAATGGCATCTAACATCAGGCCTAGTCCTGAGGTAAATAGTAATAAGCATTCAAACACCCTTGATAAATTATTAACAGTACTTTAATATGCCACACACAACTAGATGGTTAAATAGTTGAACCTAATCAGGTTTAAACACACAATACTCGATACAAAAATAGGACCTAATCAATAATAATAAGCATATCAAATGTATAATAGATATATTAAGTTAACTGAAACTAATATAAAACATTTCACAACTAATAAATACAATAATTAAAGTAAACTAGGGAAATTTGAAACTCACTAACCTTCTCTGGGCAGCGAACCGAGGCGTCGTCTCGAATCGTCGAGTCCGCTCGGAGGAGTGTGTTTATGTGATTGAAAAGAAAATGAGTTTGAGTGTTTCTTGGCTTTGCCGATCCGAAAATGAGAGTAAAAGAAAGACATTTGAGAATCAAAAGTTATTTTTGTGAAACCACCAGATGGATCGATTCTTTGCAATAGCTTAAAACATAGGGTTTTCTTTTTTGTCTGAAATTCGAATCCTTTCTTTCTTGTTCTCCTTTCTTTTTCTCCCCCCTTTCCACAACCCACGAAGGGTTCTATTTATAGCCCCAATCGAGACCCTCATGGCTAAGGTTTGAATTTTGAATTCAAAACAAAGATTGAAAATGTGACGTTTCTTTTCATTTCGAAAACCGAGATTATAATAAAGGGGTACGGGTTTATGCTCTTACCCACCGAGTTCTTGAAGGTGTTCTAGAGGTCCACTGTAGCATGCATGCTTTGCAGGTCGATCTGACTCGGACGAGCTATTCAAAGCTCTGGGGTTTTGCGAAAAACGGGAAAAATGGGACTGTGCGATGTGCGGGCTCGACGGTCGAGGGGACATGGTGGCAGTGGTATGGTGGGGGTGTTTGTCCGACGGGTAAAGGGGTGTGCCGGTGTGAAAGGCTGCTGGTGTTTTGAGAAGGTCGTCTGGCTTTTGGGTATTAGGTTTATGGATGGCTTCTTGAGGCATGGGTCGATGAGAGGTGATGGGGTAGGTTGGTGGTGTCAGGCGGCGGTGTCGGCGACTGGTGGTGTCAGGCGTAGGGTGCGACGACGTAGGGGTAGGGGTGTAGGGGTGTGCGGCGATTTGGGGTAATAAGTTTAGGGTTTGTTTGGTTTTATGGGGTAAGGGGATGGGTAGATCGAAAATAAGAAAATGGGGGCTTTGGGCTGTTGCGGGTGTGGGCTGGTTTGTTTGGGACTTTTATGGGTTGTAGAAGGGATAAAGGGGTTGGTTGAATGGGCTGGCCGGTTGAGGGAGTTGGGCTCAGGTCAGTGAAGGTCGATTGGGCTGCATGAATTAGTTTTTGGGCCACGGTTTGGGGTGAAATGGGTTTGATTTAGGCTTGGTATGTGGGCCGAAAATAGGGGTTAATTTGTAGATGGATTTTTGGGGTTGATAGAATGTTTTGGGTAGAAATTATTTTGGGTTGGGAAATAAAATGGGTTATGGATTTAAAAACATAAAAGGGGTTTAATATTAAAAATGCTTTGAATAAAAAATGTAAATTATTTAGAATATAGTATAAGATGTGATAATAATAAAACATAATATTTGTGAAATGTTTAATGCTTAATTAAAAATAAAAAATACGATGTCGTTTTGCTGAAATAAAATAATATAGAATATTAGAATAGAAACCATGATCATGATTTAAAAAGGTAAATGGTTGTAGAAATACGAATAATAATAATAATAATAATAATAATAATATTGAGAATAATAATATATATGTATATATATATATGCCTATATGTATATATATAAAAAATATTTTTTTAAGTGTCAAAAACATTTAAAATTGCAAATATATCGAAAAAGATGGGACAAAATTGGGTTTCAACAACCAAAATGTCCATATAAAGTTAAAAGACCTTTTTGCCCTTTGAAAGTTATATTGTTCCTTTACAAATCACTCAACTAATCAAACTTAGTTCTTTGCTACTGAATTTGAAAAATTACAATGAATGGTTCTATATAGACCAGATTCAAAATTAAAATTGAATATGAATAGTTAGCCTCAAGTCTCAACTCTATTTAAGACAGACCAGGTGAAGAACTAAAAATTGAATTTGAATAGTCATTGTCCACTGCTATTTATATTGTTATTATATTGTTATTCTAACCAGAATAACAATATAAATATTAACGACACTTTTACCCTTCAATCAAATACTCTTTCTATAATATTTATGCACAAAAATGTAAGTACATATTCTATAAATACTTCTAGATATAAATTCTTTCATTACACACCATCATTATACTCTAACTTAACATCAACTAAATTCTACAAGTACTTACCAAAGGACACTTAGCAATTGCACATTAAGTTTAAATAATCTAATTTAAGAGATGAGATATATTAGTACAACCTTACTATTTAATTTATTTTTATAAAGTATATTCTGCTCATTAATCCTAAAAGAAAGAAGACAATTGGATAATTTTGGTAAGTAAAGGTAAAGCCAAAAATCACAATAAGGCATTTGAGGACGTATGTGGGCTAAGATTTCTTCCTTTATTAAGCTAGCTAAATAGGATCAACACTCATCATTATTAGGAACTTGCTCTTTTTAAAAAAAAATCATAACAAAAAAAATATTTGTTAAGACTAATATATATGGGATTATTTAGGGTTGTGCACTCATAGATATGGGGCACAGACGCAAACAAAATACCCAGAGACTAATATCACATAACAAGAAGCAATATCTCCCAAGGGGTGGGACTATATTTGGAACTTCCACTCTAATCCAAAAAGTGCTTTATCTTGAGCCGAGGGTCTTTCGGAAACAACTTTTCTATTTACCAAGGTAGAGGTAATGTCTGTTGGATATTGTAAAGCAGTACGGGAAGTAAATAAATATTACAAGTGTTCGAAAGGATAAACAAACAAGCCAATATTCAGAACTGCCACAAGGTTGTTGAGTCTTGAATCTTGATAATCTGAAATCAAGAATCACTAAATCTGGATTGTTACAACTGTGGCTGAGTCGAGAGATGACTCTCTGTCTTTAAGACAAGATTGTCTCGTATATATGCTTTTACGTTAACGGACAATAGTCTCCCAAGATAAAACAGCAACTAATCAACACTACAAAGCAAATAGGTTGATTCTGACGAATAAAACAAACACGAAACGACTTGCTGAAGAATGAAAAATGAAGGAAGAGTTTCTATTTTTTTACACTGTTTCTGCTCACGTTTTTGGATAGAATGTGTGTTGTTTCTCTCTTCTGTTTATATGTTGTTGTCTCGTTTCTGTACACCCACAATTGAGCCAAAAGGTCCAATATATAGCATAAGGGGAGAGACTCCAACTGCCAAGTAATGGCCATTGAAGGAGTGAGTAAATCAGTCAAGTAATGATTGTTTATGGCCACTGAAGGAGGGAGTTAATCAGCCAAGTAATGGCTGGTTAATGTGCAATAACTGCCCAAAAATCAACTCAAACGGAAGGCAGAAAGTTTCTGCCTTCCGTCGTTCCCAATTTCATCTTTCCAGAAACTTCAGGGACCAAACTGTAAATATTAAGCAATTTGGGGTCCAAAGAGATAATTTCAGAAGAAGCCCATGACCCACGACCCGAGCATGGACCGACGGCGCGCGTGTAGGCTTAGCCACCCAAGCACATCTAGGTCCTCCCTCCTTCAAACACATGGGTTACCCTTTGGGGTCCCGAACCCTTAGCCAATTTTGAAACTTATAAAGAGAGCAATTCTTTATTTTTCCACCGATGTGGTAGATTTGTCCCACACCATATTTCCATGCCTCAAACACCTTACTTCGTGGACCAATATCTGTTTCATTTCTCAACTAAATTTGACGATTCTTGGCCCTACGGTCATCTACTCACTTAGTAGATTATGCACGTGTGAAGAGACAAAGCCTCCAATATGCGAAACCCTAGTGTTTAAATAATTAAATATGGTGTACGCACCTCCCCACCAAAGACAAATTTCCAACATAAAGCTCTGTCAATCTGCTCACCCTCGCGTTCCTGATCAATATGATACAAGGACTCTTAATCAACTAGCAAATAGTATTGCAAGAGTTGGGATCAACTCAAAGTAGGAAGAAACGAAAAATAAAAATAAGAGGATATGATACTTGCCAACACAATAACTGCATCTCTGACTTTACTGTTCAACTCCTGATAAACCTATTGTCAACAAAAAAACAGAAATAAGTTTCTCACACAACAAAGACATGAAGAGAGCTTATATTCCACAAAGAAAAATTATGTTGCCAATAATTACATAGGAGATGCAAGAAACAAACCAGATCACGAAAGCACGTCAGAGCAACTTCTTTAAGTGCAGGTAGCGACCTTCGGGCAATAAAATATCGACCGAGATAATGGAAGAACCGCGAGAGCCACATGACCATAACTTTATGATTCGCCCATTTTTTCACAAACTCCTTCAACATAAGCTCATCGTGCTTCTCTCTTAAAGCAGGCAAAACCTAATAAAAAAATACAAGTTGCAAAATTGAACAACAATATCAAAGAAAGTAGAATTAATTTCACATAGTGGAACTCCAATTTATCCATATGTACTGTTTTCAAATTAGATGAAGTAATGTTAACTAAGATTTTAGAGTCTAATCAACTTAATGTTCTCAAAACAGCCACCACAAATGAACATAAACCCACCATTAAGGCTTAAACCAAGCATGTATTTTTTATACCAATACAATAACACCAAAATTTTCCAGACCAAACTCAATCTTTATCCATTAATTGCCTAATTAAAAGTACAACTCAGCCAACAAGTCCTCTAATTGCACGAATTATTTTTTTTCCCATCACAGAGGTAACCATTAGCTAATAAACTTTCAACACCTAATATCATGAGAAAGAAAGTCAAAGCTTCTTACAGTAGAATTGATGTATTCTTCAAATGTTTCCCTGTACTTCTCATACAACTGCTGCGAGTAATCATTTGGGGGCTCCTGTGTACACATGTTATATATAGTTCTACACTTCAAATTAAGGAGAAAGTTCCTCCCATGACAAGAGTACTTCACTTATAACCAAGATGTTAGGAGTTTAAGACACCATGAGAGCAAAGTAGTTGCAAGACTGGGTTTACCATATTTTAAAGATTAAACAAAATGTATATATATTAAAGAACAAATATTTTATATATAAAGACAAACTTCAAGTGCAAATAATGCTAAGGATACACGTAAAGCATCATGTACTCTTCAGAGGTGAAAGAATATTGTTGTCCTTCTAAAATTTTCTTCAATTTTGTGACTCCCTTATGAATAAACGCCCATCCTTCCTCCAACTCGAAAATTCTCAGTTGGCTCATTTATGGCGACCTGAATATGACCAATTGAAAAACCACATGTAATCACAACACTATACCATATAACAAACATCATAAGGAAAGAGCCAATCGCAACCCAACTAAGATCCATTAACTAAAACAATGCCGATTAAGAAGAAAAAAATATCCTCAATGTTCACAGCTGACAACAACAAGAAGCAACTTCTCAATAATCAATTAAAATATGGATAACGCATAACCCCCCCCCCTCCCCCGCAAATATTACCGTTACACATCTAAACTATACGAGGGTCTTATTACTAGGATGTAGTAGTCAATGACCTAATGTGTTTATGTGCAAAACAAATACCAGCAAATACATCTATAGAGTAATTCCAACTCAACTCAATGTTCAAGAACTCTACAGCTCCAAGGAAAAGACCCATTTTATGTAGTAATCAATTTGATGTAGTGGGAGAAGTTATGCTCTTAAAGATTTATGCCACAATATTAGATTTCTTAGGTCAAAAATTAAAAAACACCCATTTGAGAGACAAAAAATAAAGACCAGCCCATTTGAAGGGCAAACCATGTTGGATATAATTGTTGGAATCAAAGCAGTACGGGATGTAAATAAATATTATAAGTGTTCGAAAGGATAAACAAACAACCAAGATTATAATTGACGCAAGCTTATTTAGTCTTGAATCTTGATAACCTGAAATCAAGAAACACTAAATCTGGATTGTTACAACTGTGGCTGAGTCGAGATATGACTCTTTGTCTTTAAGACAAGATTGCCCCGTATATATGTTTTTACGTTAGCGAGCAATAGTCTCCCAAGATAAAACAACAACTAATCAACACTACAAAGCAAATAGATAGATTCTGACGAAGAAAAAAAACATGAAACGATTTGCTGAAGAATGGAAAATTTAGAGGAAAATGAAGAGTTTCTGTTCTTTTCTTTCTCTCTACTGTTTCCGTATCTTTCTGCTCTCTTTCTCCTTCTTCTTTTTCTAATCCTCTCCCTCAAATCTGTTTAAAGTCTCAATATATAGTGTTTAGGAGGATGACCGATCAACTAGCCAACTAATGGCACTTATTGAAGAGTTATATTCAGTCAAGTAATGGTCAAATTCAAGTGCCTTGTAATGGAGATTCAATGCTCCAAAACCAGCCCAAGAGGCAGAAGTTTTCTGCCTAATTTTATATTTTCTTAAACTCTAGGGACTAAACTGTAAATACTAAATAGTTTGGGGTCTAAAAGATAATATCAAAAGAAGCCCAAGGCACATGACCCGAGCCCGGATGGGTGGGTGGCGACGTGTGTGTGGGCTTAGCCTCGAACCCAAGCACACCTAGATCCTCCCTCCTTCAAACACATGGGTTACCTTGGGGTCCCAAACCCTTATCCATTTTTTAGGCTTATAAAAAGAACAATTCTTCTTTTTCCCACCGATGTGGTAGATTTGTCTCACACCATATTTTCATGCCTCAAACACCTTACTTCGTGGACCAATATCTCTTTCATTTCTTAACGAAATTTGACGATCCTTGGCCCTACGGTCATCTACTCACTTAGTAGATTATGCACGTGTGAAGAGACAGAGCCTTCAACATGTGGAATCCTAGTGTTTAAGTCATTAAATATGGGTGGACGCAACCCCCACCAAAGATAAATTTCCAACAAACCATTATTTTACTTCTTGGTTTACCATGAACACCATCGCATACCCTATTTGACATCTCCACTTCAGATTTCTGGTTCGTTTATTGCTACCTTTTTCTTCCTATCACTTTGATCATTCTCCATCTAAGTACTTATTAATGCTAAACTTTTTTTGCTGATTTTGGTTGATCATTTTGCTTTCGGTTAATTTCATTTGGACTTGTATGAATTTAATAGCATAAAATAACAATAACACCATATCAAAGTGTAATACACCACAAGCAGGGTATGGGAGGTAGAGTATACGTGCGCCATACCAAATGAAGCAATAACAATTAGTAATAAATTATGAAAATATAAACTTAGTAGCGGCAACAATGAAATTTATAGTAAGAGGAAAATCCGTCGACTTTAAAAATCGTGAGGGTTCAAGTCCCACGAAGCTTTCTTCGTGAAAAAGCTCGTCCTTGTCAATATAGGACTACCGCGCTGGTCGTAATAGATCGACTTTCATGCTAGTTCTTGCTCCAGCCTTTTTGTGCAATAAACCTCTCCGGCCGAAGACTAGTGGTAGGTTACTTTCTTCACTTTTACTTATTCACTATACTAAAAATAAATTTTCACTTTTATTTATTTATTTATTTTAAGATAAGACAAATCTTTTTTTCTTATTTTACTCTTAATATTAATTACTATTTTCAAATCATTTTTTAAATCTATTGATGTTATGATAAAATAACACATTCATTTTTTAAATTTTTAATGGGCGAGCAAAGTGAACGGAAGGAGTATTATATAGTAATAATAAATAAAATACAGTCAAACCACTGGAACGACAATCTATTCGACCATAGAAAAAAGATGGGTAACGTCCGCTTGGGCAGCTCAATTGGTTTCAAGGGCGATATTTGGAGCAAAGACCAAGGATCGAATCCCGTCAGCGGCAGTGTGGGGGTTTCTTCTTGAAATAAAGGAGGGCTGCGCTGGCGTGCAGTAGTGGTCTAACCTTTGAAATCAATTGAGTCACCATGATTTACCTCCTTCACAAACCTGTCGGACCGGAGTGTGGGGGCTCCTAGGGTGGGAGATTCCACCTTTTGGAGCAAAAAAGATGGGTAACGATTTTGAATACCCATTAAACACGCTATCCGCCGATCCGCGAACGATATGACCCACTAAGGAAATTTCTCTTTTTTTTCTTCATTTATCTTCTCTCAGTGGACCTATTTATGTTACCATTTTTAGAGAAAATGCTATGAGTTAAGAATTTTTTAAATATATTAGTGTTATTATTTTAAATTTTGGAAGTGTTGCCTTCTGCGGTCCACATGGAGATTCTCGACACATTCATATTGCTGATTGTCTTTCATCTGATTGGTAAGATATCACAGTGCAGTGTCTAACAGTAAGGGTCGTTTAAAATGGTGTATAAGATTAATGTTGAATATTATGTATTAGTAATGTTGTTATTAGTTATGTTGTATTATTTTTTATTCACTGTTTGATTGGTATATTAACGCATTGTATGATTTTAAAAAAAATTACTTATTTATAAAATATCCTCTACATTCTTTAATTGTGTACCCTATTTTAATTTCTTATATGAAATCCATTGCACTGTTAAATTTACAAAATCATTTATAAGATAGATTTAAAATTCTTATCACTGGGATAATATATCAATAAAAACTGAAATCTAATTTAACGAATTCAGAAACAAAAATGACCTGGGTATAATTTTAGTCGTGGGAAGTTTGCAACAACATCAATTTTGGGCATTTTTTTTCCCTTTCTATTACAGCGGAAAATTAAAAAAAGTTAGAAGGGAAAGAGAAGTCCAAAAAAAAACAGATCTACTGTGAGACTTGATAATTAATCAAAAGATTAGTTTAATCAGGGGCAATTGTGTCTTTAACCATGTTTATGCATGCATTAGAAACTATTGTATTGCTAATATCATGGTTTGTTATGTATTAGTAATGAATATGATAATACCAATTAGAGTGCATAACTAATATTTGTATTAGTTATGTAGTATTAGTTATACATAGGTTGAAAAGTGTACCAAATAATGTATTAGTGTTACACCTCATAGTTTCACGTCTAGTCGTGCCGTCAATTGATATCGATATTCCAGGAAGATGTGTGACCTTACGGAAGGATAATAAAGGTTCACAGCTTGTCTACAGAAGTACCGGACATATAGAAGTTAAGAGGATCTAAGAGAACACGTCAGAGAATTTTTCAGAATTACGGCCAAGATATACGGACCGTACAAATTGGATTTTTCCACCTTAATTTTTCCTACAGAATTTCAAATTGCAGGTCTGATTTTAGGATTCAATTATATGAAAGTACAATTTTGTACGGATCGTATAATTGTACCATATAAAAAGGCCGAGCAATATTTCTTTCTTGTATATAAATCATATTTTCACCTTAAGTCTTCATTTCATCATCACCCAGACCCTAGAACACCCCTAAGCTCCTCTCCAAGGTTCTCAATCAACTTGGAACTAAATCCAAGGTAAACTACCCAAGTTCGACGTAAAGAATCTCGTGGCTTATGCTAGCTTCCTTTCCTTCTTGTTGCGACGACTTGGAAGGCGACTTGGTGTTGAAGTACACTAACAAACAAAGGGTTCTTGGAGTATTTGAGGTGAGTTCCATCTTCCCTAGCCTACCCTTAAGTTTGTACAAGTGTTGAATTGAATTTTGTTGGAGAATTCTTGAAGAAACTAGTAACTATGAAACTTAAAGTCGAGCTTTGTTGTATGGGCTATTTTTACATAGTTTAAGCTACCAAATGGAGTTGTGAAAGTATGGATAGCATTGTGGGGATAATAAGGAGTACGGATGAAGGTTGTTGTGATAAGACACGTTGAATTTGAAACTATAAATGACCCTATGAAGTTATGACATAAGTTGTTCGATAAAATGACTAAATGAAGTTTCCTATAGAATATGAAGTCGATATTGATACCAACCCTTTGTATGATATAGATAATCATCCGTAGAAGGTGCAAGGACTTGGGGACAATTGTAGCTTCGTGGATAAGGTATATAAGGATAATTTTCTTCTTGGCATGATTTAGCATAAGTGTGTTTCTCGAAACGATTCTCTACAAAGAAATGCCAAGTTTTTATGCTTCTCTTTGATCAAGTTGTCGTATTCCTTGGGTATTCTTGGTTGGTCATGTTTTCCATATTCGTTATGCCTCTTGACGTTTAGTTACAGTTGAAGAACGTAGCGACAATAACGATAGTCGGTGGATAATGATGATAGGTCATTCCGATCCTGATTGTAGTTCTTCTTGAGTTGGTCTTGCATTGCACGTATATATATGTATCTATTTATCACACCGCGTCACGCTATAGTCGGCTGGGCAGATACTTATATGTGCACACCACTGATCAGTTGGGCAGATACCACCGCGTCCCATATGGTTGGGCAGTTTATTATGAGCTCACCCACATAGGGATTTGATATGATACTCTACGACATGACCCCATAGAATGACCCGATCTTTACTTATATTGTCCGTCTTACATATTAAGTACATTTTTCGTATTGATGCCCTTTTCTGGGGCACTATGTTTATGCCCGCAGGTACAAGTAGACAAAGTGACATACCTCCTCAGTAGGGTGTCCGTTCTCAGCTGTGGATAGCACACTCCACTTCTCCGGAGTTGCTATTTGGAGTCGTTAGGTATCTATGTACATATGTTTTGGTATTTTGGGTACGACGGGGCCATGTCCCAACCAGCTATTGTATTATAGTATTCTGAGAGACTTGCAGACTAGTATAAGTGTGCATTCATATTTTTTGGCCTTGTCGGCCTTTTGTCAGTTGTCGATACTCTTGATATAGCTTTTCGGGAAATTTCCAAATGAACAATTTCAATGAAATCTTTCAATTTATTATTTTACTGATGGCCTCGGTTATGTATATAATGTTGTTTGGCCTTTTCTGCTTGCAGGTGGTACCTTCTAGAGGTGAGCACGGGTACAGGGTACCCAAATATCCGATCGGAACCGATACTAACGGGTAGGTTCCGGGTAGATATATTATAATAACAGGTAGGGTCCGGGTAGTAAAATTAGGAATCGATCAATGTCGGGTCCGATTTCGATTTCGTTTTCGGCAAATAGAGACAGGGTACCGGGACCCGGAACCGATACCCGGAACCTATAAAATATTAAATATTTTTATTTTTTTGAGAAACATTTGGACCACTTTTAACTTTCTCCAGAATTATTTGTTGCACGCCTGCACATTGATTTTCCCCACCCCAAGACGCAAATATTTCAGCTTTTCCACCCCTTTATTCTAGAATGCTCTTTGTGCCCTAAGAGAAAACACTCAAAACTCTCTCAATAACAATGGCGTTTTAGCTACACCATCGAGCTTCATCGTCGTCGTTGTTGAAGCTTTCTCTCAGGTACTTTCATCGTTGTCGTCGTTGAAGTTTCACCTTTGCCTCTTTCTCTCCCTTGGTTGTGTTCACGTCGTTCCTAAAATGCATATGGGTTCATATCTAACTCTTCAATTTCTTTTTAATATCCTATGCTTCTGTTCTATTTCAGGCGATACTCATCTTCAATTTGTATTACTTTTTGATTTGAAATGTAAATCTATTTTTAAAATTTGTGTATATTTTTGTAGCTGTGAAGATGAAATTTAGGGATCTACTAGTATAATAAAGTTTTTTTGTATCGAAGAGCTTATGAACACGAAAATAAGTTTAATTAAGATATTTCCAAATTTATTTTAAAATCAACACGTTCAATTAATTGAGTGTCAAATTTGGCATACAATTTTAGGTTTTTGTTACAGAATTAGCTTTTCTACAATGAATAAGTTTTCTAAAACTTCTTATAAGGGTACTAAAAACTCCGATTGCAGGCTAAAAAACTATTGGATGAAATTATTTTAGAACTCTTTTTGATTCTTATAGGCTAAAAAATTGTTGCTTAATCTATGTTTTTTTATTTATAGGGTACCCGGGAACCTACCCGGACCCGCAGGGTCCGGGTAGGTTCCGGGTAGTGATTGCTACGGGTAGGTTCCGGGTAGTAAATTTAGGAACCGATCTTTTACCGTGTAGGGTCCGGATAGTTAAAAAATGTTAGGGTACCCGGACCCGCTCACCCCTAGTACCTTCTTATCCTATTATGATTATTTGGAGGCCTTGTCGGCCCCAGTTGCATATTAGATATTTCAAGTACTACAGTTGGTTCGCTCAGACCTTCGAGTGACGGGTACCGACCACACCCTCAAGGTTAGCGTGTGACAAACTTAGTATCAAAGCAGAGAAAGAGTAGTCTCAGGTTAGTTCAAGGAGCCCTCAAACTTACTCTCAAAGTTCTAGCAGAAAGAATTTAAATAGTAACTCAAAGTTAGGCTCAGCTAGTTCTGTTAATAAACCAACAAGTTTATTAGCTAGAACGCCTAGTTTTAAACCAGTAAGAGTTTCAGCCAAGAAATCATGTTCCCCTATTGTTCTGTGTGAAAACTTCAACATAGAGAGGGCAACATGTTCATCAATTTTGAAAGATGCAAAGTTTCCTTCATACCTTGAACTTAGTCCTGGAGGAACAGAATCAGATGGAACTTCTGTCTTCAAGGTTTGCCCCTACACATATTGCTCTCTTAATGGTCATCATCACCCTCCTTTGCCTCCATTAAAGTGTTTCTTGTCAGCAAGAAGGCGTACGTTAAAGACTCAGAGGAACTTCAAGTTAGGATGCCTCTCTCCCCGTCGAGCTAATCCCTGCGGATTAGGCAATAATAATAATGTACCAAAACAAATAGAGAATACTACAGAGAAGGTAGCTCCTCTGACAAATGAAGATGACGAAGAGTTTTTTGTCGAAATTTATAGCAAAGAAAAGGAAGAGATGGCTGATACCATTGGCAGAAAAACCGATGATACCGAGGACAATCTTGATCAGAGAGAAGCCGTTTCAGCAGAAATCAACATCTGTCCTGCAGAGAATCCGAATGAAGGTGCTAGTGAAGAAATCTATGTGCCACCCATGGTTCAAGAAGAAGTGGATTTAAAATCCTTGAGTATGCATACTGAAGTAGAGACAGCAGAAGAGCAAGAATCTGAGGGTTCAGATATGGATTGGGATGTAGAGAAGTACTATGCATATAGTGAAGACGAAATAGGTTCAATCTCAAATGACATACTTGATGATGCAGTTGTCAATGAGGAGTTCACGGAAAAATCATCTAATCTTGAACTTCTATTTGACAATACTCTGGAAGAGTCCTTTGATAAAGAAAGTATCATCTCTGGAACAAGTTTTGGTTATGATGACTCCGAATCTACCTGTTCGCATACAGCATTTGACATTGATGAGTTGGTTGAAGCATCTGAGGGCGCTTCATTTAACTCTCTAGATGTCACTTTCATTCTGGATGGCGAAATAACTGAGAAGCCAGAAGATAGTGAGACAGAAACAATGGACTATCAGGCTGCTGTTAAGGCAGAAGAAACCTTCTGTCTAGATGATGAAATTTCAGCTTCTCACGAGGAATGCGTAACTCTTCAAGATGATGATACAACTGCACTTATAGGGTATCAAGAGTTCAATGAAGTGCAAGATGAAACATGCAAGGACAATGAAAGAAGTTCTGATGAAAACATTGTTGTCATGATGGGAGACATGGAAACGGAAACGGAAAAAGATTGCTGTGAACAAGGAAATGAAAGTGGCCATAACAACAATGATAAACAGTTGCTAGTAGAAGCAGATCTCAAGCACGAGACTAATGAAGACCATACAAGCCATCAAGCTGAAGATGGAACTGGAAACACCTCTGGTGTCGAAGCGGATGCAACAGCTGAGGCATGTGCAGAAAAGCTGAACCAAATTAAAGATAAGAAGACACATGCAAAATATGATTCGAGTGAAGAACTGCCTGAGAACTACAGAAACCTGAGAGGTATAGCCAGGCGCAATGACACTAAGGAAGCAGAGGAATCAAGAGGATTCAATCCACGACCACCAAATTTCCTGCCAGTGGAGGCAGATCCAGATGCAGAAAAAGTTGATCTAAAGCATCAGATGATGGATGACAGGAAAAATGCAGAGGACTGGATGCTTGATTTTGCACTCCGACGAGCAGTGGACAAACTTGCACCAGCTCGCAAGAGAAAAGTTGCATTGCTCGTCGAAGCCTTTGAAACAGTCTTGCCAACATCTAAATGGGAACCTCACCTCAGGCGCAGCGCAGCAGGATTTGCACATCCTAAACCAATTCAGGCTTGTAGCCAGTTCAAGGTCGGTATAAAACTCGTACCATTTAATACAATTCTGTCCTTATATGTCATAATCAAACTAATGTAATCAGAACTCTATATGAAATGTTGAAATAAATAGAGTTGCTTCCTTTGTGGCACAGGCGGACATCAGCAGGGAGCAAGCAAGAAAATCCAGGAACAATTGGCATGTTGCTCACAAGTCACAAACCTCAAATATGTGCAAAGATTTCAGCTTAATGGCATTGAAGGAATTGACACCATCATGGATTCTCAAGTAATTTAAAACTATTTTTGTGCTTGTTTCTTGAGGATGATGCCTACCCAGACATTAGTATTGTTGTGAAAGGTTTTATGTACTTCAATCTATGGCTTTATCAACAGTTGGCTAATATTTCTTATATGTATCCTGAAATGTTATGATACTACTCTCTCATGTTTTCAACTGATCATTCTTTATCCAGCCATATCTCTATCTTTTTAATATGGATTAAGGTATTAGTAATAAGGATACATTGATGCACTCATACAAGGACAACCAAAAAAAAGGCTGGCGGCAAAGGATACATTGACACACCCATACAAGGACAAAGAAAAAAAGAGGTTGGCGGCAAATCTAATATAAAGTACCAAGGAAATCTTTATATGCCAAAAATATCACAAGATCGCAAAAATACCAATTTATTAAACTGATAGCATAAAAAAGAAGACATCGTTTTATTCATTTATTGTAATCAAACAAGTGAATCCTTGATGATTCTCTTTGTGCAAAATAATCAGGTACATCATACAGTTAAAAAGCATGCCACCAAAAAAAACCGAACAAAAACAGGAGTACACACCAACACACATAAATTGCGGCATTTGGGAAGTGAAGAAGCTGAAGAAATCACCATTTTTGTCGAAACAAACTGGAAGCAACAGAACAAAACTATACGAGAAAAGGGAAATTTCTGAATTTACCATTACCACTCTTGTTGAAAGGAGTAAGAACTACTGCAGTGTGTAAGTATATCAGCTGGAATCAGCAAAATACATACTCCAGAGAAAGTCGAAGAACATTCCCATAATAGAGTCATTACACTTGTCTAATCTTTTCCCACTGAATCTTGGTACTAAGTATTTTCAAGCTTTATTGTTTAAAACTTTAGATTCTAATACGACATGCTGATGCAAATACCAAAAGATCCTCAGAACACAAAAACGTAAGAAAGCAAATAGAGCTGCAAAATAATTTAAAACCTAACTTCTATAACAAATTTTCAGAGTCAAATTTCGCCAAAAAATCCTAAAATTCGAACCATTCACCTCGTGATAACCCTCTTTCTTCAATTTTAACAGATCAGCAAAACCCCATTCAACTTTCAGAGGCTGCAGTATGCAAAGTAATCAAAAAGTTTGTTTGAATAATTATTTAAATCCAAAGACAAATTATCACACACTTCAAAAAGCAACACTACACTGTTAAAGTATTTTGGTGCAGAGACCCATTTGATTTCTCTCTAATCAATCAACCCAAAGCTTGTTAAGACTTTCACCATACACTCCATCTTCAATTTCAACTCATTTTCATCAATCTTCCCCAGGAATCATGATTCCCAACAAACTGGAAGAAACAAAACTAAACTACTGAGAAAATGAAACTTTTGGAGTTCACCTCTCTTAACCACATAAAAACGGAAGTCAACCAAACTGTCACCAGAAAAGGCAAGCAACAACTTAAAATACAATTATGAACCCTTATTCCTACTACTATTAAACCTAGAACTTAAAATAAAAGAAAGAAAAAAGAGTATAAAGTGCAAAAAGTTATTTCTCTTCAGAATAACACACATTTTTAATTTAAACCATGCATTCAATGTTGGAAAATAGAAATATTCCATGTACAAACTATGCATTCAAGTACACTACCTATTTTTCTTTACTGAATGCAACTTTCATGGATTGTGATGAAAACTATCACTTCTCAAGAAAATGATAAGTGACTTGAATGAGTAAAGCAAGAAAAGAAAAGGCTATTCCTTTGTATCTAAGTGCAATTTGAGCCCTGATTCATCAATAAGTGATTGTAGCTCTTTCTGGTAATTCTCAAAAAGACTGCCATTGGAGCCAAGGTCATTGGAATCCGCCAAGCAGGAGCTAGAGCTATCATTTTTACCACACTCTTCCGATTTATTTGACAGATAATCATGGAACACCTTAAGCATTTCCGCTGTTGAACGAGATTGCACAGACTCATTTAAGTGCTGGAACTTATTCTGGATTTCCTTTGTATCAACCATTCTTTCTTTTAAGCTGTCAGGAAGAGAGGCCAACACACTTCATCGAAGAGAAAAAACAAAAATGAGAGAAATCAAATTTAAATCCAAAGAGGCATGAAGAAAACTTCTAGTTGGTAACACAAACTCAAATCTTACAAATTCCATCAATGAAATGCTCATACTTACCTAGTGATACCTCTGACAAGACCCCAGTTGTATCCAACATATACAGAGTCCCTAAAACCAAGATTAAACCCCTCTTGTGCTGAAGCTTCTTTCCCTGCGATAAGACCATCACGGTATCCAATCTGATAATTCATCAGGAATTACAAAATACAAATGGAATTTGTGACCAAAAGGGACACAACTAGTTTTTTCCGGATGCTCTTAATCAGATTTAACTTGTAAGGATACAGTATGGAATTGGTAATGCCGCCTCTGCCATTCCCTGTCCATTTCAGATGTTTTATCCAACTTATCAGTAGAGTCATGACACACATCTCCATCATCATTCCACACGTCGCACCAGTCGCTGTCTGGCATTAGATGTTAATTACCGTCAGTGTTATTAAGAGAACTATGTACTGGAAAGAGCCCAACAACGAAAACCATACCTAGATATTAGAATATCTCCACTTCGCAGCATTTAACTAACATATTTATTCTCAAACCGCGATCAAAGCTTTAAAATGTTCGAAACGAGAAAATAGGGAAGGATAGTTCTTTCAGCTTTGATTAATCTTAGGCTAACAAAGAAAGGAAAAGAGAGAAAAAGGCATTGGTTAATCAACAAAAGCTCAAGTTTGCTTTCATCCAAATCTGCTGAGTAGCCAGCAAAGAAGACCCTTTAGAAAAAACTTTTTAATGTCACTTCAGTTTTTCACTTCGATAGTTATTCAAATAAAGATACAACTCCAGGAATAAGAGTACAACACATCAAACCTCTTATTAACGGTGTATGAGCAATATGATATTCAAATCTTAATACCAAATGCATTTCTAATTTTCATTATCAGCTTGAAGCAATCAGTTGAAGTTCATACCATGTGAATCATTGGTTCCGGAATCGGTAGTCGATCTAAGGCTTGATTGAAGATTTGACATAGAGAAAATGTCAGAGTCTAGTTCATTCTTTATACTGCTTTCCATCTTCAAACCTAGGACAATCAGCTGAAATAATACAAAGAACAGAAATCAAGTCAGTTCAAATATCAGAAGCCAAAGGAAAAGAAGAAAATAGATTGAATCAAAATTACTCCACTATCATTTGTCCTATTCTGAAAATTTACTTGATTTTCCTTACTTATTTTTGACTGAAAAGTTTCTACATGGACGCACAAACGTATTTTTCTGATAGAAGCATTCAGGACAAACTAATTGCACCAGGATACATCAGCTACACAATGGAAAGCACCTGAGTTATAATCTGTCAAGTGTGGCAAACCCAATATGATCACTATAGTTGTCATGCTGCTTGATACACAGCAGCAGAAAACCTTTAAAAGAAAACTTTTTTCTGTAAGTAATCATCATCCATTTATACCTATTAATAGTAGCTCCCCTATATGCATCCATTGCCACACAATAAACTATTACATTCCAATTTGGGCGGCATATTAGCCCATTTTTAGATGGTCTGAAATGAGTTGGGCTGATATAGACTAAGCAAATAGATGGGCGGGTCAATCTTGAACGGATTGAACGGGTTATGATTTCATGGACTAATTTTGTCACCTCTACTCAATCAGTTTTTAAGCATAAAAAATAAAAATTATAACACAACTTAAGATTCTTTTTTAAATATTTCAAATTATATAGTACAAAATAAGCTAATTAGGATTCGACAAATATTATTTTTCAATTACTCAATTCATTTGAAATTAATGACTATCCAAACAAGCTGCACGATCTTAAGCCCTAGAAAAAAAAAATAACGACCACAGGAATCAGCTAAATCGCTTACCAGATAAAATAATCAATCACTGGAGAGCTGAATTACAGTTGCCTCGTGTTGATGAATCGACTTTGTTTACAAGAGATTATGAATCGCATACAGAATTGAGGCAGTGGAATTTCAACCAAAGTCCACTCTCAGAGTCGAGACTTTTCTTGGAAATCATGTGGAGATTTACTTTTCTATTTTTATTTTTATTTTTATTTATACACGGCCAATCAGAACAATAAAGTCCCGTACAGAAAACTAAAAAATAAATCACAAGTGATAATCAATTATTTTTTATAACGATGTTCTTGTGCACACCTAGATCAATTCATAGGGTATTTGCTATTGTTTTGAAACTAAGAT
Source organism: Anisodus acutangulus (assembly GCA_029783415.1). Taxonomy (NCBI): domain Eukaryota; kingdom Viridiplantae; phylum Streptophyta; class Magnoliopsida; order Solanales; family Solanaceae; genus Anisodus; species Anisodus acutangulus. The sequence continues at coordinate 12,439,587 of CM056502.1, read as the reverse complement.
TATGGGTGCTTAACGGTTCAGTTGGATATTTGTGTTTAACGGTCTGATTTATTGGTTATAGATTTTTAAAAATATTAATTCGCTAATCTAACCAATAAAAGATAACTAGATGCAAGAACTAGTTAAAATAAATTTTTAATGCATCGCCTAAAATGTGTATTTTTTTGTCACTATAATTTTTTTTCTACAAGATCTTTTTCAAAGTAATTAACAAGCCACATTATTTATTAATGAACATTCAAGGAAAGATGTTGTAAAATATATATTAAATATATGTATGTCCAATTTATTGTTCCTTGGAGGGCAAGAACTAGTTAAGAGAGGAACCAATTTGGTTAAAATGAAACCACCTAGTTGAGTTATTTGGTGGCCAAAAATAATTTCTCCTATAAAAAGGTGTCTTTTGCTCAATTATGTACACAAAACAAGTGAACTACAAAGTTTCACTTTTCTCCTAAAGTTTTTCTCCATATTCTTTGTAATTATAATTTTTTATAACAAAAAATATTTTTTGAAAATTTGAGGTGTTTGGCTCGATCTATAGTCATTAGGCATCCCAAAACGATCTATTAAATTTATTGAGTTATTTCAAAGGATCAAAACGACAGTTATTAATGACCCAAAAAAAGTATTTTGAGCAATATTGATATTATTGAATTTTATTGTATTATAGTTGGCTAGAGAATCAACCACTATGTTTGCCTCTCAGTAAATATGGCGCATGAGAGAACGATCCACTGCCTCAAGACGAAATATGTAATCATTCAGCAAATGTGAACAACGTGCATTTTGTGAAGGTTGTAAAATTTAATCGATAAATAACTTAGAATTTATTTTCACTATTAATGAATACATATTTTATGTGACTGTTAGCTCTAGCCTTTGATAATGTTATTCGTTCAGTATCAAGTAAGGGTGGCTGATGACGGCCCGACCCGACCCGACTCGCCTGAGCCCGCCCCGTCCCGCTCGACCCCGCAGAAAAAGAAAACGGTGGCGGGACTCGAACTCTGACGGACAAAGTCTCGCCCCGCTGCACTGAGCCCGCCCCAGGCCCGCCTGACCCGAGCCCCCCCGAGCCCGTCCCGACACCGACCACGCCCGATTTCTCCCCCTTTGCAAATATAACCGTTGCACCAACGACCATTTTAGATTTTGACCGTTGGGCAACGGCCATTTTAGGCCTCCCCCCTACCCCTTAATATTTATTTTTAACCCATAAGTTATTATATTTACACTTTAACCCAAATTTTCAACTATAAATAACTCATTTTCTCTTCATCTTTCTCACAAATCTTCCTACAATCTCTCTAATCTCTCAATATATCTCTCTACAAGTCTACATTGTTTGCTAAATATTCAATTTTATTTATTCATTTGGGAATTGGGAGTGAAGTTGGCAACTAGCTTGAGGATCTTCCATCGAGCAAAGTTTCAATTTTCAACCTCTCGATTACATGTCGACGTTACGTCGGCGTTTGGTACATTCGTTCCTTCATTAAATTATTATTGTCTGTTTATTTTATTTAGCGCACTTAATTTCATTTACTTTAATTATTTGTTAGCATATAATTAAAATGGAAGGAATTAGAGGTATGTTTAAGGGTAAGGGTAAGACTTCTTCTAGTAGGGGCAACCAGGGCAAGGGTACTTCTTCTAGTCATCTTATTCCTACACATGATGATTTTGTTGATACTCAACATTTTCCTACAATACCATTAGATTTAGACGAGGAACTATTTTCTGGAACTCAAGAATACTTTAATTTAGACGATGATCTAGATGATACACCCACTAATGTTGATGACAACACACCCACTAGTGCACCTTCAACTGAAATATCTCCTATTCCCCCTAGTATGAGACGAGGTCCAGCAAAACGACCATTAAAATCAGATGCATGGACATTTTTTGATAGGGAAGTAGAGAATCAAGTAGCTATATGTAAAATTTGTAAAAATGTTTTAAAATTTAAAACTGGAAAAGGTCACGGTGGGACGGGGGGTTTAATTAGACACGTAGTAAGTGCTCATCCAGCTAGGTATGCCCAATACCAGGCTTCAAAATCGGGTGCAAGAACGCCACTCCATCGGGACAAGGTTCACATACCGACATCTGTCGGACCAAGTCTGTGGTCAAATTAACCATATGACGGGGGGAATTGTAGGCTCTTAATACAATAAACATAGAGATAGGGAAGCAATATCAAAATTAGTTGCTGTGGAGGGTTTGCCTTTTTCATTTCCTTCATCTCCCGCTTTTATTCATTACATTAGAGATATATATAATCCTGCTTTTAACGGTTTTCCTAGATCAACTGTTAAGAGAGATGTATTTAAATTCGCGCATGAATGTCAACAATATTTACGTTTTTCATTATATCATTTTAATGGCAAAGTATCTATCACGTCTGATATAGGTCGTAGTATTAACGTCCATGATTATTTAACTGTAACTTGTCATTGGATAGATTATAAATGGTCTATGCAAAAACGTATTTTAGCGTATAGATATATAGATGATAGGCACACTATTACTTTTATTGCAGATAATATTTATCAAGTGTGCCATTATTACGGAATAACCGATAAAATTATGACTATTACATTAGATAACGCTTCTTCTAACAATTACGCAATTATAATTTTAAAAAATAGTTTAACTCCATCTTTTCCAGATCATTTTCATATAAAATGCGCGTGCCATATATATAACTTAATTGTAAAGGATGGTCTATCACTTTTTGAAGACAATTTTAGTAAAATACAATTTGCTATAAACTTTATTTTTAAAAGTAATAAAGTACAACGTAGAAAAGAATATAAAAAAACTTGTCACGATTGTGGACTACCTTATAGAAAAATTCCACAAGAAGTATCCACTAGGTGGAATTCTTTATACGAGCAACTACTTGTTGCTTATGACTATAGAGTACCTATAACTTTATTTTTTAACTCTCATAATAAAAATCCAGCTGATATGATTTTAGATAGTGATTGGGTAAAAATTTCCGAACTTATTGTATTTTTAGAGAAATTTTTTCAAGCAACAAAAGAATTTTTCGGTATATATTATCCTACTATTTCAACTATGTTGTTTTATATAACTCTAATATTTTTATTACTTAGTGAATATATGGAAAATCCAGCTTATAAGACAGCTATTAAAAAATGTTTGTCAAAATAAAAAAAAATTGTTCATATTCCCTCTATTTATATTATTGGTTCTGTATTAAATCCTACTATTAAAATAGACGGTACTAAATCACTAATTGAAACTATTTACGATTGTATAGAAGTACTACCACTTCCAAGTCCCAAAAATCTAAATCACCCACCACCTATTGAACAAACTAAATAAGAAGTGTTGCCTAGCGTAGAACACCAATGCAAAAATATATATAGATTTTATCAACAAGAAAATGCAAGTAACTTGCCGGCTTCCATACCATTTTCTTCATCTTCAACACAACCTCACAAAAGACATGTTGTTTCTGCGGCTAGTATTGAAAGCCTCAGAAATAGAATGTGCGGCCGTACCTCTACTACTAACCAAATTAGCGAGTTGGATATTTTTGTTTTGCAGGGTTTTGTACCGTATCAAGAAGTTATCAATGAAGATGGACATGAAGACTTGTTGAAATACTGGAGGGGGAATGAGAAGACCTTTCCGACACTTTCATTGATGGCTCGAGATGTTTTGAACATTCAAGCGTCATCAACTGCGTCTGAAAGCGCTTTTTCTGCAGGCAGATATCAAATAGGAGACCACAGACACTCATTAGCCGGAGACAGCTTGGAAATTGCAGTATTATTCAGAGATTGGATACGAGCGGAGCGGAAAAGGTGCGGTCAACCGGAGATCAACGAAGAAGATGATGAAAACTACAACGAAATCTTAACCGAAGGTAGTGGAAGCGACGTGGATCAATTTGACCAACAAATACCAATTCCAATCGAAGAACCACATGAAATCATCAAGCAATTAGAACAGTTTTTTTTGAGAATGTAATTTTTTTAATTTCAATTTTATTATGTAATTTGCAACTTTTGGACAACACCACAAAGTTGCAATTTAGATTTTAGACAATTGTATTTGTATTACAAAAAAATCATATGTCTATTAAATAATATAAGAGGCACAAAAACAGTCTTGGGATGTTTTTATTACACTATCTTGTTTTGTTTATTGAGTTTTTTTTATACATATGTTATTTTAAAAAAAAAAGGAAAACCCGCCGTACCTCGCCCCGAGCCCGACTCCTCGCTTCGACATAGACGGGATCGGGATCGGACGGATCGAGCAAGTCCCGCTGCAGACCCCCGCTGCACTCGCTGCACTGACCCCAACCCCGACCCCTTCGCCCGTCCCGCCCCGACCCCGACCCTGCCAGACCCGAGCCCGGCCCACTGGCCACCTCTAGTATCAAGTATGAATTTGATGAGATGCGAACAGAAAAATAAATCTTTCAATTTTCATTAAGATTCTGAATAACTTCTCCCGCACCACCAACACTTAAACCAACATCATAAGTTCCATCAATGGTGAATTTTTTTAGGAGTAAAGCCCGCTTCACCCCTTAGCATTTTGAATATAGGAAACAATACCCTTTTCACACTTTGAATGGGACATAAACACCCTTAATCTTATATCAACGGCTAAATAAGTTGAATTATTACATATATGATATGATCCTAGGAAACTTATGGACAATTATGAGGGCTAAGATTCATGATGGAGCTCGGCCTCAAATCAATGACGGTCCATGGAGCATTTGCACTATATTATCTCCACGTTACACATTCATTGATGATAAAGGGTGAGCCTCTGAAGCCATTGGAGACTCATGTGTGAGGATGGTCAAGTTATGAAAGATAGCATGGAAGCCTTTAGAGACCATCGAATACTCACGGATCAAGCTATATGATATAGCATGGATGATACGAGTCGACTTGTGCTATTTGTGCAAAGAGAGGATGACTATCCATGCAAAGAGACTATCTTTTAAATCCAAGTCATCATTCATGAAAAAGACTAAAAATGGCTCTTAATTCATTAAGGGTATAATTCTAATAGTTTTAATAGTCTTCTTAGCATAGTAGTATGAATACTACCTTTATTATTTCATTATGTAGCTTTGATGAATATTGAATGAGGGTGATTCTCTTAGTATCTAGATTGTAGTGTTAGGGTAGTGCTCCTAGTGAGTGTAGGTTTAGTGTAAGGATTAGTCCTTGAACTCTTCATTTGGACCTCTATTGAATGTATCCAAGTTGGTAATTCAAGCATGAGTTCAAGTTTCTTCTCCCTTGGATTGTGATCAATTACTTTATTTCAAACTCTTCTTTCTTCTATTCTCACCTCTATTTCTTCTATCAAATATATCTTACTTTGTGTTGTTTAATTCCACATTTCTCCCAAGTCGATTCGTATCATTTGATAGCAGAGCTTAGGCTAAAGGATTGTCTCTAAACTTCTTAATCTTATGTTCTTCTATTTTGAAAATCCACAAAAATCTGAAAAATCCAAAAATTCTCAAAAAAAATAAATTGTTGTTTGATTTGAGTGTTTCTATGATAGATTTGAACTTCTAGAGGTTGAATCTATCATATATAAAAAATTCAAGTGATTTTGAGATGATTTGGAAAAGGACACCATTGGAGAACCTTCATCCTTGAAGAACACCAATTGGGTTTTAAAGAAATAATATTCAATCAATTCCAAAAACTATTGAGCTTTGTTCTCCTTGTTGAGAAGAAGCCAGATCCGAAATTTGAGCAATTTTAGAGTTGATTTGGTATTCGTTGGAATTTTGAAGTGTTCTTCATTGTTCATCTTGAAGAAGAAGAAGAAAAAGTGGTGTTTGATTCAAAATCTTCAAAACAAATTTGGAAAAATATTTTTGAGGTCAAAGATAGCAAAAAGTTGAAGAAAGTGGATCCAATTCGTTAAATGTGCAAAGAATATTTAAAAAGTGATCAGCCAAACGGATCCCAAGAAATTTTGATGTCATCGGTAATTTGGTGCGTAGACACAACCTGTGAACCACATGTTGCATCACATGTGGTGCTTGCGATTCGCATTTGAATCGCAAACTGCGACAGAAACTTTGGCGACCCTAAAGCACAGTTTGAGAACCCCATAAGGCATCGCAGACAGCATCTGCGAATCACAGGTCGTGCCTTGATCTAGCAGATTGCACATTTCATGTTCTTGATCTCCAAACTCATTCCAAATTCATTTATGTTTACTTCTTTAATTCCCTAAACTATTTAACAATAAGTAATTGATCTTATTTGATTGTTAACTAGTTCTTATGTCCGTATTTCTTTCGTGTCAATAAGTTATGAATTTGTTGACTCTTGTTTGTTGTTTTTACTAATCCATTCCTTGGTGTCACGTAACTTTCACTCTGAACCGATGCTTGGATACTACTAGGCAATGATTTGAGGTTGTAGGTTCTTGACGAGTTTAAAGATAATCTCGTGCGAGAGAAAAAGGCAAGAGTTGTGAGAACATTTGAGTGGTGTTAGCCAAGCACAAACGAGTGCAAACTCGAGCGTTGGTGAGGAACTCTTGTTACTAACCTTGTTTGTTCGTTCTGTAGGTACAAGAAGAGGAGACATAAGAAAGGGAGCTATAAGGAATCATGTCGTCTATCGCTTCAGATTTGGATTACCAAGCATTTGGTACTGAGTTTCCTCATCCCTTTTTAGTAACAAAATAAACCAAGTTCTTGTAATGATGACATGGGAGACTATGTTAGCGATGGAGGTGGTTATGACCATGATGATGATGGAGTTTATGGAGTCAATGATGGCCAATATAGTCATGAACAATATGGTGGTGAGAACTACTGGGCTTTATGACGAATATGGAGGAGTAGGAGAACTGCGTGAGGACGACTATTGTGAAGATGAAGGTTCTCATTCTATATACCATGACTATGAGGACAATGTGAGGTATAACACTTTTACATATTTCCCTTCTAAATCTTATGATGTTGAATTTTATGGGAGTGAAAGTCGTAATGAACTTGATAATTCTTATGCTTATATGCCTTGTGAGGGGTATGTCCATGAAGGTAGTGATCTTAAATATGACTACTAGAGACCTTATATCAAGTATTCATATTTATTATCTTATCCTATGTCGTATCCTAATCAAGATGGTATGTATGCATTTGTTGGAAGAAATGAATGTAGCTCTATCTAAATAGGAGATTTTACATTGCCTACTTGTAGTAGTGAGACGCTTTGTGCTTCTTATCCTCATGCAAATGCGACTTACTCTCAATATAGTGGTGGACTAAAAGTGAATGTCAAACAAGGTGTGACTAGTCATTAAGTCTATAGTAACCATGAAGTGCCTTTGTGTGATGGTGAGTTAAGTGTTGTGATTACAGGTGACCATTTTGTTGAGCATCATGAGTGTAATGAAATGTGCATGGGTCAACACATGAAAGAAAGGGAGAAGTTCATTGCAAGGTGCAAATTGAAGATAAGATTAGCTCGAGGGTCATTGACGAGGATAATGTCATTAATGTGGTAAGTTCTACCTTGGCACCTTGGTAGAGCAATTGAAGTTGCCAACTTGAGACTATTACCAACCCTATTGAAGAATTGTGTTGAATCAAAGGTTTCAAAGTAACCTTGGGTAAAGTTCCAAATTGGCAAGTACTATGATGAAGTACGTTGTGATGTCATACCTATGAGAGTTTGTCACTTGTTACTTGGAGTTTCTTGGAAGATTGATCGAAAATTTATACATGATATAAGGACTAACGAGTATACCTTCACCTTGGGAGGCCAAAGTCATATTCTTCGGCCCTTGACACCTTTGCAAGTGAAAGATGATTACTCACGCATTCTAGAAATAGCAAAGGGGAAAGGGTAGAGAATGAGAAGCAAATGTAAATGCCCCATCTCCTAGAGTGAGTGATTTTGAGCCTTCATGTTATGATATGATGGAGAAAATAATTGACACAATTAGAAAAGTTCTCCAACAAATAGTTGCTCAATGTTTGGCCAAAGAGCAACCAATACAAGAAGAGAATGCTACTCCAAATGAAGCTAAATAGAAGATTGAAGTTAAGGGTCATCCTAACCCTTCGAAAGTGATCTTGGGAGTTCGTCCCTCTTCTAATGTACATTAGAGATGCAAAATTGAGAGGAGTAAGGGAGAGTATGTGACAACTCTAGAGTGAAAAAAAAGAGAAGTTGTGCGGAGTGACGTGAGAGAGTTGTCACAACTTATTTCTAATCCTTCTAACCTTTTACTTCTTCTAGTTGTCTTGGTCCTTTTGTAGGCACTCATGAGGATGAACACTAAAAAAATCTCAAGTTTCTTTGGAAAGTGAAGTAACTCAAACCTCTTCAAAAGATGAAAGCCAATGCAAGACACTTGATCGAGGTAACGAGGGCTATGTACATGCACTACAAGGTAACAAAACTAATATGTATACTCTATTGAACTTGGAGGAACATGTTGTGACTAATAACCAATTGAGTAAGGATGGAGTTTTATCTTGTGTAGAGCATAATGACTCTTTGCTAAATAATGATGATGTCCTTTTTGGGAGGGTTAACACACTAGTTGATCCTTTTGATAACTAAATTAATTTTTTTTGCAAGATCAATTTGTGTCCACCTAGTGTGTATATTTGTGATTCTACACTAGTTGACTTTATTTGTGATAATAATGTGAGTAAATCTTGTGAGCTTGACATGTTACCAACTAGTGTTGATATATGTGTTGATCGACTTGATTATAATGTTAATCCACTATTCGAAGAACCTTGTAATGTGCTTAATGAACCTCTAATTAGTGATAATATTGATAAAGTTGATCACTTGAATGAGTATGACACACCACTCGTATTTGACACATATTCAGATGAGTCATTTGATCTTACCTTGCTGACATTTGATGAGACTGAAGGTTATGATAATATTATGTCATGTAGAGAGTCATGACATTGATCCTTCTGGGAGATACTATACATGCCTCCACTGACAAACTTTAGTTGATTACTCTTTCCTTAAGAATAATGTTTTATTTGATAATGACATGATTATTGATGATGATGTTCATGGTTACTTATCTTGTGGTGTGGTAGATGTAGCCACATTTGGGGGTTACAAAGTATATGAGAATCCAATGTGGAATGCTGATGTTCTTTCCTATGATGAAGATGTTCCGTTAGAGAATGACAATACACTTGCGGTGAAGGGGTGTTTGAAAAAGAAAGGTGAAACTTATTTACAAATGCTACTTCTTTCTTATGTGTCCAATATCTTGGTAGCATGCTTGATATTTCTCTTGAACCTAATAGTGAGGCTATATTTGGGGACACCATAGATGACACTGTTAATTTGCGTGACACCTTTCTTTACTATCTATTTGCATATGATGACATTCATGATTGTGTTAGAGGTGCTCTTATGTTGGGAGGAGTTTAATTGGGGTATATCTTTGTCTTATTGACCACCCCCCTTATGATAGGAACTTCCTCTTGGAGGGACATAGCACATTCGTCGATAATGATTGTTTTGGAAAAGAGGGTGATGCTTGCTTGCTTATTGACACTACTTCGTTGTGTGTTCTAACTTGTAAGTGTATGCTTGAACATGGTCTTGAGTCTAGTGGTGATCTTACTTGTGAAGGCCATATTGACGAAGTTATTTTGCGTACCTCTTTCCTTTATTATATATTTGCATTTGATGATTCTCATACATGTGTGGAAAGATTGTTCTTCCTAAGAGTGATCGATGCTTGATTATACCACAAATTCCTGCATCCTTGACATGTTGGTAGTTGTGTTTATTCTACCCTAAGCCTCATTCTTTGAGGTCCTTATTTTTGTATTTCCTTCTTATGGACTTGCAAGGTTCAGATTTGAGGTCCAATCCTTTTCAAGAAGGGGAGAATGATATGATCCTAGGAAGTTCATGGACAATTATGAGGGCTAATATTTGTGATGGAGCTCGGCCTCAATCAACGACAGTCCATGTAGAATTTGCACCATATTTGAGGAACTTCAAGGGGTATCAAGTATGTATCTCCATGTTACACACTCATTGATGATAAAGGGAGAGCATTTGAAGACCATTGGAGACCCATGTATGAGAATGGCCAAGTTATGAAAGATAACATGGAAGCCTTTAGAGAGCATCGAGTACACACGGATCAAGCTATGGGAGATAACATGTATGATACGAGTCGACTTATGCTATTTGTGCAAAGAGATGATGGTGATCCATACAAAGAGGCTATCTTTTAAATTCAAGTCATCATCCATGAAAAGACTAAAGAAGACCCTTGATTCATTAAATAAATAATTATAATAGCTTTAGTAGTCCTCTTAGCTAGGGAGGACAACAGATCAGATCTGGACCGAATCCTACTAGATCCAGATCCAGATTCATTTTTCATACCTGAATCCAGATCCACCGGGTCCATAAAAATCAGATTCAAATCCGGATCCACGTGTAAATTTGTTTGCCTTGCTAAGAATGTAACATTACTAAGAATTTTTTTTGAACTGACAAACGATTTTTACGTAGCTAACAGTTTACTGTGTTTCAATTTTGAAATGTTCATATGGGATATTTTGTTCGTTGTCTCGTTTTGATTGTGAGCTATTAATTGAAAATGTTGGACAGTGACAATAGTTGTGAAAAATGCTTACTAGTATTTCCACAATGCAGAACTTGCATGTGCTTAGAATCTTCACAAATGAAGTGAATATAATTTTAACTACTTGTCTATGGAGATGTTAGTCATTCACTAATATAACATTGATTTTATTATCGAAGTTACCTCTTTATTTTTTTATTTTTGAGTTAACGCGGGGATAAATTAAACTTGTTTTGAGAATTAAACTTTCAAGGATGTGCTTAGCAATTTTAAGAAAATACTTATAAAATTACATTCTAGGTTATGAATATATTTAATAAAAAATGAATCCACGGGTCGGATCTGGACCGGATACGGATCTCAAATACAAGATCCAGATCCAGATCCAGATCCGATCCGTCAGAAATGGATCCGCGTCCGATCCGGATCCGTCGGGTCCAAATTTTGAAGATCCATATCCTATATAAACGGATCTTGATCCACCGGGTCCAGGATCCACTGCCATTTCTACTCTTAGCTTAGTAGTATCAATACTACATTTGTTATTTTATTATGTAGCTTGAATGAATATTGAATGAGAGTGATTCTCTTAGTATCTAGATTGTAGTGTTAGGGATAGTGCTCCTAATGAGTGTAGGATTCGTGTAAGGACTAGTCCTTAATCCCTTCATTTGGACCTCTCTTGAATGTATCCAAGTTGGTAATTCAAGCATGAGTTCAAGTCTCTTGTCTCTTGGATTGTGATCAATTACTTGATTCCAGTCCCTTCTTTCTTCTATTCTCACATCTATTTCTTTTCAAATCTATCTTACTTTGTGTTGTTTAATTCCGCATTTCCCAAGTCGATTCATATCAATATATGATAAAAAAAAAATCAAAAGCGACCCCAATAGTATAAACTGTGACATATTTTTCATTAATTAAAACTTTTATGTAATGGAATTCTATAATTAAAATCCACATCTCCTTTTCTTTCCATTTGGTTTTCAAAACCTCACCATTAGGTTTCATGATATTTCTTTTTTATTTTAGAGACCATATTATAAAAATATCTTGATATATATCGTCATTTATATATTATTAGTATTAAACTTTTACTACAACAACTATTTTTTTGTAAAGCATTTTTCTATTTTCGAAATATAGTCGAATATTCAAAGTCTAATTATTTTGTAAACTATTTTATTGGTAAATATTTTAAATAAAAAGTAATAATTTTCAATAGAAATTTAGTTAATAATTGATAAATTACATGAAACTATTAATTGAAATAAGGTTTCTATTTCATAATACAAGAGATGAACGATGTATTATTTTCTAATCTCAAATTTTTAGGATTATTAAATAAAATTTGCTCACTTCACTTATTTACAATATTGTTGAATATATTTTTTGGTAATTTTTCATTTTTGATCTGAAAAGCGTATAAAAGTCTATCAAAAATTAAAAGTTCTTTTTGATATTGTATTTTCTTTTAGTAACTACTAGTCTTTTGATATGTAAAAATGATATGAAAATAGAATAATTTATTAGACATAATTGAATAGCTGAAATAAAGTGTCCCTTCTTCTTGATCCGGTAAAATAAAGTTTCAATAATAGTAATATTAAATAAAATGGACCAAAATAATTTGAAGCTCCACAAAAAAAAAGTTCATGCAGCAAAATGAGACTAATTATATTTTTTTAAAAGGCATGGAATTTTATTTTTATATAATGCTACATTTTTTATAAATATTTTTATAATGCTCTTTTTTATATAATGGTATTGCTGAAATTCTTATATTATCAGGAATAAAAGTCAAAATTACTTATTTCCTTAATTCGGTTCTTAATTTATTGAGCATTAAATGTTTTCGTTTGATTTTATATAGAGACTGAGGAAATAAATAAAATTTGAATGGCTAAATGTGGTTAGAGAATACCATTTTAGGAGTCGTTTGGTTGGCGATATTAGAAAAAATAGTCTCAAAATCCTACATAAAGTTGGTATAATATTTAGTTGAAGAAACTACAAAAAAATCTGATTGGAGCAATTACAAGAAAATATTGCATAACTACTTTATTGTTTGGTTTGTCGCATGAAAAAAAAAAATCCTCGTACAACTAATACATAACATTTGAAAATCAGTAGTAAATAACACTCGCCTTAAGCTATGCATGAACTTATGCATTATGCATAATATAATATTGAATAAGAAGACTCACTTTAGCAACACAAAGTTACTATCATTTAAACATGATAATACTCTTAAAGTAAGTAACTCTTACATAATATTACATATATTATTTGTTGGAAATTTACTAAATGTGGAATTACGTATATTCCATTAATTTATGACTCTAACAATTGGACCTGCACGTCGGAAACGTCGTTTCCACACACGTGCACACGTAGTGCCAAGTATCGCAAATTTCATTAGTGAAAGAGATATTGGTACGTATGTAATACGTTTGAGACATAGAATTATGGACGATTATTGGTCAAATGACAGTATTCCACATTGGTAAAGGAAGGAAGAAGTGTACGAAGTGTAAGATGAAACGAGTCGGAAATCACCGCGGAGCCATGAAGGGTCGCGGCGCCACAACCGTCGGAGCCGCGGCGCCACAACGCCTCCGAGGCTGCACCGCAGCGCAAAATGGTTGATCAGCTACTGGAGTCGCGGCGCCACGGCGCTTCGAAGGCAGATTGCTGCGACGGGAAGTTGGAAAAATCTGACGTTTGGGCTGATTTTGGAGCATTGATTCTCCATTACTTGCCATGTGAATTCAACAATTATTTGGATGAATGTAACCCCCCATTCAAGTGCAATTACATGGCTATTGAAGGTCATTAGTTAGCTAAGTGAGGGGTATTCTACTTACACTATAAAATATAAATTGAGGCATTTGGCTCAATTGAACAACACTCAACACTTAGGAAAATACTCCAGATTTTCTGATTCTTCCTCTCTAGCAAAGTCAATATACTCAAAATTTTTCAAGAGTAACACTTGAGTTTCCTTTGTTCACTTGTTAAAGTTGTTGTATCTTGGGAGACTATTGCTCAATACCATAAAAGGAGATATACGGGGCAATCTTGTCTTAAAGACAGAGTGTCATCACTCGACTCAACAAATCACACAAACAGTTTGTAAGGTTTTGATTTCCAGTTTTATTGTAATAGTTTGTTTGTCCTTTCTACTATTGTAATAGTTATTTACTTCCCGTTCCCTACAACAATTGTATCCCAACAATTTTAAGACAAGATTTTGTTGTAAGTAACTAAGTTAGAAAGATGACTGGTACAAATCAAACTGCTTCTGATTCTGCTGCTGCTGCTCGAGGCAATCACACTGCTTTCCCCACTGCTCAAGGCACTTCTAATGCCTTTCCGGTTGCTCAAGGCTCATCCAACGTCTTTGCTGCCACTCAAGGGAATGTTGCCGCTCCTCCACCCGCTAGATTTCACCATGAACGCCTTGAAAAGTTCATGGGGACAAACTTCAAAAGATGGCAACAAAATATGCTCTTCTATCTGACTGTTATGGGAATGACACATTTCCTAACATAAGATCCTCCACAATCTGGATATGAAATGGACCCTTCGCCTTCTGAAGCGGGTGAAGGGGGCCTAGATATCCATGTCATTAATGGCATGAAGATGGTTCTTGATGCATGAAGTCATAGTGATTTCATGCGTAAGAATTACATATTGAACTGCTTGTCAGATCCTCTCTACATGGTGTATTGCACCGTTGGCACTGCCAAAGAGTTGTGGAAGAAACTACAAAAGAAGTACAACGCACAAGATACAGGTACTAAGAAATTCATCGTTGGGAATGTTCTGAAATTTCAAATGGTGGATAGTAAGACAGTGATGTCCCAAGTTCAGGAATTTCAAATGATTTTACATCACCTAGATTTGGAAGGTACGAAGCCAAATGAGCAGTTTTTGGTTGCATCATTGATTGAAAAGTTACCTCATTCGTGGAATGAGTTTATGAGCTACTTAAAGCTCAAGACAAAGGAGATGACCTTTGAAGAACTTATTATCAAACTCCAAATCTAGGAATATAATAAGAAGGTCTTGCATAGGTGTAAACAACCCGCTGAGGCAAAGGCCAATCTGGCTGAGGCCAAAGGGAACCTAAGCAAGAAACGCAAGTTCCAGAAAGACGGGAAGACCCAAGCAACGGAGAAGTTCAAAGAAAACTGTCACTACTGTGGGAAACCTGGTCATATGATCAAAGATTGCCGCAAGCTCAAGACTGAGCAACAAAAGAAGGCCAAGACTAAGGGCAAGGCTCAGGTTAACGTTGTCAAGGACCAGTTTCTAGACGACATGATTGAGGAGTTCTCAGCGGTGGTGCTAGAAGCAAACCTGGTTGAGAATCCTATACAATGGTGGATGGACACAGGTGCTACAAGACACATCTGTTCCAACAGAGATGCCTTCTCCACGTATACACCAGTTACAAACAAGAACCTGTTCATGGGCAACAACGCTTCCTCTGACATGCTGGGGGTAGGAAATGTAATCCTGAAGATGACTTCTGGAAAGGAGCTCACTCTGAAGGAAGTGATGCATGTTCCTGAGATTAGAAGAAATTTAATTTCAGGTTCTTTATTGGTTAACGCTGGTTTTAGGCTAGTATTTGAGTCCAATAAATTTGTAGTCACTAAGAATGGAACGTTTGTGGGAAGATGATTCGTCTGCGAAGGCCTCTTCAAAGTAAACACCATGTTTGTATTACGTAAAAGCAATAATATTGAAGCATCTTCATCTTACTTGCTTGAGTCCTCTAATTTATGGCATCATAGATTAGGCCATGTCAACTACAAGTCCATCCAAAGGTTGGTCAAGTTGGAGTTGTTGCCGTCTATCGACGTAAACCCTTAACATAAGTGTGAGGTGTGCGTAGAGGTAAAACTCACAAAGCTTCATTTTTGATCCGTCGAAAGAAATACCGCTCCTCTAGAACTTATTCACACATATATATGTGATTTGAAGTTTGCACCAACTAGGGGGGAACAAGTACTTTGTGATTTTCATTGATGATAGCACAAGATATTGTTACATTTACTTGTTGAAAAGTAAGGATGAAGCCTTTGAAGCGTTCCGACATTACAAAGCAGAAGTTGAGAACCAACTAAGCTTGCGGATCAAATCCATTTGTAGCGATAGATGAGGAGAATATGTAGCGCATTTTGAGAAATATTGTGCTAAAAATGCATTGTTCATCAAACGACGGCTCCATAATACGGTGTGACGGAACGTAAGAACCGCACATTGAAGAAAATGATGAATGCATTGTTCATCAATTCCGGTCTTTCCCAACACATGTGGGGAGAAGTTGTCCTTACTACTAATATGATTCTTAACAGAGTCCCACATAAGGGTAAGGACAAAACTCCATATGAATCATGGAAAGAAAAAAATCCACCTATAAATATTTAAAGGTGTGGGGTTGTCTGGAAAAGGTTGAAGTACCCAAGCCAAAACAGGTCAAGATTGGGCCTAAGACTGTAGATTGTATATTCATCGAATATGCAAATAACAGTAGTGCTTATTGCTTCTTAGTGCATAAGTCAGCTATTCCAGATATCTACATGGGTACAATCATGGAATCAAGGAATGCTCAATTCTTTGAAGGTATCTTTCCTAGAAAGGAAAAAGACATAACCTTTCGCAAATAAAGTTACGAACAAAGCTCTAAGGAACCGGGAGTGGTTGATGACCCGGATCTAGATGGTTCAAATTCAGTGGATCTCGAGGTGGCTGAATATCCGGAATCTAGTGTTCCAGATTCTTAGAACTTAGAGACTCCAGAGATGGAACTAAGGCGAAGTAAAAGGGACATGAAGGATAAATCCTTTGGTCCTGACTTTATAGCTTACATGGTTGATGATGAACCAAGGACAATTGCTGAAGCATTGTCAACTCCAGAAGCACCGCTCTGGAAAAAAGCTATTGAGAGTGAAATAGACTCCATTCTGTATAACCATACTTGGGAGTTGGTTGATCTTCCTCCGGGAAATAAATCGTTGGGTTGTAAGTGGATACTCAAACGGAAGTATAATACAGATGGGTCTATAGATAAGTACAAGGTCAGGTTGGTAGTCAAGGGCTATCGACAGAAAGAAGGCCTTGACTACTTTGACACGTACTCCCCGGTATCACGGATGAAGTCCACACGGGTATTCATTGCGATCGCATCGTTGCGTGACCTTAAGATACATCAAATGGATGTAAAGACAACCTTCTTAAATGGTGATTTGGAAGAAGAAATTTATATGGACTAACCCGAGGGGTATGTGGTTCAAGGGCAAAAGAAGAAAGTCTGTCAGCTTGTCAAATCTCTGTACGGGCTAAAACAAGCCCCGAAGCAATGGCACGAAAAATTTAATAGTACTCTGCTATCGAAGGATTTCGCCATTAATGAATGTGACAAATGTGTCTATATGAAATGTAACTCTGACTCGTTCGTTATGATATGCCTGTATGTAGACGACATGTTGATCACATGGAGCAGTCCTAACATAATTCTAGAGACTAAGAATATGTTAAAACAATGCTTCGACATGAAGGATATGGGTATCACAGATGTCATCTTAGGGATAAAAATCACTAAGACGTCTGACAGACTGATCTTATCTCAGTCTCACTACATCGATGATATTTTGAGAAAGTTTGAGATGTTAGACAATTTGCCTATAAAGTCACCAATGGATAGAAATCAAAAGCTTGATAAAAATCGTGGTGCACCCATATGCCAGGAGCAATATGCACAGGTGATCGAAAGTTTGATGTACATAATAAACTGCACCCTACCTGATATTGCTTATGCAGTCAACAAGTTGGCTAGGTTGACCCGTAATCCGAGTGATGATCACTGGAAGGCGTTGAATCGGGTACTTCAATACCTGAAATACACGCTAACTTATGGGGTACATTATTCGAGATATCCAACTGTACTAGAGGGGTACAATGATGCAAACTGAATATCTGATATAAAGAACACTAAGTCCACCTGTGGGTATGTATTTACAATTGGTGGTGGGGCTGTGTCTTGGAAATCTTCTAAGCAAACTTGCATCGCCCGATCCACAATGTAATCAGAGTTTATCACTTTAGACAAAGCAGGAGAAGAAGCTGAGTGGCTTCACGACTTCTTAGAGGATGTTCCTTGTTGGAATAAACTTGTACCTTCTGTAATGATCCACTGCGACAGCCAGTCGGCTCTAGGAAGGGCACAGAATGCTATGTACAATGGCAAGTCTAGTCATATTTGACGGAGGCATAAGACCGTTTGACAGCTGATCACCACGGGTATAATATCCATTGATTACATAAAGTCAAAGGATAATATAGCAGACCCGCTGACAAAGGGCTTACCCAAGGATCATATGTTCTGCATGTCTAGGGGAATGGGCTTAAAACCCAAAGTATAAGGACCAATACGGTGGTAACCCAACCTTACTAACTGGAGATCCCAGGAATTAGGTTAAATCGGAAAACTAAGTTGTAAAGCTTCAGTTGATCGCTTCGGTGGAAGCATGAGCACTTCGGATAGTGATTTCTGTAGAGAAACACCAAATCCAAAGTCGTTTCTGCGATAAACTATAAGTGTTATTTGCAGTGTGGGTGAAAGTTAAGTTTTCAAAACCTTTAATGATCATCACCGTTTGAGGTTAGGTTTGGGGAATTTTTAATGGTTCCTAACACTTGTAAAGTGGGGTATATCAGGATACCTTGCAGGAGACCACCTATTTAAGTGCGAGGACAGGCCGCCTCAAATGAACGCACTTAAGAATCCAAGAAGTGTCCACGACAACAACGGACAAAACATTACGAAGAACTGAGTAAAGGAAGTTGTTGTGTTGGTACCGTTGACTAGGATTACACTAAACACTGACGGTTCAAGACATCACGTTCACCGCACAGTAAGTAAGTCCGATGGTATTCAACTATGGAAGGTTCAAAGCGTATGCTACCTATCCAGATGCAACATCGGTCCGCTGAAAGATTACTAGAAAAGGCACCATGTGTGTGCGCCAAAATCTCTTTCAAGAGAAAATTGTTGAAAATTTACTAAATGTGGAATTAAGTATATCCCATTAATTTATGACTCGAACAATTGGGCCCGCATGTCGAAAATGTCGTTTCCACACACGTGCATACGTAGTGCCAAGTATCGCAAATTTCATTAGTGAAAGAAATATTGGTACGTATGTAATACGTTTGAGACATAATTATGGACAGTTATTGGCCAAATGACAAAGTATTCCACGTTGGTAAAGGAAGGAAGAAGTGTAAGATGAAACGAGTCAGAAATCGCCGCGGAGCCATGAAGGGCCGCGACGCCACAACCGTCGGAGCCGTGGCGCAAAATGGTTGATCAACTACTGGAGCCACGACGCCGCAGTGCTTCGGAGGCAGATTGTTGCGACGAAAAGTTGGAAAAATCTGACGTTTGGGCTGGTTTTAGAGCATTGATTCTTCATTACTTGCCACATGAATTCAGCCATTATTTGGCTGAATTTAACCCCTCATTCAAGTGCAATTACATGGATATTGAAGGCCATTAGTTGGCTAGGTGAGTGGTCTTCTACTTACACTATAAATTGAGGCATTTGGCTCAATTGAACAACACTCAACACTTAGGAAAATACTCCAGATTTTATGATTCTTCCTTTCTAGCAAAGTCAATATACTCAAAAATCTTCAAGAGTAACACTTGAGTTTTCTTTGCTCACTTGTTAAAGTTACTGTTGTATCTTGGGAGACTATTGCTCAATAACGTAAAAGGAGATATAGGGGCAATCTTGTCTTAAAGACTGTGCCATCACTCGACTCAGCAAATCACACAAGCGGTTTGTAAGGTCTTGATTTTCAATTTTATTGTAATAGTTTGTTTATCCTTTCTACTATTGTAATAGTTATTTACTTCCCGTTTCCAATAACAATTGTATCCCAACATTATTGACAGGAAATATATCTCATAATATTTCAAGGAAGTATGCATGCTTTCTTGTTCACTAAACTCTAAAGTTTGGTAACAAAAGTTTGGGCATGTCACCAAATTCTAGGGTCTTTATATTTGGTATGTAAATATTTTCTCTTGAAAATATTTTTAATTTTTTTTATTCATAAGAAAAATTAAATATATTATTATTCTCCTTATTATGTAATTATTCGTCAAATAGCAATTTCTTTTATCATTCAATCTATAAACAATTTTAACATTATAAAATCCATAAAACTAGAAATTTGGAATGTGAATCAAACAACTCCTTAATATTTTTAGGAATATAATGTAAGATTAGCAGATGAACAAAAAGGAACAACTGAATCTAACATAACTTTTGTTATTATCGTCAAAGAATTTGGTGCAACAGATGAAATTGCTCCTTCTTTAATTTCAGGTTTGAGCATTGCATATGAAAAAAATACTTGATAGGGATCCCATTTCTTCGAATGAGCCTTATGCAATGTGAATTCAAATATAACCGGACTTCAATAAAAATATCGAACATCAGGTGAGAAATTAAAAAAATATATTTTGTGATTAAATATTCATTTGCTTATTAAAAAAATAGTATACATTTTTGAGAGTTTTTTTTTGATATCAAGCCTTGTACATAGATAGTAATACATGTAATCAACAGTACTATCAGTAAATAGAATATGATTCAATGATCAGATTTGAGAGTAATTAATATCAATCCAGAAGAGATCAAATTGCTCAAACTATTCAAATATAGCTGCTGCATAACTCCGGCTGTATTTTAATTAATTTCACACCCTTCCCATCCTGCTATGCCCATGCTTTTTTCGTACTTCTACAGTTTAACAACACTCACTTCTTTCATCTCTCAATTTCCCCTTTTTATTATCTTTCTACATCTCTCTCTCTGGCCTTCCATCAAACAGGTGGGGGGCAAACAATCTTGTTCCTTCTTCTTCATTTTTATCTAAACAACAACTAACTGCTCCCATTTACATAGCTGCTTTGGAAACCCTAGAACTAATTTTCATGGAATTTAGCGTTACTATTCTCCTTCAATTGGTTGATTCTAATTCCTGAATTGATTCGATCTATTGCTTCGAGGTTAGAAGTTTCGATTGACGGAGTCTACAATGGAAAATCAATTACAACTGGCTTTGTCCAGTCCTACGACGTCGTTTACGAGCTTGTTTGACTCGCAGAAGGAACTCTTTCGTAGCCAAATTGATCAGCTCGAAAACATCGTTTTACACCAATGCAACCTCACTGGCGTCAATCCCCTCTCTCAAGAGATGGTTCGTGTTCTTATCTTTTTTTTAAAAAAAATATTATAAGTACTTATTGTTGTTGAACCGTAGATTTTCTAGAAGTAGATATGTTTAATAGGAGTGTGTATCGAAAGACTGGCTTGGAATTCTGAATTTGCCTGCGATGAAATGGTTCTTTGTTAATGCTAAATGTTTGGGCGGGAGACTGCAATAAGAAGAGCGTTGTTGGTAGTGACTGTTTTAGGTAATGTAGGAACTAGCATTGGTTAAAGTTGACAGTTCATTGAGTTGTATCGTCAATTAGATTCGCATTTTACTCTACAGAAATGGTAATGATTTTGTGTTTGTCATAAGTAACATACTATTTGTGGTTGTACAATTAAAGGATTTAATATCTCTTGATGATTGCACCTAAGGGTGTGCTTAGTGGTCAATGAAGTGAGTGGAGAACCATGAGGTCTCAGGTTCAAATCCCAGCAGAGGCAAAGCACTAGGTGATTTCTTCCCATCTATCCTAACCTTGGTATACAGAGTTACCTGGTACCTGTTGTTGCTGGTAGGAGGTGGCAGGGATCCCGTGGAATTAGTTGAGGTGCACACAAGTTGGCCCCGACATCATGGTTATCAAAAAAAATCTTGATGAAGGATTATCCTCTTGAGTGTATTTCCATAACCATTTTTTTTTCAAAGTGTTCTATTAAAAATGGATAATCTCTTTTTTGATATCTAGAAATCTGTATGGAGCCAACCCATAGGACCAAATCCTAACCGCCTCTTCATCCACTCTTATCAAATTTCCCATCCTTTGTTCCCTAGAAAATTTCTGATCAATTTCTCCAGTTTGTTTGCTCGTAAATACTACCATAGTACGTGATTTTATAAGTTGGTTCACAAAAATGAGATACCTCTTGTGAGTTAATTTTTCTACTCTTAGATTTGTGTTCGTACAGAGGCTACACTTATCAAACCTCATCCCATTACATTGGGTGTTTTGCACACTTATCTATGCTGATTGCCCATTCATTTTTCTTCCACTGTGCAGGCTGCTGGAGCTCTTTCGATAAAAATTGGTAAGTCTCCTTGGCCTAAATTAAAATCATGATCCTTTTGTAGGCAAGTAATAAGTTTAATCGACTTGGATCCTTTGTGAGAATGAAAGACAGTAGGTCATATTGATATGTTCATTTGTCACTCTATCTAATTTTTTGCATATTGATTATACTACATGGAGTATGTTTGCTTATGTTGCTAGGTTCTTTCATTTTATTTTATTTGCTTTAGTAGTAGTTTACTTTCTTTTTGTTGCCTTCTACAAAATTGCTTTATGTACCAGAATTACTTGTCCTGATGTTTAACGGGAACTTGCTTAATGATCTAAGTGAACTCAGTTGCTACTGTCATTGTCTTTTCTTACAAGGTGACCTTTTGATCCAAATCGCATGTAATGCGTTTTTTATTATTAGCTTAATGACACTCTTGACTAATTAATTTTTTGTCCGAGCTACTCAGTTTCCATTTGTATTCTGATAGGTTAACATCCTCTTTTGCAGGCAAAAGGCCACGGGATCTCCTAAACCCCAAGGCAATAAAGTATATGCAGTCTCTTTTCTCTGTCAAAGATGCAATCAACAAGAAAGAAATCCGCGAAATTAGTGCTCTTTTTGGTGTCACAGTCACACAAGTGTGTTCCTTTTCTCAGTTTTTAGTAATTCTTTCCCCATTCTACCTGGCTGTAATTTTGTTTAAAACTTTTCTACATTTGTGAATGTTGATTATTTCATATGTTATTGGATTCATTGGCTGGAAATTGAGTTAGGAACATAGATCAATAAGGACAGTGGTTTGACTTGTAAATCTCAGTATCTCACATTTGTTTCATGCAATGGTATGTTATACTCCTTTGCTCATGAGTCATGATTATTCAAAAGATTTATCTTTTTCCTTGGAATGTCACCCTCTAAAAACTTTGAAAGGATTATATGTTGGTGACATTTGCATATTAGTTGTACCATCTTTCTTTTTTCAGTTTTGCTAATTGGATATTAGGAGCGCACTATTGCTTTTGAGAGCATGCTGTTATGGAATTGTGCAACCTTTTTTGTATGATGTAGCTCCTTACATATACGTCCCCTTTTTCTTCTTCGCTATTTTTGGCGGTATGAGTATGGACGGATTCCTTAATCCCTCTGCATAGACATTCAGTGGCCCTAGGTGCAATTTAAGCTGAAAGATGATATAAGATCTTTGCATTCTTTGATATCATCTTCTGACAACGTCACACAGCTTGTTGAATACCATCGCTGCTTTGCAGGTTCGGGACTTCTTTACAGCTCAGCGTACAAGAGTCAGAAAGTCCCTGAGGTTGTCTAGAGAGAAGGCTAGCATATCTTATGCATCTATTGAAGGGCCTTGTGAGATCCCATTGAGTTCTGATGCTGGTTCACAAACAGAGCCAGTTCCCTTGGACAGCGTGGCTCCAACCTGTACAGAGGAGGGGCCATCTTGTTCTACACAGGATGAGGTCCTAACTGGCATAGAGGAGACGGATAAGCATTTTCTTGATAATATCTTTACTTTAATGAGAAAGGAAGAAACCTTCTCTGGGCAGGTTAAGTTGATGGCCTGGATCTTGGAAGTACAAAACTCCTCTGTGCTATATTGGTACTTGAGATTTATGGCCATTGAATTTTAGTTATATACTAGTTTACTCCTTTTTGAATATAATTTGTTTTCTTTATAACATATTTGTAGGTTTTTCACTAAAGGGGGTGTAATGATTTTGGCTACATGGTTGAGTCAAGCAGCTGTCGAAGAGCAAACCAGTGTTCTTCATATCATCTTGAAGGTCTATATTGATCCCTTAATGTTAGATTATTGGCCTGTAATATTAATATTTTCTGCAACAATATTGTTGTGCTAATGGTTGCTTGGTTATTAGGTACTATGCCATCTTCCTCTACACAAAGCGTTTCCTGTTCATATGTCTGCTGTACTGCAGAGTGTTAACAGACTGCGATTTTATCGGACTCCAGGTGTGTTGTCATCACATACGACGGCTCCTTATTTTATCTTTAGTATCTTTGTGCTTAAAAAGACTTTGAAAAATTTAAACTGCCCATTTCCATGGCGTATATCTTTCTGGTCGCTTGTCTGGGAACTTGAGCATAAATTAAGTTGGATATATAGAAAAAGAGTCTAACAAAGTCAGTACAGCATTTTATACTTGCACTGAAGCATCTCTACTGAACTGTTTACTTAGTGAATCACACATTACATAGTGCTGCTCTCAAGAAAAATTCCTTTAAGGCATGTCATATTAGGACATTACTTTCGGAAATCACTGTACTGGCAATGTAATCATTTTCAATGTTTCATTATCTCAGATGATCTATTGTGTTTTAGCTGGCAAATAAGGACACTTTGGAAACTTCTGCACTGGCAGTACATTCAATCAGATATTTCATTATTTCAAATGATTCTTTGGACTTTTGATGTGTAAACTTTTTAATGATCCTGATTTCATACTTCCAACTGATCATATTCTGAGGGACAATTGTAAAGGCCCATGGAAGAAATATGTATATTTCTAGACTGCATCAGTATTATAAAATTTGTTAGTTAAGAAGACACTAAAATAGACGTGGTTGCAGTTTCTTTAATTTGTATCAGGCCACTCAGAATAATTTAACCTACTATATTATACTGTATTTTCATGATAGCTGATTTCTGTACTGCACCATACTTATTTTCTTTTTGGGAAGAGGAGGGTTGGGGGGGTGGGGGGGGGGTTGAGAGAGAGCAATCCTCCTTTAGCTCCGTCAGTATTTTGGATCTCATTCATCTGATTTGAAGATCAGACGTCTCAAACAGGGCAAGAATTTTGCTTGCAAGATGGAGCAAAATGTTTGCAAAGAGCCAGGCTATGAAGAAACGTAATGGGATTAAATCGGCTAGTGATGTGCAGGATGAGTTGCTATTGCAACAGAGGTAAGCTTAGGTTGTGCCTCAAACACCTGATCGACTTTTCTCATTTATCAACACATCTATTGTTGTTTTCAGCATTAGTGAAGTTGTGGGCGATGAAATCTGGAACTCAAAAGTTGAGGATGTTGTAAGTTTATTACAAACTTAAATGAATTTGGTTAAGAAGGTGCTGAGTTTTCTGTTGGTACATAAATCATTCTCCTTCCGTTTGGTCTTCTAGGAAGAAGCTCATGCAAACCTCTGTGGGATTTCAGAGAATTCGAGGTCTGTTGTGTTCTTACTGCCTTGCTTTTTGTTGTTGTTGACGAATTTCTAAGCACGCCTCTCTTTCAGGAAGTTGGATTCTCCACAGCCAGTTAAATTGCTTACGGCATCTTCAGATGACTCTAACAAGAGGCTTAATACAGGAGCTTTGGCGTCTAGTATCCTTAGAGATTCCCCTATGGTTAATTGAACTGTCAGTATTTTTGACAGTGTAAGCTTGTAAGGTCTTCATTCATCTCGATTGAATGAGCTCCTCATTCCATGGACAATAAACTGTCATTGGAAGAAATTTAGATTTCTCATTTATTTCCATGATTTGAAATAATGAGTATTCAGAAGTTTCAATACGACATACTCATCAAATAGATCTAATCATAGTAGGGAAAATAGCTATGTTCTCCTCTCTTTTTCTGCTTTCTTATCACTTGAATAGCATTGAATGCCTTAGCCACTTCAGAAACTCGAGAGCGCAGAAAAGTTCAGCTAATGGAACAACCAAGCCAAAGAACAACAGGAAGGAGCCTAGGAAGACCAGCACCTGCAACTCAAGGCCGCCCACTTTCAGCAGATGATATCCAAAAAGCAAAACTGCGTGCTCAGTTCATGAAGAGTAAATATGGGAAAGCTAATAATGATGACAATTCTCGGGTGAAGCCTCAAGCTCCAAATGGAATTACCTCTCTGCAAGATGGTATCTTGCATGGAGCTCCAAAATTTCAAGATTGGCCTAAAGTTGATGATATCTTGCATGGAGCTCCAAAATTGCAAGATCGACCTAAAGTTGATGATATCTTGCATGGAGCTCCAAAATTGCAAGATCAGCCTAAAGTTGATGATATCTTGCATGGAGCTCCAAATTTGCATGATCGACCTAAAGTTGATGAATGTGAAAAGCTTAATAGTGTTGCCTCTAAAAGGTCCAATCAGCTGGAAAGTCATCTCAAGTTGAGTTTTGACGTAGACGAACCTCCATGGAAAAGGTGCAAGAGAATGCAGATCCCTTGGCGGAAACCACCAGGTAAATTTGCTTTGCTGAAAGACCGTTCTTGTTAATCTATAGATTTCAGAAAAGGAGGAACATTAGTTTTTTTTTAATCGGTTGAAAAGGCAGAACATTAGTTAATCATATTTAATATCCTATTCCTTAGACTCAGGTTTGCTTCCAAATTCAGTGAAATCAGATCATTAACAATCTCACCTATCTTGTCTAATATTATTGCTCAAT
This sequence comes from Anisodus acutangulus, assembly GCA_029783415.1. Taxonomy (NCBI): domain Eukaryota; kingdom Viridiplantae; phylum Streptophyta; class Magnoliopsida; order Solanales; family Solanaceae; genus Anisodus; species Anisodus acutangulus. The sequence continues at coordinate 12,413,216 of CM056502.1, read as the reverse complement.
TTCTTCACCACTACTCCCTTCGTTCTTCTTTTTGCTTTCTCTATTTATTACTAATACACAAGATTCAATTGGGACATCGTCTCTAATTGTAGTAGTTGGCAACTCAGCCTTGGTATCTAACTTACCAAAAAGGACGGTAAGCATTGGGGTCTCCAACTTGTCAAAAAAAAAAGATTTTTTTGGGCTTTGCTCTCTAATTATATTTTTACGGTAGTCGAGCTAAGACGATCAGGTTTCAGTCGTCTTCCATAAATTCATCATTCTAGGAACTATTTACCGGGGAAATATGGGTGTTGCTTAGTAAAACTAGCCTAAGTATAGAAATATCTCTGAAGTGAACAATTGGTTTTCCATTGTTAAACTATCAATTGGGCATCTCATGAGTGACGTCTAGATTTTTTAATCGTACTACTTTTTCCATTTGGTATTCGTGTAGTATTTTGAAAATCTCTTGGAAATTATGGCTTTTCTGTGGAGCAGTTTATTGACAAGTGTGCCTTTGCATTGTTAAGGAAATCCTACTTGCAATTAAGGGGAAATTTTTGCCTGACACGGAGGAAAAGTTCCTAATTATCCTTAAAATATAGCAGAGAGGAATAATCAGATAAAGAAGCAGGGGAGTAAAAGTTAGTGGTACATATGTGGGTGACCTGTCTTGGGAGCATATCAATCTATTTTCTGATTTAACATGATACTTACTTTTAACTGCATATAGCGTGCTTTGATAAATGATCAGTTTGAGAGGCTAGAACACGATAAATTAGGTGGGAGTATACTGTATCCCATATTCTTTTATACTTCGACTCTTCTTAGGCATAAACTTTTTACGAAAGGCTCGACACTAGGTATGGAGTGTGCGGTATATTCTTTTTCTTTGTGGTCTTTGGTTGTTTTGAAATTGTGGAAAATGCTTTACACCAAAAAGATTAAAGCAAATCATTTTCTACTGTGATACCCTTTCCATGTTAAGAATTTTACTCGCTTTTAGTTACATATCAGCCCTTACCATATTTACGCATAGTCCTGCAAAATTCTTGGAGAATGTAATATTATCACAGGATGTTATTATATCAGAACTTTAGTTTGGTCCAACACTGAAACTAGTTTTGTTTTATTTTTGGTGTAAACGTGAATATGTGGAAGATCATGAATCCTTTGTAGATGTTATAGGATCCTTATGAATCTATGGAATAGGAGATTTGTCTATAGCCTTTTGTAATTAAACTTTGACTGCATTAAGTTTGGTGCAGTTTTTGGATATATATAACAGTTGTTACTTTCTCAAAGAAAAAAACACTGAAACTAGTCTGGCACGATACATTAATGAAGCCAAATGGGTGTTCCTATTTTTTTAGTGTTTTGCCTGGTTATATTTTTTTTTTTTATGAAAATGGCTAAGATTTAGGTGTGTTTGGCATTGACGGGAAGTATATTCACAAAAAATGTTTTTGTCAAGGAAAATATTTTATAGTGTTTAATTGCCTTCAATTATGGAAGTTTTTTTTATGCAAGATGGAGTCATTTTGTTGACAACGTCTTTCAATGTCAAAAACAAAAGGAGTCATTTTTCTTTACAAATATTCTACCACTTCAATCAACAGTTATATATTATTTCAATATTTAATTCTCGAAAATATCGTCCAAAAACTATTCTCATGCCTTGCACATTGCGCGCTTACATTGGCTATTAATTTCTATATCCACCAAACATTGGAGATGATTTAGAAAATGATGACCTGACTTAAAGCATTTTTTGCAAAAAAATTATTTTTATGGAAAACACTTTCTTTGTACAAAGCGCACCTTAGAAAAGAAGATTTTTTCTTTAAAGGCGTGAACAAGTAGTTGCCTGCTCTTCCTATAGCTGCTTAACTGTTGTTAATTGACTATTCACTTTCATCAGCTCTTGCTATTGAACCTTCCTACCCCCTCCCCCTACAAACCAACCAACCAATAGCAGTTGGCATGAGTGAAGATTTTGGGATGATGAAAATGTTATTCAATTTATTGAGAAGCTTCTTACTTTGTTCATTTTTGAACTTTTTATTTACTGGTTAGATATCAAAAGATCACATTAGAGGCTATCAAGGGTGTGTCTCTATACAAAAAGAAAATCTGAAAGCAGGATATCTGAGATTTGTTGAACTGCAGAGGATGACTAACTCCCACCCACTTTCCCCTCGGGGGTAGCAGTCATGGGACTAAACAAGAGGCTAAAAGGGTTGCCGCAGATTATAAGATCTTTCTTATGGCTAAACAGAGTATAAATAAGAGAGAATATTTGCACTGTCAGTTCCTCCCCCCTCCCCCCAATTTTTTTTTTAATAACCCGCAAGCCATAACAGCACATTGTAGAAAATAAAAGGTGTAAATAAAAACAACAAAAGAAATATAGTGTTGTTTGCAGTTGTTTCCGAAGGCAAAATGCAATCCGTCTTCTCTGCATATGCAGGCAGCAGTCCCAAAATTCAGCAAGCTCTTTCCCTTCTCACTACGCATATGATTCCAAGAAGCGAACTCCAAATTTGAAGCTTAACAAACTAAAGAAGTTGGTTAACTATAGTTTGATATTGGATTGGTCGTCTCGTCTCTAGTTGAGCTCCAAATCTGTGACGTGGAAAACAAACAAGTTTTTCAAATGTTAATTAGCGGGGGGATATAGCTCGTCTTTTTTATGTTGGATTGTCATATGACTTATTTTTTTAGTTTTGGCAGAGAACAAAAGTTGGGGTGGAAAGTAGAATCTCTTTTAATGTAGCTCAGTTATTTTACATTTCAGTAGTCTTTCCGTGTCCGATGTTGCAAATAACTGATAAAACAACATTTCTAAGTGGTAAATGTTGCCTTTTGGTATAACAAATTTGAATCGTTGACAGCTGTTAGCATTTTGTTGGGAGATAATACCAATGCAAAAGTTGGATTTCTTGTCAGTTAATGACCATCATTATTCTGCAGTTAGCCTTTTCCAACCTTTTCTGTTTGATGCAGAGGTGCAGCTCAGCGACACATGGAAGGTTTGTGCTGGGGGTGAGAGTAAAGAAGTCGACATTCAGAATAACAGAATCCGTCGAGAGAGGGAAACCATTTACAGGACTTTCCAGGAAATTCCATTGAACCCCAAGGAACCTTGGGACCGTGAAATGGACCCTGATGACACATTAACCACAGAAATCCCGATTGAGCAATTACCAGACGCGGAAGGTGCTGAAGCAGTTGCTTTGCGGCTGGAGGACAAAGTAACTGAAGCTGCATTAGCCAGTACGTCAAATGGCATTGCAACTACAGCAGAACCAGATGTAGAGTTGCTTGCTGTACTGTTAAAAAATCCAGAGTTGGTTTATGCTTTGACGTCTGGCCAAGCTGGAAACTTGACCAGTGAGCAAACTGTAAAGCTGCTTGATCTGATCAAAGCAGATGGGATGAAGTCACTGAGCAGTCAAACAGATGTAGGCAGAAATGCTGAGAAGCAAGTTGAAGTTTCTCTTCCATCTCCCACTCCTTCCAGTGATCCTGGAACGGTGCGTTATTTAGTCACATCTTGTACAGATTTTAAGTATTATGGAATTTGGGCGGGGCTTTATTTTCCTCAGTTGTCTCCTCTCATCTCTTTTTTTATCACTTTGGAGTTCGTTTACTTTTTCCGGAACATTTTATGTTTTCTTGGTAGGTTTTAAAAAAAAATAATATAATGAGGAAAATAAACAAGTAAATAAAATAATCATAAAACAAATGAAAGCCTGCACTCTGAATCACGGTGGTAAAATACAAGTTGTCTTTCTGGTTAGCACTGTACATTGAGAATCACCATAGTTCGTGTCCCGCTAATATAAACGAGAATGGTTCATATATTCACGGTAAAAAAAACACTTAATTATATCATGGGTTAATTGTTGTGCTATACCCTCTTCTTGACATCATAGTGGTTATCTATAACGGTCTTCTATTTTTTTTCTTTCTTTCGTGCAGAGTGGATCGGTGCAGAACTTTGCTAAAAATCCATTCTCTCAGAGAAGTTTAATGGCAGTTCGAGAAGCAAATGGAGTACCCCAAGCTAGCAGCTTGGTGCATCCGCAGATAGAATCCACCACGATGTTGGCACCGCAGCAGATGCCCATTGCGCCACAATTGGCCCAGCAGTTGCAGCTGCTTCAAGCAGCTGCAGGGACTTTGGGAAACGATCATCGACCATCTCCACTAAATCCTAGTATAAACCAGACAGTCCATGCAAAGCCTATGCATTCACAATTATCTGCCTCAGAACCAGCAGTTAATACAAATAATTACTCTCCCTTTGGATCGACGGAATACAATCTACACAGTGCCACTGCTGCAGCAGCAGCAGCCACAAGAATCCAAGGTGAAACATATGGTATTATTAGATCTTTGCCGATGCCTATAGCTAATGTACAACAAAGAACTATAAATCTACATTCGCCTCAAATGGTAGTTTCACATACACCACCAAGGCCACAACTACAAACAGAGTCACAACCTAGCTATGCACCTGAACACATGTGGGGGACTATGCCGGGATCTTCTTTAAATCGGGGTTATCAAGAAAAATCGATTCCTAACCATTATAATGCAGCATGTGTTGTCGGGCATGTAGAACCTGGATTACAACAACAGGCTTCATGGAGAGGAAATAACACTGTGGAGGAAGCCGGATTTGAATCTTGGAGTCCCGATAATAGTCCTGTTAGGCATCAGGAACACGTAGCAAGATGGAACTATCAAGAACCTCGGATGAATATGAGAGACAACTATCCGCGTAATCCTGGTTATTATTCTGGTTATCGTGGTCCTGACGATGGTGTGAACAGGAGATGGGGTGACAGGAGAAGATAACCTTCAAACGGCTGACCATTTAATTCTTTTGACAAGAGATTCGTCAGTGTTTACATTAGAGTAGAACGTTTTGCAACGTGAGATGGTTGTAAACTTGTAGTGTCAGCATGTTACATCACTTTATTCTGTTTCCCAATTGGTACCTGTCAACACCAAAATAGAAAATAGGAATTTAGTTCATTTGTAATCATCCTAGTAGTTTCAGTAGAAGTGATTTTTTTTCTCTATAAGTGAATGATTTTATTCATTCAAAGGATGTTTGCCATTAAAGAAGGAATTTATCCTGGCCAAGGGTTAACTATGTCTTGATAAAGTCCTTATTTGAAATGCTATGTATTGAACATTTAAGATATTCAACATTATTACTCCTTCCTTCCCAATTTATATGAAAACCTTTGACTGGTTCGTAAGAATGAAAGAAAGACTTATGAAATTTGTGATCTAAAATAATTCATAAATATTAGTCTAGTTAGGAATCTTTATTTAAGGTAAAATGAAAAGTTTAAATTTAAATTGTTACTAAATACATAAAATTGTTATTCTTTTTGAGATTGAGTAAATATAAAAGAGTATCACATAAATTAGGACATAGAAAATACTAGTATTATACTATTACTAGTAGTTGTTATTAGCAAAAGAAATAAAAAGAATTTCGATGCCCCTCTCCTCAGCTGAACACCAAGTTCTATTTTTTCCCTTTTGTCTTTCATGATCTTAGTTGGAAATGTTTGGAAACTAGTTATACTTGGTAAATTTTAGTCGGAAGTAGCAGCTTAGTGATTTTTAATTTTACACTACAAAATACTTATGTATTGTTCCAATTTCACTAAAGTCTATACTTCCTCTATCTTAAAGAAAAGGTCATCATCATCATACCCAGTGAAGTCCCACAACGTGAGTGTACGCAGACCTTATATCTACCTTAGTAAGTAGAAAAACTGTTTTCGAAAGACCTCGGTTCAATACAAAGCATAAGCACAAGCAAAGTAAGAGAAACGGTAAGACCCAGACAAGAAATTTAAAGCATAATGAAAATGAGAGTAACAAAAACGAATAAGCCATGATAAAGCATTCTGAAAAAAGAAGAAGCATTAACTAACGCTGATAAATAAGATAAACAAAGTACATGAGACTATAAAACAATCCTGCGTCTACTTGTATGATAGGCTAAGCAAAGCTACAATAATAACACTACAACTACCAGTATGTAAGCGTAAGTAGTACTACACTCAACTACCTACTATCCTTCTACCCTAATCCGTATCCTCCACAACCCCCTATCCAAGGTCATATCCCCGGTAAATTGCACCTGCGCCATATCCCGTCTAATCACCTCTCCCCAATACTTCTTCGGCCTACCTCTACCCCTCATGAACATGTCCATAACCAACCTCTCACACCTCCGCATTGGGACATTTGTGCCTCTCCTCTGCACATGCCCGAGCCATCTCAACCTCGCTTCCTGCATCTTATCCTCCACCGATGTCACTCCCACTCTGTCTCGGATATTATCATTTCTAATCATATACCTTTTTGTATGCTCACATATCCATCTCAGCATCCTCATCTCCGCAACTTTTATCTTTTGGATGTACGAAGTCTTGATTGGCCAACACTCCGCCCCATACAACATAATCGGTCTAACCACCACCCTATAGAACTTGTCTTTAAGTTTTGGCGGTATATTTTTATCGCACAAAACTCCAGATGCGAGCCTCCATTTCATCCACCCTGCACCAATATGATGTGTGACATCATCATCAATCTCTCCATTCCCTTGGATAATAGACTCGAGATACTTGAAACTTCCTTTCTTTGGAATGACTCGAGTACCAAGCCTCACCTCCACACATGTCTCGTGGTCTCTCCCGTTACTGAACTTGCACTCTAAGTGGTCCTACTCAGCCTGAACCCTTTAGACTCCAGAGTCTGTCTCCAAACCTCCAGCTTAGCGTTCACTCTACTACGAGTCTCATCAATCAGGACTATGTCATATGCGAATAACATACACCATGGCACCTCCACTTGAATTTGTCGCATCTGTCCATTCATCACCAAGGCAAATAAGAATGGGCTAAGAGCTGATCCCTGGTGCAGCCCCATCATCACTGAAAAGTGGTCCTAGTCTCCTCATATAGTCCGTACCATGGTCTTGGCTCAATCATAAATATCCTTGATCGCCCTAGTGTACGCCACATGTACACCTCTAACCTCCAAACATCTTCATAGAACCTTCCTAGGGAATCTGTCTTATGCCTTATTGAGGTCGATGTAAACCATATGTAAGTTTCTCTTCCTCTCCCTATACTGATCCACAACCTCCTAATAAGATGAATAGCTTCTGTAGTCGAATGCTCCGGCATGAATCCAAATTGGTTCTTGGGAATAGACACACATCTTCTCACCCTCATCTCCACGACCCTTTTCAAAACTTTCATAGTGTGGCTTAGCAGCTTGATACACCTATAGTTGTTGCAACTCTGGATGTCACCTTTGTTCTTGTCCAAAGGAATCATTGTACTCCACCTCCATTTTTCGGCCATTCTTGACGTCTTAAAAATGACATTAAACAACTCAGTCAGCCACTTCAAACCTATCATGTCTGCGCTCTTCCAAATTCAACTGGGATCTCATCAGGCCCAGTCGCTTGTCCACTGCGCATCCAGCGAACAACACCCTTAACCTCCTTAACCTTAAATACTTTTACAATAACCAAAATCTCGGTACCTTCCGGATTGCTCCAGATCTCCAGTTCAATGTCTTTATCTCCTTCTTCATTCAAGAGTTTATGGAAATAAGACTGCCACCTCCGTCTAATATGTGCGTCCTCCACCAATACTTTTCAGTCCTCGTCCTTGATGCACCTCATGTGATCCAAGTCACGAGTCCTCTTCTCCTTCGCCTTGTCTAGTCTGTACAACTTCTTATCCCCACATTTTCCCTCTAATTCCACATACAGACGTTCAAACGTTGCCATTTTCACCGTCGTAACCGCTAGTTTTGCCTTCTTCCTCGCCATCTTATATAATTCCCTATTCGTCCATGTCTCCACATCATCCTTGCTTTCTACCAATTTCGCATACGCCACTTTCTTTTGAATTTTACCATTCCACCACCAGTCCCCTCGATGCCCATCACGCTATCCCGCGAGACCCCTAGCACTTCTCTATCTATCTCTTAAATGCAATTGACCGTCCTGTCCCATATACCGGTCACATCCCCACTACTCCTCCAAATCCCCTGGCCATCAACCTCTCACGTATCTTCTTTGCACTAGCCATGATCAAACTTTCCCATTTGATTCTTAGTCTGTCATCCACAACCCTCATCTTCTTCTCCATCTTGATCTCCAAATCCATCACCAAAAACTTATGTCGAGTTGTAAGACACTCACTCGGAATAACCTTGCAGTCTTTACAAAGATCGTTGTCAACTTTTCTAAGGAGAAAAAAATCTATCTGAGTCTTAGCCACCGAACTACGGAAAGTCACCAAGTGCTCGTCCTTATTCAGGAACCTCAAATTTGCTATCACCATCCTAAAAGCTTTAGCGAACTCCAAAGTGAGATGCCTCTCCCGTTCCTGTCCCCGAGGGCAAAGCCTCCATGCACGTCGTCATAACCCCCGGAAGTGACCCGATATGTCCATTGAAATCCCCTCATACAAATAACTTCTTAGTGGGTGGTATACCTCCCACCACCTCGTCCAAATCCTCCTAAAAACGCATCTTTTCCTCCTCGTCCAAGCCCGCATGTGGCGTGTAATCACTAATAATGTTCATAGTGCACCCTCCGACTACCAACTTAATCGCAATCATCCTGTCATTGACCCTCTTAACCTCTACCACCTGATCCCTTAGCTCGATGTTTACCAAAATGCCTACCCCATTCCTATACCTCGACCTACCCGAGAACCATAACTTATATCCGTCCACATCCTTAGCCTTAGGTCCTACCCATTTGGTCTCCTGGACACATGCTATATTAATCCTCATCTTCTTAAGAATCTTAACTAGCTCTATAGACTTCCCCGTTAAAGTCCCAATGTTCCAAGACTCTATTCTCAGCCTAGCATCTCCCTTACCCCACTTACCCCCTAACCCTCACCCCGTCCCCGACCGAGAACATGACCTAGTCTACCATCATTCACCAAAGCCACTAGAGCAAAACTAGTCCAAGGTTGACGCTAACTCACACGAGAACTAATATTAAAGCACAAGTTAGCAAGAAATGACAAAGAGATAGAAGAGCAACTAGTACAAGTTAGAAAATTAACTGAGTGTAATGTAATCGGGCAACTAGCAAGTAAGCAACCACATATATTTCAATGCAAGTATTACTAAACCAAGCCGAAATAAGAGAGTAAACAGACAGGGAGCAACAAAGATTAGCAAGCAAGAAACAAGAAATATGAGTATTTCACGAGGAGTGAACATCAGCAAGCAATCAAAGAGTCTAGAATAAAAGAGGACAATCAACCCTCCAGAAGGTTAACTGTAATAATATATCAATACAAAACAAATTGAAGAGGCAACACAAAATTCGAGGCAATAGAACTAGTAAGCCATATCCAAATAGACGAAGACAGACACTGTAATAATATGAACAAAGCAGCAATATATTCGAGTAATAGACAGCAATTTATTCAAAGCGCAGTAGGCCACGACAACAAATGCTATGAATAGCAAGGTAGAAATAGTAATGACAAAAATATAAGTGTAGTAAACGAGCAGCAAAAAAAAGAGTAAAAATATTGCAAGTTACAAGCGGGAGACAAGATATGCCAACGATATAATCCAAGCAGTACAACAACAAACTATAGCAAACCAGAGAGAAGCGATCTACCTGGGTGATGGACGCCGGCGGTTGGAGTCCCGGCGTTGGTGTGACGGTGGGAAAGGGGGAGGGGTATTAGCCGTTAGCGATGACAAAGAGAGAAAGAGAGCGTAAGAGGAGAGTGAAAGTTCTCTAACAGACTAATAAGTATTTCAGAAATTTTTGATAAAAAAAGGGTCGACGGATACAACGCGAAGTATCTGATTCTGTCTTGCACATGCAAACGATGTATTTTCAACGGAGAAAATCGGTATATAACTAATTACAACTCTGCATAATCAGTTTCTTCAACGGAAATTTCAATTGAAGACCGAGCAATTCATCAATTTGATCCGGCTGAAGAACCTCTAAAAATGGTAGCTAGATTAATCACAAGCACTCTAAATCGAATACGAAAAACCTACTCAGTAACATCAACTATCACACAAAATTACGATTTCACTCCTCTATATTTACCCCTAAATTTCCAATTTAATGATGATGATGGTGATTCAGCTACACGTGTTTCCAATCCGAATTTCATTCTTCAAAAGAGATGGCATACGGGACATTCACATTCTCATCATGATCATCGCGATCTCCGGTCTGGTAAAGACGGCGAAAAGATTTTCCGGCTTGGCCTTGCTGCTGATATTGGTCTCGCTGCCAGTAAAGCTTTTACAGGTTATGTATGTGGAAGCACTGTTATTATTGCTGATGCCGCTCATTCTATCTCCAATGTGGTACGTAACTACGTCTCTAGTCTTGTCTATTTGTTAGCTAGCTTTAGTCTATAAAATGATGAGATAATGGTCAAAAACACACCTGAAGGAGTATCACTTCTTTGCAAGTTTCCTACCTGAACTAGTAGGTGTTTGCGTACCTGAACTATTAGGTGATTGCGTTTTCTACCTGAAGTCCTTAACTATTAGGTGTTCACATTTACTACCTGAACTATAACTATTAGGTGTTTGCATACTTGAATTATTAGGTGTTTGCGTTTCTACCTGAACTATCAGGTGTTTGCGTTTCCCACCTGAACTACCATCAACTATTTATCAAAATACACGTCGAAGCTGACTAGACCAAGTGTCTGAATACAATTGACAAAAGGGGTGTGCCAGCTTAATTTGCCTATAAAATTTGGTCCACATGGCAGCTGAATCATTAATTTCGAGGTGTGTTTTGATAAATAGTTGGTGATAGTTCAGATAGGAAACTCACAAAAAATTGATAGTTCAGGTGTGTTTTTGACCATTATCTCTAAAACAAACTCCAAATTCGTTCCATTGGTATCTCTTGACCATTTGACAATCCTTGATTTTAAGTAGGCGTTTGTCCATAGCTTCCAAATATTTTTCACTTTATTTAGAATTTATAGCGTTGGAATTGAAGACGGAGTTGTGTTTGGTTATACTTTTTGCAACGAATATTTGGAATAATGTTCATGCTTGAATGTACTTAAATACAACTTCAAAAGTGAAAAGTTAGTTGGAAAATAGGTTATAAGCCGTTTTCCAAATTTGAAATACAACTTCAAGTTAGATTAGGAATTTTCATGGCCAAACGGGTCCTTAGGACAAAAATGGGTGTATATCAGCAGCTAGAAAAATAATCTGATTATTGGTTTATAATACAACTAAATTTGTGATAGTGGGTGTGATTTTAGATAAATCTATAATTGAGAAAGATTTTTAACTTCATCTATATAGAGAGATCAACTTGTATGCAGCGGTCCATATAAATATATATTTCAAATGATATTTTAACTGTGCATATAGAAGTGGAGTTGAATGTAGTGGGTTTGGATGGATCTGCTACCTAACACTTGCATCCGCTCCTGCACCGGAGGTTAAAGTGATTGTTGAATCAACTTTGTAAGCATTATCTTCCAACATTCGGCTCTGGTCTTTGCAGGTTCTGAGTGGCGTGGCATTGCTGTCGTTTAAAGCTGCAAGGGTTCCCAAGGACAAAGAACATCCTTATGGTCACTTTTGATTTGTATCTACCCTTTACTCTTTTGATCTTACATCACTTTGTCTACATGGTTTTACCTTTTGATTTTGTGCTCGTGCTTACTTGAGTAGTAGGTGGGCGTAATAGCTGCCAACCGAATTAGGTTTAGTTAACTGAGGACATGGTTTATTCCATGGGTGATTCGATAAAATGTAATCAATATAGGATAGTGTAATAAAGCTGACAATAAATGAATCTTATATCATATTTTCTATAGTTATCAATGAATATGAATCTTATCACTGTCGGCTCCTTGAACTTTACAATTTAGTGGAAATGTACTCCTTCCGTTTATATTTTGTTTGAGACATATTTGATTGAGCGCAGAGTTTAAAATGTAAACTTGACCTATATATTATATTAGTACAACAACAACAACATAGTAATGTAAACTTGACCTATATTATATTAGTAGAAAAAAACATCATAGTAATGGTTCAAAAGTTAGTTTGATAGAGAAATCATCATAGCAAAGTTTATATTAATAGTTAATAAATTTGAACTTTTGAAAGTTTTAGAAGTTGTATATTTAATAATGCTTTTTAGTAAAATAGAGTCAAACAGTTTGAGCCCTCCCAAAATGGAAATACTATCACATAAATTGGAAGGATGGAGTATTAATTGATGCACAGACAGCTTGGTTGAGTTAAACACGGTCCAATCTAACTATTTTTCTACAGATCTAATGTTCAGATGCCTTTTACCTCTACCCTGTTGATTCTCTGTTTTCCTTGCTCTCCTTTACTTGTGTGTTTCTTCCAAATCTAATTGCCCATTGCTGTCTTATAGTAACTTTAGTAACAATATTTGGATTCTTACTAGATTAAGTACTTACCAGATTGCTTATTTGTATCTGATCAAATCATGCTTCTTCTTTTGCTCACTTAACTTTTTATATGAACAGGACATGGTAAATTTGAGACTCTTGTAGCTGTTGGAATTTCTGGTGTGCTGTTGGCTACTGCTGGAGGTATTGGATGGTATGCTTTAGATGTTTTGCTGGTACTGTATCTATCACTAATACTCAATATATAGAGGAGTCTATGTTCTCTATTGTTTTAAATTTTTTGCGACATTTGTTGCAGGGAATGTGGTCCGCAGCGCCTGAAGTTGTTAATCAGTCAATGACTTATCTGCACGTGCATGACCATAATCATAGCGGACATCACCATGGAATTGATATGGATCACCCTATCCTTGCTCTGAATGTGACTATACTCTCTATTGCTGTTAAAGAAGGGTAAGAGTCATTTTCACCTTCAATCAGAAAAAATAAAGGAACCTGTTGCCTTTCCTATCCTTTTTTGAGATCTGTAATGACTGTTACAATCTTTAATTTTGCCTTTCTTTATGATGTGGTGGGGTTATTCCTGTCAAAAAAGGTATAAATGTTTAAATATTAGTTTATTTAAATAAATAAAAAATATAGCAGAGTTCCACTGAAATACTGACTGAGCATCATTTTCATTCCATACTAGTGCCAAAAAGTGGTGATTGACCATATGTTTGTGAGGTTTTCTCTTAAGCTATCTGTGTAGTGATTGCTTGAACGTACTGTAGGAGAAGATATCTACTTCCCTCTAGCATTAAAAGACTTATATGGACTTTCGGGTAGAACTGTAGAAGTGAGAAGAAAAGGACAATTCACAGTGTTTCCGTTGTTTTTGAGTACATGTTTTTCTATCATGCTCCTATTTTTAAGGAAGTTTGTGTATCACACTATGTGTGTGTGTGTATAAATCCATATAAATATTACCTTTTTGGTACTCAAGGAGGATGTCTGCTGAGTTGTATTATGTACAGGTGGGATCCCGAGTTTGTCAAGCAGTTTTATTTTTATGAAAGATAGTTGCTTTTTAGTGATTTTATTATTATGAAAGACAGTTTGTACTGATTATAAAAGCAAATATTGAAGCTGTTATACTTTCTGTCAAATGCTCAGGTAGTACTGGCATGGCATCTGTAGATTACACGTCTACAAATTTCCTTGGTTTATCTTTTCTAGGAAAACCAGTTCCTTTTTTGTGAGTCTGTTCCTATATTTATGCTCAATTCTTTTTCTCTTGTAGATTATACTGGATAACAAAAAGAGCAGGAGACAGGGTTGGCAGTGGGCTAATGAAAGCCAATGCTTGGCATCATCGTGCTGATGCAGTATCCTCGGTTGTTACTCTTATAGGGGTTGGTAATGACCTTAATACTCAAGTTTGACGTAGTTATGGCTAGAGTTTAAATCTTTTCTTTCAGCACTAGGGTTCTCACCATTTGATTTGTCTAATTGTATCATTGAGAACTAAACTAAATGTGTGTACTGGCTTGACTTTAAGCATGAAATGCTAATAAGTATTCTGGAGTGGTACTGTTAGTTTGGCCTACAATAGTTAATGAGTTTTTATCGTTTTATCTTTTTTGGATAAAGTATATATATGTTAGTAATACATATCTTTAGTTATAGGGCATAAATAATTTTTCCTGTCGTGCACTTTACAACAACAACGTACCCAGTAAAATCCCACAACGCGGGGTCTAGGGAGGGTAGAGTGTACGCAGACCTTAACTCTACCTTGCTGGTAGAGCAAGGTAGAGCGGTTGTTTCCGAGAGATCCTCGGCTCAAGACAACGCATAATCACAAGCAAAGCAAGAGAAACGGTCAGACCCGATCAGAAAAAATTTAAAGCAGTATGAAAATGTTGGTATCAAAAGCGAATAAATTCTGATAGCGCATTCCGAAAAAGTAAGCAATAACTAGCGCAGGTAAATAAGCTAAACAAAGTACACTAAAGGACACTTTGACATGCAATAATATATACTCCTGACTTTAAAAGTGTTAATAATGATTGCTATCATGGTTAGTCAAGAAACATTTTGTATTTTCATAGCTAGTGTGATTGACAGATTGAACTTTATGCTGCAGGTGAAAATTATCCCTTTTGTTCTGTACCTTTATGTTCATTTCTAGGAGGAATCTAGATCATGAACTTGGTCTAGTGCTTCAACTCATTAACCTTGTTGCCATTGTTGCCGAATGGGAGCCTTGGAGCAACGGTAAAGTTGTCTCCGTGTAACCTATAGGTCACGAGTTCGAGCCGTCGAAGCAGCCGCTAATGCTTGCATTAGGGTAGGCTGTCTACATTACACCCCTTGGGGTGCGGCCCTTCCCCGGACCCTGCTAACGCGGGATGCTTGTGCACCGGGCTGCCCTTTAATGTTGTTGCCATTTTTCCCCTTCGTTAGTTCTCAATCTAAAAGCTTTGGTCCTGGGAGGGGTGCAGTACTATATTAAAACTCCAAGAATGGTACTTGAACCCAACTGTCAAGATATTGTATGTACAGCCTTGTGGGAAGTGTCATCTTGATAAGCTGTACTTGTGGGCTATGGACAGACTGGCAGTTGATTCGTCGAGGTGCGGGCAAGCTGACCTAAGTACCCAGTTTAAAAAAATAAAGAGATTATTGTGTCCTCTGGTGTTTACGAGGATCCAGTAGGAATAAAAATTTGAGGATCATGATTCCAGCTGAGATAAGCTCCCACACCCTCACATTTTGGAATTGACTGCCATTTCATGTCAATCTTTTGGACTGTACATACAATATCAGGCCATGAGAAAGTCTGTGGCTTGTGATGCCTAATCCTTCTGTTGTATCTCATTCTAGTATGTTTCTAAGCAGATATAGAGAGGGCTAACATAGACGACAATTTTGGAACATAAATGTAATATCTCTCCCTGCACTCTCTTGGAGAGGAGGGTAAAAAACAGAAGTTGGTCAGAATATGCAGTAGTCATGTTCCTTAGTATATAGTATCAGTTTAAACAATCGCCTATTCTTTCAATCTATCAAAAGTTGGGTGTTTCTCTTGGCATGTCAGCAATAAGACAGAAATATCTGGGCACTCTCATGCAGTCATGTTGAAGCAGATAATCCTCCACCATTGTATAGTTGTTTTGTGGCGCGTCTGTGCTTGATAAAAGTGCTTTACACTGAACCTTCCAGTTGGGGGGCTGGGATAGGGCAGAATTTGAGGCCTTATTTAAATCTAGAAGTCTCAATAGATAGTTTAGAACTCTAGATCTTCTTTTGTATTTCCAGTTTGTTTAGTCAGTAAGATCTTGAACCTGGGATGTAGTAGTTAAGCCGAATTACTCAGGTGGCCACGAGTGAAGGACCTAGGGGGTGCAGAGGTACGTAGGACTACATATTGTACCAGTAGAAAGGCAATTAATTTTAGTTGCGGGATTTTTTTAACTCCAAGAGTAGTCATTTTAGGTACTAATTTCGCAGAAACGCGGTTTGGCTAAGAATAACAGCTTTATCCTCAGTACTTAGTTGGTACCACCAGGCCCCTCTCTTTTTGGATAGAACATTCCTCCTTCCATCTTTCTTTGGTTGCACCCATGTTTAGGCTCATATTCAGTCCAAGGGAAAGTGTGAAATGTTTTTTCAATAGTTTTGAGACACTCTTAGGTAAGAGAAGCAGTTTGACACTAGATCTGACCATCGACAATAATGTCTTTGATCTGCTATAGTATACCGGCAGCTGAAGCCTTTTATTTTCCAAGCTCTTAATCCTTCTTGTCATCTTCTCAGTTAGCACCTTAAAAGAACGGAATCTAGAGGTACCAGATATTTCACAGGAGGATGATCAAGCTGCAAGCTGTGGCACTCTTCCTCAATTTCAGAGATATATGTTGAGACCTCTGTAGTTTATGTACTAATCCCGAGACAGTACTGAAATCTTGGCAGAGCTCTTTTATAAGGATAAAGGATCTCTCAGATGCTCGAGCTATGAATCTGCAGCAGGACATAAGGGGTAAAAAAAGCTTAGTGTTAAGTCTATGCCTGAAAAGGGAAGAAAAGACCTCCATAACCATCTTTTATGGGCACTTGAGTAATATCCTTCTTAAAAATCCAATCCAAGTCAACTATTCAAAGTCAATGTTTTATCTAAAAGCTTGTAGAAGTGAATCAACCCTTTGAATTGAAATAAGTCGGTATTAGCTTATCAACTCAATGAGCTTTGGATGTGGTTGATTAGAAATGTCTCACTTTTTACATTGAATTCTTCATGAACGTATGTGGTTCTATCCTTGGAGTGAGGATCCTGGATCCACTTGCTGGGCTTGTTGTTGCAGGCATGATCATGAAAGCTGGACTTGAAACTGGATATCAGAGGCATGTCTTCCAATTACTGAGCTATTTCGTATTTTCCTTCCTGATCATCTTCTTCTTTTGTAAAACTAGAATAGATCTGAGCCTATGTTTGAAGACAGAAATGGATGATAAACTAAACCCTTCATCTCTTGATTGTTGGTTAGGCACTTGCACAACAAGAAAAAATCATTCATTCTTCACCTCTTTTATTGGAGTAGTTTCTAAGGCTAAAGATTGTTGTTGGGAGTGGGTGTGTGATTTGTCAAGTCTCTGAATCCGCTTTCATTAGAAACTGAAAAGCATGTGTTTTTGTTATAGGAAGTAGGATGAGTCTCCCCTTTGAGCTTTAGTTGGCACTAAATTGTTGAAGTGGTTGTCCTTGAGTCGATGATAAATTTACACGTAATATCAATATTAGATGTACTAGTGGTTATCTTTTGATCAGCTGGCCTTAATTTATTTTTGAACTTGACACTGTAGAAAGATTTTCAACTCATCGTTTTCAAGTTTGTGGATACCCTTAATACGTGGTCGATTGGTTGCCAAATTGTAAAATAGTGTTGACTGATCTGATTTATTTGGAGGTTACCAGTACTTTAACTTGACCATTGTGTCAATCCTTTTTCTCATATTTTACTCATTTCTAAAATTATAGTGTCTTGGAATTGGTTGATGCTGCTATTCCTTCGCATACCCTGGATCCTTTCAAGCACACAATTCTACAAGTTGACGGAGTTAAGGCAAGTCATTCTTCTGCTAGGAAGTCAATGTTATTTTTATTCCTTGACTTTCGTTCATATAATACTTTATCAACTGATACCAAATATCAGGGCGGATCTTTTCTTCATCTATATACCCCTAGAGGCTAGAACATAGATGGTAATCTGTTTAATCAAACTTCTTTCAGAGTTAATCAAATAACAATCATATACTAATCTGAGTTGTAATCTTAGGTTCAATTTCATTTTTTAATTGTTGAGTCTATAATCTCCTATCAGCAATCCAAACATCATAAGAACAATCAATATAATCGTCTAAACATCATAACAATAATCTAATATCAACCTTTAAGCATCATATCAATAAGGTAATATACTTATCAAAATTATAATTAGAAACACATAGTTGGAATACATACCTTTAAGCCGATATTCAGATCACCGAAGTAGTCTCACCCTCCTTTGGCCTGTATTTCCCCTTTGCCTTCTCGCCATGGGTACTCTGGGAGCTTGGGAGTCGATTCTGGGTATCCTCTCGATTATCCTTAAAAGATGTTGTATTCCTACTAATATGGTTCTAATCATAAATTATCAAAGTATTATACTCTTATTATTATGATACTGGCTAGTGGATATTAATTTATTCTTATGTTGTTCTTGGATAATAGTTGATCTAATCTTAATCTGTTCTTGAGATGATATTCGATTATAGACTAAAAGGTGCTTTAGCTAAACATAGAGAATTTTTGTAAGGGTTTGTATTTTAATTTTCAATCCCTTTCGTCTTTACAAGAGGCTCCTTATATAGATAACCTCGCCTATTCACTATTCCTAACTTTTTTAAAGTAAGCAAGATTACTTTTCAAAAGTCTTAAAGTAAACTGATGTCGACAAAATACTTTTACAAAAGTCATAAAGGCTACAGTGTCTACAGTGCCTTGTCTTCTCCTTTCCGTAAAGTTGTTTTGTCGTCTTCTCCTGTGCTTTCCAAAAAAAAGTCGTAAAGGCTGCAGTGCCTTGGCCGCTCCTTTCTGTAAAGCTGTCGTTCTTATTTTGGCTATCGTCCGGTCAATTTCATAATCGTTTTTGGGCCGTGGGGCCATAATCTGATTTTGGGCACTTTTGTTTGGGCTTTCTGTAGTTTAAACTACATTGGGCCATATTCTTCTGGTCAGAAAGACCTCTTTTCCGTGTTACCGGATTTATAGTATTTTTGGGCACTAAGGCCTCTTTTGTTTGGGCTTTACCATAGTTTAAACTATGTTGGGCCATAGTCCGTTGGGTCTGTTATAACCTCTTTACGAAAGTTAACGATGCGGATCCATAGGATCTATGTAAATAAAACTTACATATTTTGATTTATTCTGTTTGGGTCAATAAGACCTCTTGTCTTGAGTTACGGTTTGATAATCCTTTTGGGCCGTGAGGCTCCTAATCTATTTTGGGCCATGAGGCCATAATCTTTTGGACCTTTTTGTAGTATATAATACTACATTGGGTCGTAATCCGATTGGGCCGTAAAGCCTCTTTTTACCTTTTTACATTGTACTTGTAAAAAATTAATTAACTTTCCCTCCTTATTCAAAAGGATCAGGAGACTGTTCTTTTTTAATACTTACCTTTGCTGATGACGATGTCGCCTCGGTTTTAATTACTGGTCTCTTCCTCTGTTCGGCCATAATTTTGTAATGGCGGATAGTCTCTTCGGCATGGGTATGCTTTAGGTTGGTAATCCTGTCTAACAATTGCGTTAGCTCTGTAGTCTCTTTAACCGCTACATCATTGTCATAATATAAGGTCATAATTTCCTCCACATCTCCTCCTTTGGAGGTTCCTATTACGGATGCCTTCTGGTTTCGCAGCATGTCCTCTATTCTTGTTTTTAACGTTAATAGTCCAAATACTCTCTTTTCGCTAATCCAGTTTTGGAACTTCTCCAGTGTACAGGGGATTTTCATATTCAAATCCTTGTCATCCCCGCTAATGGTGCTGTTCCTTCCTGTTTTGAATATCTGACATATTACAATTGGCTTTCCCTTTAAATCTGTCGAAGCATCTAGGATTTGTATCCCGTAGATTCCTTTTCCAAAGGACTCCATCATTAGCTCCGTTGATCGGGTGATAATCGGTGGCAATTTGGTGAGGTTACTCATTTTTTCGTCAGTGACCATCTTGTCTATGAAGCCGTATGTGAATAATCGCTCCACAATGCTCGGATTTGCTCTTTCGCTGCAAATAAACCTTGGATATTTACTCAGCTTAGCACTGCGTACAATATCAGCGTTAGTCTTATAATTATAAAATTTATTAATCTTTTCATAAGCACAAATTATTTCTGGTCTGAATTTTAGCGTATCTGCCATAGATACCGCCGATGTTGAGGGTATCGATGGCATGGTTGCTAATTTTGACAAGAATGGTTGAAAGGTTTTTCTTTGTGGTGGTGGTATTGTAATCGGTGTTTTTGTTTTTCTTCATTCTTCGTAATCTTCACCGAGAAGTCTCGTATAGCTTCACAATTGTTTGATACTTTGGGTATTTTCCTGTAATCTTGTAATCATTATCTCATTGGTGCGAATAATCATGTTGCATAGCCTTGGCTATGTATTCTTCAAAGTCTTATTTGTTAATTGACATTATATACGCTAAGAAAATCGGCTAAAACATTTTTAGTTCAGATATATTCTTAACAATAAAATCATAACAACGAAGAATGATTGCCATTTTCTTCTTTTATTCGAGGGTAAAGGATCTATTCTATTTGTGATAAATGCCTTCACCTGAGTATTATCGTTCTTACAATGAACTTTCTTGGTAGTAAATGGTAATGAAATCTTTTTATTCCAAATTTTACCGCCAATAATTCTTTTCGTTGATATGGTAGTTTTTCTCGTTAGGCTTCCACGTCCACCTCCATATCCACAAATCAACATTTTTCTTTATCAACATCTTCTTTATCGTATGCTATTAGGACTGCTCCCCATCCTATGTCACTAGCATCTGTAAAGAGTTCTAATTGATCTTGGTCCTTAGGTACTACGTGTTTTGGTAATGATTTCACCTTCTCTTTAATTTTGTTGATCGCATTGGTATGTTCTTCCTTCCAGTCAAAGGTTACATCTTTTTTAATCAAATCTTGCAATGGTTTTCTCAAATATGGTAAATCTTTTATGTGGTCTGCTGCATAATTTATTACTCCAAGAAATTGCCGACTTCTCTTTGTTTTCTAATCTTTCTTTAAAGTTTTTAATCTTTGTTACCACATGTTCCTGCAATTGTATTCCTTCACTATCTACAATATAGCCTAGGAATTCGATAGTATTCTTGAATATTTCTGATTTCTTTTCTGATAGAAGTATTCCGTGTTGTTTTACCGTTTCAATAAAGTGCTCCACATGTTTAATATGATCTGCTAAGTTACTTGTGTAAACTTAGATATCATCAACATATATGATACGTAAGTCCGCAAGCTTTCTAAATACTTGATCCATTCTTCGTTGAAAGATTTGTGGTGCATTTTTAATCCCATTGGTAATACCTTCCATTCGTAGTGTCCTTGCGGGGCACTAAATGCTGTTAAAGCTCTTGATTCATTAGTTAATTTAATCTGCCAAAATCCACTTTTACAGTCGAATTTGCTAAACCATTTTTTGTTTCCTAATCGGTTAATCGGGTTCCTTTTATAAGGTAGAAAGTATCCATCAAAAATAGTCTTTTTATTAAGTTCTCGATAATCAATCACTAGTCCGCTTTTCCTCGCTTTAGCTCATTATGTTTCCTTACTAAAAAGTTTGCTATGAGGACTTTTGCTTTCTCTTATTACTTTCATTTATAGTAATTCCTTAACTGGGTTTCAAATTCCTTTTTGATCTTGAAATTTGTATCTTATTGGTTTTGTTACGACTAAATCACTAGGATCTATCAGTTTATTTCTCCATATATCTTTTCCTTTTCCCATAGTTGCATCGGGTTTTCTCCGAAGTTTCCTTTTAACATACCTAAGTATTTTTCTTTTAATAATTCTAGATTATTATTCCTATCCATCTTTATAGTACATAGTCTTATGGTGTTTACTGCTAATATTCTTTTTAGTATAATCCATTTATCACAGGGGGATTGTAAACAAAATGTATTCCTGTTAATCACTTGAGTTTTAAAGTAATCTAGGAAGTTATTTCCTAATAACACTTGCTGCTTCATGTTATCTAATTGATATACTATTGGTAATCTGAAAATAGTTTTTCCTAAAACAATTCTCATATTTTCCGCTATTATATCTAATTCTTTAGACTGTTCATTAAATCCTGATACTTTAGCTCTATGTATTCTTGATCTTTTCCATTTATGTGTCTCTAATAATTCAAGATATTTTAACTGGCTGTATATTTCTCCTGCTAAGGCCGTCTTTATAGTCTTTAGTTTCTGTTTTTTCTTTATTATTTTTAGTTGTATATTCATAGTTTATTTATAAATCTGGTCTTTCCTTGGTCAGTTATTTCTATTCCATTATTATTTATCTTATAAGTAATCATAGTCAAAAAATCACTTCCTAATAATAATTCATTTAGGCTATCATATTCTATTACTCCGATGTTGATCTTATATTCTAAGTCTTGAATCTTGAATTTTAAATTTATACTCTTAGTAATTATTATTTCTCTTTCATTTTCTGGATAATTATAAGTCTGTGGTTCTATTATATTACATTCATTTTCATCTATTTTACTTATATGTATAAAACTTTTAATTGCTCCAGTATTTATTTCTGCTATTCCATCCATAGTTATCATATTCTTGAATATTATAACCTTGATTTTTAATCTATTACACTCTGTTTATCAAATCTATTATTCTGGGTTTTATCCTTGGTATACTATTTAACGATTCCCTGGTTATACTTAGTTTAGATCCCTCTACTCGTGGTATTAATCTTCTAGATGGTGTAATCGTTCGTGTATAAAAATCCATAGTTATTTCTTCTGGTATGGTAATCTTAGAGTTTTCTTTATGTTCTATCTGTTCGAGTATTTCTTTATACATTTTTGGTACTATGATATTCATTTCATGTTGTTTCTTTACATGGTGGTTTCCTGTTAGGGCGTATATCATCTTTGTTTCTATACTCATTACTTTACTTCCTGGTGGCATGTTTATTCCGTCTAACTTATAGTATAGTGTTAAAGCTAAATCTTTATTTTCATCTTTTATTGATACGCTAAAGTCTGGTTGTATTGTGAATTTTAACTTTTGATAAATTAAATTTCCTTTAATCACTGATATTAATGCATCTTGTAAATTTCCTAATATTCTGTCATCTAATACGTAAATTTGTATAGGTGTATCAATATTCTTTTGAAAATATGCTTTAATCGTGAATTCTACTCCTCCAAAGTAAATATTTTTATACTTCTTTGCTTCTTTAGTCGATAATTTAGCCAATTCTCTTTTAATTAATTCATCGGTAATTAAATTAATCTTAGTTCTACCATTAGTACTCATAGTATCAATTACGTTTTCATGTTTCTGTGCTATATACCTTATTTCCTTATTTCTTTCAAACCATTTTGTTTTAAATATATTTTTTATAGATACTTCTTCTTTTTCGTCTTGAATTTTCTGATATGTTTCTGGTTTAAAACTTAGTGTTTGACTAGTTCCTCCTTCATAAGTATTCATTTGATAATAAAGATCTTTAGGTTCCAATTTATCGTCCATATTTCAGTAAATCGATATATCTATATTGTTCTTGTATGATATCTTTTAGATCTCTTATTTCATTTTCATTGCTAATTTCTTTTGCTAAGTTCTGTTCTCTTATTCTTTCAATTTCTTCATCTTTCTGCCTTATTCGTTCTTCTCTTAAGGCTGATAAATTTCTTAAAAGCGTTATTTTTTCTTCCTGTTCACTCATTGTTATATGTTGTTCTAATAACTGTTTATCCTTTTCTTCAATTATTTTTATTCCTATTCTGCAACTTATAATATGCTGGTTTATATCCCTATTATATGTAAGCGGTTTTTCTGCTACTCTTTCTAACTGTACTTTTTGTTCTTGCTGCTGTATTAATCTAGTTTCATCCATAGTGTTCTATTTCCATTCTTAAATCTGATTTTATACTTTCTATAAAGTCGTTCATCTCATATATACGAGTGTTTATTTCTACTAATCTTCTATATGCTTGCCTTTCCACTCGATCTCTTAATTCTAATTGATCGTCATTATATGCTAATTTTGCCATATCTTCTATCGTCCAGTCTTCCTGGGATTCAATTATTATCATATTCTGCCTTCGCATTTCTAATAAATCTCTTTTCATCCTGATTCTAACAAGTGCAAAATAATTTACTCAGAGGTTCCTCCAAGATGGAAAAAGAAGGGATTGGGATTGGGGTTTTGTTTGTCTTGCAGATGCACCTTTTCATTTTTCTGATAGGGACTACTCTTTTCCATTGAATTAGAGTAAACGTTTTTTCATAATTAACTAAATTTTGGATATTCAAAGACAAAAAACTAAATTTTGAAAGTTGCTTGACGTAAGTGTATTTTTATCTTACTCTAGAGAAGGGGAGAATGAAAGAGAGGGGAGTATTTGTGAGGATGTCAGGCAGGGTGTCATAGGAATATGTTAAATTATGGAGAACTAAGAAAGAGTTTCCAGGGAAAATCAACCGATATGAGATTGATGAAGCCCTTATCTATGGAGAACTAAGAAAGAGTTTCCAGGGAAAATCAACCGATATGAGATTGATGAAGCCCTTATCTAAGCACATCAAATTGAGTATTGTCCTAGTAGGAAAAAACATAACTTTCTGTCATTGCAGTTCCTTCGCGATCAAGCAGCATTTTACCTGATTGATGTCAATTTACATTGGTATTAGAAAGCAGCAATAATTGAATACAAGCACCTAATCATGTATGCTTATGAGATATTTGAGAAACATGTGTTGAAGGTTTAGTTTAGAGTACCCCATTTCAATCGCTTCGACACTTTCCAGATTATGTTCAATGCTTGCGGACTAAATTTGTCATCTCTTCTATCACAATATTCCATGTGCTTTACTCTTGTTTCTTGTATTCTACAATGAATGTTTGGTAAACTTAAATGTCTAACGGAACATTTTCTCTTTTTTGGTGATGATGTTTTCTGTATATCTGAGAACGACATCAATGAATAAACATCTTTTTGACCTCTGCAGGATTGCAGTCACCTGAGAGGAAGGAAGGCTGATTCATATCTCTATCTTGATGTTATAGTTAAGGTAGTTTGCATGTCATGTTAAGTAGTTCATCATTGGATATTCCCCTGTCAATTTTTATTTACTCGTAAGGATGTAGGCAGGTTTGAAGTGAATTTCCTTTATGCAGGTTGACCCCTTTTCTAGTGTGAGTGCTGCACATGATGTAGGGGAAAACGTCAGCCGTGAAATCCAGCGGTTACATCCCGAAATAGCTGAAGTATTCGTACACATAGGTACTGTTGACTTTTCTCACATCTGTATGTGTTGATGTAGGCTTTAGATTTGTTTATAGTAGTATTACGAAATGTTAAACAAATAACAACCTTCAAAAGGAAAAACGACAACTTTGCAAAACTTGGATTGCTGAACATTGTTGGTTATTTCAGTTCTTCTGGTGTTCAGTGGGGGTGGTTGAGGGACCTCAAGCCGTGCGCTAGGTATATATCAAGTTGTTGGCGCAGTTTACCATAAGTTGTGATATGATGGGATATGCAATGCAGTTGTGTCATCATGAAAATACTACTATTTTGTCAGCACTTGCACGGTTAACTTTCTTTTGATTGTTGTTGCTGGCTAACATTGTTAATTCCAACTTGTAGAACCATCAACTATACACATTCCAACCACTGTCGTGTTTCAACAGTGTGCTAACACAATGGATGATACTCAACACCATGCTTCGATGGAGCAAGCAGACATTGAAAATATAGTTTGCAACATTTTATCTACAAGCTTTTATCGGGAAGGGTAGAGGTAGGCCGAAGAAGTATTGGGGAGAGGTGATTAGACGGGATATGGCACATGTGCAACTTACCGAGGACATGACCTTAGATAGGGGGTTGTGGAGGACACGAATTAGGGTAGAAGGGTAGTAGGTAGTCGAGCGTAGCCATACTTACGCTTACAAACTGGTAGTTGTAGTGTTATTATTGTAGGCCCACTTAGACTATCATACTAGTAGGCACAGTAGTACGTTATAGTAGCGTTTGATTTCTACGTCTATGTGTTCTTTAATGTACTTTATTTATCTTATGTACCTGCATTAGTTACTGCTTCTTTTTTAGAATGCTCTAGCATGACTTATTTTCTTGGCTTGTGCTTATGCTTTGTCTTGAGCCGAGGGTCTCTCGGAAACAGCCGCTCTACCTATCAAGGTAGAGGTAAGGTCTGCGTACACTTTACCCCTCCCCAGACCCCACGTTGTGGGACTTCACTAGGTATGTTGTTGTATCTACAAGCTTTTCTCATGTATCTCTCTTTCTTGAATTTCTTTTTGGTTCATTTTCTCGTAGAGAAGGTTGGTTTGGCATTTTCGCTTTTGATAATTGAAACTTGTGCATGAGGCTCAGCATTTGAGACTCTTGGATCCGTGGGTGCACTTTAGTTATCCTAACTCACCTTCTATTGTTACATATACAATCTAGTGAGTGACCATACTACTTCTTAGATGGTCAACAATCGCCAAGATACACCGTCTCTACCAACTTAATTTCCTTCCATTTCCAACCCGTTTACTGCTTTGGAATGATCATCACGCTGCCGCATGTTGACATGAGATACTTTTTATTGGTTTTCAGAAGATGATTGTTGAGCGTGTGACTCCACATCTGCTACAAGGACAGGTTTTACTTCAAGTGGAAGTTTCTATGCCTCGTGATCTCTTGATTAGGTAGAACTACTCAAAGTGCTTCACTTAAAAGCAGTTCAATTACTTGAGGCATCATATCTCTGTGTTCTTTCATACAATACTTCCATTTATTTTACTTGGACTGCTTGTTTATTTTCCAGGGATGCGATTAAAATTGCAGAAGAAGCTGAGAAATTAATCATAGAGGCAGCACCAATTAATGTTCATGTGTGCATTCAGCTACGCCTAGGACGATCGATGCCAGAGTCTTACCACGAATTGGTGGAGAGCAGAAGTGGGAGGAAAGATAACTGACTTTTATAAAACTAAAATGTGCATGTATAGGTCTAGATACTGTATAATGAAATTTTAAAAAATCCAGCTCAAAAAATTCAAAACTCCATTTTAACAGGGGAAGGAGTTATTTTATAAGCAAAACTACATTCAACAGTTATAAGGGTCACATTTAAACTGATCTTCTACACATTCGATTGAGTCTCTTGTTATTCCGTTTCCAACAATCTCAAGCTTATTCCGTTTCGAACAATCTCGAAGTTCTTTTTTTTTTTTTTTTACCGTCAACAATTTCAAAGTTCAATGTAACAGAAACAATTTGGAAGTTCAATGTAACATGCATTGGTTCTTCATAAGTGTCAACTTGAAGTTTACTGGTGTTGTGTTTGACAATGATTGTTTACAGGGATTGGCTTAAACAATGGTTAGAATATGTTAAGTTCTCTAATATCAGCTTATCCTTGATTGCATACAGAGGATCTGCTAAGTTACATACTGGATTTAGCAATTGAAAGATATTTTGCGGAAACTTTTCTTCAATTTTCTATATTATGCAATGTGTCCTGCACACTTATTTATACATGTATGAAATAAGTAAGAAATGCCCAAGATAACTAACTCCCAACTAATTTCTAATGCACTCTAACAGACTCCTAACAAACTAACAAACTAGTGCAGAGATGTGTGTTGCTGCGCAGGGATGTTGCTGTGTTTCTCTGCACCCTTTCTTGCTCTGCATCTCAACACCCCCCTGCAAGCTAGGTACTGAAAACAGATTTTTCATACCTAGCTTGGACAATAAGTGACCATGAACACCCTGTGTTAAATTCTTGGTCAGTAAGTCTGCAGGTTGATCTGCAGTGGCTATGTATAAGGTAGATACCAGACCCCGCTGGACCTTTTCTCGAATGAAATAACAATCAATATCAATGTGTTTCGTGTGCTCATGAAACAATGGATTAGCAGCAATCTGAATAGCAAATTTACTGTCACTATACATTGAAATGGGAAGCTGCAAACAAACACTCAGTTCTGCAAATAAGCCTGAAATCCACACTACTTCTGCCATTACTGAAGCCAAACTTCTGTATTCAGCTTCAGCAGAACTTCTGGATATAGTGACATGTTTCTTGGACTTCCAAGAGATAAGAGAAGAGCCAACAAATATAAGATATACTGTTATTGATCTCCTAGTATTTGGGCAAGATGCCAGTCTGCATCACAATATGCTGTCAACATGTTGGTATCCCCTGCAGGCATAAAAATGCCTAAGCCTGATGCTTGTTTAACATATTTAACCACCCTTTCAGCTGCCACCTGATGAGATGCCTTTGGTGCTTGCATGAATTGGTTTAAACTCTGGACTGCAAAGGCAGTGTATGACCTTATGTTGGTCAGATACAAGAGCTTTCTAATCAGCTTCTGATAACCAGTGGGGTCTTCTAGTAATGGATCACTGATCATATCTTAAGTGCCTGCAGCAAATACTTCATTATTCACATATTGATCATATACAACAGAAGTCAATTTGACATTCAGCTCCATTGATGATCTTGCAGGTTTAGCTCCTGTGAATCCCATATCAGCAATTAACTCAAGAGCATACTTCTTTTGATGCATCACAATGCCACTCTTATTCCTGGCAAACTCAAACCCCGGGAAATATCTTAACTCTCCCAAATCTTTAATCTTGAAATGTTGTTGTAATGTAGCCTTAGTCTCAGCTATCATTCCCCGTGATGAGTAAGTCATCAACATAGATTAATACTACCACAATCCTTTATTTGTCCCTTTTTGTGAACAAAGAGTAGTCTAAATGACTTCGAGTAAAACCAGATGATATCAAGACAGTGGTTAGCTTAATGGTCCACTGTCTAGAAGTCTGCTTAAGTCCATACAAAGAATTAAGTAGCCTGCATGCCTTTCCCTGCTCATGTGCAAGGCCTTGAGGTAAACACATGTACACCTCTTCATTAAGATCTCCTTGCAAGAATGCATTAAACACATCCATCTGATATATGATCCATCCTTTTGTAGCAGTCATAGAAATTACTAACCTGACAGTCACCATTTTCACTATTGGTGAGAAAGTATCCTGATAATCAATGCCTTTCCTCTAGTTAAAACATTTTGCCACCAACCTTGCTTTAAACCTCTCCACCTCACCTGATGCCTTGTATTTAATCTTGTATACCCATTTACAGCTTATTGCCTTCTTGTTACTTGGCAAATCAAGTATCTCCCAAGTTTTGTTCTCCTCTAAAGCTTGAATTTCAGCTTTCATTGCTTCTATCCACCTTTTATCCTTAGTTGCATCATTGTATGATTTTGGCAATAAAACTATGATATGATACAGATAAACCAGCATAACAAACTACATCTGACAAGGGATATGGACATGCTTTCCCATTTCTTGTATTCTCAGTAGGCTGAATAAAGTCTTTCATCCATGTTGGTGGTCTTCTCTCTCTGGTAAACCTCCTAGCTTTCAAGTTATTCAAGGGAACATGATTCTGTAGTGGTGACACATTCTCAAACTGATTCTGTGTAGAAATTTCATCATCAGGTGTAGGATCAACAACACTAGGCCCTTCATCATCAATGTTTGGATCTGGTACTATTTTTGTTAACAAATGATCATTGCTTGGCATTCTTTCTTGCTCTGCAGCCTCTTCAACCAAAAATTGATCCAGCATAGTCACATCAGTATGAACAGGAAAATAATCAGCACTTGTCTCTGCAATATGTGTCCTCCTCACCCTGTCTGACCTATTCAAAAGGAAAGATAGCTTCATAAAAGATTACATCTCTACTGACAAAAACAGTTATGTTTTCAGATCAAGTAACTTGTATCCCTTTTTTCTAACTTCTTAACAAAGGAATAATGATTTAGTAGCTCTAGCATCAAACTTATCCCCTTTTATCATATTAGTAGAATAACAGACACACCTTATTACTCTCATATGGGACAAGGAATGTGCTTTCTTGACACAACTTCTCATAAGGTGACACATCTCCTATTACCACAGATGGAACTCTGTTGATCACATATACTGCTGCCTCCACACAATCACCCCAAAATCTTGATGGCAAGTGGCTTTGAAACTTGATGGCTCTGGCCACCTCTAAGATATGTCTATGTTTCCTTTCCACCACTATATTTTGCTGTGGAGTGTATGGACAAGAGCTCTGATGAATAACTCACTTAGCACATGAACTGTTAATAAATTTTGTTCCATTGTTTGTTCTGACATTTTTCACCATTACATTATACTATGTTTTGATTAAAGCAAACAAATTCCTAAGAATAGTGGATACATCAGACTTAACATGCATTAGGAACACCCATGTCCATCTAGTGTAATTATCCACCACTGTAAGAAAATATCTCATTCCAGAATAGGTAGAAATTTTATAAGGTCCCCATACATCAATATGCAACAAATGAAAAATAGAATCTGACCTTCTATTACTAACAGGAAAAGGTTTTCTTGTCTTTCTAGCAAGTGGACAAATGTCACAATGCTTTATTGCAAAACTAGATTTATCTCCAATATTATCAATCTTCCTGAGCACACTCATTAGTACATGTCCCATCATTTTATGCCAGAGCCCTTCTTGCAACTCAGAGGTTGTAATTGTAGTTGACATATGTGTTTGTGCTCCTCCCAATTTAGAACCCCTTCTTTGTGACTCCAACATGTATAATCCATCCACTTCTCTAACAATCTCCTTCCCCTTCCAGTGAAGAGATCCCGTCGGACAAAGAAATCAGGAAAAAACTTTGCACTGCAATTTAATTCCTTTGTCAACTTTGAGACTGAAAGTAGATTAAACTTAAAGCTTGGTACACATAACACATGCTTTATGAGATCATCTCCTGTCACTCTGCAACTTTTCGTTTGAGTGATTGTTGTTGTATCACCAGTAGACAACTGTATTTGTCCTGCATTTTCTATGAAATCAATTTTGTTCTACCATGCTCTTATTACTTACCATATGATTTGTGGCTCCTGAATCTACTATCCAGCTACCAAGTTTCTTATCAAACAAAGGTTTACCTGCCATGTGTACTCTAGGAGTAGTTGCATTTCCAGAATGTGTATCAGCATGTACTGTTTGATTGTCATGATATCCACATGTATCTTCTTGTTGACTCAACATTGTAATAACTTTATCATATCTCTCCTATGTTCTTCTGGTTTGGATGTCCTCCATAGTACTGATGTTGTGATCCATCAGGATCTCTGTGGTGAGCACCTGTCATAACCATATTGACCCTTTTCTTTCCTTTAAAATCAGAAGGATAGCCTATAGCAATTGTCCCTAACATGTCCTTTGTTCTTACAGAAGTCACAGAACATCAGTTTGTAACATGTATCCCTAGTGTGTCCTTTCATTTGATAGAAACCACATAACATATTTGGAGAGTAAGCTGCTTGAACTGTGGTGACCTGTTGAACAAAGCAACATGTTCCATCTGTTCTCCCATACATGTGTATTTTCATGTAATCATTTTCTGACTCTCATCCTGAGAAATTATGGCATAAGCTTGATTTACACTAAGTGTAGGTGACATCAACAGAATATGACTCCCAGCCTGATTATAGTTGTCATTGAGTCCCATAAGGAACTATAGCAGCCTCTGATTTGCCAGATGTTCAATATACATCCTAGGACTGTCACAATCACATGTTTGGGGAGGAATAATTGAATCAATTTCATCCCATAAATTACTTCATTTTCGAATAGTAACTAGATACATGTGATACACATTGATGTAGCATAGCCAGTTCCTTTTTCAATTGATATACTCTGGATAAATTTATCTTATCAAACCTTTCCTTCGAATTCTTCCACACTGCATGTGCAGTGGATCTGTATAGAATTCACTCAGTAAATTCTTATTCACATTCCTCATTATTCATGAAATGGCCATTGCATTGCATCGATCCCATTGTTTTACTTGAGAGGCACCAAATGTATCTCTCTTAACAGTTCCATCAATGAATCCAATTTTATTTTTTGTCAGCAGAGTCAGCTTCATAGCTCGACTCCATAGAGTGTAATTTTTCATTCATACTAACTGAATTTCTACTTGAATTGCTCCAGGTGTATCCGAAGCACTAAAAATAGTGGATGATTGGTCAACAATGTTCGAGTTTAAGCTCGAACTTTCATCGACAGTATGTGAATTGTTTGGAGATGTATTCTCCATCTATTATAGTTGCGGTTTATAACAAGGATTGGAAACCAGAAATCGAACAACATAAATGAAATTATAACAAAATTGACATGTAAATCTCACTGATCCACCATGCAATTTGCTCAGAACTTCAATGGAGCATCTCTCGATCTCTGGTCGATCTCCGGCCAGAAAACCCCTCGATTCTCCCTACAAATGCTCTGATACCATGTTAATTTTCCTAATCTCAGCTTATCCTTGGTTGCATGCAGAGGATCTGCTAAGTTACATACTGGATTTAGCAATTGGAAATACAGTGATGTGTGTATTTCATAGTAGAAGAAGAAAAAGATATTTTGCGGAAGCTTTTCTTCAATTTTCTATATCATGCAATGTGTCCTGCACACTTATTTATACATGTATGAAATAAGTAAGAAATGCCTAAAATAACTAACTCTCAACTAATTTCTAATTCACTCTAACAGACTCCTAAAAGACTAACAAACTAGTGCAAATATGTTGTTGTGTGTTGTTGCGCAGAGATGTTGTTGTGTTTCTCTGCATCCTTTCTTGCTCTGCATCTCAACAAAGAGGTTCATTTATTATTATGAAGTTTAATGTATCAATGTTCAATTTAAACCTTTGCTCATTAATTTTTGAGATAAAGCAAACATTTTATCCAAACCTCTTGTCCGTATGCAACATGAGATTTTTTTTGATATCCAACTTTCCCGGCTTACGACAGACTATTTCTGGAGATAGTAGTCCCGGTCTCTCAGCACTACCAGTAAATCACGGGATGTGCCTCAATACCAGGGTTTGAGAACATAGCAACTGATATCACCTGCAAAATCCTACCCAGAAGAGAGCAAATTGCTCCCACCAGGGTTCACACATACGCTGCAGGCCTCCGACTGAATTTTTTAGTTCCCTCATTTGCCATTCAACTATGCCTCGGGGGACTGCAACATGAGATTTTTCATGAGCTTTGACGAGAATCCAAGCCATTGGGTCATAAATGAAACTTGAAATAAATATTTATGGGACGGCAGTGGTCCGCCGGCAAGCTCGTTCTGATCTTGGACGCAGTACATTGGAATCCTGAAGCACCACCACGAACGCTACCGCGCGTGCACCGAGAAAAATGAATGACATTTTCGGGGAATAGCCTGCTTAAATAGACTAGATTGAAGAAAGTCCTGCTATAACTTAACAACCAAAAAACTCTGCGTCGAACTTCAGCCCCTTCAAGTTGGCCACGGGGTAACATCCTCTGACGCCCCACACCATTGCGACAGGAGGGGGCTTGCCCATCAACCTACTTTGCCAAGAGGTGGCAGGAGCGCAACGACCTTAGCCCAAACCTACTTAAACAACCTAAAGGCTTTAAGGTCCCCCTTATATTCTCCACCCATCTGCGGAGGGTTTCCGTATCCGTCTCCGCGGAGATCTCCAGATCGTAAGACATTATCATTCGGTTGTTTGCGGTGGAATAGATTCAAGCGTCCGGGCCAGTAGATCCACAACAAATAGGCGTTGACTTAGTTGCAGCGCCTGTCCTATTTGCTTCAGTCAGTCGTCGGAAAGCGCTCGTGGGGCTTCTCATAGAGAGCCTATATGCGATGCGGGAATTCGATGTCAGAAATCGTCACTCTGAAACTGCTGGGTGCGGCATATTCATGGACTGGCAAAGCGAACTCTCAATTTGAGGGTAGGAGCGGGTCGAGTCCATATCGCCGCGGAGCGCTCTTGCTTTCCGCATGCCAGCTCGGTCGACGAGAGCCGTCATATAACCGATTGTCCTGTCGTGTCTAATCAGCTGACCTTACCCCGCAAGGCCGGATATCGTACCCCTTTTGAACAGTTTCATTCTATTGTTAAAATTATTTCAAACAATTGTCAGTTTGTTTATCAAACTGACCACTTATTTCTATATCAACTTATTTAAAGTTTGAAAAAATATATATTTTAGGAGTTTCTTATTAAATTTAACCACAATTTTAATTTATAATTCGAAAAAGATTCAAAAATTTTCCTGTACTATCCGAAAAGGTTTAAAAATACCCTTTATCCACCTATTTTTTTAGAAATACTCTTTCTCTACCTATTTTGACTCACTTGTGCCCTAAAAACTAACAATCCTCTATTATTTAATTTTATTATTATATGCTACGTGCCCTTTAATCAGGTCGCCCCGCCCCACCATACCCGCCCCGTGACCCGATTCCCATTTAAAAACCATCAGCACATAAAATCAAGTGATCCCTTTACACCCTGTTTCGCCGGAGGAAATCGATGCTCCGGTGTGATCCTATAATTGAGGTCCCTTTTTTATACTCCATTTTGTTTACAATCTCTTTATGTGAAATGGTTCATTTGGTTGAGGTATTTGTTGGGTTTCTGTAAAGTTACAAACTTGCTGGCTCCAGTTGCTTGAGAGATTTTGAGGCTTAAGTCGAGATATGGTTGGTAATACTTCTATGGTCTATACTGACCTAATGCACGAGGATAAGGCTGTAAAAAAAAATTGAACCGTTTTCTTTAAATTTTTCTTTATATGTATATATAAGAGTTCTAGATAGTGGGTTTTTGTATGTTTCTCTTTTTCTCTTGATTTCCCATTTCAGTTTGCTTAATTTCATGCTTACTTAATACGAATCCAAGAAAAATGAACATTTCAGTGCTCTAGATTTAGCTCTTTCATGTATGGAATGGACAATGTGGAGCCTCTGACACTTGGTACAATTTTGCATAGCAGATATAATGTCAATTAACAGCGAAGACTTCAAAGAATACATAGTCAAGGCTATGCAAGAGATTATCAGAACAAATGAAATGCTGATTACCAGATTACAGGAAAATACTCAAACCATCGGAAAGTTAGCAGAAGCCATAAAAGATTTTACTAAATTCCAAACCTTACAAGAAAAGATGAAGAAAAGATCCGCAGTACAGAATAAGAGAATAGATGAAGAAAAGATACGCAGTACAGACCCAGTACGAATTTGGTATCAGAGCTTGTAATTAGAACAAGTGTTTAAAAATGAAAAAACATCCAGCGTTCAGACAAGTTAGAATATTAAATCAAATTTTATGGAAGTATAGACAGATTAAAGACCTATTATTAGACACTAGAAGCAAAAACAAGATAATAATCGAAGCCCAACAAAATTGGATAGAAAGATCTGCCGACATAAAAATGCCGGAATTAAGATATACTAATAAACAACTAGAATTAATGAACCAAGTACTTAATGAAAGTAAGCAAGCATATGAAAGACTAGTAGAATTAAATACTCAGATTTATGAGGTAAATGAATTGATAGAAAATACAAAATCAGATTTAAGAATGGAAATAGAACACTATGGATGAAAATAAATTAATACAACAACAACAACAAAAGGTACAGTTAGAAAGAATAGCAGAAAAACCGCTTACATATAACAGAGATATAAATCAAAATATTATGAGTTGTAGAAAAGGAGTAAAAATAATTGAAGAAAAAGATAAACAATTGTTAGAAAATCATATAACAATAAACAAATTAGAAGAAAGAATTATATTTTTAAGAAATTTATCAGCTCTAAGAGAAGAAAGAATTAGGCAAAAAGAAGAAGAAATAGAAAAAAATAAAAGAACAAAAATTAGGAGAACAGATAAAAAATGAAAATGAAATTAAAGATCTAAAAGAAATCATACAAGAACAATATCGATACATTGATTTGTTGAAATATGGATAAGGAAAAAGAAAATAAATTAGAACCTAAAGACCTTTATTATCAGATGAATACTTATGAAGGAGGAACTAGTCAAACATTAAGTTTTAGACCCGATACATATCAAAAGATTCAAGATGAAAAAGAAGAGGTATCAGTAAAAAAGATATTCAAAACAAAATGGTTTGAGAGAAATAAAGAGATAAGATATATTGCCCATAAACATGAAAATATAATAGTTACTACAAGTACAAATGGAAGAACAAAGATTAATTTAATAAGCGATGAAGTGATAAAAAGAGAACTAGCCAAACTATCGAATAAAGAGGCAAAGAAATACAGAAATATTTACTTTGGAGGAGTTGAATTTACAATAAAAGCATACTTTCAAAAGAATATTGATACACCAATACAGATCTACGTATTAGATGACAGAATATTAGGAAATTTACAAGATGCATTAATATCCGTAATAAAAAGAAATTTAATATATCAAAAATTGAAATTCACTATACAACCAGACTTCAGCGTATCGTTAAAAGATGAACACAAAGATTTAGCTTTAACACTATATTACAAATTAGATGGAATAAACATGCCACCAGGAAGTAAAGTAATGAGCATAGAGACTAAAATGATATACGCCTTAACTGGAAACCACCATGTAAAGAAGCAACATGAAATGAATATAATAGTACCAAAAATGTATAAGGAAATACTTGAGCAAATTGAGCATAAGGAAAACTCTAAGATAACTATACCAGAAGAAATATTCATGGATTTTAAAACCAGAACACTAACACCTTCAAAAAGATTAATACCAAGAATAGAAGGATCTAGATTAAGTATAACTAGAGAATCGCTAATAACACAACAGAATAGTTTACCAAATATGCAACCAAGGACAATAGATTTAATAAATATAGATTGCAACAGATTAAAAATCAAAGTTATAATATTTAAAAATATGATCACCATAGATGGAATAGCAGAAATAAATACAGGAGCAATTAAAAGTTTTATACACATCAGCAAGATAAATGAAAATGAATGTAATATAATAGAACCGCAAACTTATAATTACACTGAGAATGAAAGAGAAATAATAATTACTAAAAGTATAAATTTGAGATTTAAAATTCAAGATTTAGAATATAAGATTATTCTTGGGGTAATAGAATATGATAGCTTAAATGAATTATTATTAGGAAGTGATTTTTTGACCATGATAAACTATAAGATAAACAATAACGGAATAGAAATAAATGACCAAGGTAAAACCAGATTCATAAACAAAATATGAACGTACAACTAAAAATAATAAAGAAAAAACAAAAACTAAAGACTATAAAGACGGCCTTATCATGAGAAATATATTCACAATTAAAATACCTAGAGTACAGCGCAAAAGAAATAAAATTAGAAAAAGACATAGAACAATTAGAAAAGCAATGTGAAAAGTTTAGTAAAATATGGATAGATATGGGTAACGGATGGAAACAACGAATCTGACTAGTGATAAAATAGAAGCACTATGGGAAGAAATTATATTAAAAGAAAAAATGAAAAGCATTTTATTACTAATGGATGAGATAAGAGAAAATCAGAATAAAACACAGCAAATGATAAGAGAAGAACTGACTAACTTATGGAATGTATCTGAAATACCAACGTTTAAACTAATACTAGAAAAATTGAATATGTTGTTAGAAGAAAAAAGTAAAGGAAAACAAATAGAAACTGATAATGAAGCCAGCACGAGTAAACAAAATACAATTGCTAAAACGACTACTCATAAACCAGAAATAGTACCAATAGATGCTTGGAGAAGAAGTAAAGTACCAGTAATGGTAGACATAAGTAAGATTAAACCCAGATTATCAAAAGATGTAACAGAAACTCTAGACAGACTAGTGATATTGAATAAAGAAGGAAAATTCTAATGGAACCTAGTGCGATTACGTTTTTAAGAACTCATGGTAAAGATATTATAGAAAAAGAAAGATATAAATACGAGCCTATAAGATCAAAACCGATAAAAGAAGAAAAACTGAAAGAAGTAAAGATACTCGAAGAAAAAACAAATTATGAACATCTAAAGCTAAGATCATATAAACAAGAGCAGCAAATTAATGAATTAAAAACAGAAAATCTGAATTTAAAATTAAATGATAATGCAGAATGGTATGACAAATATAGAAAATATAAGAATACGCGCACTCTTTTAAAAGAAACTAAAGTAGAACTAAAAGAAGTAAAGCAAGAACTATCAGAAGTAAAGCAAGAACTATTAGAACTTAAAGAAGAAATTCAGTTCCTAAAAGAACAATTAAAAGGACTAAAAGGAAAAAAGAAAGTAGGAAAGGTAAAATTAAGTGATGAGAATACTTCAAGAAATAATAATACAAGTGAAGACAGTAATGAACAAACTGATCATGAACTACAAGTAGTAGAATTCATAGAAGAAGAAGAACACTCTGAAAACACGGAATTAATAAAAGAAAATAACCAAATAATAGAGGCTTTGCAGAATATGAAAAGAGTAGATGCTATAATAGAAGATGAACCAGATAGTGACATAGAAGATGATTACAATGGACAGGTAGAAACAGAAATCGAATCAGAAAATATAATCAACGATGATGCAGATGATTATCCAGAAGAAGATTTAATAGACCCTAATTTAAAGGTAATAACCAGAAGAAATACAAGATTACTAGACCATATACCTATAGGACAACAAGCTGAATTTAAAGAATTCGAGGGATCAATGACCCAAGGAGTAAATTATAACGGATATTTTCTAGATCTAGATAATGTTTATGATGAATAAGAAGTAGGAAGAAGGATAACAGACTGGAATTTAGGGATGTATATTGCATTAATGAATAGTACACAAACAGAAAATCTAGATTATGTGTATGATCTAATATCTAAAACGCTAATTGGAAAAGCAGCATACTGGATAGAATCAATAGCATATCAGCTAAGAGGAGAAGTATTGAGTCATGCAACTGACTGAAAATCAATGTTAATGATATTTGATTTACTATTAAAAAGAGAATTCTTAGGTGAAAAATGGTTAGTATCCAGAGAAAATGTACTAGCAGAAAGAAAAACAGAGATTATCATGAACCTGAATAACATGAATGTTGCAGAATAGATAAATTATCAGAATATACGATTAGCTTTAGTAAATTCTTTTATGAAGCTAGATTCTTACCAGAAGAAGGAATAATTTATCAACAACTTTATTATGATCATTTGCCTATACCGTATAACATTGAGATATCAAAAGAATATATTCAACTAGAACCTAAAGAAAATACTCTAGGAGAAAGAATAAGAGTACTTAGAGCATATCTAATGAGAAAATGCGAAGAATACAGATTACAGCAAAAGATTAAAAAAGATAAGAAAATAGAATTAAGAGAAATATGTGGATTTACTGAAAGAAGATTAATATTTGGATGTGACGATGATAGAAAAGAAAAGAAGTATAGAAAACATAAAAAACATAGAAAATACGAGGATAAGAATGAGAGATACCACAAAGATAAAAAGTATAAAAGATATAAGAAAAAACCTTATTATAAATCTTATAAGAAAAAGAGATTTAGAAGATATAGAAACAATCCATATACAAGGAATAAATTTAGATATAAAAGAAAATTTAGGAAAAGAAGTAATGTAAACCCTATTGAAGCAGATAAGACTAAAGAAGAGAAAGTTAAAGAATGTAAATGTTGGAATTGTAACGAAAAATGACACTATGCAAATAAGTGCCCAAAGCTAAAGGAAAAAAGAGTAAAATACATAAATACGGAACATTTTATTATGAGCTTACAGCAGATTAAAGAAGACAATGATAAGTGGTATGATTATGAAGATTTTTATGTTAGTGAAACAGATGAAAAATCAAAAACAGAAAGAGTAAGTTATATCAACCAACATTCAGATAGTGAAAATAGTACTGAATAAAATGAATACACTAGAAAGACAGAAAAGAGTACTGATAAGAGAAAGAGACTATTGGATACAATATGAAGAATATACTCGACATAAGCTGATTATGACTTCAGCAAGTCAATGAAACAGGAAGCCTATATTATAATGATAGATACAATAAGATTACCAATAAACTTGGAAAAATAAGAGAAGAAATAAACAAAATAAATTGGAAGCAAAGAGAGATAGCAAGACTTGTAGAAGAAGCTATAAGAAATGAAACAGATAGACTAGAAATACAGGAATATGAATAGGATGAAGCACTTAATAGAAGATTAGATGAACCCGATTAAACCGAATAAAAATGGAGAAAAAAATCTGAAGTATTCAAGAATAAAAATAAGTTTCTAGGGTACAGTGTAGACAACGAAGGAATACAGTTACAGGAACATGTTGTAACAAAGATTAAAAATTTCAAAGAAAGAATAGAGAATAAAAGAAAAGTGCAGCAAGTTTTAGGCGTAATAAACCATGCCGTAGATCATATAAAAGATTTACCATACCTAAGAAAACCATTGTAGGATTTGATTAACCTTCGAATGGAAGACAGAGCATACTGAGGCAGTTAACAAGATTAAAAGGAAAAATCATTACCAAAATACAGAGTACCTACAGATCAATATCAACTAAAACTCTTTACGGATGCTAATGACATAGGATGGAAAGCAGTCCTAATAGCATATGATAAAGAAGAGATTGATAAGATGTTAATTTACGGATACAAAGAAGGAACATGAAAACCAGT
Organism: Anisodus acutangulus; assembly: GCA_029783415.1. NCBI lineage: Eukaryota > Viridiplantae > Streptophyta > Magnoliopsida > Solanales > Solanaceae > Anisodus > Anisodus acutangulus. The sequence goes on along the minus strand of CM056502.1, from coordinate 12,372,853 downwards.
AAAGATTATTGTTAGAACTAATAATACACTGATAAAAGCATTTATAACTAATAAAATAGATAATGATGGAATTGAATAAAAGAAGAAAGATGGCAATCATTCTTCTGTTATTATGATTGTTAAGAATATATCTGGAACTAAAAATGTTTTAGCTGATTTTCTTAGCAGATATAATGTCAATTAACAACGAAGACTTCGAAGAATACATCGTCAAGGCTATGCAAGAGATTATCAGAACAAATGAAATGCTGATTACCAGATTACAGGAAAATACTCAAACCATCGGAAAGTTAGCAGAAGCCATAAAAGATTTTACTAAATTCAAAACCTTACAGAAAGAAGCCTCACAAAAAGCACCGATTACAATACCACCTCTACAACAGAAAACCTTTGTACCATTTTCATCTAAACTTGCAAACATGCCATCAGCAATACCTACAACTTCATCAACGGTATCCATGGCAGACAATTTGAAGTACAGACCAGAAGTGATTAGTGCCTATGAAAAAATTAATAAATTTTATGATTACTAGACTAACCCTGATATTTTACGCAGTGCAAAACTAAGTAAATATCCCATGTTTATCTACAGTGAGTGAGCAAACCCCAACATTGTGGAAAGATTATTTACATATGGATTCATCGACAAGATTATTACAGATGAGAAGATGAACAACCTCTCAAGATTACCACAGATTATTACAAGATCAACAGAGTTAATGATGGAATCCTTTGGCAAAGGGATTTATGGAATACAAATTTTAGATGCGTCTACAGATTTAAAAGGTAAACCCATTATTATATGCCAAATCTTTAAGACAGGAAGGAACATCGTTATCAATGGAGAAGACAAGGACTTAAAAATGAAAATACCCTGTACATTGGAAAAATTCCAAGACAAGATGAGTACTAAAAGAGTATTTGGTTTAATGACACTAAAATCAAGAATAGAAGATATGCTACGAAACAGGAAAACAAATGTGATAGGATCCTCTAAAGGAGGAGACGTTGAAGATATTATGACTATTTACTACGATAATGACATCGAAGTAAAGGAAACTACAAAATTAACCCTTTTATTAGACAAGATTACTAATCTTAAGCATACACATGCTGAGAAGACTATACGCCATTATAAGATTATGACTGAACAAAAGAAACGACCAGTGATTAGAATAGAGACGGCATCAATGCCCACTGTGAGTATAAAAAAAGAACAAAGTCCTGATCCTTTTGAATAAGGAGGGAAAAACTGATTATTTTTGCAGGTACAATGTGAACCTTTGCGAAAAAGGCCTTATGGCCTAAAAAGATTATGGCTTCACAGCCCAAAATGATTATGGCTTAACAGCCCAAAAGATTATTAAAGGTATCGTTTAGATTTATCTATTTGAAACCCAAAAGAGGCTTATGGCCCAAAAACAGATTATGGCCCAACGTAGTCTTTTATACTACGGTAAAGCCCAAAAAAGATTATTATGATAGGGAACATGTAGTTCACTACTTGTAACCCAAGAAAAAGAGGTCCTACGGACCCAAAAAGATTATGGTCTTATGGCCCAAACGATTATGGCCTTATAGCCCAAACCTGATTATCAAACTGGTAACCCAGAAAAGAGGTCCAAATTGACCCAAAAGAATATGGCCTAGCATAGTTTAAACTATGTAAAAGCCCAAACAAAAGAGGCCTTAGTGCCCAAAAACAGATTATGGCCTCATGGCCCAAAAGATGATTATTGAAGTTACAATTGATTAACAAAAATCAACCGGACAGCTGAAAAGTATTATACAGAAAAGCAGCCCGACAGGAGTATGATAGCAGCCATGACAGAATGGACAGCTGAAAGATTAACCGAATAAAGACAAACAGCTTTATGGAAAGTAACGGATAAGGCACTGCAGCCTTTACGACTTTTTGGAAAAGCAGAAGAGAAAACGACAAAACAACTTTACGGAAAGTAGCAGACAAGGCACTGTACCTACTGTAGCCTTTATGACTTTTTGAAAAAGTATTTTGTCTAGGACTATTTGATTACTGTTTACTTTACGACTTTTGAAAAGTAATACTGTTTACTTTAAAAAAGTACTGAATAGTGAATAGCCGAGGTTATCTATATAAGGAGCCTCTTGTCAAGGCGAACATTCATTCGAAATTCAATAGAAAACTTCAATCTTTGAAATACTCTCTCAATGTTCAGCTAAAAGCACCATTTAGTCTATAATCCGATATCATCCAAGAACAGAATAAGATTAGATCAAATATTATCCAAGAACAACATAAGATTAGTTTAATATTTACCGACTAGTAGCATAAGGATAAGAGTATCATACTTTGATAACTCATGATTAGAACCATATTAGTAAGAACACAACATCTTTTTAAAGATAATCAGAGGATACCCGTAACTGACTCCCAAGCTCCCAGGCGACAGAGTACCCGCGGCGGAAGGCAAAGGGGAAATACAGGCTAAAGGAGGGTAGAGACTACTTCGGTGATCTGAATATCTGATTAAAATGTATGAGTTCTGACTATGTGTTTCTAATTATGATTTTGATAAGTATATTATCTTATTGATATGATGCTTGAAGGTTGATATTAGATTACTATTATGATGTTTAAACGATTAATATTGATTGACCTTATGATGTTTGGTATGCTGATAGGAGATTATAGACTATTTATTAAAAAATGAAATTGAGTTTAAGATTATCACCAAGACTATTACATGACTATTATTTGATTAACTCTGGAAAAAGTTTAATTAAACAGATTACCGTCTATGTTCTAGCCTCTAGGGGTATATAGATAAAGAAAAGATCCGCAGTACAGACCCAGTACGAATTTGCTAGATTTAGCTCTTTCATGTATGGAATGGACAATGTGGAGCCTTTGACACTTGGTACAATTTTGCATTAAAAAGGACAAGAAAAAAATGTGTGTGTGTGTGTGAGAGAGAGAGACTTGTCAGGAAAAATGAAACAAAACTTGTGGAGATCCTATGATGTTTGTTCTGTGTGTCTGTGTTTACACTGGTTAGTTGTTTTGATCTGCTGAGGTTTTTTTTTACTGGGAATCGGGTCATGGGGTCGGGTATGGTGGGTGAGGACAATCTGATTAAAGGGAAAAAATTTGGTGGGGGTGGGTTTTAATTTTATCTAATATAGACGCACCACGTAATAAATAATAATAAAAATAAATATTAAAGAGAGGGATGTTAACAAAAATAGATGGAGAAAGGATATTTTTAAACCTTTTCAAGTAGTACATGAACATTTATGACTTTTCCGTTTATAATTTATTACTCTTAACATACGTGGCTTGTTAGAATGTTGTCTCTAATAAAACTCAAATACAACTCTTCAAGGTGGTGAAGTCAAAAGAAGAGTTCAGCCTCTTGTTTGTTTCGGAGCCATTTGTTTGGGCGGGGCGTACTAAATCCACTACATACCACACCATCGGGTGGCTTACCTGAATGCTAAGTCTTTTTCTATAGTCAACTCAACATCATCGTCACCAATAAGATAAGGCCAAAAACGTCAACTGTCTACTCGTGAAAAGACAAAAGAGGAACTTTTTGAACTGCTCGGGCCCCCGACTAGCAAGATCAAGAGGGTTAGTGTCCTTTTAAGAAGGAATACCCAACTTCTGGGGTCAGCTTCGATCACGAGAAGAAAAGAGCAAATCATTGAAAGTCTCAATTCTTATCCGCTCCTGTCAAATAAAGTAGAGAATTTAATTTTAAATTCAATGATTTACTGACCTACGAATTTGCTATTACATATGTGGATGATCTCCAACATACTACTCCTTTCAAATAGTATAGGGTTATGAAAATTGCAAGTTATTTTTACTTCAATTTTGTAGACAATTTTTAGAATCTTTTTTAAAAAAATCAAAATTTTCACACAAAACTGATTTTAATGTAAAAACAACATAAACATTCAAATAGAGTTATCATTTGACAACTTCAACTATTATTCCTAATAATTATTCATTCAATTGGACGGAGTACACTTAATTAAACTACCAGAAGACTTGTACATTTTTAACTACAATTCTGTAGTGTAATGCAACTTTTTCAACTTTCAAATCATAATATCTTGTTCTGATTTCCCACATTCCAAGAATTCGAGTATATCTGCAAAATTGAAGAAAGTTCCAAGATCTATCGAATATTGGGTCATTTGCACTTTTGCTCCTATTTTGTGTTGTTTATTATTATTAACCATAAAATGAAACTCATTATTAAGTCATTAACTTATATTTAAAAAATTACACAAACTTGTGCCGTACCATTTAAACAACTTACGGCCCCAAATAAACGTTGAATATATACGAAGTTCACAACCAAAAAAGCTCCCAATTTTGTATAAAGTTCAAAAATAAGGTAAAGGTGCTGAACAATTGATCAGATAATTGATGTCTGAATGATATTTTTGGTCGACACATGTTCTTTCCTGAATCCGATATCACTTTAGTGGTTCATAAGAAAACAATAAATTTTTCAAAAACAAAAATTTAAGACATTGTTTTCTTAAATTTAGTCCTTTATCTTTTGTTTTCTGGTCATCAGCACAGGTCCATCAGACAAAAAAAACTTAAATTTCATTAAATATTAGACCTAAACCTATAATTTTAAAAGAACAAATTGCTTAAAATCTGAAAAAGCTCCAATTCAAAATTTTAAGGTAGTTATTGCCCTGATATTAGACGGTACAATTAATTAACATATTCCTATAAAATATTTTCATTAGAGCCAAGACTTAAATTTTTTTAGTTAATCGATCAAAATACAAAATAGCTAAATGGTTGCAAAAATAGAAGAAAAAATGCGAGTTAAAAATTTAAAGAAAAAAGGAGTTGAACCATTGATCAGATAATTGTAGTCTGAATGATTTTTTGGTCGACATATGTACTTTCCTGAATCGGATATCATCCCTTCAATGGTTCAAAAAATAAAAGAATTTTGCAAAACTATAAATAAATAAAGAAAATATAAATTTCAAAAGCTGGAAAGAAAAAAATGAGTATGCTCAGAAGGATCCATTGTTAAATGTATTAATCACAGATTTCAGTAAATAGGTAGATTTTGAGCATCATAGCCTACTCCTACATCCATTTTATTTCACAAACAAAAAAATCAAAACTATAATATAAACATAATTAAGAAAAAAAATCACAATGGTATGGAGGAAATTGCAAAAATGGAGAAGAGAATAGAGGGAATAAAATTATTGAGTTGTTGAACGCAATATATAGGTGCTTGCCGCTACGATTAGGGTTAGGGTTTTATCGGTTTCTAATGGCTAAAACGCTCTAGTTGGTCCATCTGGGCTTTGGGTAGACACGGTTACACGGCCCATGTTAGTTATTAGATAACGGGCTAGATGATTTGGCCTATTTGGGCTTGGGTAACTTATCTCGGCTAATTTACCCAGATTCCCTTTTTCAGTCGACCATTTACATTTTGTTCCTATTCTTAAAGATGCGCAAATTACCTTCTTTGAAAAGTTATTTTTTTCGATAATGTTAAATTTGAGTCTAATGTTTGCTCATATATTTCATAATCGTACAGATAAAAGTATTAAATCGTCGCGTGGTCTAACGTTTTTCTTATACAACAACAACAACATACCCAGTGAAATCTCACAATGTGAGGTCTGGAGAGGGTAGAGTGTACACAGACCTTACCTCTACCTTGATAGGTAGAGCGACTGTTTTCGAGAGACCCTCGGCTCAAGACAAAGCACAAGCTCAAACAAAGTAAGACACACAAAGTATGTAAGTCATGACAGCGCATTCTGAAAAAGAAAGAAGCAAAAATAGACAATAGCTAATGCAAGTAAATAAGACAAACAAAATATACATAACTGTATAAATCAAACGACAAGGGACTATGTGTAGAGTGTACACATAATGTTTTCTTATAAGATTTTCATTATGTTAAAAAATGATCTTTAAACTGTGATCTAAGAGATCCAGAAATTGAAAAAGAATTAAAAAAATATCATATCCTAATAAAGAGCTATCTCAAAAAGAGATAACTGGTGAATTCTTTCGACTTATCTCTCCTACTAAGAAGCAGCCCAAACAATGACCAATTTGGTCGGTCACCGGGAATACACGTAAGTCTACTCTCTTATTACAATTTTCATTCATTCCCTCTTGTGCGTGCCACTTAATTTATTATTCTTATATGAGGTTTCAACAACATTTGGTTAATGAGTTTGGTTTGTTATGGATAAAGCTTTGGTTATCAAATTAGGGTGATTTGCCAAAATATATAGGATCATTTAAGGTCGTAGTTTAAAATTGTCCCCGCGGTTTAAAGAATTGTGCAAAAACAAGAATTATTTAGGTCCAAGTGTCATCATTTTTACAAGTTATGCCAGACGGGTCATAAACTTGGTAGAAACTATTCACAGGTTCTGTTGGACGATGAACATAACTTGCTTGTGTTGTTTAATTGCCCACACGTTTTGACAAACTAGCAAGACTTTGAACTATGTTCATTCTACATATCTTGTTAAATTGTTCACAAGTTCTAGCGAAATGACAGAACTTGCATGTATTATTTAATTGTTCATAAATTTTCTTTTCCTTTCAGATTTTACGTTGTTTTCGTTGCTGAATATTTTGCGTTTAGAAAATGATTTAGACATTAGCAATCCAATATACAAAATCATGACTCTTCATTTGTGAGTATGCAGCACGCAGGTAGCTATCTTAATCAAGATGCAATGATAATAGTGACGAATAATGAGAAATCATCTTTTTTTCATACAATATATATTTGTCAAGCAATCAAAATCAATAAGGAAGACTCGCACCGACCCGTTATATATGGTTAAATGAATAATTAGGAAGGTCAAAGTCCATAAAAGTTAAGCACCAACGAGGTCCATGCGTTGACCCAGATTAATATGGGAATAAAATTAATTTTTTAAGAAAAAACTTGTAGGGTTCAATTTCCACTAAAAAAACTGTATTTTCTCTTCGAATTTTCTTAATCAACTTCAGCAGAGAAGGTTGTGCGGGGAGTGACCACTGCAAGATTGTATAATAGGAAAGAAGAAATAGGATGAAAAAAATAAGGAGTCGGATGTTCAAATTCCAGTAGAAATAAAAACACAACTAAGTGGTTTAATTTACTTCCCTCATTATGGGAACAACTCCAAGTGAAATGTTTATCTAGCTTGTTTTCTACAAATTAAATTTTACCGTGCATGCACGTTCTTTAATACCGGGTATGTTGTGGTTGTTGTTTATGCATTTAATACTAAGAATCATTTCATAAGAAAAATACACAGAAGTTAAACCTATGGGTTGTAATGGCTTATAGGGTTGTTGAGGGAAATACTTATCATTCGGGCTCTATATCAAATCATACAATTTAACATCAAAAGTTATAAAGTAAAGTGAAAATACATCATTTAACTATGAGTAAACGATATTGACAGAATCCGTGTATATACATGGTATACCAAACAAACAATATTTAAGTTACTTACCATAATTTGTAGAATTCTTGTACAAGTGTAATTATGATATTAGTAGTATAGTAGGAATATGATTTTCCATATTTAGAGATTGTAAATTATATATATAGACCTCTTCATTAATGAAAATAATCAAGAGATTATTCTCTTTCATGGTATCAGAAGTCTAGCGCAAATATTTTCCTTCTCCCCGCATTCCGCAACCCTCTCGAAAACTGTTCCTTGGCCAACGACCAACTTTCTTATTTTCTTCCCAAGTTTTCTTCCAAATTCCTAAATTCTCCTCTTGTTCTTTCAGTATGTCTACCTCAAAGAACACGTCTCATACTGCCCTTACAGTCTCCAACATCAAGAACCACATCCATATTGTTCTTGAGATGGAAAACGTCCAATACGCGACGCGAGCGGAATTATTTAAAGTTCACGCACGCTCATCAAGTCTTTTATCACATCATCCCGGCAACATGCAGGGAGAAAGTGCCTACCCCCGAGGATGACCTTGTGGTATGTATGACTTTTGATGCTACCGTTCTCCAGTGGATTTATTTTACTATCTCTACGGACCTCTTGCAGATGATTATTGAACCCGACACCACGACGATAGAAACTTGGAATAGGGTGCATGATATATTCCAAGATAACAAGCATTCATGTGCTGTCACTCTTGAGCAGGAATTTTCCCATGTCAACATGGAGGAATTTCCGAATGTTTCGGCCTATTGTAAAAGGCTAAAGTAATTGGAGGATCAACTTAAAAGCGTTGGTGCGCCCGTTACCAATGATCATCTTGTTCTTCAAATAGTTGCAGGCCTATAATGGCGTTGGAACGCTTCTTCGTCAAAGTAATCCACTACCACCGTTCTATCAAGCCCGTTTCATGCTCACAATAGAAGAGGTCGGTTTGGTTAAAAAGGCGGTTACCAGAACACATTTCGTCATGATGATGGCCACATCAGACGACCCTCACTCATTCACGAATAATTCTAGCAAAAAACATAACAACGGTGCTCGAAAAAATGGAGGCAAAAATCATTGCGGTGGTGGCAGTGGTGGATGTAGGCCAGCTGGGCCGCAAAACCACTGGCCCCAGCCTTGGACCAACTGGCCGTGGGGCTGGGCCATTGGCTAATGGACCAACTCCCTTTTCGTCTCGGTAACTCCAGCAAACTGGGCCAATTTCCAGAATTGGCACATGCCCTGTTTTTCACCTAATTCAGCAAAATAGCTTGTTGGGCCTTGGTAGCAGGCTGGCCTACTTAGGCCTCGGCCTCAGCCTCAGTAGGCTTTCACTGCTGCGGGACCAGCGGCAGTACTGATGCCTACGGATATCGAGGCCGCGATGCACACACTTAGATTAAATTCTCCGGAAGCAAATTGGTATATGGACACTGGTGCCACTTCTCATATGACATCCACACTAGGTAATCTCTCGTCTTATTTCAATTTGAGCAATAATCGTGGTATAACTATTGGTAATGGTCAGTCAATTCCAATTCGTGGTTATGGTCACATAAATTTGCCTCCCCCGCATCCACCTCTCGTCTTAAAAAATGTTCTTCATGCCCCTCACTTAATTAAAAATTTGGTGTCTGTCCAAAAATTCACAATTGTTAATTGAGTCTTTGTTAATTTTGATCCTTTTGGATTTTATGTGAAGGATTTCAAGACGAGGATAGCTCTAATGAGATGTAATAGTAGGGGAGAGCTTTATCCAATCACCACCACCACCATTTCCATGAGTCAAGTCACACCTTCAATGTTTGTCGCTCTTGCTCCTTCTTTGTGGCATGCACGTTTGGGTCATCCGGGGTCGTCTATTATTTCTTCTTTAAAAAATAATAATTTTATTGATTGTAAGAGTGCGCGTAGTACTCATATTTTTCCTTCTTGTCCTCTAAGGAAACATGTTAGATTACTGTTTGTAGCCTCTACTTCTAGTACGTCGATGCCTTTTGACATTATTTATAGTGATTTATGAACATTTCTCGGTTTTAGTTCTGTGGGCCATCGTTATTATGTTTTCTTTTTGGATGATTATTCTAATTTTTTGTTTAGTTTTTCTTTGTCTAAAAAGTCTCAAGTTTTTTTCACATTCTTGAAATTTAGAGCTTTCATCTGTACTCAATTTGAACGGAAAATTAAAAACATTCAATGTGATAATGGTAAGGAATATGATAATGGGCCATTTCGGAAATTTTGTGACACTCATGGCATATCTTTTCGGTTTTCTTGTCCTCATACGCCCTCACATAATGGGAAGGCCGAAATAAAAATTCGTACCATTAATAATATTATTCGAACCTTGTTAGCCCATGCTTCACTACCTCCTTTTTGGCATCATGCGTTACAAATGGCTACCTAACTCCTTAACATTCTCCCTAACAAAGGTTTAACATATCGCTCCCCACTTAAAATTCTTTATGATAAAGATCCCTCGTATTCTCATCTTCGGGTATTTGGATGTTTGTGCTATCCACATTTTTCATCCACTACGATCAATAAACTTCCAGCCCGGTCTACCGCTTGTGTATTTTTGTATTATCCATCGAATCATCGTGGGTACAAATATTTTTGAAAGCATACCATGATATATACCGTATTATATCACGGAAACCCAAGACAAGTTGGAGACCGTGATATACACGGTATACACAGCCGTGTATATCTAATTTTGGTAATATGTTATTTGTATTTAATTAGCATTGTATACTTACCATAATTATAGAATTCTTGTACAAATATAATAGGATTTTGGGAGTAGAATAGGAATAGGATTTTCCATATTATGGATATTGTAAATTGTATATATACTCATTCATTAATGAAAATAATCGAGAGATTATTTATTTCATGGTATCAGAATTCTAGGTGCTTCTACCGATTTTCCTCTCTTATGCTGCCTCGATTTCCGTGTCCAATCTCGGAATCCATGCAACATTACCTCCTCTCTTCCCAAAATTTCTTCCAAATCTCTCATTCACCTTTTGTTCTTTCGTTATGTCTACGTTAAAGAACATGTTTCATCCTACCCCTTACTATTTCCAACATCAAGAACCATATCCCTATTGTTCTTGAGATGGAGAACATCCAATATGCAACATGGGCAGAATTATTCAAAATTCATGCAATCTCACATCAAGTCCTCCATTACATAATTCCTCCCGCTGTCCCTACACCCGCGGATGATCCTCGATTATGGATCACTCTTGATGCTACCGTCATTTAATGAATTTACTCCACTATTTCTACTGACCTTTTATAGACGATTATTGAACTAGACACTACGGCTATGACTACCTAGAATAGATTATGTGATATATTCCAGAATAACCAACATTCCTGAGTTTTCACCCTTGAGCAAGAATTTTCACAAGTCAGCATGGAGGATTTTCCGAATGTTTCAGCTTATTGTAAACGACTCAAGAAATTGGCGGACCAACTCCGTAATGTCGGAGCACCTGTTATCAATAATTGTCTTGTTCTACAAATGGTTGCAGGCCTATCTAAGGTCTATAATGGCGTTGAGACTCTCCTTCATCACTAATTCGCTTCCACCTTTTTATCAAGCCCGTTCGATGCTCACATTAGAAGAAGTCAACTTGGCAAAAAAGGCGATTACCGGAGAAAGTTTCATGGCGATGATGACTTCATCCGATAACTCTCACGGGTTTATTGACAATTTGGGCCAAAACCGCAACAACGATGGTGGCAAGAAGGGTCAAAATCGTAAAAATAATGACAAAAATCGCGTCGGCAACAACATCGGCGGACGGAACAGTAGCAATGCCGGTAGTGGGCCTCATGGTATTGGGCCCCAACCCACCTAGTCTCAATCCTGGGCCCCTTGGCATTGGGCCTGGACCAGCGACCAGTGGCCCAGTCCCGCCTACTACTCTCCTAGTTATTTCCAGGGTAATTGGGCTCCGGTCCAACCCAATCACAAGCCCAGTTTCTCAGGTCCTTATGGCACCAATCAGTAGCGTTCCAGGTTAGGTCAGCAAGCATCTCTACGTGGGCCTCGGCCCCCGCAGGCCTTCACTACTGCGGGCCCAAATCTGATCTCGACACCCACCGATATTGAGGCCGCCATGCATACACTTGGATTAAATCCTCCAGACACGAATTGGCACATGAACACCGACGCCACTTCTCACATTACGTCCGACGAGGTACTCTCTCATCTTATTTCAATTTGAGCAAAAATCGTGGCATTATTGTTGGTAATGACAACTCAATTTCTATTCGTGATTACGGTCATACAACTTTGTCTCCACCACATCCACCTCTTGTCTTGAAAAATACCATTCATGCCCCTAACTTAATTAAAAATTTGGTGTCTATCCGAAAATTCACCACTGATAATTGAGTTTCTGTTAATTTTGATCCATTTGAGTTTTCTGTGAAGGATTTTAAAACGGGGATACCTCTCATGAGATGCAATATTAGGGGAGATCTTTATCCACTCATGACCGCCACCAGTTTCTCGAGTCAAGCCATGCCATCGACATTTGCAGCTCTAGCTCCTTCCTTGTGGCATGCACGTTTGGGTCACCCTGAGTCGTCAATTGTTTATTCTTTGCATAAAAAGAAATTTATTTATTGTAAGGGTACGCATAATACTCCAATTTGTCATTCATGTCCGTTAGGAAAACATGTTAGATTACCATTTGTAGCCTCTACTTCTCGTACTTTGATGCCTTTTGACATTATTCATAGCAATTTATGGACGTCTCCCGTTCTATGTTCTTTGGGCCATCGTTATTATGTTTTATTTTTGGATGATTATTCTAATTTTTTATGGACCTTTCCGTTAGCAAAAAAATCTCAAGTGTTTTCCACATTCTTAAAATTTAGAGCATTCATTCGTACCCAATTCGAACGGAAAATAAAAAAAATTCAATGTGATAATGACAAAGAATATGATAATGGATTGTTTCGGGAATTTTGTGATGCTAATGACATTGTTTTTCATTTCTGGTGTCCTCATACGTCCTCACAAAAGGGGAAAGCCGAACGGAAAATTCATAGCATTAATAATATTGTCCGAACTTTATTGGCCCATGCTTCCGTACCTCCTTCTTTTTGGTATCATGCTCTACAAATGGGTACTCACCTCCTTAACATACTTCCTACCAAAGGGTTAGCATATGATTCTCCCATTAAAATTCTCTATAATAAGAATCCTTCGTATTCACACCTTAGGGTCTTTGGATATTTATGCTATCCACTTTTTCCGTCACCTACAATTAACAAACTTCAAGCCCGTTCTACCGCTTGTATGTTTTTGGGTTATCCCTCTAATCACCTTGGTTATAAATGTTTTGATTTATCATATAATAAAATCATCATTAGTCGCCATGTAATTTTTGATGAAACCCAATTTCCGTTTGCAAAAGTCAGTAGTCTCATGTCTGGTTCGTATAATTTTTTAGATGACGAAGTCTCACCATACATTATGCACCACTTAATGGGCCAATCCGGTGACCCCGAAACGCCAGCAGGCCCACTGCTTGCTGGCCCGCAAATACCCACTGCCTATCCCGTCCCAGGTCCAGTTATTGGGCCGATCGCCCAACCCACTACTGAGAGTGCTTCCGCCCCAGTTTCTGTTACGGTACCGAGTTCGGTTTCCAGTGTTGGGCCAGCATTCCCACTGCCTGCTGGCCAGTCCATCACCCATCCGAATTTTCCCCAAAATCCACCAAATTCTCCCCCGAATCACAGACCTATTACTCGTAGTCAACGAGGTATTTTTAAATCAAAAAGACATTTTAATCTAAATTCTAATGTTCTTAAATCACCACTACCACGTAACCCAATGTCTGCATTAAATGACCCGAATTGGAAATTGGCAATGAACGACGAATATAATGCTCTTATTGAAAATAAGACGTGGGAGTTGGTACCCCATCCTTCTGGTGTTAATATTATTCGGTCTATGTGGATTTTTACTCATAAAGATAATTCTGATGGTTCTTTTGCGAGATATAAGGCTCATCTTGTAGGTGGTGGTAAAACTCAACAGTTTGGCGTGTATTGTGGTGAGATGTTTAGTCCGGTGGTCAAACCGGCTACCATTCACACTGTTCTCAGTCTGGTTCTTTCAAAGGCATGACCCATTCATCAGCTAGATGTAAAGAATGCTTTCTTACATGGTGATCTTAAGGAGACCGTTTACATGCATCAACCTTTGGGTTTTCGAGACCCCCAATATCCTAATCATGTCTGTTTATTGAAGAAGTCCTTGTATGGGCTTAAGCAGTCCCCACGGGCTTGGTATAAGAGATTTACAAACTATGTATCTACTCTCACAGTAGGTCTGATAATTCTCTGTTCATATATCATCGTGGTACTTCCCTGTCATATATTCTATTATATGTAGATGATATTATATTGACTACTTCTTCGGATGATTTACTCAAGTCTATCATGACACTACTCAGTTCTGAGTTTGCTATGAAAGACTTGGGGCCCTTGCGTTATTTCTTGGGGATTGCTATCACTAGTCATGCATGTGGGTTTTTCTTATCACAAAGGAAGTATGCCGCTGAGATCATTGAGTGAGCTGGTATGTCCTCGTGTAAGTCTTCTTCCACTCTCGTTGATACTAAACCCAAGCTGGGTGCTGTGGTTGGCTCACTTTACGAGGATCCCACCCACTATCGTAGTCTTACAGGGGCTATTTAGTATCTTACTTTCACGAGACCGGATATTACGTATGCCATACATCATGTGTGTTTGTTTATGCATGATCCTAGGATTGAGCACATGAATGAGCTCAAACCCATTATCCGCTACATCTAGAGAACACTTGACTATGACTTGCATATATATCCATCGTCGACCTCTACACTTGTCTCGTATACAAATGCTGATTGGGGTGACTGTCCAGCTACCAGACATGGAGCGCCTGGTTATTGTATGTTTCTTGGTAATAACTTGGTCTCATGGTCTGCAAAGCGTCATTCTACATTATCACGCTCTAGTACAGAGGCCGAGTATCGAGGAGTAGCCAATGTGGTATATGAATCATGTTGGTTACGTAATCATCTCTTAGAACTTCATTGTCCCATTCAGAAAGCTACATTGGTTTAGTGTGATAATATTAGTGCGGTATATCTTTCTGGTAATCCGATTCAACATCAACGCACTAAACACATCGAGATGGGTATCCACTTTGTTCGCGAAAAAGTAGCTCGTGGACAAGGACGCGTCTCCCATGTCCCTTTTAGGTACCAAATCGCAGACATCTTTACTAAGGGTCTTCCCTCGGTTCTATTTGAAGATTTTAGGGACAACCTCAGCGTACGACGACCGCCCGCTATGACTGCGAGGGTGTGAAAGTATACCATGATATACACAGTATACACGGCATATCCAATGCCTTGTGTATACCGTGTATATCACGGAAACCCAAGACAAGTTGGAGACTTTGATATACACAGCCGTGTACATCTAATTTTGGTAATCTGTTATTTGTATTTAATTAGCATTGTACACTTACCATAATTATAGAATTCTTGTACAAATAGAATAGGGTTTTGGGAGTAGAATAGGAATAAGATTTTTCATATTATGGATATTGTAAATTGTATATACTCATTCATTAGTGAAAATAATCGAGTGATTATTTATTTCAGTTTTGATTTATCTTCAAATAAAATCATAATTAGTCGTCATGTTATTTTTGACGAAACCCAATTTTCGTTGGCTAAATTGTCCACTTCCGTGTCTAGTAATTATATTTTTTTGGACGATGCTCTCTCCCCGTATATTCTCCAACAAATATATAAAAGTGTGTGATTTGCGATAATTAATTTGGTGTAACACCTGATGCCAGTAATATGTAATATTTTTGCTAAATCAAACATCCCATATGGGCTTTTCCAAAGCAGAATTTCCCTGCAAATTATTCTGTTGATGGAACGGATTCATAGCAGCAGCAGCAGCCTGTATCCTTTGTTGATTTATTATAGCTGCTTCCAATCTTTGTTGCTCTTGCAAATTAATTGGTGGCCTTGAAGTTCCTCCAACTCCTAAAAAATCAACTGTCAACATGTCATTTGATCCATTGTGTCCTAACACTATTTGGTTCCTAGTTGTATTATTAATGTTCTCGTGATCATGTTCCGTAACGTTCTTGATAAATCCACCGTCGTCGTTCTGATCATTGCTCATTAGTATCCCACTGTAAATTCCCATATCCTTCATCACTGCTGCTAAATTCTGTTGATGATGATTGTTATTATCATAAGGTGTTTTTCTTGTTATAGTATCAGGACCAGCCATGGCACTTGTCACGAAACTCTTTTGCATCATTGGGGAATTAATGCTACTACTAGCAGTTGCTCCCATTTGGGCCGCTTTTTGCAAAAGCGCAGTTGCTGACATGGGAGCTGATGATCCAGAAAGTTGGCCTCGCCCTTGTGCCGACCCATTTTTACCACTGTCTTGGTGATAATTGAAATTTGATGGGATGTTGGAGCTAAGTTGAAGTCCTGAAGATGCTGAAGCTACACTTCTTGGGCTACCAAAGAAGTTGCCTGTGTCGAAAAATAATTAAATAAATAAAAATATGTTGCTTTCTGATTAACGAAGTTTAAACTTTTGAATGAGAGGATCACATAATTTAACTACCTGATGTAGTCGAGAACATGCCACCTGGAGCAATATTATTGTTCATGGACTTGAATGGAATAGGGAGAAGTTCTTGAGGGAGTGATTTTAGTGGGTTTTTGGGATCAAAGTTGTTGAATTCGGATAATTCCAAGGAGGCATTGGATGACATGAGGTCATTCATTTGGCCACTATGCATATTAGGTTCCATGTTGTTCATTAGACCTTGCTTCACTTTTTTGTTTTCTTCAGCCAGTGCATCACAAAAAGCTCTATGGGTGATAAAGCTGTCCCTCCTGCACATCAATGAATAACCTCCCATATCATTAAACAATTGTTTTAATTTTTATATACTGAAAGTGGAAATGATATTATATATTATTATTATTGTTTAACATGTTATATAAATTACATGTCTTATATTTCAGGTACTACTTTTACTAACGCTCTATAATAATAATAAAAATAAATTAACGATTAATTTATGAAAAACTTTATTTTGTATCTCACATCATTATTACTAGTTATGTGAGATTTCTTTTTGTCTCACAAATTATTGGACTCAAATCTTGAGACAACAAACTCCAATCCACTAGCAATTGTGAGACCAAAAAAAAAAAACTCACACATGCAATTAGCGTCAAACACAAAATAAAAGTTTCCGTTTATTATGTGTAATTACAGGTAGTAACATAATAGTGTGAAAATTCTTTTACACTTTTAGAAGTTTCAAATCTAATGTTTTCGGAATTATTATTTAAGATCTTGAGATCATTAAGCATATTTTCTGTATATACAGGAATAAATGCATTATATTTCTATTAAACCAAAACCATATATGAAAGCTAGGTAGTTGATCATTTTAGCAGCTAAGAATCTTGGATCAACATTAAGTACCTTTGTTAATTTATTCGTCTTCTGTTGAAGCAATGATTGATCAAAGAATTATGAGAGACAAACTAACCTGGAGAAAATGGTACCACAGTCACATTTATATTCTTTTGTTCCACAAGTCTTTTGGTGAGCCTTCCAGTCAGATTGGACAGCATACTTTTTGGAACATTTATCACATTTCCATTTCTTTTCTCCATGTTTGCGGCTATAGTGCTTCTTAATACCAGTAAGATCACCCAATGCACGAGCCGGATTGTGGTGCACGCAAGTTGACTCTGGACATATATAAACGCGCTTCCTCACTTCGGTCGTAGTTCTTTGCTTGAGCTTCCAAGGGAGATTGTGTCCCCTCCTATGCAACTGCAAATTCTGGTCCCTCTGAAATCCCTTGTTACAAATCTCACACACAAATCTGTTTGTCGCCATTAGGGTTGTTGGTGATAGGGCGACGACTTCTGCATTTGGATCTAGACCAATTTTGAGAAGAGCATCGATCAATCAAACACACAATGAGAATTTTTGAACAACAAACAATCATTTCATATATTCAAGATCAAGAAGTATTAGATTCTAGAAATTTCAAACAACAAACAACTAGTTAAGACATTCACGACCAAGAAACAATTTAGTTATTTACTACCAATAAATAGTAGATTCTAGAAATCTTGAACAACAAACAACTGGCTCATATCATGACTAAGAAGTATTGGATTCTAGAATTCTTAAATAGCAAATAACCGGTTCAATTATTCACAACCAAAAGTATTAGATTCAAATTTTTAACAACTAGCTCAAATATTCAACCAAAAAACATTAAATTCTAGAATTCTTGAATAGCGCACAAACAACCATTTCGAATATTTACGATTAAAAAATACTAGATTCTAAAAATTGTAAATGATAGAGAATACGTAAATATTCTCCATATATTCTGTAATTATGTAAAGTAGATATTCTCATACGATTAAGATTACAATTGTAAACACCTATATATATTGTATTAATGAGAAGACTCCAGACAATGAGAATTTCATAATTCAACATGGTATCAAGAGCCAAACCCTAAACACCCTCACAACCCTTTCGGCCCCCCCTCTCTCTTTGTTTCCGGCGGCACCCCCCTAACCCTAATTTTTTCTCTTCTTGCACCTCCGAAAATAGCCACTTCATGGCTTCTCCCGAATCTCCCAAGAGTTCCTCCTCCACCCCCGATGTCACACATCCTCCTCCTCCCTCCTCCTCTACTAACTCCTTTCATCCGGCCTTCGACGTAACAAATATCAAGAACTTTATCCCTTTGGTTCTTGATCAAGAGGATGGACAATACTCTTCGTTGGTGGAATTATTTCAAATCCATGCTTGTGCATACAACATTCTTGATCATATTGATTCCACCACACCCCGTCCACCCGACGTTGACAACACAACATGGAAAGGCTTGATGTTATAGTCAAGCAATGGATATATGACACTATATCCAAAGATCTACTTCATACTATTATGAAGTCATGCGCTTCAGCTTAATGGACAAGGCTAGAGGAAATCTCTTAAGACAACAAACATACACGTGCCGTGTATCTAGAGGAACAATTCAATAACACCCATCTTGAGAACTTTGCGAATATGTCCGACTATTGTAAACAATTGAAATTAGTTGCAGATCAATTATCTAATGTGTGCACACCAATTTCCGAAAACGAAGATGGTTTTGCAACTAATTAATGGTTTACCAAAAGGTGAGTACGATACACTTGCGGCGATGATCCAATAAGCCGACCCCCTCCCCAGTTTCAACAAGGCCTGGTCATAATTGCTCTTGGATGAGACCAGGCATGTCAAACAAGACGAACATAATTAAAAGGCGTTGGTGGTTGATGTACCGGTGATGACCACTGCACCCGCCGGCCAGCCACAATACACGGAAAACCAACCGTCGGGGGTAAAGGCCACAGTGGCGGATGCGGCGACAGAGGAAAAGGACGCGGGGGACGGTCCAATTCCATCGGCCAAACACAACAGGCCCAATACCCATCTCAGTGGGTCGGCCTACTACCTTGGCCGATTTCCGGCAATCGGACCTCGCCCCCTGCCTCTACCCAACAGTCTCGGCCCAACCGAGCCAGTAGCAGCAACCCAACATTCTAGGCCCCCATCCTGGCCCATGTCCGATGGGCCAAACACCGCAGGCCCACTTTTCGGTGGTCCAATAGCAACATCAACCATACTGCCTCATTACTACTACCAAACTGGGCCAGGCCTACAACACCATAAATTTATAGCAGCCCGATGATGCCTGATATATGAATACGGATGCCACATCCCACTTCACTCGTAACTCCGGTAATCTTCCTCAACTGTTTAATTTGAATAATCCTCAATTGATTTTGGTAAAAAATGGCAATCGCATTCCAATTCAAGGTTATGGCACCACACACACTCCACTACCTCACCCTCCCTTTTCCCTAAAAAATATCCTATATGCTCCTAACATCATTAAAAACTTAATCTCCGTTAGGAAATTTGCTAGCGACAATTCCTTATCTATTGAGTTTGACCCTTTTTTTTGAAGGACCTACGTACGGGGACAATTCTTATGAGATGCAATAGTGTGGGGGACCTCTATCCTTTCTCATCCAATTCCGCTGCAAGTGTCAATTCACATACCTTTCTAGCTGCAATCTCTCCATCAACTTGACACAGTAGACTTGAGCACCCGGGAGCACCTGTTTTTAACTTTCTTAAAAGTCAAAATTTGATTCAATGTAATAAAGGGAAATTTACCCAAAATTGCTATTCTTGTCCTTTAGGGAAGCATGTTCGACTTCCTTTTACGTCGTCTTTAAGTGTTACTTTTTCTCCTTTTGACATCATTCATGCGAATTTATGGACATATCTCATTACTAGCTAACTGGGTCATAAATATTATTTAGTATTATTAGACGATTTCTCTCATTTTCTTTGAGTCTAACCGCTCAAATATAAGTCTCAAGTTTACTCCATGTTTCTTGAATTTCGAACATATGTTAAAACACAGTTTGAGAAGGACATAAAATCGTTTCAATGTGACAATGGTCGTGAGTTTGACAATTCCCCCTTTCATAAATTCCATGCGGACAATGGCATAATGTTTCAATTCTCGTGCCCCCATACCTCACCTCAAAATGGTAAAGCTGAAAGAATTCTCTGCACCATTAACAATATGATCCGTACAATCCCTTTTCATGCTTCTCTTCCCCCTCCTTTTTAGGTCTATGCGTTACAATTGGTAGCATACATTCTTAATATATTACCTACATGTACCCTTCAAAATAAAACCCCTACTGAAATTCTATTCCGTCGGATCCTTTCCTATGGTCACCTTCGGACTTTCGGTTGCCTATGCTACCCTAATCTCGCCTCCACGGCCCCTCACAAATTAGCACCTAGGACTATTCCTTGCATTTTCTTAGGTTTCCCATCGAACTATAGGGGGTACTTATGTTATGATTTGTCCACAAATAAAATTCTAGTCTCTTGCCATGTCACATTCGAGGAGAACATTTTCTATTTGCAAACATCCAAAAATTTCAAGTCATTGATTACGACTTCCTTGATGATTCGGACACCTCCCCTTTCATTAGAAACACAATATATAGTGCTAGTATTCCGACTGTCCAGTCACGACACCTCCCTGTTGTCCAGTCACGGCACATCCATGCTGCCCCGTCACTACCCCACAACCCATCGACCCCCTCATCCCATCGACCACCCCCACCTACTACTCCCGTCACGGCCTCACTTTTACCGTCAAACAAACCACTGCCTCACTGCCCAAATTTCCCTTTTTTGACATCCCCACAACCCTCGTCGACCACCCTCTGCCCCCGACAACCCCACTGCCCCAGTTACCGTCACCCAAACAATCCCATTGCCCCTAGTTCCCGTCACCCAAACAGTCCCGATCCCGACCCGACCCACCGCATGGAAACCCATACTCAACACGAGATTTTCAAACCAAAAGTGCACTTTAACCTATCCACTCAAACTATCTCACATCTACCTAAAAAATCAAAATTAGCCAAGCTTGACCCGAATTGGAATGCGGCCATGTGAGGAATTTAATGTGCTCACTACTCAGCGCACTTGGGATCTTATCTCGAAACCAGAGGGGGTGAATGTGATTTGTTGTATATGAGGCTATATCATCACAAATTCAGAGATAGTGGTGAGCTTGAACGCCATAAGGCGAAACTTGTGGCAAATGGCACAGGGCAACAAGAGGGAGTTGATTGTGGTGAGACCTTCAGTCCAGTGGTTAAACCAACCACCATTCGCACTATTTTGAGCATAGCTATGGGAAAGAACTGGTCGATTCATCAGCTTGATATGAAAATGCATTCTTACATGGGGATTTAAAAGAAACCGTATATATGCATCAACCGCCTGGCTTTGTGCATCCATCGGCTCCTTAGTATGTATGTCGTCTTCGAAAGTCATTCTATGGCTTGAAACAATCCCCAGGGACTGGTATGAACGCTTTGCCACTTACATCATGTAGATCGAGTTCGTGTGCAACAAACATGATAATTCGCTTTTTATTTTTTCATCGAGGTAATGACACTGCATACCTTTTGCTGTATGTGGATGACATTAATCTGACTGCCTCATTTGATGTGATGAAACACGAGATCATTACCCTGCTCAAATTCGAATTTACCATGACAGACTTGCGTAAGTTGAGTTATTTTTTTGGTTATTTCTGTGACCAAATCTGAGAATGAAATGTTCTTGTGTCAGCGTAAATATGCTGAAGAGATTGTCTACAGGGCTAAAATGGCAAACTGCAAGATCATGCCCACTCCAGTCGACTCAAAATCAGAACTTAGCGCCAAGACGGGGGATCCGGTGCTTGATCTTTCTCTTTATAGGAGTCTCGCTGGTGCACTTTAGTACCTTACCTTCACTAGGCCCGATATTGCCTATGCCATTCAGCAGGTATGTTTTTCATGCACGCTCCGATGGAGCCTCACTTTACCACCCTTAAATGTATCATTCGGTATGTTAAGGGCACTCTTGACTACAGATTACATCTTTATCCATCTGCACCGACCATGCTGATCTCTTATACGAACGTTGATTGGGACGGCTGTCCAGACACACGTCGATCTACTTCCGGCTACTGTGTATTTTTGGGTAATAACCTCATCTCGTGGTCTACGAAACGGCAAGCCACGCTTTCCCAGTCTAGTACATAAGCAGAATATAGAGGCGTTGCGAACGTTGTTGCCGAAATTTGTTGGCTCAGAAACCTCCTTCTAGAGCTTCATTGTCCCTTACGTAAGGTATCTATTGTCTACCGTGATAACATATATGTTGTCTACTTGTCTCATAACCCGGTTCAGCATCAGCGAACCAAACATATTGAGATGGATATTCACTTTGTTCGTGAGAAGGTTGCGATGAGCCATGTTCGGGTGTTAAATGTTCCCTCTTCCTATCCGTACGCAAATATATTTACTAAGGGACTCCCTCGGCAGCTGTTCCTTGACTTCAAATCCAGTCTGAGCGTCCGGCCTCCTCCCGCTCCGACTGAGGGAGTGTGATAGAGAATACGTAAATATTCTCCATATATTTTGTAATTATTATTTTAGTGTAATTATGTAAAGTAAATATTCTCATACGATTAGAATTATAATTGTACACACACACACACACACACAAATATATATATATATATATATATATATATATATATATATATATATATATATATATATATATATATATATATATATATATATATATTGTATTAATGAGAAGACTCCAGACAAGGAGAATTTCATAATTCAACAGTAAACAACAAACAACTAGATCAGATATTCACGACAAAAATATACTGGATCTTAATATATATATACAATTTTTGTATACAATTTTCCTTCAGGTTTATATACAATTTTTGTATATTGCAAATGAACTTACGCTACTTTATGAGGGTCTTTATATAGTATATAGAACTTTTGGAGATGACCTTTCTGAAAAGTCACTCTCTTTCACGCGACTAGATGTCTGTTCAATTTGAGACCCTCAAATATTACAAGCTCAACTCAACAGAAACTCGCAAAGAATGGGAATAGACTTATATTTTACCAGGATTCCCAGGAAGATTTCTCTTCTTCTTAGCAAGAGGCTGCTGCTGCTGCTGTTGAGATAGTGAGGTGGAACCATTGCTAGTTGTAACAGAGGAAATATTATTATTTGAAGTGTGCAAATGGGCTTCTTCTCCTGAAGAGAAACTGCCTTCTTCAACTGAAATATTTGACATTTAGAATACAAACGATAAAGGGTGATATAATTATCAGATTTTGTCTCTTTTTCTCTCTGCTAGCTTTCGGAAACTCTACTTTGTTGTTTCCCACTTTTTGTTGGTGTAAAAGGGGTTAAATTGGAGATTTGTTTGTTTGGGAGAATTTACTTAAATCTAGGAAGGAAGACAAAAAAACAGGGAATTCTCTCCTCTATTCCCTCTCTTGTTGGCACATTAATGACTTAGGAACCATGGGTCTTCTTATTTGGCTTATACTAATATATATAGTGTGGATATAGACACAATTGATGTGGAAAGGCCCCCTAACTTTACAATTTCATTTTACTACACCTACTTTCTTTTTCTATGACGATTTGCTATTTAAGTTCACAAGTTGATTAATTCAGATTAATGTGGCCTACAAAAAAATATATTCAATGATTTTGGAAATGGTTTCTAACTTTTGACTTCTGCTATGGGCAAACCTTCCGGGCCAAAAGTAAAAAATTGCTAAATTCAAAATTTTGCTCATTGGGTAAGTAGGGTCAAAAGTTCAAGACTACTCACCCATAGTCATTCTTGTAAATCACCATGCTAGCTACTTAAGAACCAATTTAAGCCTCATTTATTTGCATTTAGTGAATGTTTGAATTTTAATCATTCAGATCTTAGAGCGTTTGTTTTTTAAGTCTGAATCTTAGTCGTTAAATATTTTTTTCATTTACAACAACTTAATGGATATGCATAGATGCTATACATTCAAAAGATATTTGTAAATATGACATTTCACTATTACTCCCTGCATTTTCATCGTTAGTCGTCGCCGCCAATCATTATCAACTATCATCATCCATAACCACAACCACCATCCTTAGACACAAGCATCACGTTCACCAATCACCACAATCAACCGTTACCACCACTAACCACAATTTATAATCATCACCACTAACTATACCCATTACCACAACAACCGACAATCACCACTATATATTGTCAACCACCAAAATCTATTGTCACCACCACCATTAGCTATCACTATCATCCACCACAATTATCAATCGTCGTTACAATCAATTACCATCATCCACCACCATTGTTAACCACTATTGTTAGCCACCATCACCAAAAGCTACAATGTAGTACGTACCCACAACCACTACCATCAACCAACACCACACTCATATAATTTTTGTAACAATATTTTTGACTCATTATTAGATATGAATTTATATTAGTCCAGTAATTTTTTAATAAAGACAAGTTTTATATATTTAGATGTTGAGAAAACAAACTTGATTAATTATTTATTATTTCGATCTTGATAAACATCTTAATATTCACATATGGATTCAGATTTAGGCGTTTGAATCTTAATACACAAGTCAATATTTAGATTTATATTTAAATTGATCAGCCGTCTTAATAAAAACAAATGAGACATTAATTAATTAGCTTGTATTCATCCTTCCATGGCTCCATGCCTCCATCTAGTGCCCCCCTCCTCTTATTTCTCACGTGCCCAGTAAATAAAAAAAATGATTTATATGGAATCTAACCATACATGTCCTCCAATTATATCTTCTAAATCGTCTACACTAACAATCCAACTTTCCCATCCAAAAGGGGATTTTAGTAAATAACCAAATATGATACCCGGGCTAAGGGTCAAGTTGGTAATTTTTCTTACATCTCCCCCTCCTGGAGCTAGAGATGACAACGGATCCTAGACCCGGTGGATCCAGATCCGTTTTATAGGATATGGATTTTTAAAATTTGGACCCAATGGACCCGGATCCGTTTATGACAGATCAGATCTGGATATGGATCTTGTTTTTGAGATCCGTATCCGGTCCAGATCCGACCCGTGGATTCATTTTTTTTATTAAATACATTATACATTTATACATCCATAAGTAAGACCAGTCCATAACCTAGAACTTCTTTTATTTTTCTCGGCCAGGTCCAAGTCTTTTAAGGACTGAAGCTCAGCCCATCTGCCTGTCTTTAAGCCAACGAAAGGGCAAAGACCTCCTCATTCATTTCGTTTTCTTCTGTAAGACAAACCCTAGCCGTCGTCTCTACTTGTCGTCCCTGCACAACGAAAGGTGAGTTCGATTTTTGTTTTTTGGCTCTTTTAACTTCTGTTGTTTTCATAATCTACACACACACACAAAAAATATAACTAAAAGAAGATTGGTTAACCATTTATTTTAGACGAAGTTGTTTGGTCTGGGTTCTGGCATCTCTTTAATACATCTTTCTTGTTTAAGGATTTTGTTCGAGTATGAACACATTCAAAAGTTAAGTAGTCTTGGTATTGTGATGGTTTATCAAGACTGTCCTGGATACATCTGTTAAAGTTAAGGTTTGTTGAATGTCAAGAAATTTGCTAGAAATGTGGATTTTAGAAAATTGTAGCTAGTAAAAGTAAAATAAATTGAATATCATTTGTTGCATGTATTTGCTTGAGAAGAAAAGGAAAGCTTAAAATCAAGAGTAAATCAGTTTTCAAAATTAGTCCTGCAAATACTTAATATGGAGGAAAGTCCATATTAACAGTTTTTCATTTATATAATATTTGATGTTTTGGGATTTTGAAAGATATATTAACAGTCAAACACAAACAGAAAAAGAAAATACGTGTACGATTTTATTAATCTAACAAGAGCAGAGAACAAAGAGTAATTTTTGCTTACAAATTTCTGCAGCAAATTGAAGCGTCGATACAATTCATATTTGCACACACATCTATTATTTATGAGAAAAAGAACTTTTCAGTATCTCAATTTTGAAATTGGAAACTGGAAACTGAATGCATTTGATATGAATGTTGTGTTTTGTTGATTCAGTATCTGAATGCACTGGAAGTTGAATGCATTGGAACTTTCCAGTTTGCTAGTTACTGTAGACTGAATGCATTGACTTTAATATTAGATATGAATGTTGTTGTGTTTTGTTGATTCAATATTGTACTATCCTGGAATGGTTGTATGTTGAATGTTGAAATATTATTCAAGTCAAAAAATTTTACGTGTGGATCCAGGTCCGATCCGTGGACCCGGTGGATCTGAATTTGAATATGATTTTTATGGACCCGATGGATCTGGATACAAGTATGAAAAATGGATTTGGATCTGGATCTAGTAGTATCCGGTCCAGATCCTATCCGTTGCCATCCCTACCTGGAGCCCATGTATCATATACGCCCCAAAAATAAAGAGCCTTGAATACTAGAAGAAAAGCACCTCTACCTAACAAGATTAAGTGAATATCTAAAATTGTGGTAATTTTATTTTGATCTTTCCAGACATAACCAAAGAAGGGAAAAGATTCTTCAAGTGTCTCAGGTCCCAGAAGTGCATGATAAATGACGCCAAAGTCCAATACTGCAGAAGAAATTAAATGAAGTACTCCCGATACAAAGTATGGAAATGTGTCTATAACTTTTGTTGTTGGCAAATGCCTTTCTTCTTGTAATGCTGATGTTCGGTACCCGCATTGGAGCACAACTAAATCAGGATTCACGCCAGGAAGTTCCACATTGAACGGTAAAGGCGCTCCCTAATAAAGGCGACTCCGTACCCAGAGGAACTCAAACTCGAAATCTCTAATTAAGAATGAAGGAGTACTTACCACTCCACCACAACCCTTATTGATCGAGTCGTTAAATACACATCCCTACATGTAACCCCCAAACTTAGCATTTTTCAACTTTTTTGGCCAAACTGAAAAGAAAATGCGGTTTATATTAAACCATTAATGGGTACTCAATAATTCCCTTTTTTTTTCTTGCTTAAAATAGAACAATTAATCAACTACACCTCAATTCTTATTTATTTATGATCAACTACAATAGTCTATTAATAGATTTAAATTGTGTATTGATGTTTAAAAAATATATTATCATTAATGTAATTTAAAATGTTATAACATGTTTCTTTAATTAAGCAATCTGATTGTGTAGTGACGATCTCTTACATTGTTGGTGCACAAAAAAATTAACTCATTACTAATTCGTATGTTTTCATTTTAAAAAGGGTAGCCAGGTGGACTAAGTGAAAGTATATGTATGTCTTAGAGACAATCTGTATTAGGACAAACGTACTTTATACACATTTGTATTATTATTAACGGAGATTAATATTTTGACATTTGCAATTATTGAATTATTAGTTGATTGTTTATAATATTCGATAATATGCATCCCTAGAGGTTACGTTGTTATTAATAATGTGAGATATTAATATTATAACGTAACTCTTAAAATAGCCTCGACTAATGATCATCGAGAATGAGATATCAATGATATGTGTGGTGTGCATCACATCCTTAGAGGATGTAGTATGTCTCACCTGCTACGAGTAATGACTACTCGTGATGGACACATGAATACTTTGGAAGTATTGGTATACCATGCTGATATATTGTTTGTTATACTTGTCTAAAGTATGATCAGCGTGTGGCTGACAGAAGTCCTTAGACTTGAGGTCAATGCGCACCTTGTCTACAAAGTAATATACTTTGATCCTGTCCTAAGCTCAAATGCCTTATAGGTTGAGATACAACTTGTATTGGGTACATTATGATGTGAATTAAAGGTGGTAGTTGATCCAAGATTAGGATTCATTACTCGAATGTATATTCCAGAGAACACTCAACTTCTCAGTGATATTAGGTTGACTAAGTCGTTGGCCAACGCAATAGACATATTTAGAATATGGTCTAGTTGTCAACTACTATAGAAAAGATACAATGATTAAACCATTTGGATAGACACTTGACAAATCCTAAGCCTGATCGGGTGTGTCGTGAATGAAAGGATTTTATCTTACCACATAGAGGTTAAGTTTACTGGATTCGTGTAAACGTACTTCACATATTGAGTTCGTCTTGCGGCGCCGTCTAGGAGTTCCACGTAGACCTTATTTTGATTAATGTCGATATGCGAAGTCCTGTAGGGTCAAATTATGTCGATTGTCTTTTCGATCTAAGGATGTATTGAGAGAGTATTAAATATTTAATTTAGAATCGAGATATTTAAATGAATAATGATTGTTTTAATTAAGTCAAAATAGGATTTGGATTTAATTAAGAATATGCAAAAAATAAAATGAGACAGTGTAGGGCCACGTCAGCGCCGCGACGCCATGACCTAATCTGTTTTGAATTTTGGGTCAGGCCCAAAGTCAAACTCTAATCCGGTTTGACCTAATTTTTCACCTATAAATTCATACCTACACTTCATTATTCAATACACTTGATTTTCATATCATTATTCTAAGTCTTAAAGAATCAGAATCAAAACATCATCTCGAACCTCTGCCGAATTTTCTAGCTTTCCAAATGAGGAATACATTGAAGCTTTGAGCTTGCAATCGAAAGGGCATTTGCGTGCGCATCCACAGTTGATAAAGATTTCAGATATTGTAAACATGTAAGTACCATTCAATTCTTATGTTTAAAGTTTAAAATTATTCTATAGTCAAACAGTTCTACGCTTGTTGGGTTTGAAACAAGTTTTCAATATCCGCTGCGTACAACAACCCAACAAAAACCTATAATGGTATCAGAGCCAGGGCTGTTTTGTATGATTATAAGATTATTAGTTAATAATATTATGAGTTAGAATTTATTTAAATCTGAAATTTATGTCGTTTAAAGCTTGAAACCCTAATATCTTAAAAGCACATCATCCTTTTCTCCCAAACTATTAAACAATGATGTAATCAAGGAGGTCATTATGATCTAACTCTTCTAAGTCAATGTGAATAACCGGTTCATTGCGAACATGGTGCACTGAAGCGAAAAATGAGAAGGGATTGAATGACGGTCGATGAACGTATTGTTTGATAGTGAAGGGTAACGAAGATGAATCTGCAAATCTGACCCTGAATCAGTTTTAGGGTTTCGAAAATGCGTATTTTATGCTTTTGAGATGGAGGCGCCGCAACTCCACGATAGAGCATCGCGGCACCACCTAGGGTTTGCTGCGGCGCCACCTAGGGTTTGCCGCGGCACCGAGGCTCCAATTTAAAAAACAAAATCAGAACAGTGAACAGTAACCGAAGACTTTTCCTGCGTGAACAGTGGCAGGAGTCACTGTTCCGACGGGGCAGTGGCGATTTCCGAAATTGCAATTTAGCCCTTGGGAAAATCTAAAAAATTTAGAAGTTTCTGGAATTGCAATTTGGTCACTGGAAAAGTTTTTAAAATCAACAGATTTGGTCCTTGGGACAAATCTGTAAATTTCAGAAAAGCAAATTTGGTCCCTTGGGCCAAATTAGTAATTAATTTTAAATACTGGAAATTACAGACAGGTCCATCAAATCTGAAAATATTTTTTGAAAATTAAAATTGGATTTCTGAATTTAAATTGGTTCAAAATTAAAGTTTTAAATTCTTGAGGGACTAAACTGTAAATTATGAAAATCTGGAACTTATAGAAATATCCTGAAAATCAGTTTTTAAAATCAGAAAATGTTTAAGGGACTGTTTGGATTAGACTTAAATTTTAGAGTTTAGACAAGTTAACCCATGATTATTATTAATTATATATTATTGAATAATATACGAACTATATGCTAAGGGCATAAATGTTTTCATTTAATAATTAGCATAGTGTCCGCTATAACTGTCTGGGAAGGCGACGCCCAATATTTAATTAAACCATCTTGTGTCATGCCTATTGGGTTGACGATTCCCAACTATATGTGTCATTAGTTTTGCATGATATTAAGATGTCATATTGGATATGGCGTAAAAGAGTTGATCTTGGTTAAAACACTGAATTAAAATATTCCCAAAATTTTAAATACAAGTCTAAATTAAAACGCGTCGTCCATTATAATTGTTAGAGTGCAAAATCTTTTTCGGCGATACGAGTATTTATGCCAAAGCATTTGCTCTAAGTCTATGAGGACCCAGAGTCTTTCATAGATGTGTTTTAAATGTAAATGTAAATGATAAACTTTTGTGGGTATTTACACCAAAGTGTTTGCTCACAAATGCCAAATTTACTTAGATACATAAATGAAGTCGTGTAATGGGGTTGACTTTCTTAGACAAATCTTGGCGCCAAAGTGTCGGACTAATCTAAGGACGCAAGATTAAATATAATATTTGATCAACCAAGAGTTGCAAATAAGTTTTGCAATTAGTTTAGAACCTACCAAGATGTGTTATTAAAGTTATCATCCAAAGCAAACGCGGAGATATGTATGTATTCTACCATGAGGTCGTAGAAATATGTTAAAATAGTGAGAGCTAATTAAATCCTAAACGAATGTGTATAATAGGAAATAAATTTTGAGTTTGATTTCTAGTCTATCTAATTCTTCAGATTATCAAAGATGTCGAGCTTATCATTGAAAATATTGATTGAAATGAACAAACTTACTGGACCTAACTACATTGACTGGCTAGGAAATTTGTGAATAGTGCTCAGACAAGAGAAATTAAAATACATGTTGGACACGGTGTTCCCAACAGTCCCTGCTGAATATGACTCTTTTGATAAAGATGCTTACCAAAAACACCTAGATGATGCCACTTCAGCACAGTGCGTGATGTTGTCTTCCATGCCTATGGAACTTCAGAGACAACATGAGAACATGGGTCCCAATGAGATGCTCGAACACTTGAAGAGTCTCTATGACACACAATCCCAGACTATGGAATTTGAGTTACTAATAGAACTTTTTAAGTGTAAGCTCAATGAAGGGGGTCGGGTCTCACATCATGTGTTGAAGATGATAGGGTTGATAGAGAGACTTGCTTCAATTGGAACGAAGCTGCAAAAGAATGTCGCTACCACCCTCATCCTGAACTCTCTCCCTCATTCATTTGAAAACTTCATAGTGAATTACAATATGAATGGAACAAATGCGAGTCTGCCGGAGCTGCACAACATGCTCAAGACCTTTGAGTCTTCTATTTCCAAAGGCAAAGTTGTGCTCATGGTGAGCTCTACTAGCTAACCCAAGCCAAAAGGTAAGGAATGCCAGAAGAAGGCAGTCACTGCGCCCTAAGCTATGAATCATAAGGGAGGTGTGAAGAAGAATAAGGTGAATCCGACTAAGGATGTATGCCTCAACTGCAACAAGAAGGGGCATTGGAAGAAGGACTGCACTGCACCAGGAGGAGGAAAAGCACCAGGTGCTTCTACCTCTGGTGGACAAGGTATGTACGTCATTGAAATAAATATGTCTATAAATAACTCTCATTCCTGGGTATTGGATACCGTTTGTGGCTCACACATTTGTACCAATGTGTATGGGTAACTAATAGCAGGAAGGTCGGACTAAGAGAGGTGGACCTACGGGTTGGAAATGGAGCATGAGTGGATGCTGAGCGTGTAGGAACTTATAGATTATTTGCCTTCTGGCTATTGTCTAGTGTTAAATGATTGTTACTATGTACCCTCGTTAACGATGAATATCATTTCTATCCCTGTTTTAGACATGAATGGTTTTTCCTCATATATTTATAATGGTAGTCAAGTACTATCTTTTCATAATGTTATATATGGAACTGCTCCTCTTGTGGATGGATTATATATACTAAACTGTAGTAGAGAAATATTCAATGTACAAAATAAACGAGCTAAGATAAGTAATAGAAACTCTACATATCTATGGCATTGCAGACTTGGTCATATCAACGAATCAAAGGTAGCAAGGTTGAGGAAGTTAGACTACCTCGAACCATTTGACTTGAAGTCTTATGGTAATTGCGAATCTTGCTTGAGAGGAAAGATGACCAATAAGCCACTTTCTGGGAAAGGTGTGCGAGCCAAGGAGGTGATTGAGTTGGTCCATACTGATGTATGTGGGCCATTTTCGACTCAAGCTAAAGGAGGTTTCCCATACTCCATCACTTACTGACGACTTCACAAGGTATGGATATGTGTATCTTATGAGACATAAATCCGAGGCTTTTGAGAAGTTCAAAGAGTACAAGTCGGAAGTAGAGAAGCAACTTGAAACAAGTATCAAGACCCTTCGATCGGATCGAGGAGGTGAATACTTGAGCAAGGATTTTCTAGATTACTTAAAGTTATATGTAGTCAAACCAGAGTGGACACCTCCTGGAACACCACCGATGAATGGTGTTGTCGAAAGGAGAAACCAAACCTTATTGGATATGGTTCGATCCACGATGAGCTTCTCAGCTCTACCGACATACCTTTGGGGACATGCTAAACAAACCTCAATATATGTTCTGAACAGGGTTCCTTCCAAGTCAGTAGAAAAGATACCCTATGAGATATGATGTGGCAAGAAGCCAACACTTAAACATATAAGACCATGGGGGTGCCCTGTATATGTTAAGAAGATGCTCACTGACAAGTTGGAATCCAAAAGTGAGAAATGCTACTTCGTCGGGTATCCAAAGGAAACCAAGGGATACTACTTCTATCTTCCTGGAGAACGTAAGGTCATTGTTTCCAGGAACACAACTTTCCTTGAAGAAGAATATATCTACAAGGAACATAGTTGCACAGAGATAGAACTTGAAGAAATTCAAGAACCGCAAGATAACATAGATGTTGAATCCTTGCCGAATGACCAAGGCAAGAATTCAGTGGGAGTATTTGACGAAGATTGGGTACTTCAAGTACGCCCTTCGGCCAGTGGGAGTGTTACGAGGAGATGGCAAAAAGCCATAAAATCCGAGATGGAATCTATGTACATCAATCAAGTGTGGAACTTGGTTGATTTGCCAGCTGGGGTTAAACCCATAGGATGCAAATGGGTTTTCAAGAAGAAGATTGATGCATTTAGAAATGTACAGACTTATAAAACAAGGTTGGTGGCTAAAGGTTATAATCAACGGCCTGGGGTCGATTATGATGAAACCTTTTCACATGTTGCTAAGATTAAGTCCATTCAGATTTTGCTTGCAATAGCTGCATATTATGACTATGACATTTGGCAGATGGATGTCAAAACCACTTTCCTCAATGGTAATCTAGTTGAGGAGGTGTATATGAAACAACTTGAGGGTTTTTCGCTTGAGTCCACACCAAATGTTGTATGCAAGCTACAAAAGTCCATTTATAGGCTTAAGTAAGCCTTGAAGAGTTGGGACATTTGCTTTGACAAGGCTATCAAGTCATTTAATTTCGTCAGAAGCAAAGAGGATCCATATGTTTATAGTAAACAGAAGGATGAGAGTATTGCCTTCATTATTATATATGTAGATGACATATTAATAATGGGAGATAATAAGACTCTCCTGCAGTCAGTCAATGAGTGGTTGTCCAGTACATTCATGATGAAGGATTTAGGTGAAGCTTGCTACATTATGGGAATTATGATCTATAGAGATAGACCTAATAGATTGTTGGGGCTGTCACAGTCAGTCTACATAGATAAAGTGCTTAGACGTTTTTCTATGGAAAATTCCAAGAAATGCTGTCTACCTATGGGACAAGGCATCAAGTTATCTAAGAAGGACAATCTTTCTAATGCTATAGAACTTATACGCATGAAGAGGATCCCATATGCTTCGGCTATAGGATCGATCATGTATGTCATGACCTGTACTAGGCCAGATGTGGCATTTGCACTTAGTATGACTTGAAAATTCTAGTAGAATCCTGGGGAAGAACACTGGAAAGCAGTCAAGAGTATTCTTAAGTATCTTAGACGAACTAAAGATTACTTCTTAGTCTATGGTGGGGAAGAAAAGCTAGCTGCTACTGGGTACACTGATGCTAGCTTTCAGACAGATCTTGATGACTTCAAATCTCAGTCTGGGTACATGTTCATTTTCAATGGTGGAGTAGTGAGCTGGAAAAGTTTCAAACAAGCTACAACTGCTGTTTCGACAACAGAAGTTGAGTACATTGCTGGATCGGAAGCTGGTAAAGAAGCTGTCACGATTTCTGAGTTCCTGAAGGAACTAAGGGTAGTTCCAAGTGTCAGTTGTCCAATAACTATTTATTGTGACAACACTGGTGCGATTGCACATGCTAAGGAACCAAGATCAACAATTAAAAACAAACATGTACCAAAGAAGTACCACACACTCAGGGAGATGGTGGAGACTGAAGAGACTAGATTAGACTATGTTCCCACAGACGATAATCTAGCTGACCCACTCACTAATCCATTAAGCTTAGTCAAGCATAATGGTCAGTTTGAGAATATGTGCATTAGATATATTGGAGATTGGCTCTAGGCCAAGTGGGGGATTGAAAGTATAGGTATGTCCTAGAGACAATCTGTATTAGAACAAATGTACTTTATGCACATTCGTATTATTATTAATGGAGATTAATATTTTGGCATTTGTAATTATTGAATTATTAGTTGATTGTTTATAATATTCTATAATATGCATCCCTAGAAGTTATGTTGTTATTAATAATGTGAGTTATTAATATTATAACGTAACTCTTAAAATAGCCTCGACTAATGATCATCGAGAATGGGATATCGATGATATGTGATAAGTCGACATGTGGTTTGCATCACATCCTTAGAGGATGTAGTATGTCTCACCTGCTACGAGTAATGGCTACTCGTGATGGACACATGAATACTTTGGAAGTATTGGTATACCTTGCTGATATACTGTTTGTTATACTTGTCTAAAGTATGATTAGCATGTGGGAGATAGAAGTCCTTAGACTTGAGGTCAATGCGCACCTTGTCTACAAAGTAATATATTTTGATCCTGTCCTAAGCTCAAATGCCTTATAGGTTGAGATACGGCTTGTATTGGGTACATTACGATGTGGATTAAAGGTGGTAGTTGAGCCAATATTAGGATTCATTCCTCGAATGTATATTCGAGAGAACACTCAGCTTCTCAGTGATATTAGGTTGACTAAGTCGTTGGCCAACGCAATAGACATATTTTGAATATGGTCTAGTTGTCAACTAATATAGATGAGATACAATGATTAAGTCATTTGGATAGACACTTGACAAATCCTAAGCTTGATCGGGTGTGTCGTGAATGAAAGGATTTTATCTTACCACATAGATGTTAAGTTTACTGGATTCGTGTTAACGTACTTCACATATTGAGTTCGTCTTGCGGCTCCGTCTAGGAGTTCTGCGTAGACCTTAATTTGATTAATGTCGATATGTGAAGGCCTGTAGGGTCACACTATATCGATTGTCTTTTCGATCTAAGGATGTATTGAGAGGGTATTAAATATTCGATTTAGAATCGAGATATTTAAATGAATAATGATTATTTTAATTAAGTCAAAATTGGATTTGGATTTAATTAAGAATATGCAAAAAATAAAATGAGACAGTGTAGGGCCACGTCAGCGCCGCGGCGCCCACACCATAGGGTCGCGGTGCCATGACCTAATCTATCTTGAATTTTGGGTCAGGCACAAGGTCAAACCCTAATCCGATTTGACTTAATTTTTCACATATAAATTCAGACCTATACTTCATTATTCAATACACTTGATTTTCATATCATTACTCTATGTCTTAGAGACTAAGAATCAAAACACTCTCTCGAACCTCTGCCGGATTTCCTAGCTTTCCAAAAGAGGAATACATTGAAGCTTTGAGCTTGCAATCGAAAGGGCATTCGCGTGCGCACGCACAGTTGATAAAGATTCCAGTTATTGTAAACATGTAAGTACCATTCAAGTCTTATGTTTAAAGTTTAAAATTATTCTATAGTCAAACAGTTCTACGTTTGTTGGGTTTGAAACAAGTTTTCAATATCCGCTGCGTACAACAACCCAACAAAAACCTACACTAAGCTCCCGCTATGCGCAAGATCATAATATATTTTCATTTTATGAAATAATATTAATGGTGAATCCCGTCCAAGTGACGAAGACCTAGTCACGAGTTTCTTGGTGGCATCATATAACTACAAATCAAGAAATTGCACGGTTTTCCCTTCAAATGGGCTAATGTTTAATTTTTGCCCCTCAAATGGAAATTATGTCTTCTGGGGCATAAGTTCTTTTTTGGATCGACATAAGTTGTTCTGAATCCGATAAAGAATTTATGCCTCGGAAGGCGTAATTTTCATTTGAGGGGCAAAAAATAGGGACAAAAGTGCAAATGACCCACTACAAATGTTAAAGATCAAAGCCATTTAAAATGAATGTGACACAAAAAATAAACATAAAATTTATGTACACTGATTAATTTACCAGAGAAATATTTAAAATCAATGTTCGGAAAGATTACATTCCATGACTAAACGTAACCAATCATAAAATTCGGCACTTGTACTTTTGTTTCGAGCTTTCTTCTTTGTCACATCCTTATTGTTTCTGATATGATATAATCCAATAATGCAATTTAGATTTAGAAAAAAGAAAAGAAAAGGGCAGAACCAAGTGAAATACTAGTGTTACTTTTGAGGGTACAAAATACTTTTGTCGATTTCCACAGTTCAGCTAAAAAATGGAAGCAACTAGAAGACATAAATTAGGATTAGAAGCATGTTAGAACTTGTAAATTTATGGTCAAGACAATTGCAATGGCATATTCTGTGTTTAGTTATATTCCCAATACGAGGGGGAGCCTTGGCTTGAAGTAATTGCTGCAATGTAATCAGGAAGTCATGTGTTCAATTCATGAAATTAACCTCTTGCATACGCACATTAGACTCTTTTGATTCGGTCCTTCCTCGGACCATACGCATAGCCGAATCTTAATGCACCGCAATGTCCTTTAGTTATATCCCCAAAACCCTATACCCTCTCTACTAAAAGTGCTTTGACGATGGACAAAACATTAACGTGGATTTCATCGATGAATAATGTCGATGTTTTTGAGGAACTAATACAAGAACATAGAGGTAATGACAGACAAATTCTGCTATTAATTAGTCTCCATAATTTTATTTGATTAGAGAATAATTAATTAATTAGTTCATATATTTCAAAAGTGAGGTCAATCCAATAGCTTATAGACATAAAGAAAGCAACCTTTTGATAGAATCAACCAAAACGACGGCCAACCCCACCTTTGTATTCTTTCACATTATAAGTTCACATATGGACCCCGACATGGTGAAAATGAGGTTTTGGATTAGCATAACTATGCTTAATTATGTGTAATATAACGTTAAATCAATCTAGTTTGATAAAGACGTTCTCTGTAAATTTAAAAAGATTCATTAGACCATTTCGACGTATATAAAGCAAGAGGCTTATAAATTTTCGATAGCGATGTACCATACCTTCTTTTCACTATTTATTGATCTCCAATATAAAGGACTTACAAAAAAAATTGTCTAGGGTGGAATGGTGATTTACTTCTAAAGTTAATTTTATTTAGGATAACACTACTAAAAAGTAAAAACCCACTATTTTTCATTGACTTTCCCATTAAAAAACTTTCAGTGGTTATTCCCACTAAATGTCGACGGAAAAAAATTTAAATAGTAGTGTTTTCACACGAAAAAATTTGAAAGTTTCCTAGCATTTCAACGACAACTTGTTTCCCACCATGTGTTTTTCCAGTGAGCTGGATCGATGAAAATGAGATGAAAAAAATCATATTTTGTAATGCAATAATTTCACTGAATATCAATAGAGAAAACCTTTATTTCTAGTAGTGTATGTCTTAAAAAAATAATATTCTATATGTCCCATATAATAGGACATTCTTTATTTTAGTCTCATAAGAAATTGAAAAGACAATATTTATATTTGGAAGCGTCTTACCTTTAAACTTGTTATTTTACCATCAATACCATGCTCTTATAATAAAAATATCATGTCATGTATAAGACCTCAAATTCTAAGATTACTTTTGGTATATGTTTAAAGTAAGGGTGGCCTTGTGGGCCGGGTCGGCCCGGTCCCGCCCTAATCCCGCGTAAAAAAAAAGGGACGGGACTCGAATTCCGGACGGGACCTGGGCTCGTCCCAACCCAGGACCGATCCCGCCGGTCCCGCCCGATCCCGCCGGTCCCGCCCGATCCCCTCCCCTTTACAAAAAAATACCTGTTGCAGAACAACCATTTTATATTTTGGCCGTTGTGCAACGACCATTTTTGGCCTCCCCCAACCCTCCTACCCCCTTAATATTTATTTTTAACCCCTAAGTTAATATATTTACACTTTAATCCAATTTTCCAACTATAAATACCTCATTTTTCTTCATCTTTCTCACAAATCTTCCTACAATCTCTCTAATCTCTGAATCTATCTCTTTACAAGTCTACATTGTCTACTAAATATTAAATTTTATTTGTTCATTTGTATAACTGTATCAAAGTTCAAAAATTGGGAGTGAAGTTGGCAACTAGCTTGAGGATCATCCATCGAGCAAAGTTTCATTTTTTCAACTTCGATTACACGTCGACGTTATGTTGGCGTTTGGTACCTTCATTCCTTCTTTAAATTATTATTGTTACTTTATTTTAATTTGCGCACTTAATTTCATTATCTTTAATTATTTATTAGCATAATTAAAATGGAAGGAATAAGAGGAATGTTTAAGGGTAAGGGTAAGAGTGCTTCTTCTAGTATGAGTAACAAGGGGTAAGGGTACTTTCTATAGTCATCACATGATGATTTGATTGATTACACACATATAGATGAAACATAATTTTTTAATGATATACCATTAGACGATGAGATATTTTCTGCAACTCAACCAAACTTTAATTTAGAAGATAATCTAGATGACACACCCACCAGTGCACCTCAAACTGAAACTGGAACACCTCATATTCCCCCTAGTATGAGTCGAGGCCCAACACAACAAAAATTAAAATCCAATGCATGGGCTTTTTTTGATAGGGACCCAGAGAATCAAGTAGTTAGATGTCAAATTTGTAAAGATGTTTATAAATTTAAAATGGGAAAAGGTCAGGGTGGGACGGGAGGTTTATTGAGACATGTACAAAACCTTCACAAAGCTAGGTGGGATGAATACGAGGCTACAAAGTCGGTGCGCCAATGCGCTTTCAGTTGGGACAAGGTTCACATATTGTCCCGAACCAAGTACAGGGTCAAATTAACCCGATGACGGGGGGAACTGTAGGCCCTAAATACGATAAACATAGAGATAATGAAGCAATAGAAAAATTAGTTGTGGTGGAGGTTTTGCCTTTTTCATTTCCTTCATCTCCTGGTTTTATTCATTACATTAGAGATATGTATAATCCTGTTTTTAACGATTTTCCTAGATCAACTGTTAGGAGATTTGTTTTTAAATTTGCATATGAGTAGCAACAATATTTATGTTATTCATTATATCATTTTCCTGGCAAAGTATCTATCACGTCTGATATAGACTGTAGTACTAACGGCCATGATTATTTAACTGTAACATGTCATTGGATAGATTGTAAGTGGTCTATGCAAAAATGTATTTTAGCATATAGATATATTGATGATAGGCACACTGAAAGTTTTATTGCAGAAAATATTCAATAAATTTGCGAGTATTATGGTATAACTGATAAAATAATGACAATTACGTTAGATAGTGCTTCTTCTAATAATTATGCTATTAGACTTTTAAAAGATCTTTTAACTCCATCTTTTCCTAATCATTTTCATATAAAATGTGTGTGCCATATATATAACTTAGTTGTAAAGGATGGTTTATCACTTTTTGAAGACATTCTTAATAAAATACAATTTGCTATAAAATTTATTTTTAAAAGTAATAGAATACAACGTAAAAAATAATATAAAAAAACTTATCACGATGGTGGACTACCTTATAGAAAAATTCCCGAAGAAGTTGCGACTAGGTGGAATTCTTTATACGAACAACTACTTGTTGCTTATGATTATAGAAGACCTATAACTTTATTTTTTAACGTCCATAATCGAAATTCAACTTATATGGTTGTAGATAACGATTGGAAAAAAAATTCAGAACTTATTGTATTTTTAGAGAATTTTTTTCAAGCAACAAAATAATTTTCTGGTATATATTATCCTACTATTTCAACTATGTTATTTTATATAGCTCAAATATTTTTATTACTTAGTGAATATTTGAAAAAATCATCTTATAAGGCACCTATTAAAAAATATTTACCAAATTTAAAAAATATTTTATTTCTATTCCCACTATTTATATTATTGGTGTTGTATTAAATCCGACTATTAAAATAGACGGTTGTAAAAGACTTATTGAAACTATTTATGATTGCATAGCTGTACTTCCACCTCCAACTCCAAAAACTCCAAATGACCAACCACCTAAGGAACCAACTAAATAAGAAGTTTTATCTAGCATACACGATTAATGTAAAAAAATATATAGATATTACCAACAAGAAAGTGCTAGCAACCAGTCGGCTTACCTAAAAAAAGACATGTTGTTTCTGCGGCAAGTATTGAAGGCCTTAGAAATAGAATGCATAGTGGTACCACTACTAATCAAGTTAGCGTGTTTGATATTTTTGTTTTGCATGGTGTTGTACCGTACCAAACAGTTCTCAATGAAGAAGGACATGAAGACTTGCTAAAATACTAGAGGGAGAATGAGAAGACATTTTCGACACTGTCAAAGATGGCCCAAGATGTATTGAACATTCAAGCGTCAGAAACAGCGTCTGAAAGCGCTTTTTCTGTCGGAAGATTTCAAATAGGAAAACACACACACTCATTGTGAAGAAACTAGAAAATGTGTTTTTAAATATGTAATTTTTTTAATTGTAATTTTACTATGTTATTTGAAACTTTCAACACCACAAAGTTGCAATTTTGAAATTGTATTACAAAAAAATATATTTCTATTAAATAATATAAGAGGCACAAAAACAACATTGAGATGTTTTTATTACACTATCTTGTTCAATTATTGAGATGTTTATATATGTTATTTTTTAAAATTAAGTGCAAAAAAATGGAAAATCCCGTAACCGACCCGACCCCGCCCCGATAAGACCAGTCTCCTTTTCCGACAGGATCGAGAACGGGATGGGACATCTGCGGATCCCGACAGTCCCACTGGAGGACCGGTTTTGCCCTTCCCCCCTTCCCTCCCCCCGTCCCGTTAGGACCCGCCCCGTTGGCCACCCCTAGTTTAAAGTCTAACTATCTTCTTTGTGTCCAATCAAACACTACCACATAATATACTTTCTCCATTTCAATTTGCTTGTCTTAATTTGACTGTGTACAAAGTTTAAGAAAATAAAGAAGACTTTTGAATTTATGGTATTCAACTAAAGATATTTGTAAAGTACCAAAATGCCTTTTAATTTTGTGCTCTTAAATATGCTGTGTGGGATGTTGGAATTAAAAGTTGTCAAATTAGGAAAAAAATATTATTTTAAAATAAACTAAATAGAAAAGTAAGAAAAAAGAGAGGAGTAAGTAAAACAAACGAAATAGTAATATCTAAGGCACTAACCATAAAAAATTATAGAATATACCGTGTATATCCTACTGATATACACGGTTTCCGTAATTAGTGTACCAAAAATAGTAGTTAATTATGTTGTATAATTACCATAATTGTAGAATTCTTGTACAAGTAGAATTAGGGTATTAGAAGTTTAGTAGGAATATAATTTTCCATATTTGGAGATTGTAACTTGTATATATACTTATTCATTCAATAAGGAATACTCAAGGGATTATTTCTTTCATGGTATTATAGTGTTGGGTTCTCCCACATCGGTGGGATAAGTGGTCCTTGGTCTCCTTATATGGCTTGAGCAATCCTCCTCCATTTGAGCTAGCTTTTGGGGTTGAATTATGCCCAAGATAAATTCTTTACATAGTATCAGAGCCAGACCCGTCCCAATTCATTATTTCTGATGTTGGGCCCCCCTTTTATATTGTCCATGCTACAGATGTCCAGCCTTGAGCGTGAGGCGAGGTGTTGAGTTCTCCCACATCGGTGTGATAATTGATCTTTGGTCTCCTTAAATGGCTTGGGCAATCCTCCTCCATTTGAGCTAGCTTTTGGGGTTGAGTTAGGCCCAAGATTAATTCTTTATATTTCTCCGAAAATTCGGGCCAAAACCGTAATCACGGTGGCGGCAAAAAGGGTCACAATCGTAAAAATAATGGCAAAAACCGTGGTGGCAATCGCGGTAGTAACGGCGGCGGTGGGGGAGACCAGAATAGTGGTAGCAACAATGGGCCTCAGGGCACTGGGCCGCAGGCCACCTGGTCACATCCCACCTGGCCACAGCCCTAGGCCCCCTGGTAGTGGGGCTGGGCAAGTGGCCATTAACCCATTCGCCCCTTATTTTCCAGCGTCTGCATATCCCGGTACTTGGGCCCAGTCTTAGCAAAATTACAGGCCCAATGTTTCGGTCCCCAACAGTGTCCAGCGATCTAGTCATGGGCCGGGGCAGCAGGGGGCCTACTTGGGCCTCGACTCCTGCAGGCTTTCCATGTTACATGCCCAAATCTGATTCCGACACCTACATATATTGAGACTGCAATGCATACACTTGACTTAAATCCCCCGGACACAAATTGGTACATGGACACCGGAGCCACTTCTCATATGACGTCCGATCAAGGTATTCTCTCGTCTTATTTCAATTTGAGCAAAAATCGTGGCATTATGGTTAGTAATGGGAATTTAATTTCAATTCGTGGTTATGGTCACACAAATCTATCTTCCCCACATTCACCTATAGTCTTGAAAGATGTCCTTCATGCCCCCCACTTAATTAAAAATTTGATGTCCGTCCGAAAATTCACAATTGATTATTGGGTTTAAGTTAATTTTGATCCTTTTGGATTTTCGGTGAAGGATTTCAAGACGAGAATACCTCTAATGAGATGCAATAGTACGGGAGAGCTTTACCCAATCACCACCACTTCTGCGAGTCCAACCTTGCCGTCTACTTTTGTCGATCTTGCTCTTTCCTTATGGCATGCACGTTTGGGTCATCCAGAGTCATCTATTATTTCTTCCTTGCATAAAAATAATTTATTTCTTGTAAGGGTACGCATAGTACTCCACTTTGTCCTTCTTGTCCGTTAGGAAAACATGTTAGATTACCATTTGTAGCTTCTACTTCTCGCACTTTGATGCATTTTGACATTATTCATAGTGATCTATGGACATCTCCCGTTTTAAGTTCTGTGGGCCATCGTTATTATGTCTTATTTTTGAATGATTATTCTAATTTTTTGTGGACTTTTCCTTTATCCAAAAAGTCTCAAGTTTTTTCCACTTTCTTAAAATTTAGAGCATTCATTCTTACCCAATTCGAACGGAAAATTAAAAATGTTCAATGTGATAATGGCAAGGAATACGATAATGGATTGTTTCGAGAATTTTGTGATACTAATGGCATAGTTTTTCATTTTTCTTGTCCTCATACGTCCTCACAAAATGGGAAAGCCGAACGAAAGATTCGTACCATTAATAATATTGTCCGAACTTTATTAGCTCATGCTTCCGTACCTCCTTCTTTTTGGCATCATGCACTACAAATGAC
Source organism: Anisodus acutangulus (assembly GCA_029783415.1). NCBI lineage: Eukaryota > Viridiplantae > Streptophyta > Magnoliopsida > Solanales > Solanaceae > Anisodus > Anisodus acutangulus. The sequence goes on along the minus strand of CM056502.1, from coordinate 12,329,172 downwards.
TACTTATCTTCTTAACATACTTCCTACCAAAGGATTAGAATATGAATCTCCCCTTAAACTTCTTTATAATAAAGATCCTTCGTATTCACATCTTAGGGTCTTTGGGTGTTTATGCTATTCACTTTTCCCGTCCACTACAATAAACAAACTTCAAGCCCGTTCTACCGCTTGTGTGTTTTTTGGTTATCCATCTAATCATCGTGGTTACAAATGTTTTGATTTGTCATCTAATAAAATTATAATGAGTCGCCATGTTATTTTTTATGAAACCTAATTTCCGTTTGCTAAAGTGTGTCGTCCCGGGACTAGTTTGTATAATTTTTTAGATGACGAAATCTCGCCACATATTATCCACCATTTTCCGACTTGTCCCGTGACCAAATCACGCCAGTAGGCCCACAAAACACCGATACCGTTGGACCTACGGGTCTGTCCAGTGGACCAGCATCACGACCCAGTCCCAATATAGGTACTGTTCCGCAAGACCAACCCATAATTGCTTCAGATCTGCCTCACCAACCTGTGTCGGCTTCAGCTCCTATTTCCCGTGTTGGGCCAGCAGGCCCAATGCCTGTTGGCCAGTCTGTCACCCTCCCGCATATTTCCAAAAATCCACCAAATTCTACCTCGAGTCAAGGGCCCATTACTCGTAGCCAAATGGGTATTTTAAAACCAAAACAACATTTTAATCTCAATTCTAATGTCTCTAAATTCCAACTACCACGTAATTCAGTGTCTGCATTACATGACCCGAATTGGAAATTAGTTATGAACAATGAATATAATGCTCTTATTGAAAATAAGACATGGTAGTTAGTGCCCCGTCCTTCTGGTGTTAATATTATTCGGTCTATGTGGATTTTTACTCATAAAGAAAATTCTGACGATTCTTTTGAGAGGCATAAGGCCGTCTTGTAGGTGATGGTAAAACTCAACATGTTGGCGTGGATTGTGGTGAGACGTTTAATCCAGTGGTCAAACCAGTTATCATTCGCATTGTTCTCAGTTTGGTACTCTCAAAAGCATGGCTCATTCATCAGTTAGATGTGAAGAATAATTTCTTACATGGTGATCTTAAGGATACAGTATACATGCATCAGCCCTTGCGTTTTAGAGACCCCAATTATCCTCATCATGTATGTTTGCTGAAAAAGTCTTTTTATGGACTTAAGCAGCACCCACGGGCTTGGTATAAACGGTTTGTAGATTATGTATCTACTATTGGGTTTTTTCATAGTAAGTCTGATCATTCTCTGTTCATATATCATCGTGGTACTTCTCTGGCATACATCTTATTGTATGTGGATGATATTATCTTGACCGCTTCTTATGATAATCTGCGCAAGTCTATCATGTCACTACTTAGTTCAGAGTTTGCTATGAAAGACTTGGGGCCCTTGAGTTATTTCTTGGGTATCACTGCCACTCGTCATGCAGTGGTCTATTTTTGTCACAGAAGAAGTATGCGGCTGAGATCATTGAGAGAGATGATATGACATATTGTAAGTCCACTTCCACTCCGGTTGATACCAAATCAAAGATGAGTGCTAAGTATGGCACACCATATGAGGATCCCACCCACTACTGCAGCCTTGCAGGGGCACTTAAGTATCTTACGTTCACAAATCCTGACATTACATATGCAGTTCAGCATGTGTGTTTGTTTATGCATGATCCATTGATTGAGCACATGCATGCGCTCAAACGCATTATACGATGCGCTCAAACGCATTATACGATACATCCAGGGCACACTTGATTATGGCTTACATTTGTATCCATCCTCCGTTTCTACACTTGTGTCTTATACAGATGTTGATTGGCGTGGTTGTACAGATACCAGACGTTCAACCTCTGGTTATTATATGTTTCTTGGAGATAACTTGGTCTCATGGTCCGCAAAACGCCAGGCTACATTATCGCGATCCAGTGCAGAGGCCGAGTATCGAGGGGTAGCTAATGTGTTGTCTGAATCATGTTGGTTGCGTAATCTTCTATTAGAACTACCCTTTTATATTCAGAAAATTACATTGGGTCTACAGTGATAATGTTAGTGCAATCTATCTCTCTGGAAATTCGATCCAACATCAACGCACTAAACATATCGAGATGGATACTTACTTTGTTCGCGAAAAGGTAGCTCGTGAACAAGTACACGTTTTACGTGTGCCCTCCAGATACCAAATTGTTGACATCTTTACGAAGGGCCTTCCCTCGACTTTATTTAAAGATTTTAGGAACAGTCTCAGCGTACGACAATTGTCTGCTATGACTGCGGGGTATGATAGAATATACCGTGTATATCCCACTGATATACACGGTTTCCGCAATTAGGGTACCAAAAATAGAAGTAGTTAATTATATTGTATAATTACCATAGTTGTAGAATTCTTGTACAAGTAGAATTAGGATATTAAAAGTTTAGTAGAAATAGAATTTTCCATATTTGGAGATTGTAACTTGTATATATACCTATTCATTCAATAAGAATAATCAAAGGGTTATTTCTTTGAAAAATATATTAGGATTTATAAATTTCCCTTTTTGTTCTTAAACTACAATTCTTTTTTCCTCAAGGTAGTTTCAACTAAGAATGTATCACATTTTTCTTATTTCTTACCCTCTGTCCGTATTGGGATAGATTAAATTCCAATTGGATTCGAGAAGTCTTATGTTAGGGGCAATGTATCATATTGTTATTACATATTCTTTGATTTTAAATTGGATAAATAATTTCAGATTCTAATTAGTCTTTGAAAATTGATATAAACATGGATATCAACTTTCACGATAGTGCTAAAATCGTATGAGTTACTCCTCATGTACCAAATACTAGTCATTTTGACGAATTAAAATTTGTTTCTACATATTTGGCATTTAAAAAATTAAAATCATATATTTTATTTGTTTTTTTCCTTAAAATTCACTCTTACTGTCTTAACTAATAGAATATTAATTTAGCGAAACATTTAAAAAAAGAGATTAACGATACTTCAGAAAAATATATTTTAAAAAGTACACAAAAGCTTTGAAAGACTAATGATATGAACAGGAGGTAGCTAAACTAGTATTTATTTAGTGGGAGCATTAATGTTGCTTATTGTTCCGACAAGCAGAGTATTGGCTCCAAATTTGAACAAGTTAGACGACCAAACTTAATTACCGATAGTAGCCTAAATATATAAAAACATATATACTGATGTTATTATACATATATTATATATATAGTATATGCTTATTATACGTATAGTATATGGATATTATATGTATAATAGATTTATAGATATACAAAATCTATATATTTATTGATTATTTTATAAACTAGACCACTTAATGGTATTGAGCTGTAATTTTCCCTACAAACTTATCACTTAGGCCTACAAGAGTTGGGCCATAGAGCAACCTTCATGTCTCTAGAGTTTGTGGATCTAAAAATCAGAATTTGAGGGAAGGCCTGCAATCCTATGTCTATCCTTATGATTATTTATGAAAAGCCTCATGGGCTGGGCTAATAGGTGTCTGAAATCATAATTTGCAAGTCATTGGATTTGTTATTGTGTCATTTTACTTTGGGTTATTTGCACTTTTTTCCTATTTTGTAATGGTCTTTAATTTTTGTCCCTAAAATGGAATTTATGCCTTCTGGGGCATAAGTTCTTTAGGGGATTTGACATAAGTTGTGTCGGATTTCATAAAAAACTTATGACCCAGAAGGCATAAGTTACATTTGAGGGACAAAAATTAAAGACCAGCTCATTTGAAGTGAAAACCGTGCTTTTTTTGGGGCATAATTATAAAGACTCCTCACTCCTGGGATTTCAACATGTAACACTTACTTTTCTTGTGCTTTCAATATGTTAATTTTCTCTTTTATATCTAATGTAAAGTCATGAATAATTTCCCATATTTCTTCATTTTGGGATGATAAAACTACCATTTTCCTATTAGATACCTTATATAATGCATCATTGTATCCAAAAAAGGTGTGTATATGTCTCCCTACAAAGAAAGTTCTGATACATTTTAATTAAACACAGTGCTCCTTCAAGAATCTGAAGACTTCTTGTTTATAAAAAATTGTACTAGATGTAGTTTTGCGAGACTTAAATGGAATAACGTATAATAGGCTGATTGCCAGTTGTAATAGTAATCGTTGGAAAAAGACTCCTAAGTAGTATTAATAACATATTTTCAAGCAAGAAACAAGAATCTAAAGGAGATCTAATGAATATTAATGTCAAAAGGTTTTCTTTCAACATGTTGATGTGACATGCTTGATATAGTACTAACAATTAGATTAAATTTAATTACGGATTCTTACCTTTATTAAATAATGGTGATAATATAATACTCGAGGCAAAATTATGTTGGGTTTTTAAGGTGTGAATATGAAATGAATAGTTGTGACTTTTCTGATAAGTCATAATGAGGCCTGTTTACATTATCTTTGGCTATAAATATTTGGTCATTCCCTCAGATTTTTACTTTTGAAAATTCTGTTTGTTTCTTCTTTCTTTCTTACTTTGAATAAATTCTGTATGATTTGCTGTCATCTTTTGCGTTCGCTGTTCACCGGAATTTGAGGTATTGGTGAATTAATTCGTTCTATCCTGAGAAGATATATTCCATAACCTCGAGTACATTGAGGGGATAATTTTCTTAAGAAATTAAACACTGTGAATTCAGTGAACTTGAATTATTTCTTTTATATTTATTTTTCATATTCTACTTAAGCTGTTATCAAATACAGATTACTAACAAATTATTAGCAAGTTTCTCTGACGTTTGGTACGATCTTTGCGAATTTTTACCAAAAAAGATCCCACTTTGCACTCTAAACGTTAATGGAGAAGAGAATATAAGTAAATGGCCTGCTAAGAAATTAAAAAATGTAAGGTAAGATTTTCTTAATTAAGGTACTCCATCGGTTTCCCCATGTCACTTTCAGCATCAAGAATTAAAGTGCTAACATCCACTTGTTAAAATTAAGTATTAATATAAAGTAACACACTTACAAATTGTCTTGTATGTCCACTTGAATTTGTGCCGGATAGTCTAATATACATGGTTTAATTAATGTAGAGATGTCATTAATTGACTGATTAAAAAATAAGTGTTATCTATGTTTTGTTATTTTTCGTTAACACTTTTCGTACCTTAAAGAGAAAATATCTTTTACCATCCTTGTATTTTTTTCTGATCTAATATCAATGAATGTTATTCATTTATTGAATATATGAAATTTTATTAGGTCATAATAAGAAAAATAATTGCGACGTTTAATGTATACGCTGAGAGAGGCTTTCATACAAGTTATAAAGATGTGAGGTCTATACGTGATTAATGTATAAGTAATTATATCCATGTTTGTGATATTATGCTAAATTATTAAAATCTGTAATTTATATTATCAATTTACCTCAACCTGATTCGATTACTAACTTGGGCATACACTATTAAAAAGACTATTTTCCCACTAAATTTCTCACTGAAAAATATTCAGTGGCTATTTGCCATTGAATGTCGGCAAAAAAAACCTAAATAATAGTGTTTTCACACGAAAAAATTAGAAAGTTTTCCAGCATTTCAATGAGAACCTATTTTCCACCATGCGTTTTCAGTGAGCTGGTTTGGTGGAATGAGGAGGAAAAATTATATTTTATAGCACAAATTTCTCATTGAATGTCGGTGGAAAAAATATTTGTTTCTAGTGATAGTATTTGTTTCATTGAGTAATAAATTAGAAGACTTATTTGAGATTTAAGAAGAAATGCATAATCTCAAATTCTAAGTAGGAAACACAAATAAGGTGTAATTCCTTTGTTTTAGAGTGGTAGGTAGGTTTTCATATTACTTGTAATCCACACAAAAGCCCAAGGCCCAAAGTAAAAAATTTAATACTTTGTAAATTGTAATTTAAACTTAAAATATGAAATATCATATATGAGTATAAATAAATACACACACGTATGTATGTATGTGTGTGTCTATATATATATCAAAAACCAAAATACATCTGATAAAGTAAAAGAAATAGGACCTAATTAATAAACCACACTATTGACTATTCTAGGGTTCTAGCTGCTTTCCAGTATCAATGTATCATCCAATTTGGAAACAAGTCATATTCACAAGGAAGGGTACATTTTGATTCCTCACCTGTAATTAACTTAATTCTGGACCAATAATGGGTGTCCTATTTTCATTAATTTATACAACTTTGCCTGCCACATACATCAACGTTGTACGCTTCCACTAATTTATTCATCTTACATTATTGTTTACCTGCTGAAATAAATCAAGATTCATATCCTCGTATGTAGTGTCCCCGAGTTTGTGGAGTGGAAATGATAAATTTCGCACTTTATTTGACAACGTTAAAATTATGATGTTTTCAAAAGCTGGATTAACACTATCTACTGCAAAGACCTATACTAATTAGTAGGTCTCCATTCAACAATTTAGGGTTTCAACTTTCAACTCATGTGTTTTTCTTTCGATTCAACTTTTAACTAGTGGATATGATTAAACATGAAGAAGTAGGAAGGGAGAGGGGAGGGGACCATTTGATTTTGATTCAATAATTGATTAAAGGAAAGTGCTTTTAATAAAGGCCAATATATACTCCTATAACAAAATATGAACTAACTTTGTACCACCAATACAAATTTGCATCCCATTCTGTCTCCACACTAATACTGAATACTTTTATATATCGTAGAATATTCAGCAAAATCACGCTGTTTTATAATTTTTTAATTACAAATTAGTGTAATACATGTGAACTTGTGCTTATAACAAAGAGGCAAATAATATGCGGAATGAAAAGCAAACGTGTTTTTAGGTTTCCCAAAATGGTTGATAACATCAACATATTAGGGTCAATTAACCTAGATAGAGAGGACACTAACTCAAGTGAAGGAGGGATTAAGGAGCAAGATAGGTTGTTGCCAATAGCTATTGTGGGGCGAATTATGAAGCAAATTCTTCCTCAAAACGCCAAGTTATCGAAAGAGGCCAAAGAAACAATGCAAGAATGTGTATCTGAGTTCATTAGCTTTGTTACCGGAGAAGCATCGGACAAGTGTCACAAGGAGAAGCGCAAGACATTGAATGGAAATGATATTTGTTGGGCTTTGGGAAGTTTAGGATTTGATGATTATGCTGCTCCATTGAAGAGGTATTTGCATAGGTATAGAGAATTAGAAGGAGATAAAGCTAACCAAAATAAGGCTGCTGTTGGCAACAATAGTATTGAAGAAAAGGAGAAAGATGAACTCCCAAATTATAGAGGTGAATCACAAAGGAAATTACCTACTTCGTTCATAAATCTCCAGGGAAGTTTTTATGGTCCTTAAGATTTGTCAAAAAACAATAACTTTCTAGCTTGGTATACTTGATTAAGCTTGGATTTTCAACTTCTTTTTATTCTAGTATATGTGCAAATGTTCTGTGTTAGTGATTATTGTATCTTCTAAATTTGTATGGTCTGTGGAATATTGGTTTGAATAATTAACCTTCTGATTCATGTATGTTATTTTCACATTTTGGCTAGTTGATATTGGTTCTTGATTGAATACTTCTTTTTTGAACCAAAAAAATAAAAAAAAATCAACCCACGAAATTACCAAAAATTTACAAAAGGATCCTTGTCTCCAAATACAAGTCATATGAGAGGGTTGGACTGCCCTACACCATTTACATTCTGGAGTACCTTTCATTTTCGTTTCAGCCAATTGTATGAGTTGACAAATCGATGAAGCTCATTCTAAGAATAGTCTCATGGAGGTGAGCACAAATTCCTTCACTTGCCAGGTCAGAAGTCAACTTTCTCTTCAACTCTTGGAAACTTTTTTCACACGCATTTGACCATTGATTTACCCTTCTTCTTAGTCAACTTAGTCAACCGAGTAGAGATAGATGAAAAAACCTCTACAAAACATTTGTAGTAAGCAGCTAAATCCAAGAAACTTCTTATCTTTTACATGACTGGATGAGTATGTCTTCATGAGCTAATAGTCTTTAAGTGTGGGAGTAAGCACTCAAAAAACCAACCCTGACACTACATGATTTTACTTGGATATCTTAACTTTTAGCTAGTACTGAATATTGCTTTATTTATGTTTTGAGCCTAGGGCCTATGGAAACTACCACTCTATCCCATAGGGGTAAGGTTTTCGTACATCCTACCCTCCAACAACCCCACTTGTATGATTACACCAGATATGTTATTATTGTTGTTCTTTCAATTGTGACCAAATTCATGCAGATTATTTTAATTAAAGACACAATTGGAACTCAATTAATTAAACCTTTTCAATTATAACCAAAATATAAACGAAATTGAGATGTAATTTTATATTAATTAATCAAATTTCTTGATTAAACGGAGTAAAATATTTATCCATTGACCATTAAATAATTTTACATAATTAATTTAGTTATTGTTCTCATAATTTTGATAAATATATTTCAAAACTATAGAAAATATACAAAATATTTAGGATGATATAAAATGACATACTTGATGAAATTTTACCAAATGAAATGACAAAGTGTCACCGAGATAATTTTTAAAATTATTTTCTCCTGGTAAAATGTATATTTCACTCCGTTTGTGACTCAGAAATTTTGAATAATTAAATAAAATTATTGGAGGAAAAAAATTAGGTGTCAACAGTATATAACTGATTCTATACCCAGAAATGAAATTACTTTGATTTCGCAAACTTCTCTCTGAGCTTCACCAATTGATCATCAATGGTGTGTTCTTCTTTTTCCAGTTTTCCCTCTTAATCTAAACACTTAGAAAATTGAATATCTATTGCTTATATTTGTGGTTACTTTTTATTGGTTTGGTAGAAAATACTTGAAAACTACCATTTTTTTTAATTTTATTGAGCTTTATTGTTGAAGAAGACAAAGTGAGTCTACGATAATTGAAGGTTTGAGTTGAATTTAATAACTAAAGATTGTTGGGCATGACAATAGAAAGATGGATATCAAATTTGGAGTCATTAAGAGTTGATATGGATCATTTTTTTAGAAAAACGTGTTGGTAAATTCTACATAACAAGTTATAGTGGTCACCGGGATTTTAATTTGACCATAAATCCTAACGGATCGTCAAGATTTCAGACACTAAAGCTGAAAAGTTCCTGGTGATTCGTTAGAATTTGGCCAAAAATCTGTACGATCACCATAACTTGTTGTTAGGTCAAGTCTTTTCAAGTATCAAATAAAAAATCCCGGAGAATGACCAAGAATTTGCTCTTGATTTTTGGCGAAAAGGTTATTTTTACATACTTTTTCTTACGAGCTTAGGTCGAAATCTAAAGGTGGCATTGAAAGATCCTATTTGTGCTAATCACCCGACTTGAGAGCCAAATCCATCACTTAGGCCTCGATTTAGGCCTGGTTTTGTTTACAAGTTCTTAAATTAAGTACACAAGGTTTTTAAAAAAAAGGATAATCCAATATATGAAGTATCCCGCATGTATATAGGGTCATGAGAATGGCCAAACCTCAAGGTATTTTTCATCTACGAGATTAATTTATATACACAATTAGTGTACACAGTTTTTAATACTATCAAATCATCCAAAAGATATCTAGATAAAACTTTATAAAAAATGAAAGTTGAACCTTCAAAATAAATCAGGTTACATGCTCCAACAAATAAAAATGACCTGATTGTGCAAAATCACCGGTGTATACAAGTTATATATTTAATGGTCACCTCTTTCCGACAAGTAAGGATGGTCGCGGTAATTGCATTCTTGGGCTAGATTCATAATAGGAGACAAGGAATTAGAACAATGGCTAATATAGAGGCAGATACCTTATTACTTCTGAAAGGGACAAAGGAAGATACAAATGTATAATTCATATAAGCTGATTTCAACAATTAAGCAACTTGGAAGCTACCTAATAATATATATTATTCCCTCCGTCTCAATTTAAGTGTCTTAATTTGACTAGGCACAAAATTTAAAAAATAAAAGAAGGCTTTTAATTGAATCTTATGGTCCTAAATTAATAATGTGCGTAATGTACTAAAATATCTTTTGAATCTTGTAGTTTTAAACTTGTCAGGTAGGATGTTTGAATTGTCAACTTAATAAATATAAAAAGAGACACTCTTTTTTTTTACAAACCAAAAAGAAGAGTAAGATAATTAAATTGGGACGGGGTAGTACTAGTATTCATGATACTACGAGTCTATGACCTGCCGAAACAAAGCAAAATAGATATCCATATCCTCGTGTCTAGTGTCCCCGGGTTCGTGGAATGGACAATATTGGACAATTTTCGCACTTCATTCGATGACAACGTTAAATTAAAGGTAATGATGTTTGCAAAAGACTGGATGAACATGAAACATCTCCTACAAGGACATACTGAGTCGTAGCTGGACTCCTATATATGTTCAAAGGGATCTTTTTAGGTGTGGTCTGGTAGTAAGCTTTATGGTACAAGCACAGGTGCATTGTATATAGTTGTCCACAAATTTCAATATTTGAAGCATTGTTTGACCATTTGGTTACTTATGTTACGAACGATTAAACATTAACAATTAGGAAGGGAGAGGGGAGGGGACCATTTGATCCATAATACACTAAAGCAAATACTTTTAATAAAGGTTACCAATATAATTGTTGCTAATTATCTTTCAAAAGGACCCTCTTTTAGCATCCTTTTGAATATATAAATACTCCTATAACAAAATACGACCTAACTTTGTACTACCTATACAAATTTATCGGTCATTCTGTCTCCATATACTTTTATATATCGTATAATCTTTGGTGATGTCACACTATATAATAAACACTTGATTATAAGTTAGTGTAAAACAGACATACATTTATAAAGAGGCAAATAATACACAGAATGAAAAGTAAACGTGTATGTGCTTGAGAGGATCGAGTTTTCAGATTCCCAAAATGGTTGATAAGAATATCAACATATTAGATAGAGAGGACCCTAACTCAAGCGAAGAAAGAGGGATTAACGAGCAAGATAGGTTGTTGCCAATAGCTAATGTTGGGAGGATTATGAACCAAATTCTTCCTCAAAATGCCAAGATTTCGAAAGAGGCCAAAGAGACAATGCAAGAATGTGTATCTGAGTTCATTAGCTTTGTAACCGCAGAAGCATCGGATAAGTGTCACAAGGAAAAGCGCAAGACATTGAATGGAGATGATATCTGTTGGGCGTTGGGAAGTTTAGGATTTGATGATTATGCTCAGCCTTTGAAGAAGTATTTGCATAGGTACAGAGAGTTAGAAGAAGAAAAATCTAACCAAAATAAGGCTGCTGCTGGTAACAATAGTACTGAAGAAAGGGGGAGAGATGATCAGTTTCTCTCATGAAGATTTTATATGGTCCCTAAAAAAGCAATGATGACTCTCGAAATGGAATTGGAAGAGCAAGACGGGCTAGGGCGGGCACATTAACATGATATTCAATTTGTGATATGTCAAAAATATATAGACAATAATTTTCTAGCTTGGTACTTGATACATAAGCTTCGATTTTCATATTCTTTTTAGGCTTGTTTTAATTTTAAAGAAAAAAATGGTGCTTTTCTCACTAGTGAAACTGCTAGTATTTGGAAAATAATTTCTGTATTGGTGATCATTGTATCTTCTAAACAGTTTCTTAGGTTTGTGTTTTATCGTTTTGACCAATTAATCTTCTTATTCATATATGCTCACATTTCGCTAGATTGTCAAGGTTCTTGATTCAGGGTTTAATTTTGACATTCCTTTACTGCTAATAACTTACTTCAAGCTCTGCCCAAGTCTTGGAGGTAAGAACAAATTTCTTATTTCCCTTGCCATTTCTTCTTCATTTAAACTTGATAAATTCACGCTGCTACATGGTTTTACTGGATAATTTTAGTTGGATTTTGTTTCGAAGCTAATTAATTACACAAATGGTCACTCAACAGTAAACTCATCAAATTTATTTTCTAACCATAAAGTAACTCAATATTCACTTAATTTCCTAAAATATTATTTTTTGTCAAAATCCGATTAACCTAGCTAGTTTTTACCCACACCCGGAACTCGACCTGAAATTTTAATAAGAAAAAATTGTTGAAGAGATAATCTATCATAAAATTGACAAATGTTTAAGACATAGACAGTACAAAGTAAAACAACATATTTAGTTTGGTTGATGTACAATTTTAACACGAGGGATGTTTACTAATTCTCTCACTACACCACATTCTCTCAAATTATACTAAATTAAAATACAAAAAGTGAAACAGAGAAAAGATGTAAAAAAAAAATCTAGTCCAGGCACCTTTGGTGGATGGAGATTGAGGGTAGCACATATGTTGGATGCTTCGCCGTTATCTCCTTAATTCAACTAAATTTGAACTAATAACTACTAATTAACTTCTTAATTTCAAAGTGAGAGCATGCTAAAGCTCATATTTCATTCCAACTTTTAACATACGTTTGTGAGGTATGTCAAAAACTTTGCTACTTTGCCTCAAATTCCTCTTCAAGAAATTAAAAGCATAATCAATCACAAATCTCTTTGCAATATTAGACCCTTTGCTTGCAATCACATCTTATTCCCCTACCAAATGTATAACCCCAATACTATAAGCTCTTTCCACCACTTCTATATCTCTCTCCATTAAAAACATCGCATCCTGGTCTTGTATATTCCTGTGCATTCTCCAATTTCATATTTCTTTGTCTGTTAATACTTTGTTACTTTTCACTGCAATCGAAAACATATAATCGTCTCGTATAAAAAAATTTCAGTCTTTCCACCAATAATCTCTCGAAGGGCTCTTCCTCGTTACGCACATCATTGTATCCATATCTCACCACACACCGGAACACGTAGAGATCCTTTGGCTTCACCCTCCAAAAAAGGAACCTTTCTTCTATCGGCACTTTGCTTATTGGAAGCGATTTAACAGAAACAAACACAAGGACAGAGTGTAATGTGGGTACATTCTCCACGTAATGCTTGAAAATTGGTGGAATGCCATGTACTAGTTCAGAGTAGAAAATAGCAAGCCCAGGTAGGAGATGGTAAGTCGTTTCATCTATTGTTTCTTTGACTTTTAAGGGAGAGATCTTGTGTTCTAGCTCGAAGTGGTACTTCTTTCTGAAAGAAATAATCCCCTTGATTATTTTCATTGATTGAATAGATATATATACAAGTTACAAAATAGGAGAATCCTATTCCTATTCTATTTCTAAAACCTTATTCTACCATAATTCTAACTATACAATTATGATAAGTGTATATCCTAATTATGGTAAGTGTATATCCTAATCTAGGTAACAAATACACTACAATATACACACAATATTCTTTCCATAATATACAAAGTCTCTGTTTCCATCGCTTTTCAAAGACTCAATCTCGTGGTCGGGTCAAGATCGGTCAAGGCCGAGAGGCCCAACAAGAATTGGCCGTCACGATCGGGTCAATAAGCTACATCATTGTCCGATCGCTTTAGTCCATCAATATACATGTGATATACACCGCTGTATATTCAGTGTATATCACATGTATATTGCTTTGTTTAACACACCCGCAATATAGCAAAGTGTTTTCGAACCTCGAGACTTCCCTAAAATCTTCAAAGAGAACCGCTAGTAGACCCTTTGTAAAGATGTTCGCAATTTGATAACGAGACGACATGTCATACGCGAACTTGACCTTTGCAACCTTTTCACGGACAAAGTGAATGTCCATTTCAATATGCTTGCGCGCCGTGTGTTGAATCTGTTACCCGAAAGGTAGATGTCACTAATGTTATCGCAATATACCAAGGTTGCCTTCGAACGTGGGACAATGAAGCCCAAAAGCAAATTACGTAGCCAACATGACTCAAGACCACATTCGCTACTCCTCGATATTCTGGCCTTTGCAATCGAGCGTGACAAAGTTGCTTGACGCTTTGCCGACAATTATGAGACCAAGTTGTTGCCAAGGAACATACAAGAGCTTTAAGTCGACCGCCTGCGTTTCCGGACAACCACCCCAATCAAAGATCCGTAAAGAGACAAGTGTGGATGCAGATGAAGGATACAAGTGCAACCTATAGTCCAGTTGTCCCCTGGATATACCGAATGATGCATTTTATTGCATTCATGTGCTCAACTCGGGATCATGCAATGAATAAACACACCGCCGAACCGCATACGCAATATCCGGCCTGGTAAAGCGTAAGATATCGGAGAGCCCCTCGCAAGACCGCAATACCGGCTCGGGCCCTCGTGATGGTGCACCCGTCATGGCACTTAGCTTTGGGTTTGCATCAACTGGCGTGGAAGTGGACTTACAGGATGACATCTCAGCCCTCTCGATGATCTCAGCAGCATACTTCCGTTGAGACAGAAACAACCCACCTGAATGACGTTTGACAGCAATTCCCAAAAAATAACTCAAGGGCCCCAAGTCTTTCATAGCAAATTCATAACTGAGCATGGCCATGATAGACTGGTGCAAAGCATCGGAGGATGCAGTCAAGATGATATCATCCACATATAACAGAATATAGGCCAAGGACGAACCACGACGGTATATGAACAATGAATTATCTGACCTGCTGTGAGTGAACCCAATAGTTGAAACAAAGTCAGCAAACCTCATGTACCAGGCCCGTGGAGACTGCTTAAGCCCATATAAGGACTTCTTCAACAAGCATACATGATGAGGACGGTTTGGATCCCTGAAACCCAAAGGCTGATGCATATAGACTGTTTCCTTGAGATCACCGTGTAGGAAAGCATTCTTGACATCCAACTGATGAATTGGCCAAGTCTTTGAAAGAGCCAAACTAAGCACAGTGCGAATGGTAGCTGGTTTGACCACCGGACTAAACGTCTCACCACAATCAATTCCAACCTGCTGAGTCTTACCATCACCAACAAGTCGCGCCTTATGTCGAGCAAATGACCCATCTGAATTCTCCTTATGAGCAAAAATTCACATAGACCTGATAACATTAATACCATATGGACGGGGCACCAACTCCCACATCTTATTATCAATAAGAGCATTAAATTCATCAGTCATATCAATTTTCCAATTAGGGCCATTTAATGCTGACACGGGATTGCGGGGCAAGGGGGATTTAGAGACATCAGAATGTAAATTAAAATGTCTTTTAGGTGTAAAAATACCCCGCTGACTACGAGTGACCGGTCTATGACTCGAGGAAGAATTGAGGAAATTTTCTGGGCTCGGGACGGACTGGCTAGCAGGCAGTGGGCCTGCTGGCCCAAATCGGTACATACCGATTGCCGGACCAGTTCCTGCACTGGGTCGGATCGCCCAATAGCTGGAACTGTTCCAGGGCAGTGTATTACCGGGCGTGCAGATATGGGCCAGCGGGCAAAGGTCTACTGGAGGAATTTGGGTACGAGAGATGTCCGAAAAATGCCGAATAATATACAGGGATATTTGGTCATCCAAAAAATTATATGACTTAGGTTCGGGAGTATGAACTTTCATAAATGGGAATTGAGTTTCATCAAAAATGACATGGCGATTGATTATGATTTTCTTGGAGGATAAATCAAAGCACTTATAACCACGATGATTTGACGGATAACCCAAAAACACACACGGAGTAAACCGAGCCTGAAGTTTGTTAATTGTGGTGGATGGGAATAACGGATAACACAAGCACCAAAAAATCCGAAGATGAGAATAAGACGGGTTCTTATTATATAGAATTTTTATGGGGGAAGAATATGTCAGACCTTTAGAAGGAATTATGTTAAGAAGATATGTGGCCATTTGTAGAGCATGATGCCAAAATACGGGAGGTACTTGAGGCATGTATTAGGGAGAGTTCTGGACAATGTTATTTATGGAACTAATTTATGCTCGCTTCTATTTTGTGAAGATGTATGAGGACATGAAAATGAAAATTTATCCCATTAGTAGCACAAAATTCCCCGAAACTCCCTATTGTCATACTCTTTCCATTATCACATCGAATATTTTTTATTTCTCTTTCGAATTGAGTACGATGAACACTCTAAATTTGATGCAGACGGACAAGACTTGTGATTTATTTGCACTTGGAACCGCCCACAAAAATCTAGAATAATCATGTAAAAAGAGAACATAATATTGATCAGCCATTGAACTAAGAACATGAGATGTCCATAACTCGCTATGAATAATGTCAAATGACATAGACGATGAGAATTGGAGTCTACAAATGGCAACTTAACAATTTTTCCTAATGAACAAGATCGATAAATTGAGTACGACTGCACTTTACAAGAAATAAAGCTATTTTTATCTAAAGTCGATAAAATAGAAGATTCCGGATGACCTGCATTTAGCATGCCACATGGAAGAGAGAGATGGCTGCAAAAGTTGACTAAAGGTCGACTGATGGACTAAAACTGGGCATGATAGGATACAAGATTCCCTACTATTACACCTCATGAGATGACTCTGCCTTGAAATCCTTCACAGAGAAATCGAAAGGATCAAATTCAACGTAAATGTAATGCACTGTCATTTGTGAACTTTCTAGGATGACACTAAATTTTTAATCAATTTAGGAGCATGTAAAATATTTTTTAAGAGGAGTGGTGGATCGGGGAAGACAACGTCACCATACCCTAGAATTGGAATAGACTGCCATTAATAACAATTATCTCCCTAGGGTGCTCAAATTGGAATAAGATGAGAGAGTACTGATTCGGAAGTCATGTGAGTAGTGGCCCCGGTGTCCATGTATCAATTTGGGTCCGTTGAGTCAATCCCAATGTGTGCATCGCGCCTCGATATCGATCCGAGCGGGCTCGTCAATGATGGGCTTGGCGGAGGTCAGGGGCCAAAGAACTCCGGCCGCGGCCGCCGAACCGGGTCGTAATTGGTCGCTGTTGCCGCTGTTTCTGGCCACCGCCGGCCGCCACCGCCGGGTATTGGGCCTGGGATCGCTGGTCACCCATCGGCCGGAAATTCGCGCTGCAGAGGACTGTTGGCTCACGACTAACGCCTCAGCCTTCACTACCACGGGCCCCACCGCTGGGGCCTGTGGGTGGTGGGCCATTGTTCAACCGGATGGGACCCACCGCTTGCTGACCACCGAAACCGCCACTAGAACCACCGCGTTTGCCCCCGCAGTTTTTGTTATTATTCTTTCGATTATTCTTGCCGCCACCATTGTTATGGTTTTGGCCCGAATTATTAACAAAACCTAAAGGATTAGGAGAGGACGCCATCATGACAACTGGGCTTGCTCCAGTAGCCAGGCTTTTAACCAAATCGGCTTCTTCCAACGTAAGCATGGAGCGGGCTTAATAAAAGTCGGAAAGAGGGTTGCTTTGGCGAAGGAGAGTTCCAACACCATTATAGGCCTCCGAAAGACCGGCAACCAACTGTAGAACTAGACGATTATTCGCTATCAGGCGCTAACATTACTGAAAGTTGATCCGCCAACTCCTTTAGTTTCTTGCAATATGCGAAATTTCGAATTCGTCCATTCAACGAGAGAGAATTCCGCCGAGTGTGACGACACTGGGAATGTTGGTTGTCTTGGAATATGTCACGCGTAATCTATTCCATGCACCATAGCCGTGGTATCTGCCCAATAATCGCTCCCAGAAGGTCCATTGAAATAGTGGCGTATATCCACCTAAGAACGGTAGTATCAAGTGTAATCCATAACTCAGATCCTCCACAGAAGGAGTCTAGCGGGAGGAATGATATGGTGAAGAACTTGATAAGATATAGCTGAATTTTAAACAACTCCACCATCGTTATATATTGCACGCTTTCCATTTCAAGGACAATAGGGACACTTAACTTGATATTGGAAACCGGGAGGGCAGGGTGAAAATTGTTCTTACACATATTTATAAGAACAAAGAAGAAGGGGAAATTTAAGAGAGGTTTTTGAGAGCGGAAGACGAATTTTGGAAGAGAAACCCGGGGGGGGGGGGTGTCTCGGCCGAAAGGTCCAAAACTTTTTGGGAGAGAAAAGTTTTTGTAAAACCTAGTCTCTTGATATCATGAAAGAAATAATCCACTTAATTATTTTCATTGATTGAATAGATATATATACAAGTTACAAAATAGGAGAATCCTATTCCTATTCTATTTCTAAAACCTTATTCTACCATAATTCTAACTATACAATTATGGTAAGTGTATATCCTAATTATGGTAAGTGTATATCCTAATCTAGGTAACAAATACACTACAATATACACACAATATTCTTTTCATAATATACAAAGTCTGTTTCATCGCTTTTCCAAAGACTCAATCTCGTGTCAGTCAGATCGGGTCAAGCCGCCGAGTAGGCCCAACAAAGAACCGGGTTGCTCTCAGACCGGGTCGTTGCTGTTGCAATCGCCGCTGTCGACTACTTTAGTCCATCAATATACATGTGATATACACTGTTGTATCTTCATTGTATATCACATGTATATTGCTTTGTTTAACAGATACACATAGTTCCATACGTACATGATAAACATTAGGAACATAGCGAATGCCTGTGGAAGGTAACCACCTTGATTGAACTTGTAAAGGACTGAGCTTAGGTACACGAGCTCAACCGTGCCAATGATTAGAACATAGACGATTACAAAAAGAATATGTTTTCCAAATCATGCTCATAACTAGTACGAGGAAGCATGACGTTAGTGTCATCACAAACACCACCGCTATTCCTGTAAGCAAATGGTTGTCACGCGTAAGACATTTGCTTCACGTTATTGTAAGACTTTGAAAGTATTTTCCTCAATGTATTCATCCTTAAAGGGCACGATATATACACCATATACATGTAATTTAGGAAGAGTCAATCATGCCTAATCAATCCCTAATAATCTTCTACCTAATTAACATAATATTCCTAATTAACATTTTACTACCTACCATATATAAAATGATACTACATTAATACATAATAATAATAATATGATTTACATAATATTCTAACACTCTTCCGCAGTCGAAGCTGGAGGGCGGTGATGCTGAGACTGTCCCTAAAATCTTCAAATAATATCAGCGGAAGTCATTTTGTGAAGATATCTACAATTTGATGACGCGTTGGGACATGTAGCACCCGAACTTGTCTGCGAGCCACCTTCTTGCGTATAAAATGAATATCTAACTCAATATGTTTAGTGCGTTGATGGTGGATGGGATTCCCTGAGAGATAGATTGCACTAATATTATCACAGTATACTATTGTTGCAGTCGGAATAGGGCAATGAAGTTCAAGTAACAGGTTCCGAATCCAACATGGGTCAGATACAACATTGGCCACAACACGATATTCTGCTTCAGCACTTGAGCGTGATACTGTGGCCTGCCTTTTTGAGGACCATGAGATTAAATTGTCATCAAGGAAGACGCAATATACAGAGGTGGATCGTCTTGTATCCGGACATCCTGCCCAATCTGCATCAGTGTAAGTAACGAGTTTGGAAACAGAGGACGGATATAGATGTAATCCATACTCCAGAGTGCCCTGAATATATCGCACAATGCGTTTCAGAGCATGCTTATGTTCCTCCATTGGATTATGCATGAATAGACACACTTATTGCACTGCATAGATAATATCTGGCCTGGTGAATGTGAGATACCGTAAAGCTCCTACTAGGCTGCGGTATAACGTCGGATCAACAAAAGGTTTGCTAGAGATGACACTCAATTTTGACTTTGTGTCGACCGGAGTTGCCGAAGGTTTGCAGAAAGACATCCCAGCTCGTTCCACGATTTTTGATGCATACTTCTTCTAGGAGAGAAATAATCCACATGTATGTCGTGTCACATCAATTCCTAGAAAGTAGTGTAGTGGGCCAAGATCTTTCATAGCGAATTCAAAACTAAGCTGTGACATGATATTCTTGCGAAGAGAGTCTGAAGATGTATATCATCCACATATAGAAGAAGATAAGCAGTATGATTACCCTGACGATAGATAAACAAGGAATTATCTGAACGGCTGTGCGAAAAACCCATGTGTGACACAAAATCTGCAAACCGCTTATACCAAGCCTTGGGGGCCTGCTTGAGGCCATATAATGATTTGTTGAGCAAACACACATGGTTGGGATATTTAGGATCCCTGTATCCCAACAGTTGGTGCATGTATACAGTCTCATTAAGGAGTCCATGGAGGAAGGCATTTTTGACATCCAATTGATGAAGTGGCCATCCTTTTTAGAGAGACAGGCTGAGAACTGTTCTGATAGTTGATTGTTTGACTACTGGACTTAATGTTTCCCCGCAATCTACACCAACCTGTTGTGTCTTTCCATCACCTACAAGACGGGCTTTATGCCGCTCAAAAGTTCCATCAGATTTTTCTTTATGGCTGAAAATTCACATAGATCGAATTGTATTAGCATTAGATGGACGAGGTACTAAATCCCATGTCCTATTTGTAATTAGAGCATGATATTCATCATCCATGGCCATTTTCCAATTCGGCTCTTTTAGAGCAGACATTGGATTACGAGGCAAAGGTGATTTTGAGACCTGGGTGTGAAGACTATATTTGGCATTGGGTTTAAAAATTCCATGTTGACTACGGGTGACCGGAAGGTTTGTTGGGCCAGTGGACTGGACGCCACTGACTGAGTAGAGAGAAATTGAGGGTCCAGTGGGCAGCATTGCTAGAGCTGGAATTGGGCCCGTAGTGGTGGACTGGCCCATTCCGCTGGACCGGGTGGATTGTGAGGTAGTAGGACTGGGCCTCGAAATCGAAGGCCCAAGCTGCTGCATTGAAATGTCAGTCAGTTAGGCCATCGATCGTTGGCCCAATGGGCCTGAATTACGGTGTTCAACACTAGCAATAGGTAGCGAGCTATGAAAAAAATATGTTAGATACGAAAGCTTATCATCATCTAAAAAATCATAGTTATGAGTCCCGGTGGCATGTATCTTAGCAAATGGAAAAATTGTTTCATCAAAGATTACATGACGACTTATAAAAATTCTTTTGAAAGAAATGTCATAACATTGGTAACCGCAATGATGAGTAGGATATCCCAAGAAAACACATGGATAGACCGGGCTTGGAGTTTTGTGATTGTGGTGGATGGAAAGAGGGGGTAGCAAAGACAACTAAACACTCTTAAGTGATGATATGTGGGATCTCGTAAGTAAATCATTTTTAGGGGAGCTTGGTATGATAGGTTTTTATGAGGAAGGACATTCAACAGGTAAGTGGTCATTTGTAGTGCATGATGCCAAAATACACGGGGAAATGAAGCATGAGAAAGAGATGTTCTAACAATATTGTTAATAGTTCTAATTTTGTGTTCCGCCTTCCCATTTTGTGATGAAGTATGAGGACAAGACAGACGAAACTGAAGACCATTTGTTTTGAAAAAATCCCAAAACTGTTTATTGTCAAACTCCCCGCTGCCGCAATCGGAATTTCGGGGGCCTCCACCTTTGTTATTTTCGCGATTTCCACCCTTATTTTTATTGTTATGACGTCCTTTTTGTCCCTTATTTTGTTGAGTAGGGTTAAAAAAATTATCATCATTCGAAGGAGTGGCAAGCATGACGGAATTTGAAGTAGTTGAGACCTTTTTCACCAAGCTCAACTCTTCAAGTACAAGCATGGACCTTGCTTGATAAAATTATGGTAGAGGATTACTTTGAAAGATTAGAGTTCCCACGCCGTTATACGCGTCGGTGAGACCGGCGACCAATTGCAAGACTAACCGATTATTAGTAACCGGTGAACCAACGTTTCTTAATTGACCGGACAACACTTTGAGTCGTTGACAATATGTAGAAACATTAGGGAAGTCCGCCATGTCAATGGTTGAGAACTCCTGTTCCAATGTAACAACGCGAGAGTTTTGGTTATCTTGAAAAATATCTCACAAGCGTTCCCACACCGCCATGGCTGTTGAATCTGGTTCCATTATCGTATGTAACAAGTCAATGGAGATTGTTGTATAAATCCAACCAAGGACTGTAGCATCAAGTGTATCCCACAATTCCTTGTCTGCATAAATTGTTATGTCTTTCCCTTTACCATCTTTTGGAGGAATTATATGATGAAGAACTTTGTGAGCGCGGCAACATATTTTGAATAATTTCGCCCAAGTCGCATAATGAACGGTTTTCATTTCTAGTTTGATGGAAACATGTGTTTTGATGTTTGAGACAGCAATGGCAGGGTGAAATGATGATTTGGTTTCAGACATAATTGGTTGTGATGAAGGATAATCAATAATGGAGTAAGAGAGAAAAAAAATGAAGAAATTTTCGGCTAACTAGGGTTCTAGGGAGGAAGATGACCAAAAATTTGAAAGAAAATAAACTAATTTTGGATCTTTCCTTAAGCTCTTGATACCATGTAAGACTTCGAAAGTATTTTCCTCAATGTATTCATCTTTAAAGAACACAATATATACACCATATACATGTAATTTAGGAAGAGTCAATCATGCCTAATCTTCCTAATCAATCCCTAATAATCTTCTACCTAATTAACATAATATTCCTAATTAACATTTTACTACCTACCATATATAAAATGATACTACGTTAATATATAATAATAATAATATGATTTATATAATATTCTAACAGTTATCACTGAGAAGAATTTAAGTTATATACACAAATATTAAAAAAATCGTTACCATAAGCATTGCTAAGCTTTTCAGTAGTCCTAAATGCAAGTGTGACAATGACACAAGCCAACATCAGAAGGTTACTGATTTCAGGAATGTAGATTTGTCCGTGGTGTTTGGTTGATTTATGCACGATTTTAACACGAGGAAAGAATTCTAACGCCAGGGATTGCTGGACTATAGCGAATGTCCCGGAAATCAAGGCTTGACTTGCAATGATGGCCACTAATACTGCCACTGCAAATACTGGCCAATATAAACTATCTGTACTTGTAAAGAATGTACCTGGTATGCACATAACAATCCCGCCAAGAGAAATCCAAGCGTTCTTTTTGTTTCTCTTGAAGTAATTGAAAAACATAATCTCCTTGATTATTTTCATTAATTGAAAGGTATTTATATAAGTTACAAAATAAGAGAATCATATTTCTATTCTATTCCTAAAACCTTATTCTATCATAATTCTAACTATACAATTATGGTAAGTGTATAATCCTAATTTAGGTAACAAATACATTACAATATTCCAACAATATATACCATATATACACCAATCAGCCAGCCCGTGATGGGCCACTGATTCTGTCCGTGATGGGCCACTGCCATGGGCCTCATCCGAGACTGTTGTGCTGCTTTGGTCCATTTGCCCGTGATATACACTTCTGTATATTGGGTGTATATCACGGGTATATTTCATTATTTAACAGTAATCTACGATGTATTTCGGATTAAGAGCTCTGATAACAGTTGGATCGCACTTCGCGAAGTTGTAAATGCCAATACCAGCAATGAAAAGGAACCGCACACAAAGTACAGGTGCAAAAATGTAGCCAACTTTTTCAGTTCCAAATCTTTGAAACATGAACAACAATATCAAGATGGCTACTGCAATCCAAACAAGTCTTCCTGCAATGATATCAAAAATTATTTCAATTTGTTTTTCATTATTCAAATTACTCCAATTAGTTGAATGCTTTCTAGAAAAGTAAAAAAATGTCTATATAAACATTTTACTCTTAACTAGGAGTATAGTACATAGTTGATTGAAATTCCCAACTAGTATCATTTTAGGCATGTTATTTTTAGTGGAAAAGCAACAGGAAAATTTTATGAAAAATAAAAATAAAATGCAATAAAGTTACCTTCAGTCAGGAGTCAGGACTCAGGACCGAAGGAGCGGCCGCTTTGAGTCCTCCAACAGCAGACGAAACTGACAAAATTATATGAATAACTAAAATTAGCACTCCATCGGAACCAATTTACGTGACATTTTTCATTTTTCGAGAGTTATTTGACTAAACTTTGAAGTTAAATTAAATTAGATTAACTCAATATTTTAACATTAAAATTTATATATTCGAAAATTACATGAAAAGTAATATAAGCTACAACTTTTATCATATTAATTTGGTAAAAAAATACATATTAAAATGTTGGTAAAAATTCATACAGTTTGAATCTCAATAAGCGAAAAGTGTCACATAAATTGGACAGGGAAGTATATCATAAACTCATATGTTGCATGCTACACGATAAAGGTATAGAGAAGGAGTTTGTTTCCATTTTCGGTTATTGCTAAAAACTGTAAAAAGATTTGTCTACAGCTAAAAAGGTAGATTGTCACAATTTTGACAAAAAATGTTCACTAGTTCTAGGAATAGCAGCTTACTAGCTCAATTTTCTGGTTGGTGACTTCTATGTAATAAGGTCATTTTGACTATTTAATTAAGTTAAAAAAAAAATTAAGAAAAGTTTACTTTGAGTATGTGAAAACATGTAGTAATATGCAGGGCCCGTGCGAGCTGTACTACCGCACAAGGCCCCCGAAAAATGAAAAATTTTAGGGGCCTTTTTTTTATTTTTTATCAAGTAGTATTAACCAAAATTTACTGTAAATGCTCATAATTCGCAGGTCTTAACCCAATCTAATTATTGAAATCGTATATTTACTTATATTAAGGCCACTTTTACGAATTAGGACAAGACCCCCAAAATGTTTGAGACGGTTCTGGTAATATGTACTCCCTTCGTCCCAATTTGTTTGAAGGTTGACTAATTTGGGAGTAAAACAATTCTTTCTTTGAGTACGATTTTCTTCAACTCTTTTCATATATTGTGAATTATTAATTATGTAGACTTATAGTATTTTTATGTAGTTTTCAACTATGTAAATTTTATTATAAAATACTCGAAGAATTTATGTTTAAAATTAAGTCAAACAAAAAGTTGTTCGACCACAAAATTGGTTAACCTTCAAATAAATTGGGACAAATAGAGTATTTATTTATTGGGTAGGTTTAAACACGAGGAATTTTTTTACCATAAATTATAATGTGATTGTGTAAATATGTGTAACGTACCTGAAATGCAGGGAGTCAACACGCCGTCCCCAATAACCATAGAAGTACCAAGCATTGTTGCAAATAACATAAAGAACTTTGCAAAATTGCTGCTTTCTAGCTTTGACTTAAGGTTTGATGCCCGACGTGTGCGTCTATCTGGCGAATCAAGTTTAAAAGTCGACACATCTTTGTCTTCTGGTTGTTGACTTGGAATTAATCCCACCTTAGAATATCGACATATCAATGAATATAAAGCAAATGTACCTCCTGCAATAAAAGTATATTTAGTTTTTTAAAGAAAAATTAATCATGAACGTATGTAGTAAAAGGAGAAAATGATAAAAATAGTCCCTTGTCTTTGGTAGTAGGTCCAATAGGCCCTTTAATATCATAAAAGTGAGCACTTTTGGACTCCATGGAATATTTACTAAATTTTGATAGTTAAATTTAAGAGGAAATGTGAAAATAGGTCAGATATTTACCAAACTCTAATTGTTAAATTTAAGAGAAAGTGCGAAAATACAAAAATATTTAATGGAACTCATACATGAAGGTACAATTTTTGCGGTTTATGTTATTTTTTAGTCTATTTCTAGAGTTTGATGGAACTTTTTGAGGTGTATTTTTATTATTTTTGAACTATTTTTTGTGATTAGTGTAGTTAGATTTGACAACTAGAGTTTTGTAAATATCTGACGGAGATGAACAAACATGCACAACGGACTGCTGTATCTCACGCTTCTATGTATATCTTGATGATTCATTTAGTTAAATTTAGAAGCAATTTAATTATTTCTATTAACGGAATAATATTGAATTATTTTTGCAATTAGTAAATAAATGGAATTTTATGTGGAATTCTTATAATAATGGATGTAAAGATGGGGCATGAACTAAGGTTTAATAGAAGTCTTTTTTGTGCCCGTTAATCATTTATACTTAGAGAATGTGTTATAAAAGCAAAAAAGTCAAATTTGCCTTCCAATTATGCTTTATAGTTTAACATTTCCCTCCGTCAAATTTTGGGATCAAATTTACCCTTTTCGTTAGCAAACTTATTAAGTTTGCTAACGGAAAAGGTAAATTTGATACCAAAATTTGACGGAGGACAATGTTAAATAATAAGCATAGTTGAAGAGCAAATTTGACCATTTCCCCTATTATAAAATAGGTCACTCCTATCCCATCACAATTATGCTTTTCCCCTAGATACTAGCTTGGGCTTCAGAAAATAATGGATAACCTAATCTAATTTTTACATCACGAATATTCTAGGGGTCATTCGCACAAATGCTCTATTTTTGGGTGGTCTTTAATTTTTGCTCTTCAAATTTGAATTCTTTAATTTTTGTGCTTTATTATTTTTGGCGTGACATAATTAGAATTTTGCTTGACATAATTAATGTTTATCTTTGGCATATGTATCATACACAACCCACAAATTATACTGGATAAGGCATAAATGTCAACCCAGCTACTGTTTCCAATTTTGGGCCAGCAGGCCCATTGCCTGCTGGCCAGTCCGTCACCCATCCGAATTTTTCCCAAAATCCACCCAATTCTCCTCCGAGTCACAGACCTGTCACTCGTAGTCAACGGGGTACTTTTAAACCTAAGAGACATTTTAATCTAAATTCTAATGTTCTTAAATCCCTACTATCCCGTAACCCAGTGTCTGCATTAAATGACATGAATTGGAAATTGGCTATGGACGACGAATATGATGTTCTTATTGCAAATAAGACATGGGAGTTGTTGTCCCGTCCTTCTGGTGTTAACATTATTCGATCTATGTGAATTTTTACTCATAAAGATAATTCTTATGGTTCTTTTGCTAGACATAAGGCTCGTCTTATAGGTGATGGTAAGACTCAGCAGGTTGGCATGGATTGTGGTAAGACTTTTATTCTGGTGGTCAAACCGGCTACCATTCGCACTGTTCTCAGTCTTGCTCATTCAAAGGCATGACCCATTCATCAGTTAGATGTAATAATGTTTTCTTACATGGTGATCTTAACGAGACTGTTTACATGCATCAACCCTTGGGTTTTCGAGACCCCAAATATCCTCATCATGTCTGTTTATTGAAGAAGTCCTTGTATGGGCTTAATCAAGCCCCACGGGCTTGTTATAAGAGATTTGCAGACTATGAATCGTCTATTGGGTTTTCTCACAGCAGGTCTGATAATTCGTTGTTCATTTATTGTCATGGTACTTCCCTGACTTGTATTCTATTATATATGGATGATATTACCTTGACTACCTCCTCTGATGTTTTGCGTAAGTCTATCATGACAATGCTTAGTTCTGAGTTTTCTATGAAAGACTTGGGGCCATTGAGTTACTTTTTGGGGATTGATATCACTCGTCATGCAGGTGGGTTATTCTTATCCCAACGGAAGTATGTCGCTGAGATCATTGAGCGCGCTGATATGTCCTCGTGTAAGTCTACTTCCACTCCGATCGATACCAAGCCCAAGCTAGGTGCTGATCTTGCTCACCTTACGAGGATCCCACTCACTATCGCAGTCTTGTTGGAGCTCTTCAGTATCTTACTTTCACGAGACCCGATATTACGTATGTCGTACAACAAGTGTGTTTGTATATGCATGATCCTAGGGTAGAGCACATGAATGCACTCAAACGCATTATCCGATACATTCAGGGAACACTTGACTATGATTTGCATTTATATCTGTCATCAACCTCTACATTTGTCTCGTATACCGATGCTGATTGGGGTGGCTGTCCGGACATCAGACGCTCTACGTCTGGATACTGTATGTTTCTTGGTGATAACTTGGTCTCATGGTCTGCCAAACAATAGGCTACCTTATCCCGCTCCAGTGCAGAAGTCGAGTATCGAGGGGTAGCCAATGTGGTATCTGAATCATGTTGGTTACATAATCTTCTCTTAGAGCTTCACTTTCCCATTCAAAAAGCTACCTTGGTATAGTGTGATAATGTTAGTGCCATATATCTTTCTAGGAATCCGGTTCAACACCAGCGCACTAAACATATTGAGATGGATATCCATTTTGTTCGCCAAAAATTAGCTCGTGGACAAGTACACGTCTTACATATCTCTTTCAGGTATCAAATTGCAGACATCTTCACTAAGGGTTTTCTATTGGTCCTATTTGAAGATTTTAGGGACAGTCTCAACGTATGAAGACCACCCGCTACGACTGCGGAGGTGTGAAAATATACCACCATATACACGGTATACTCTCTTGTGTATACCGTGTATATCACGAAAACCCAAGACAATTGGGAGACCGTAATATACATGGTATACACATCGTGTATGTAGTTTTGGTAATAGGTTTTTGTATATAATTAGCATTGTACACTTATCATAATTATAGAACTCTTGTACAAATAGAATAGGGGTTTGAGAGTAGAATAGGAATATAATTTTTCATATTATAAAAATTGTAAATTGTATATATTCTTTCATTAATGAAAATAATCAGGTAATTATTTCTTTCCGCTACAACTTTGTCGGAACATAGTATTAGCTCCGACGATCCTTGTACTCACTTTTGTTAATTATAAATGAAAGTCTGGTTTACCAAAAAAAAAAAGTATGACAATTTTGAAGCAATAGATCGATGAGCTATACTTTTTTTTTGTATCATTGACCGAAAGTTCGCTCCTTTTTCCTTCTCCGGGAAAAGGAAAATCTACTATTCAATCGAATGGGTAAAAATTGTTGGCACCAACATTGTATTTGCATTTCAAAATCGCAGACACTACTATATATTCACTTTAGAATACATCATTTGATTGGCATCACCAACAAAGCGTGGTGCTTATAGAACTAATCATTTACTCTGAAGTAAACGATTTCTACGTACATTCCCATGCTTTGTTGACGCTTAATGATAAGAAGATCATTGCATCGTACTAATGTTGTTGAAATATTTAATTATTCTTTGAAGGATTTAAACTATTAAGTAGAGATGAGAGAGTTTATTTATTGAATTGCGAGAATTGCATTATAGAGCCTATTATGTGAGGCTAGGGTAGGGGTGTCCAATGGGTCGGGTCGTCCCCCAGGGTACCTTTCTCAGTCTCCACTCTTACCAATCCCGCATGGAGGGAGGGGGAATCGAGGAGGGATCACACGGGGTCCGCCTAGACCGGTTCCTTTTGTTCTATCTGGGTCCTTAACCGGTTCCGTCCCCGCCCGTCTTAGTCCTCTAATATAAGAAAAAGGTAAAAATCTGGCATATTTCTTCTTCTTCATTCTTCTCACAAATCTTTCTACTATCTCTTCAAAATTATTCTTAATATTATTTGCTATCAATTTGAAAATTAGAAATAAAATTGGCAACTAACTTGAAGATTGAACAAATTTCATCTATCAATCTCAATTATATATCGGCGCTTAATACACTCGTTCAATTTTTATTTAAATTATTATTAATCAATTTTATTTATAGTACTCACTTTTCTTAACTTTAAATTATAAATTATTGTTATTTTTTACTCTCATAAATTATAATCGTTGGAATTTGGTGTGGAAATTGCTTAGTAGACGAAAATCAAATCAAATGCATGATATTTCTTTACTAAGGATAATGTAATAGGTAGCTATTTGTAATAGTTGTAAAGATGTGTTTAAAATTAAAATTGGAAAAGGTCAAGGTAGGATATGGGTTCATTTGACCCAGGAGAGGAACCACAAATATGTGTGAGCTGCATTCAAGGCTGAAAAGGAGGGTTTGCATGTATCTTCCTAGTAGGGACATGATTCACATGGTAAATATGTATAGGGGAACTTGCAAAATATGATAAAAATAAGGATTGAAATTTTTTAGTAAAATTAATTGTTGTGAAAAATTTATTTTTGGAGTTTCTTTTCTCTACGGATTTTTCATTATATATAAGACACATACAATTATGATTTTAAAGGTATTTCTAGATCAATTATTGTAAGAGATGTTTTAGATTTACGTATGAATATTAACAATATTTACTATATGCATTGTATCACAATGATGGTAAAATTGCTATCACTTTTGACATATGTCCAACTTGCATATTGAAATACTCCTAAATTATACATATAGATTATCAACAGACATGTTGAAATGACAATTTTGTATGATTTAAATTAAAAATCATATGAGGTTGAAATTGTCCTTATCTCAACAGAGGGTGACACTGTGTGAACTTTTCGTTTGATTAAAATTTATTAGGTTGATTTACCCAATATTTGTACTAGTAAAAAGGTTTGAGTATCCAGTATATTACATGAGGTCAGAATAAATTAAACCCAGACAACTTAGTTATAAGAAACATTATTATATCCGCAATATTGAGAAAGAAACTGCTATATGTTGTCCAATTTAATGCAACAATGAAATATAAATTGTGACAATAAATCTCTTCAAATAGAAGAAAAACGTCAATGACTTAAAAATTTGTTTGCAGAGCTGTCGCTCCTACAGTCAACGGTATAATTTTGGAAAACATACCATATGATATCATGTGTGGCTCCTAGCGTCAATGGTATAATTTTTTAAAAACTTACTATAGAATATCATGTGTGAAATCCATAAGTAAAGTGAGTGGCGCCTATAAATTCTTCATAAAATTCATAGTATTGATGTGTGTAAATTAGTGTCATCCTCCAAGTTCCTTTTAAATAAATTTTCAGGCTTTGCTTAGTCTCAAATATTTTTGTGTTTGATATTGATTTCTTGTTTTTCTTTTCCTTCTTAAGAATGCCGAGTTCTTACCCTCCATCGCTCAGATGCCCTTTCTGTAGCCAAATCAATTACACTAATCATGAATTCATAAATCATGTTTTATCTCACCCAAACGTTGTACGACTAGAGTTAAACATAACATTCAGAAGAGGTAATGATGGTGGACAGCACGTGCATGCAAACCGTGAGGCACAAACGCCTCAGTCAATAAGAAGAAATGGTCTCCAGATTCCAAGGCCTTTTATAGACCAACTGAATGTTCCTATTCAACCTATATTTTACGATGATAACGAGAATAATGAGTTGAACCTAACCTTAAGGCTTTGAGGTCAAGAGTATCCATGTCTTTCTTATATTGGAGTTGGACCAACCAGTAGTTGTTTGAATGTTTTTTTAGACAATATTATTTTTCTTCTTCATTTCAATTTTACATTATTTTTGGAGTGTTATTCACATGGTAATAGAAAGTCCAGATTTTAATTTAACCATTCTCACAATAAAATTCTTTTATCATCGCAAACTCATAAAATAATACATAAATAAAAGTAAAAACTAATACAAACAGTATTTGTACTTATCATTCAATACTTTCACATGTTACAATTTTTCTTTAAAATAATCAAATTGCAGTCTATCGTTTTAAGTTGTTGGAGCGTCAAAATTCCTGACAGAGATGAATCTAAAATAGATTCTATATATTTGATTGAATATTCACTCAAATCTTATATATAAAGATCACACAAGTTCTTAAAATGACATTTTTATAATCAAATTTAAAGATAAATCTAATTAACTTGATCAATCAAAATATCAAATTAAATATTTAAAAAGATCGTGAAGTACGTGCATTGAATTATTTAAATTTGAATTAACCAGAGAGAAACGTTTCAAAGCAAATCTGATCATTCCTTGCTTCATTTATCTGAAGTAAACTTAAGTTGTTTTTAAATATTATTGATGACTAAATCATTTTCTACATTTTCTTTTGGAAAATCGCTCTAGATTTTTATCAATTTTAAAAAATAAAATTGATAGATTTGAGGTATTAATATATAGTAAACTATAATGTAGCATTTAAAATTTAAAAATATATTGAAATATTTTGGCATAAGAGTTGACTATTGAAAACTAGAACAATCAAAATCTCAAATCATGTGTTCAATATCCCACACTGAATTATCTCCACATTTACTTAATATGGTAAAATAATAATTATCAAATAACACCCAGAAATTTTTAGCTTGCAAACTGTTCACGCCATTTTCTAATTAAATTCAACGTTTTAAAAGATAAAGTTTCATGACTCGCTTCGTTTGAGAACCTTTAAACGTCTCGAAGTAATTATAGGGAACCAAAGTTATATGAGACTAGCGTCTCTACATATTATTTTTCAACATGTGCAAGTTTTAAGTCTCAATTTTTTTGCTCATACATTCTAAAAATAATATTTGCACTATTTATGCCTTTTATAGTCCATCCTATATACTTGACGTATGTTCCTTAACCTACGTTTATGTGAATAGCCATGGTTGGAGGAAGAGAACAAGCATGTGATCGACCTAGGAAGAACCCTATTACTACTAAAATCGAGTTGCAAATAACGGTTTGACCCTAAATTTATATCTCCTGAGGTGGTAATGGCAATATTATTGTTAAATTGGAGAAGAAGAAAATTAAACATGAGGCCAAAAAATAAAAATGTTCACTAATAACTTACATAATTGGAAATTTCGTTGATTATAATTTTGTAAAGAATGTTATAACTCAGCATTGATAGCAGGTTGAAATCACTGAGTTGTTTCTTTATGATGAAGGGTATTATTAAATTTAATTAATTGTTATATGTGGTGAAGTTCAACAATATAGAGGATCTCAATGAAATATTTTATTCTAGACCATATAGGGTGAATAACTAGGCCAATAATACTCAAGTTGTATTCACCAAACTTTGGTTTCAAGTCTGAACTTCTACAGATGTACCAATGTGGGTAAAATTTATTAAGTTGTCTGTGAGTTTGGAGTAGTGATTCACTAAGTTCAATTGTAAGTGCACTATTCAATTTTTGGATGAATGCACTGCAAAATAATCCAGAATCTCATTTGCAAAAATTGTTAAAACTAGCTAATGAATAAAACTAGCCAAGTTGGTGTGAATGAGAAATGGAAGGAAAATGAAGGCAACCTTTCCGAACAGTCACCAACCTATTCTGAAGAGGCACCTTCAAGGCTATATAAACTGAGGCAATGCCTCATTTTTAAGACACAAAAAAAACAAAAATTTCTAAATCTGAAATTCTGCATTCTTTTTCCACAAATAAAACTATCGAGTCCCATCGTGTTGCTACAACTTTGAGTTCGTCAAGTTGAAGGCGCTTTTGATCGACCGCTACCCCGCTGGTATATCCGTTTTATCCCGGGAGGAAGTAATCAACAACCTCGGGTACAGTGAGGGGATTAAATTCTTAAGGACACAATGAATTCTCGTGGTCCTCGGATATTTTCTTACTTAGCATTATTTTTCTAGTTTCTGCTTTTTCCGTTTTTGTCTTTCCGCTTGATTGCTTTTCCTGATTTTTTGAACACAAAGCCCAACAACAAGTTTAAGGAATTTAATCATTATTTATGTGTTTATTTGTTCTTGCTTAACACCACGCAACATTGTCGGAAAAAGAAAAAAAAAGGTGTATGTTTGCTGTTTCGATGTAACGAACTTGTATGTTGTTTTGAGACTAAAATCTTCGGATTTTCTACTCCGGTTGAGATTAAAGTTTCCATAACTTTCTACTCATTTGGGTACTTGATTTGAAGATATAAAAACTTCATCAAGTATACAACATACAATTTACTGCATTAAAAAAAAGTGTATGTTTGCTGTTTCGATGTAACGAACTTATATGTTGTTTGGAGACTAAAATCTTCGAATTTTCTACTCCGGTTGAGATTAAAGTTTTCATAACTTTCTACTCATTTGGGTACTTGATTTGAAGATATAAAAACTTCATCAAGTATACAACATACAATTTACTGGAAACAAAATGTTTGTTGTTTCGGTGTAACGAACTCATATGTTGTTTGGAAACTAAAATCTTTGGATTTTTCTACTCCGGTTGAGATTAAAGTTTTCATAACTTTCTACTCATTTGGGTACTTGATTTGAAGATATAAAAACTTCATCAAGTATACAACATACAATTTACTGCATTTCGTTTCAAGTATTTTAAATCTGCTTGTAACCTTGATTGGTTTGAAGAAATAAAATCTTCACCGTTGTGTATTACATTTGTCGTCATAAACTGATTCGGTTCAAGTCTTCACCGTTTATTAAACTTTTTCTCGTTGCTTCGCTTATGCGACAGAAATGAGAGACATGACTCCAAATTTGAATGTTGCTTGTCTTACTTACTTGAGTCAAATAATTTATGGCATTCACGTTTAGGACATGTCAATTATAGAACTCATAAAAATGATTAATTTGGAAGTATTGCCTAAGTTTGAATGCGTAATCAAAATGTCAAATCATGTTGAGTCTAAGTATGTTAAACATCCTTATAAGTCGCTTGAAAGGAATTCAAGTCCTTTAGACTTAATCCATACAGTATATTTGTGACATGAAGTCAATTCCATCTCGGTGGAAAGAAGTATTTCATAACTTTTATTGACGATAGTCGCTAGTATTGCTACGCTTATTTACTTAATAGTAAAGATGAAGCAATTGAAGCATTCAGGCAATACAATCAAGTTGAGACTCAACTTAACAAAAAGATTAAAATGATAAGGAGGATAGGGCGTGAATATGAATCTCCATTTGAACAAATATGTTTGGAATATGGCATTATCTATCAAACAATCGCCTTTACTCGCCACAATCAAACGAAATTATGGAAAGGAAAAAATAGAACCACTGAAAGAAATGATGAATGCCTGTTAATAAGTTCGGTTTACCCTAACTTGTGGGGAAGCCATTCTAACATTTAATAGCCGAATACCAATCGAGTGCCCATAGCAAACAAAATCTATTCCATAATGAAAAGTGAAAAGGAAGGAAGCCTAATTTGGGATACTTCAAAGTGTGGGGTGTTTGGCCAAGGTGCAAGTTCCTAAACCCAAAAGGGTAAAAATAGGACCTAAAACCATTGATTGTGTTTTCATAGGATATGTCACAAATAGTAAGGCATATCGATTTCTAGTTCACAAATAAGAAAATCCACATTCAGGTGAATACTTAGAATTGAATCGAGATAATGTCGACTTCTTTGAAACCATATATCCATATAAAAAGGAACGGGAGTCGCTCTAGCAAAGAATCTAAACGACCCTCGGGAAGAAACAAAGGAAAATATTCATGATGAGGAAAACTAAGACGCGAAGAACGCCAAAGGACGCTTCTACTTCCTTTGGACCAGAATTTCTAACATTTTTGTTGGAGAATCGAGCCTCGAACCTTCAACGGCTATGTCTTCATCGGAAGCTCAATTTTGGAAAGGGGCAATCAATAGTGAGATAGAATCCATATTAAACAACCATACTTGGGAATTGGTTGATCTTCCTCGGGGAATAAACCTTTAGGTTCCAAATGGATTTTTAAGCGGAAAATGAAAGGTGATGGTACTATTGATAAATATAAGGCAAGACTAGTTGTTAAAGGGTTTATACAACGAGAAGGTCTTGATTACTTTGATACATACTGGCATGGTAATGAGGATTACATCCATTCGGGTGTTAGTAGCGTTACGTGGTATGCGGTCTTGAAATCCATCAAATGGATGTGAAACAACCTTCTTAAATGGAGAGTTAGAGAAG
Organism: Anisodus acutangulus; assembly: GCA_029783415.1. NCBI lineage: Eukaryota > Viridiplantae > Streptophyta > Magnoliopsida > Solanales > Solanaceae > Anisodus > Anisodus acutangulus. The sequence goes on along the minus strand of CM056502.1, from coordinate 12,293,676 downwards.
AAATTTACATGGAACAACCTTTGAGGGGTTTGTAGTTCCAGTGGAAAGAGAAGAAGGTGTGTCAACTTGTTAAGTCTCTTTACTTTGACTAAAACAAGCACCCAAACAATGGCATGCAAAATTTGACCATACAATGTTGTCAAATGGATTCAAGATAAATGAGTGTGATAAATGTGTTCACGTTAAGAACACTCTGAACCACGTAGTCATTGTTTGTTTGTAATGTGAATGATATGTTGATAATGAGTAACGACATTGCTAACATAAATGCTACTAAGCGCATGCTTGCTAGTAAGTTTGATATGAAAGACTTAGAGTTGCCGATTTAATTCTGGGAATTAAAATCCATACACTTCAAGGTCTAGCATTGTCTCAAACTCATTATATTGAAACGACTTGAAAAGTTCAAGTATTTGGACTTTAAAGTTGTAAAGACACCAATTGATATGAACCTCGGCTCTTGCAAAGAATAAAGGTGAAAGTCATTCTCAATTGGGTTATGCCAGTGTTGGGAAGTTTGATGTATATCATGAATCACGCAATTGGATGTGCGTGTGCTATAAGTAAACTAAGTCGCTACACTAGTAATCCCAGACCAAAACATTGGTCGGGTAATGAAACGAGTTTTGGGGGTATTTAAAACATACTCAAAACTTTGCTTTGCATTATAACGTATATCCCCTTGCATTATTGAAGGATACGATGATGCAAATTGGATCACCGTTCAACTGAAACTAAATCCACAAGTGGATATGTTTTTACCATAGAGTGGAGAAGCAGTGTCTTGGAAGTCATCCAAATGGACATGTATCGCCCGCTTCTACAATGGAATCTGAGTTCATAGCTTTAGACAAAGGTGAAGGAAGGAATGGCTCGGAATTTCTTAGAAGATATTTCATTTTGGGCCCAAAACCGTTGGCTCCTATATGCATATATTGCGATTGTCAAGCTGGGTTACAATAGGAAGAGCTGAGCCTTATGTACAACTAAACGCCTCGCCACATACACTAAGACATACATTGTTAGACAACTACTCTCTAGTGGAATTATCACAATTGACTATGTTAAGTCAAGAGATAATGTGTCGGATCCACTAACCAAAGGCCTAACTAGAGGTAGTTGAAAGATCATCAAGGGAATGGGACTATGGCCGAGGACAAGTCATCGCGGATTCGGTAACTCTACCTAGAAGACTGAGATCCCAAGTTCTAGGTTCAAAGAGATCAAACAAAGTCATTAAGCGGTTCAACATTGTCACAATAACTCTTGGTCCATTCTCGTGATGAGACAATGTTCAGTACCGTGATAAAACATTGTGGCTTTTTAATGGTTCCTAAGTTTGAGAATGGGTATATCAAATAGTGTATCTGGGATGACACATTTAGGAATCACCTATGTAAGTGTGAAGTGTAAGCCGCTCAAGGAGAATTATGTAAGGCCAATTCTCTAAGCACTTATGAACCGTGCAAAGGTGTTCATGGTCAAACGAATAAAACAATGAGAACCAAAGACGGTTAAAGGGTTAATTGTGTGACATGTGGTTGTCTAGGTATACACCAAAGCTCGACGGTTCAAGGATATCAAATCTACCGATTGACCGAGTATATCCGACATATGTTCACTACGGAAAGTTCAAAGAGAAATCTACTCATCCAGATGCGATTAATCCTTGCTTACGAATCACACAGTTTTTTGTCATGCAGCCATTCCCCATTCATGTGGGGGATTGTTAAAACTAGTTAATGAATAAAACTAGTCAAGTTGGTGTGAATGAGAAATGGAAGGAAAATGAATGCAACCTTTCCGAACAGTCACCAACCTATTCTGAAGAGGCACCTTCAAGGCTATATAAACTGAGGCAATGCCTCATTTTTAAGACACAAAAAAAACAAAAATTTCTGCATCTGAAATTCTGCATTCTTTTTCCACAAATAAAACTATCGTAGTTCCGTGTTTAGTTGCCAACTTTGAGTTCTCAGTCGGCGCTTGACGACCGCCATCTCTACGATAGGTATATCCGTTTTATCCTGGGAGGAAGTAATCCATAACCTCAGGTACAGTGAGGGGATTAAATTCCTTAAGGACACACAGTAAATTCTGTGGTCTCGGATATTTTCTTACTTCTGCATTATTTTTCCAGTTTCTGTTTTTCTGGTTTTTGTCTTTCCGTTTGGTTTCTGTTTTTTCTGATTTTTTTAACACAGGCCCAAGAACAAAAATGTGACTTAATTCTTTTCCCATCAATACTACAAATAGAGGGTTTTCGCTCTGATATTCAGTGAGATATTTGTGTTACAAAATATTATTTTCCATATTATTCCCATCGAACTAATTCACTGGGAAAACGCATGATGGAAAACAGGTTCTTAGTGAAACACTAGGAAACTTTCTCTTTTTCAGTGTGAAAACACTACTCCTTCCATCCCAATTTATGTAGTTTGACTAGGCACAGAGTTTAAAAAATAAAGAAAGACTTTTGAATCTTGTGATCTAAAATAAGTCAAAGATATTTGTGTGGTTATAGATCATCTCGTTAAGCGTAAAATGTAAAATTTAAAAGGAAAATGTGTCATATAAATTGGAAAAGTTGGAGTATTATTTAGATTTTTCCACTAACATTCAGTGGGAAATAGACACTGAACATTTTTTAAAGAAAAATTAATGGAAAAATAGAGATTCTATCATGAATCTTTATGGAGGAATGAAAATAGAGATTTTAATAGTGCAATGAAATTACTATCATAAATCTTTATGATAGAATGAAAATAGAGATTTTTAGTAGTGCACTGAAATCATGGATCTTTATGGAAGAATGTTTCAACAAGCTGTTGTGTATGAATAGACACTTGAGTTCTATACTCTCAAAGCGCATGATTTTGTTAAGGCATAATACATAAATAAACCTTCAAACTTGGTCTTAACTGGCAAGTATGTCTTGCAACTTAATTTGGGTGCGCACAAATAGATACCTCAATTTGTATAAAGTTAAACACGTAAACATAAATGTCGATGTGGCATTGACATGACACATAAATTTTGAAGGTGTCTAGATGATCATTTTGTAAGTTAGAGTGTATAACTGATAGAGTGGAGATAAGTTGAAGTGCCTACTTGTGCACACCCAAAATTAGAGGACATGTTTGCTAGCTGAGGCCAAATTTGAGGGCCTCTTTATATATTATGCCTTTTGTTAAGTAAGATAGCATATTAAGAACATGATCAATCAAAGATAGAACAAAAATGATTACCTAGAGAAACTACTCAGCAGATAGTTGCTTGTGATCCTACTAATTGATTGCTAAGACCTAGATATATTGATGACTACATACTGGAGCTATTAATTCAAGAAATATTTTTATAATTAGTGAATTTATGCAATTAATGACAAAGTTATAACTATTTTCTTAGGTAAGATTGTATTAATCTCCCTTGAGGACTCTTTCTCATTAATACAAATATATATAGTGTGTACAATATGGAATTCTAATACAATGAGGATCTTATGTCTACCATAATTATACAACACTAATAATTACAAAATATATGAAGAATATTTTATAATATTCGCTAAGACACCCCCCCCCCCTCAGTCGGAGCGGGAGGAGGCCGGACGCTAAGATTGAATCTGAAGTTGAGAAATAACTGTCTAGAAAGTCTTTTGGTGAAGATATCCGCATATTGATACGAACAAGACACATGCAACACCTTAACACGACCGATAGCAACCTTCTCGCGAACAAAATGTATATCCATCTCAATGTGCTTGGTTCACTGATGCTGAACCGGATTGTGAGATAAATATATCACGGATATGTTATCACAGTAAACCATAGACGCCTTACGCAAGGGACACTGGAGCTCCAAAATAAGGTTTCGGAGCCAACAGATCTCAGCAACAACATTTGCAACACCTCTGTACTTTGCTTCTGCAATCGAACGGGATAAGGTGGCTTGCCTCTTGGCAAACCATGAAATAGGATTATCCCCTAAGAACACACAATAGCCGGAGGTGGAGCATCGCGTGTCCAAATAGTCTGCCCAATTTTCATCCGTATATGATAACAACGTGATCGGTGCAGAGGGGTATAGATGCAATCCATAATCAAGTGTGTCCTTAACATATCGAATAATGCGTTTAAAAGCAGTAAAATGAGGCTCAGTGGGTGCATGCATAAACAAACACATTTGTTGAACATCATAAGCAATATCAGACCTGGTTAAAGTAAGATGCTGAAGTGCACCTGCAAGGCTCCTATAAAGAGTATGATCGGAGACTGGATCACCATCAACAACACTGAGCTTTGATTTTTAGTGTCAACTAGAGTGGACATGATCTTGGAGTTTGCCATTTTAGCCTTGTACACAATCTCCTCTGCATACTTACGCTAACATAGAAACATAGTATCTGCATATCTAGTCACGGATATCCCTAAGAAGTAACTCAACTTCCCCAAGTCAGTCATAGCAAATTTCAGTTTGAAGTAGTGCAATGATCTCATTTTTCAACATATCGGATGAGGCAGTAAGAACAATATCATCCACAAAGAACAATAAATAAGCAATGTTACTACCTCGATGAAAAATAAAAAGATAATTATCACACTTGCTTCATATAAACCCAATATGCATAATGTAATTGGCAAATCGTTCATACCACGCTCTGGGCCTGTTTCAAACCATAAAGTGACTTACGAAGACGACATACATAATGAGGAGCTTGCGGATGGACAAAGCCTGGCGGCTGGTGCATGTAAACAGTTTCTTTCAAGTCCCCGTGTAAAAATGTATTCTTAACATCAAACTGATGAATCGGCCAATGCTTACCCATATCAATGCTCAGAACTGTGCGAATGGTAGCCGGTTTAACAACCAGACTGAATGTCTCACCACAATCAATACCCTCCTGCTGATTAGTACCGTTAGCCACAAGTCTCGCATTATATCTCTCTAGGTCATCACTGTCTCTGAATTTGTGATGAAATAACCACATGTATCGGATCACATTCACCCCGTCCGATCTAGGAACCAAATCTCAATTGTGTTATTTTGTTAAAGCATTAAATTTCTCACGAATGACCGCATTCCAATTTGAGTCAAGTTTGGCTACTTTTGGGTTTTTGGGAATTGGGGATATGGTTTGTGTGGATAGGTTAAATTGGACTTTAAATTTGAAAATCCCATGTTGGACACGGGTTTCCATATGGTGCGTGGGGGCAGGGGTAGGTTGGGTATATGTGTTGGGTGTCGGGTATGTGGTATGTTGCGGGATTGGGTCTGGGTTTGGCTGTGGGGTTAGAAAGGTAAGGCAATGACGGTTGGGAGTGGCAGTGGGGGTAGGTCGACGGGGTGGGGGATTTGGCTGGTGGTGTTGGATAACAGTGAAGGGTTTGGTGGGGTTGGGTATCCGGTTAGATCTAGTGGTTATGGATGAATCGAAGTCGTGTCCGGTAAATGGTGGGTTTGGGGGAAAGTTGTGTCTGGGTCTCGGTAGGGATATATGGGTCGGGTTGCTAGTGTAGTGACAGTTTTGGTAGGACGGTACTATTCCTGGGTTTTGTTGGTTGACTGGATTGACGACGGTAGGTGGTGGTGACACAGAGGATGATAGTTGGGTTTGTCGGTGAGTGGAAGAGGTGAAGACGGGATGGGTCTGGGAAACAGTCGGTCGATTTTCGGTGGTGGCAGTGGTAATCGGCAGTGACGGAGACCTGGTGGACTGACTTTCGATTGTGGCAGATGCGTTTGGTTGCGACGGAGATGCAGGGGTTATGGTGGCGGTACGACATAGTTCGATGAGTATGACGGGGGAGATGTCAAACTCGTCTAGAAAGGTATAGTCCGTGTTTCATAATATTTGGATGTTTGCAAAAGGGAAGATTGTCTCATCAAACGTGACATGACGAGAGACGTGAATTTGACGAGTGGTAAGTCATAGCACAGATAGCCCCTATGATTAGACGGAAAACCTACGAAGACACACATAGTGGTTCGGGGCGCTAATTTACGAGGGCCAGTGGAGGTAAGATTCGGGTATCAAAGGCAACCGAAGATCCGAAGGTGATCATAGGATGAGATCCGACGGTATAGAATTTCGGTTGGGGTCATGTTATAAAGTTGTACTAGTAGGTAAAATATTAAGGATGTATTTCACCATTTTTACTATATAGACCTAAAAGGATGGAGGGAGAAAGGCATGAAACAGGAGAGTACGAACCATGTTATTTATGGTGCGGATGATTCGTTCTGCTTTGCCATTCTGATGAGATGTGTGTGGACACGAAAATCGAAAATTCATGCCATTATTTTTGCAAAATTTGTGAAATGTGGAATTATTAAACTCACGACCATTATCACACTGGAAAAATTTGATGGCTTTTTTGTCGCGCCCGTTTTTCGACCGCCGTCAAAGCTTTGAGCTGGACGTGTCCTGATTCCTGGGTAAAAAGGGTCGGTGAGTCGCCACCTAATTATTTTTACTATGAATTAGGACACCTAAATATTAAACTAAGGCCGCAATGTAACCCAATTTTAAGGTCTACAAACTAGCTTAGATTCTAGGTAAGGGTTCTTTATTATCCTAAAGGGAAGGGGGTTAGGCATCCTTTAAGATCCGCTAACTTCATGGTTATCCTGGTCCAAACTCAGGTTAATTATTGCTAGAAAATACATGTTTTACAAGTATAATAGATTAAAAGATGTTTGCAAATAATTAGTAAATGATGCATTTTATACAAAGGTATTCGTATAACATAAAAAGAAAGATACATGTAAAGTTTTGAAAATATGCATTTGTGACAATAAATTATTTATACTATCAAAGAAGTAAAATTTCTGGGAATCATTGAATTGTAAATTGACAAAAAGATAAACTTATCCTAATGTTTAATAAAGCAAATAAAGATGACAAAGTTGTTTTTGAAAATTTTGAATACGCTGACGAGCCTAAAATAAATAAACTAGCTTAAGGATTTCTAAGTTTGAATTCAACCGAGCCTACAAATAAATAAGCTAGCGACGGTTTCAAATCTTAAACTACCTTATGAATTAATCCTAAGTTTGCCTATTCTAAGCATTTCTCAATAGTTACATAAGTGATAAATAATATTACAATACAAAGCGGGATAAAAGTCGAATTTAAAGAAAGAAATAAAATAAATAAACTCCGAGGAATAATTGCCTTTATTTACTTTATCCTCGCAAGTCGCCAAGAACAAACGGTTAGAAATGGGCTAAGTACAAATAACTTCATATCCGTATTCAAAGCAAAGTTGAATGTTTTGATCGCGGAGGGCCTGTACTTAAATTTTGAAAAGAACATTCCAATCACGCCGTGGGTCGCAAACATATGACTAATGTAGTTTATTTTGATTGCCTCGCTTACTAAACGTGTCACTCTCTCGTGAAATAGAAAAGATCACTATAATCACCGTGGTCGCTAATATATAACTTGTTGGTTATTTTACTCACCTCATTTACTAAACATGTTGATCTCTGATAAAAGGTTTAAGTCTTCATCATTGCCTGGTTATATTTCCGCCTTTGCAACCGTGCAGGCCTCAAAATCGACTTTGATATTTTTCATCTACTACTGTAGTATCGTGTTCAAATCAAGAAAATTTAAATCGAATGTAAACAAGAAGCAGAGCAGAGCGTGTAGCGAGCGTAAAAACAGTAGGCAGAGAAAAACAGCTCAAAAATGACGCTGTCTAGTTTAAAACAAGAAACAAAGAGAACGGTAATTAATGTCAAACAAAGGATCAGAATTAGAAAGCAATGTTTGAAAGGTGCGGTGTTCACTTTAAAACAAGAAAAATGATAAAACAAGAAAACAAGAATCAAACGGGAGCAAACAGAAAAAAAACAACACCAACAGACGACGCGATTTATTCAAAACAAGAAACAATGATATCCGTGCAAGAAATCTAAACCAAGAAACTTAATAAACACAATATATCCGCACCATATCTAAAATAAACTAAAAAAATAGAGTAGTTAAACAAAAGAAAAGCGCAATTAATTCAATTTCGCTTACCACGCGATATTAATAAAACAAGAAAACAAGGCCAAAGAAACGAGCAATGAGCGGAAATATCCACCCGAGTTCAAATTCGAAATATTCAAATCGGGTCGTCTGACCGTCCGCTGGTCCCGGACTTGATCGCTGATCCAAACTCGAATCGATTTCAAGACCAAATCTGATAAACAATAACAAGAATATGGAATGCAAGAACTCGAAATATCCAACGTCGACCGACCGATCGTGGATTCCGACCCTGATCAGAGTGTTTCATTGGATCGATTTCAACACCCTAATTCAGATAACCAATAACAAGAATATGAAATGCAAGAATTCCTCGAATGTTATTCAACCTGGTCGATCTGATCTGATCGTTGATGATCTTGACATCAAGTGTTTCGACCTAATCAAATAATTTCATCAATTTCGATAACCAATAATAATAATAAAGAATAATGCAAGAAATTTGAAATTCAAATCGAGGCGACCGACCTCGTCAAGGATCTGACCCGCGAATTGATTCAATCGAATTGGAGTTTCAACCCTAATCAAATAATTTCATCAATTTATAACCAATGATAACAACAAAGAATAATGCAAGAAATTTGAAATTAAATTGTCGATCGACCGTGTCAAGAATCAATTCAAATCGTTGATCCAAATCAAATTTTAACACCAAATTCAGTAACTAACATACATAAATATGAAATGCAAGAATTTAAAATGTTACCCGAACGGTCGATTCGTATCTGGTCGAATCTGACCAAATCAAAGAAGAAAATCGAGAATCAAAATGGGAAAACAAACCTTTTGACTTGATTCTTGAAACAACAAAGAAGTCAATGCTTTAAACTCAAGAACACAACAAAATATTTATGTATATATGGAATAATCTTCCAAAAATCCTTTCCAAAATCTATTTTTTCTCCCCTCTGAAAATCTCCCTCCCCAAATGAAGAACAATCATGGGTATTTATAGTGGATTCCTCAAAAAATCGAGTTTGAAATTCAAAATAAAGGAGCTAACAATTACGGATTTTGTGGGTAATGGGTCATGGATTTTGTGGGTGTCGCGTAATGCAGAGGGGTTGGTGGTGTCAGGCTGGCGGGCAAGGGCGACTGGCGACGCTGGTCGCCTGACAAAGGGTCGCGCGGCATGCAGGGGGTAGGTTCGGTTGTTTTTTTTTGTTTTTGGTTTGCTGGTTTTTGATTTTGGGGAATTAAAAGGGGCAAGGGGAAATGGCTCGGTAAAGTGTTGGCTTGGTTTTCTGGCATTGGGCGACGAGTGGGTTTGAAAATGGGATGGCCGATTGGGTCTGGCAGTGGGTTTTGGGTTTTAATTGTTTTGGGTTTTGGGTTAAGGGGATTAAAGGGACGGGTCGGGCGCTTGAGTTTTGGGCCTGCGTAATGGGTCCGATTGAGCTTGGGAATTGGGGGATTTAATTGGGGAGTTTGGGTCATGGGAATTTAATTTGGGGATTGGGCTTGGACGAAAAAATGGGTTTTAGTTTAGGTTGGGTAGAAATTGTATTGGGTTGAAAAAAAAAAAAGAAAAAATGGGGAGTTGGGTAAAATAAAAAGGAGTTTAACATTAAAATATATTTTTTGTAAAAGATGTGAATTATTTAAAATAACATACCGATGTGATAATAATAAAAATATAATATTTGTGAAATGTTTAATGCTTAATAAAGGGAAATGCGTAGCGCTTTATGAGAATAAAATAACATAGAATTTTCGGATAACTTATGATTATTATAAAATGCAAATGATATAAAATATGCGAAATAATAATAATAATACGAAGATACACACATATATGCCTATATTAAAAAATTATTTTAAAAGTGTCAAAATATTAAAAATTACGAATAAAATCATAAAAGATGGGACAAAATTGGGTGTCAACATTTTTCAAATTGTATTTTGATAAAAATACGAAACTCAAGAAACTTGGCAAAAACTCCAGACTTGAATTTAAGTGGATAAATTCAAATAAAGTGAGAGAAGTTATCTAATAAGACTAGATAATATTTATGACCCAGTGAGCTAGTAATGAGAGACATTCATAAATCGGCATGGACTATATCAAATGGAGAAAACGTAACACTTAGAGATGATTTAAAAGGAAGACGAACATGTTTGCCTAAGAGGCAAGAATAACAGTGTCGGGCAAGTTTTCCATTGTTACAACGAATAAAATTATTGCTTCTAAGAAAATTAAAAATAGGAGCTCCTGAGTATTCAAGCCTATTATGCCAACTTGATGGAGAGATAGCAGCGGGGGAGATGGGAGTAGACATGGAAACACAAACGGAAACACGGAAAAATTGAGAGAAAGAAAAAAACATTTGGGAGTCTCGGTTTTTTTTGGGGGGAGGGGGGGGGTCGCCGGCCGACGGAGGTGGCGGCGGCTGGACCGAGGAGAAGAGAAAAGAATTAGGTGTTTTTAGGGTTCGACTCTTGATACCATGTAAGATTGTATTAATCTTCCTTGAGGAGTCTTTCTCATTAATACAAATATATATATAATGTGTATAATGTGGAATACAATAAGGATCCTATGTCTACCATAATTATACAATACTAATAATAACAAAATATATGGGAAATATTTTATAATATTCGCTAATACCTTAGATAATTCTTCTAATAATGATAGTGCTATCAACATTTTAAAAACCAAATGAATTCCATTTTTCATGTTATTTGTCCCTGTCTTATTTATAACTTCGTTGTAAAGAATAACCTAAAACTATTTAGTCTTATTATTGATAAAATGCAATTTATTATCAATTTTATTTTTAAATCTAAAAAACAAGCCAGACGTAATGAGTTTAGGAACAAGTATAAGGATTGTGATCTGCCTAGTATGAAAATTTCTATCACATATTGCAACTAGGTGGAATTTTTTATATAAAGAGTTAAATATTGCTTATGAATATGAAAAGCCTTTAACATTAGTAGTTAATTCCCATAATGATAGGTTTACATATCATATTATAGATGAACAATGTGATAAACCTGAGAACTTCTTATATTCTTACAAATATTTTTTCTAGCTAATAAATTTATAAAATATTAATTTCCTATTCGGCCTATTTATTGCATGATGTTGTATTAAATCCTACTATAAAAGAATAAGTTTGTCAAACACTTATTGCAATTTATGAAAATCTAAATAACCAAAATATAATTACCAACTAAGAAATCAACTATCGCTAGCATACAATGAAATTGCAAACTTATAAGTATGCATTGTCAATCGTTGACAACGATCAACTAACTGTTGCACCATCTTCATCTTAAATTCAGCCTTATGAATAATAATTGTTAGTGTGAGCAGTGTTGAAGGTCTTCGAAATAAAATGGTCAGTGGTTTGCGCTTCTCACCAATTCATGAGTTTGATGGGTATATTTTGCAGGTATTTGACGTGACAAGATTTATGATGAAAATGAACGTGAAGACTTGTTGAAATACTAAAGGAAGAATCAAAGATTTTCCGATTCTATCAAAAATGGTCCGAGATGCGTTAACTATTGAAGCGTCGTCTATAGCTTCTGAAAGTGCTTTTAGTGCTGAAAGAGTTTCAAATTGGAGAGCACATAAACACAGCGACGGGAGACAACTTGTAGATTTAGAGATTAGTTCAAAACAGAGCGAAGACGACACGATCGACAAGAGATTAATGAAGAAGAATATTTTAATTATAACGAAATCCTATTATCGAGAAGCAGAAGCGACTGTAAGGAATTTAACTAAAATATTTCAATTTCAATGGAAGAACTGTGGGTTACAATAGTTGCAAGAAACGGGAATTAAGTAAATATTATAAATTACTTGAAAGGATAAACTAAAGATTACAACAAAACTGGAAATCAAGAATGAAACGAACTCCTTGTGTGATTTGCTGAGTCGAGTGATGGCACTCTGTCTTTAAGACAAGATTGCCCCGTATATCTCATTTTACGTTGTCGGGCTATGGTCTCCCAAGATACAACAACAACTTAATAATTGAGCAAAGGAAACTCAAGTGTTACTCTTGAAGAACTTTGAGTGTAGTAAACTTGCTAGAGAGGAAGAAGAAGATGTTAGAAAATTCTGTAAATATTTCTAAGTGTGTTGAACAATTGAGCCAAAGGCCTCAATTTATAGTGTAAGGAGATGACCCCTCAACTAGCCAACTAATGGCCTTCAATAGACAATGTAGTGACACTTATTGATGGGTTACATTCAGCCAAATAATGGTTGAATTCATGTGCCAAGTAATGGAGATTCAATCCTCCAAAACCAGCCCAAAGGTCAAAACTTTCCAACTTCCTGTCGCAGCATTCTGCCTCCGAAATGCCGTGGCTCCAGTGACTGGCCACCCAATTAGCATCGCAGTGCTGCCTGGGATACGCCGCGGCTCCGACGGTGTTGTGCCGCGGCCCTTCACGGCTCCGCGGAGATTTCCAACTCGTTTCATCTTACACTTCTTCCTTCGTTTACCAACGTGGAATACTTTGTCATTTGGCCAATAATCGTCCATCATTCTATGTCTCAAACGTATTACATACGTACCAATATCTCTTTCACTAATGAAATTTGTGATATTTGGCACTACGTGTGCACGTGTGTGGAAACGACATTTTTCGACGTGCGGGGCCCCAATTGTTTGAATCATAAATAATGGGATATACTTAATTCCACATTAGTAAATTTCCAACAATCCCCTTTTAAAAGAGATTTTGGCGCACTCACATGGTGCATTTTCCAGCAATCTTTCAGCGCACCGATGTTGCATCTGGATAGGTATCTTCCTCTTTGAACCTTCCATAGTTGAATACCATCGGACTTACCTACTTCACGGTGAACGTGATGTCTTGAACCGTCAGTGTTTAGTGTAAGCCTAGTCAACGGTACCAACACAACAACTTTCCTTACTCTGTTCTTCACAATATTTTGTCCGTTGTGGCCGTGGACACTTCTTGGATTCTTAAGTGCGTTTATTTGAGGCGGCTTGTCCTCACACTTAAATAGGTGATCTCCTACAAGGTATCCTGCTATACCCCACTTTACAAGTGTTAGGAATCATTAAAAGTTTCCCTAAATCTAACCTCAACTGGTGAGGATCATTAAAGGTTTTGGAAACTTAACATTTACCCACACTGCAGAAAGCACTTATAGTCTATCGCGGGAACGACTTTAGATTCGGTGTTTCTTTACAGAAATCACTATCCGAAGTGCTCATGCTTCCACCGAAGCACTCAACTGAACCTTTACAACTTAGTTTTTCCATTGAACCTAATTCATGGGATCTCCAGTCAGTAAGGTTGGGTTTCCACCGTATTGGTCCTTATACCTTGGGTTTTAAGCACATTCCCCTAGACAGGCAGAACATCTGATCTTTGGGTAAGCCCTTTGTCAGTGGGTCTGCTATGTTGTCCTTTGATTTTATGTAATCAATGTATATGATACCCGTGGTGATCAGCTGCCTAACAGTCTTATGTCTCCGTCGAATATGACGAGACTTGCCATTGTACATAGAACTCTGTGACCTTCCTAGGGCCGACTGAATGTCGCAGTGGATCATTACAGAAGGTACGGGTTTGTCCCAACAAGAGACATCCTCTAAGAAGTCATGAATCCACTCAACTTCTTCTCCTACTTTGTCTAAAGCGATAAAATCTGATTCCATAGTGGATCGGGCGATGCAAGTTTGCTTAGAGGATTTCAAAGACACAACTCCACCACCAATTATAAATACATACCCACTGGTGAACTTGGTGTTCTCTATATTAGATATCCATTTTGCATCACTGTACCCCTCTAGTACAACTGGATATCTCGAACAATGCTACCCGTAAGTTAGCGTGTATTTCAGGTATCGTAGTACCCGATTCAATGCCTTACAATGATCATTACTCGGATTACGGGTAAACCTAGCCAACTTGTTGACTGCATAAGCAATATCAGGTCGGGTGCAGTTTGTTATGTACATCAAACTACCAATCACCTGTGCATATTACTCCTGGCATACAGGTGCACCACGATTTTTATCAAGATTTTGATTTCTATCCATTGGTGACTTCATAGGTGAACTGTCAAACATCTCGAACTTTCTCAACACATCCTCGATGTAGTGAGACTGAGATAAGACCAGTCCGTCAGACGTCTTAAAGATCTATATCCCTAAGATGACATCTGCGATACCCATATCTTTCATGTCAAAGCATTATTTCAACATGTTCTTAGTCTCTAGAATCAAGGTAGGACTGCTCCCTTGATCAACATGCCATCTACATATATGCATATCATGACGAACGAGTCTGAGTTACCTTTTATGTAGACACATTTGTCACACTCATTAATGGAGAAACCCTTCGATAGTAGAGTACTATCAAATTTTTTGTGCCATTGCTTTGGGGCTTGTTTCAGCTCGTACAGAGATTTAACAAGCCGACAAACTTTCTTCTCTTGTCCTGGAACCACATAACCCTCGGGTTGTTCCATATAGATTTCTTCTTCCAAATCACCATTTAGGAAGACTGTCTTAACATCTATTTGATGTATCTCAAGGTCACGCAACGCTGCGATTGCAATAAATACTCGTATGGACGTCATCCTAGACACCAGGGAGTACGTGTCAAAATAGTCAAGGCCTTCTTTCTGCCGATAGCCTTTTACTACCAACCTGACCTTGTACTTATCTATAGACCCATCTGATTTATACTTCCGTTTGAGTATCCATTTACAACCCAACGGTTTATTTCCCGGAGGAAGATTAACCAACTCTCAAGTATGGTTATGCATGATGGAGTCTATTTCACTCTCAATAGCTTCTTTCCAGAGCGGTGCCTCTAGAGTTGACAATGCTTCAGCAATTGTCCTTGGTTCATCATCAACCATATAAGCTACATAGTCAAGACCGAAGGATTTATCCTTCCTGGCCCTTTTGTTTTGCCTTGGTTCCATCTCTAGAGTCTTCAAGTTCTGAGAATCTGAAACACTAGATTCTAGATATTCAGCCACTTCGAAGTCCACTAGATCTGAACCATCTAGATCCGGGCAGTCAACGACTCCCGATTCCTGATAGCTTTGTTCATAACATCATTTGTGAGAGGTTTTGTCTTTTTCCTTTCTAGGAAAAGTATCTTCAAAGAATTGAGCATTTCTTGATTCCATGATTGTACACCCGTGGATATCTGGAATATCTGACTTATGCACTAAGAAGCGATAAGCATTACTGTTATTTGCATATCCGATGAAAATACAATCTACAGTCTTAGGCCCAATCTTGACCTGCTTTGGCTTGGGTACTTCGACATTTGCCAAACAACCCCACACCTTTAAATATTTATAGGTGGGTTTCTTTCCCTTCCATGATTCATATGGAGTTTTGTCCTTACCCTTATGTAGGACTCTGTTAAGAATCGTATTAGCGGTAAGGACGGCTTCTCCCCACATGTTTTGGGAAAGACCGGAATTGATGAGCAAGGCATTCATCATTTTCTTCAATGTGCGGTTCTTACGTTCCGCCACGCCGTTCGACTGAGGTGAGTATGGATCCGTCGTTTGATGAACAATGCCTGATTGGACATAATATTCCTCAAATGGCGCTACGTATTCTCCCCCTCTATCGCTATGAATGGATTTAATTTGCATGCTTAGTTGGTTCTCAACTTCTGCTTTGTAACGTCGGAACACTTCAAAAGCTTCATCTTTACTTTTTAACAAGTAAAGGTAACAATACCTTGTGCTATCATCAATGAATGTCACAAAAAAGTACTTGTTCCCTCCCCTAGTTTGTGCAAACTTCAAATCACATATATCTGTGAGTACGTGTTCCCTCCCCTAGAGGAGCAGTATTCCTTTCAATGGATCGAAAAGAAAGCTTTGTGAGTTTTGCCTCTATGCACACCTCACACTTATGTTGATGGTTTATGTCGATAGATGGAAACAACTCCAACTTAACCAACATTTGGATGGACTTGTAGTTAACATGTCCCAATCTATGATGCCATAAATTAGATGATTCAAGCAAGTAAGAAGAAGCTTCAATATTATTGCTTGCACGTATTACAAACATGGCGTTAACTTTGAAGAGGTCTTCACAGACGAAACCTCTTCCCACAAAGATTCCATTCTTGGTGATTACAAATTTATTGGACTCAAATACTAGCCTAAAACTAGCATTAACCAATAAATGACCTGAAATTAAATTTCTCCTAATCTCAGGAACATGCATCACCTCCTTCAGAGTGAGCTCATTTCCAGAAGTCATCTTCGGGACTACCTTTCCTAACACAAACACGTCAGAGGAAGCGTTGTTATCCATGAACAACTTCTTGTTAGTAACTGGTATATAAGTGGAGAAGGCATCTATATTGGAATAGATGTGTCTTGTAGCACCTGTGTCCATCTACCACTGCATGGGATTCTTAACAAGGTTTGCTTCAAGCACCACCACTGAGAACTTCTCAATCATGTCGTCTAGAAGCATGTCTTTGACGACGTTAGCCTGAGCCTTACCTTTGGCCTTGGCCTTCTCTTGTTGCTCAGTCTTGAGCTTGCAGCAGTCATTGATCATGTGACCATGTTTCCCACAGTGGTGACAGTTTTCTTTAAACTTCTCCGCCGCTTGGGTCTTGCCGTCTTTCTGGAACTTGCGCTTCTTGCTTGGGTTCCCTTTGGCCTCAGCCAGATTTGTCTTTGCCTCATCGGGTTGTTTTCCCCTAGGCAAGGCCTTCTTATTATCTTCCTGAATCTGGAGTTTGATAATAAGTTCTTCAAATGTCATCTCCTTTGTCTTGAGTTTTAAGTAACTCATTCCACGAGGGAGGTAACTTTTCAATCAGTGATGCAACAAAAAACTGCTCATTTGGTTTCATACCTTCCAAATCCAGGTGATGTAGAATCATTTGGAATTCCTGGACTTGGGACATCACTGTTTTACTGTCCACCATATGAAATTTTAGAAATTTTGCAACGATGAATTTCTTTGTACCAGCATCTTGTGCGTTGTACTTCTTCTGTAGCTTCTCCCATAACTCTTTGGCGGTGCCTACAGTGCAATACATCGTGTAGAGTGGGTCTAACAAGTAGTTCAAAATATAGTTCTTACACATGAAATCACTATGACTTCATGCATCAAGAACCATCTTCATGCCATTAATGACATGGATACCTTAGCCCCCTTCAGTTGTTTCAATAGGCGAAGGGTCCACTTCATCTCCAGCTTGTGGAGGATATTCTGTTAGGAAATGAGTCATTCCCATAACAGTCAGATAAAATAGCATTTTCTGCTGCTATCTCTTGAAGTTGGAGCCCATGAACTTTTCAGGGCGTTCATGGTGGAATCTAGCCGGTGGAGGAACGGGAGCGTTCCCTTGAGTAGCAGAAAAGGCATTGGATGAGCCTTGAGCAACCGAAAAGGCATTTGGTGTGCCTTGAGCAGTGGGGAAGGCAGAGGGGTTGCCTTGGGTAGCAGCAGCATCAGAATCATAAGCGAGTTGTTCTCTTCCAGTCATCTTTCTAAGCACTTACAACAGATCTTGTCTTAAAATTGTGGGTTACAACAATTGCAGGAAATAGGAAGTAATTAAATATTACAAAGTGCTTGAAAGGATAAACTAAAGATTACAACAAAATTGGAAATCAAGAATGAAACAAACTCCTTGTGTGATTTGCTGAGTCGAGTGATGGCACTCTGTCTTTAAGACAAGATTGTCCCGTATGTCTCCTTTTACGTTGTCGGGCAATAGTCTCCCAAGATACAACAACAACTTAACACTTGAGCAAAAGAAACTCAAGTCTTACTCTTGAAGAACTTTGAGTGTAGTAAACTTGATAGAGAGGAAGAAGATGTTAGAAAATTCTGTAAATATTTCTAAGTGTGTTGAACAATTGAGTCAAAGGCCTCAATTTATAGTGTAAGGAGATGACCCCTCAACTAGCCAACTAATGACCTTCAATAGCCAATGTAATGACACTTATTGAGGGGTTACACTCAGCCAAATAATGGCTGAATTTATGTGCCAAGTAATGGAGATTCAATGCTCCAAAACCAGCCCAAAGGTCAGAACTTTTCAACTTCCCGTCGCAGCATTCTGCCTCCGAAACGCCGCGGCTCTGTGAATTTGCACCGCGGCTCCAGTGACTGGCCACCCAATTAGCGTGGCGGCGCTGCCTAGGAGGCGCCGCGACTCCGACTGTGTTGTTCCGCGGCCCTTCACGACTCCGTGGCGATTTCTAACTCGTTTCATCTTACACTTCTTCCTTCGTTTACCAACGTGGAATACTTTGTCATTTGGCCAATAACCGTCCATCATTCTATGTCTCAAACGTATTACATACGTACCAATATCTCTTTCAATAATGAAATTTTTGATACTTGGCACTACGTGTGCACGTGTGTGGAAACGACGTTTCTGACGTGCGAGGGCCCAATTGTTTGAGTCATAAATAATGGGATATACTTAATTCCACATTGGTAAATTTCCAACAAGAACCTCGTGAAATCATAAGAGATTAGAAAAAATATGGTTGAATATATAATTTATTTTTCTATGCAAATTTTATTATGTGATTTGTAACTTTTGAACTTAAAACTAAAAGTTGCAATATAGAAATTGTATAAAAAATATTCAAATTTATATTAAATAAGATTAGAGGCTATTAGCCTTAGAATTATTTTTCACTCTCTCCACGTCATAAATATAATATATACGTCTATTACATATTTTAAACTTTTTATTCAATCACGTAATACTTAAACAAAGGGAGTGTGCTTTTTAGATGATACACACTCCGCCAGCCTTGCCACGTTACTTCTTCACCGTATCTCGTTACAGTTAGGACAAAAATTTTGACGTCTCAAAATGATCATATATATATATTGTAGATAATTATTTACTTATTATTACTGATAAATCAAATCTTTCTAATCATTTGGTGGCAATTCTTTTTACCCGTCATCACACACATATTTTCAGAGTTTATACTACTTAAAAATATGATTGATGTAACTGTTATTTGTTATTTCTAAATTTTGTCCAATTCACTTGAATCAATCTTCTTTATAGCTTTAGCATTGTGATATTTGTTGTTTGGAACTTTGGATATCATTCAAAGTGAAGGTGATTAGATGATTAACCGTTTATATTCGAGAAGACGTAATATTGACCTTAAATGTCTTTTAAAGTATAACAAGCACTATAATTTAACTAATTATTTTGGAATTAAAAGTGAGAAATTGTACGTGGAGAAGATATTCTAATCGGCATGCTCAATCATATTAAGTCTTAATTCTATTTTATTGCTTATAGAATAATATAATTTAACAACATACCCAATGTAATGACACAAGTAAGGTCTGGAGAGTGTAGAATGTACGCGAACCTTACCGTTATCTTGATGTAGAGAATTTATTTCCGAAAAACCCTCACATATTTTTAATAATTTCTGTAATAATTATACTGCATGAACATGCGTCCCTCTCCACTTATTTTGAGTTTGCCCACACATTAACGAGGGAAACGAAGTGAGTGATGACCAATAACCTTTTGAAACTTCACTTGATTTGTTGAGTAACACCGAAGACTGAACAGATTCATTTTGGCTAAGACCTCTCTCTCTGTTCCCGGACGATGGCCTTCTTCTCAGATTGTATCAATTCTCTTGGAAGACTTTTTCATTAATACAAATATATATAGTGTACAATGTAGAATTCTAGTACAATAATGAATCATCTACTTACCATAATTCTATATACAAAATATATGGGATATATTCTAATTATGGTGGTGGGATTGAATTGGGATTATATATACACGTTAATACACCCCCTCAGTCGAAGTGGGAGGAGGTCGGACGCTGAGACTGAATCTGAAGTCGAGGAACAGTTGTCGAGGAAGGCCCTTCATGAAGATATCCGCGTATTGATATGAGGAAGGCACATGTAACACTTTAACATGACCGAGAGAAACCTTCTCACGAACAAAGTGTATATCTATTTCCTCCGCATACTTACGCTGACATAAAAACATAGTATTCGCAGACCGAGTCACTGATATACCCAAAAAATAGCTCAACTTTCTCAAGTCAGTCATGGAAAATTCGGATTTGAGCAGTGTAATAATATCATTCTTCAACACATCAGAGGAGGCAGTGAGCACAATGTCATCCACATATAACAATAAATATGCAGTGCTACTAGCACGATGAAAAATAAATAGAGAAGTATCACTCTTGCTACATACAAACACAAGCTGCATAATACTAAGCAAATCGATCATACTATGCATGTGGAGCCTGTTTCAGACCATAAAGTGACTTAAGGAGACGATATACATAATGTGGGGCTGCTGGATGGACAAAGTCAGACGGCAGATGCATATAGACAGTTTCTTTCAGATCTCCATGAAGAAATGCATTATTCACATCAAGTTGGTGAATCGGCCAACACTTACCCATAGCAATGTTCAAAACTATGCGGATAGTAGCCGGTTTAACGATCGGACTAAATGTCTCACCATAATCAATACCCTCCTGCTGATTAGTGTCATTGGCCACTAGTCTTGCCTTGTACCTTTCTAACTCATCACTATCCCTGAATTTGTGACGAAAGAGCCACATGCATCGAATCATATTCACCCCTTCCGGTCGAAGAATCAAATCCCAAGTGTGTTATTTCGTTAAAGCACTGAATTCCTCACGCATGGCCGCATTCTAATTTGGGTCCTGTTTGGCTAATTTGGGATTTTTAGGAATTGGGGATATGGTGTCTGTGGATAGGTTAAAACGGACTTTGGATTTGAAAATTCCGTGTTGAGCACAGGTTTCCATACGATGGGATGTTGTTAGCTGGTTTAGGGGACTGTTGGTGTCGGTAATTTGGCAAGGGACGGGGTTTCCGTTGGGAACAGTATTTCCATCGGGAGTAGGGTTGCCATCGGGAACAGGGTGTGAAATTGGTATATTGGGGCTAGAGTTGGTGATAGGGGGATTATTGTGGGTGGTCGTCGATCTGGGTAGTTGTAGGGTTAGGGAGATCGATGAGGTGGGGTATGTTGTCGGTGGTGGTGGGTTGCTGGTAAGCTGGTTTGGTGAGGCGGCGATTGCTGTGTTTGGTGGGCTTCTGATATGTGGTGGGTGCTGGAACGACGGTGGCGACACAGACACGGGGATAGTGACCGGAGAAGGGACTGGTGACGATGGCCGATTGTCGGAGACTATGACAGTCGACATCGGGAAAGATGGTGAGGCGACGTGAGTCATGGAGACCCTAGTGGGGTCAGGGGAGGCGGCAGTAGGTGGCGGACTTTGGTTGATGGTGGTGGGCTGACACAGTTCACGAATAATGACAGGAGAGGGGTCAGTTTCGTCAAGAAAAGTGTAGTCCGTTTGTCAAAATTTTTGAATGTTCGAAAACGGAAACGTCGTCTCATCGATTGTGACGTGACGAGAGATGTGAAGTTGACGGGTGGACAAGTCATAGCATAAATAACCCCTATGGTTAGGCGGAAAGCCTAAAAAGATACATGGAGTGGTTCGGGGTGCTAATTTATGTGGGGCGGTAGATGACAAATTAGGAAAGCACAGACAACTGAATATCCATAGGTTATGAGGGGATCTGCCGGTATAGGATTTCGGTGGGGGTCATATTATGGAGTGTGCTAATGGGTAGAATATTAAGGACGTATTCCACCATTTGACTGCATATACCCAAAAGTTAGAAGTTAACGAGGCATGAAAGTGGAAAGTTCTAACCATGTTATTTATAGTGCGAATAATACGTTCTGCTTTACCATTCTGAGGAGAGGTGTGAGGACACGAAAAACGGAAAATCATGCCATTATTTTTGCAGAATTTGTGAAACGCAGAATTATTGAATTCACGTCCATTATCACATTGAAAAGATTTTATGGGTCTTTCAAATTGTGTTTTGATAAATTTGCAAAATTCAAGAAATTTGGCAAAGACTTCCGATTTGAATTTGAGTGGATAAATCCAAATGTAGTGAGAATAATCATCTAACAAGACCATATAGTATTTATGACCCAACGAACCAGGGAGGGGATATGTCCACAAATCTGCATGAATAATATCAAAAGGGGCAAGCGTAACACTAGTAGATGAATTAAACGGAAGACGAATATGTTTGCCTAATTGACAAGAAGCACAATGTGGAGCAAATTTTCCTTTACAACTGATAAAATTATTACTTCGAAGAAAATGAAAAACAGGAGCCCCTGGATGTCCAAGCCTATTGTGTCATGTTGACGGAGAGAGAGCAGTAAGAGATGTGTGACGGCTGGAACTGACAGCGGAGGATGGTGTAAATGGATATAGATCCCCTGTGCTATTGCATTTCGTAACAGGTATCCCCGTACGCAGATCTTTTACAGTAAAACAAAATGGGTCAAAAGCAATAGACACAGAATTATGACGAGTAAATTTGCGAATGGAGATTAAGTTTTTGATGATATTTAGGGCATACAAGACATTATTCAGGGAGAAAGGTGGGTGGGGTGGCTGGGTGTGGGTGTTACCTTGGCCCTGAATTGGAATGCAGTGATCATTGCCAATTGTAATAAATTGAGGAGACTTTAAATGAAACAGTTGAGAGAGATTACATGCGGACCAGGTGAGATGAGAAGTGGCTCTCGAATCCATGCACCAATTTTCATCGGGCGGCTGTAAGTTTAGACTGCTGAAAGTTTGGCCCAAGTCTGTGGGGGCCATGTCATTTGACTGCTGCGGATAGGAGGACTGCATGAAGTGGGCCTGTGGTTGTTGCTGATCGGTAACCAGGAGCAGGGCCTAGCACCCCCTGTTAAGGGTAGAGGGACTGGGCCGAAACAGTAGCCGGGTAAGGAGCCTAGTTTGCATGCTGAAATGTACCAGCTGGGCCTTGCCAATTGGAAATGTTGGTGGGCTGGCCCATTTGCTGCTGGAATTGCTGAGCCTGCCCGATGTGGCCTTTACCCCTTCCTTTTCCGCCGCGGCCACTACCGCAGCCCATGCCACCTCTACCGTCGTGGTTGTTGCAAGGTTGAGTATTTTCCGGTGGAGGTGATGTTATTTTGGACAGGCGTTTCAACTGCAAGTGTTTTTTGGGTGTGCTCATCTTGCTTTGCACGCCGAGTTTCTTCCAACAAAAGTTGCGAACGAGCTTTGTTAAAACTGGGTAAGGAATCGACCTGCTGTATCATAGTGGCGAGGGTGTCATATTCATCCTTCGGGAGGCCTGCAACCAACTGTAATACCATATTTATTTCAGAGATGGGCGTTCCAACGTTGGATAATTGGTCTGCGATCAGTTTCAACTGTTTTCAATATTTAGACATGTTCGAAAAATTTTCAAGATGAGTGTTGTTGAATTATTCTTCCAAATACACTGCGTGAGTGTGCTTGTTGTCTTGAAAAATTTCTTACAAGCGTGTCCATAACTCATGTGCGGAGGCACCAGTTTTCATAATGGTGTGAAGTAAGTAAGTCTTTAGAGATTGTGCCATAGATCCATTATTTGACGACGGCATCGAGACGACGCCAAATTGTATCATCAATTTCAGAGGGGTGAGGGATTGAGTCGTCAATATGGTCAAGCACATGATATACACATGCATGAATTTGAAACAGTTCCACCCATGACCAATATTGGCCATCTTCCTGGTCAAGAATTATAGGAATAGAATTCTTGATATTGGTAACTGCGAGAGCTGAATGGAAAGATGGTGAGGAGGGTGTCATGGGTGGTGTTTGAGTGACGACGCTGGAGGAAGCGGAAACATCGGGGGAAGAGGAATCCATTAAAAACCGAAAGAAGTGGTGATGGGGCTTTTACCGTCGGAAAAAATTAAGTGGGGGAGGGGGGGGGGGGTAATGCCGAGAACAGAAAAAAAAAGTTTTAGGTTTTTAGGATTTTGGCTCTTGATACCATGTGAGATTGTATCAATTCCCTTGGGGAGACTTTCTCATTAATACAACTATATATAGTGTACAATGTAGAATTCTAGTACAATAATAAATCCTCTACTTACCATAATTCTATATACAAAATATATAGGACATATTCTAATTATGGTGGTGGGATTGAATTGGAATTCTATATACACGTTAATACTTCTAAACCCTAGTGGCTATATCATCCCCAGCCCGGCTTTTAGAGGATTTTGAGGGAAATTTCACCTACTACATTGGGGTAACTAATTTTAACACTACTTTGATATAATATTATGATTACCCATAGATTAACATCTTGTATTGTCGGGTGAACACCCTATCGACTATTTTATCGGATACCTATTACCTCTGTATCTGCCAAATAAGAAGACAAAGTACCTTGAGTAAAGTCCATAAGAAAGCCCATAAATACAGTGAGGAAGAGCAAACAGCTGAACACTGGCAACTGACTGCACCTTGCACTTTTTGCTACTTGAAGTTGTTGGAATATGTAAAGCAATAACGGGAATAGTAAATAACTATTACAGTGATTGAAAGGATAAACAACAATTAGGACAACAACAAGTTGTCAATATCTTGATCTTGAATGAAACTTCAAATATAGAACTTGTATTCGGAAATACAAGAACATGAACTGCTACACTTGTGGCTTGTAGATCTGCTGAAAATATGAACGGTTAGAGTCCTTTGTATGTTAAGTTAGCACCTGAAACACTTAGCAACCAATTAGATAAACCACAATACCACCGGCTGAGTAGAGAGATGACTCTCTGTCTTTAAAACAAGATTGCCCTCGTATATAGGCTTTACGGAAGTTTGGACAATAGTCTCCCAAGATGAAACAACAAACTATCAAGTGTGCAAAGCCTACCCAAATGATCTCAGCGAAGAACACGAATAATGAAGATTGTTAAGAGAAGGATTGCTATCAGGAAAATCTGATCTTATTGTGATGTTGTGAACTTATTTTTCTGTTCATATATGCTCATCTCTTGTTCTATAGAATTGAGCCAAGGCTTCAATTTATAGGTGTGCAAGATGACCTCTTCAAATGCCCCACAATGGCAATCAATTGCCATGTAATGGATGACATTTAACCCCCACGTAATGCAGCAACATAATGGTCCAAGTAATGGCCATTATTGGGTGGTTTCAATGCCACTGAAGCCCTCTCAACAGCCAAACCTTTGGAATTCCGTCGAACAAACACTGCATGGGAAGCGCCGCGGCTCCAGAAAGCCGACGAAACTTACTGCCAGTCACGCGTCGCGGCGCTGCTAGGGGTGCAGCGGCGCTGTGGCGCCGGGGCCCAATCCGCGAGGCGCCACGACCCTTCTCGGCTCCGCGGCCCTTTTCTGACCCGTTCCATCTTACACCTCGCACAATCCTTCCTTCATTTAACAACGTGGAACACTTGTCATTTAGCAAATAACCATCTATCATTCTATGTTTCAAACATTTCACTTACGTACCAATATCTCTTTCATTAACGAAATTTACGATACGTGGCACTAAGATTGCACGTGTGTGGAAACGATATTTCCGACGTGCGGGGCCCAATTGATCGAGTCATAAATAATGGGATAAACTTAATTTCACATTAGTAAATTTCCAACAGAAGTAACTCATTTATCAATATTCTCTACCTAAAAGGTGGCATTCAAATTTTAATGCAACTAGTACATGACTATAAACCATCAAACATCCAAAACTATGAATAACTGCGCTTAAATAAATCACTGGTTTATGACTTGCCCATATAGCCTATAGAGAGCTAAGTTAATCCTTCATTCATAAGCACCAATATAGCCAATATCGGGATACAAATACCCCTTCGTCCACTCAGAACACGTGAAGGGAGCGAGAGCTAAAAGTGAAAAAAGAAAATACAATGGCCATCCAAATGTGGAAATAATGAAACTTCTACTTGAAAATAAAGATGGCCAAACTGTCAACTAGGGAACTTAACAATACTCGACAGCCCTTTGTCGCATTTCAGCTCCTTATTCTGGATCACTTCAAATATATAAGATAATTAGAGATGTTGAAGTTCACAAATTTTATTATCACTTGAGTGAAAAAGATATAACCAGTGAAAGAAAGTTTTGGTGAAGGAAACACCCAACTGTTGTTGTTGCTGGCTCCTTCCATTAAGTTTGATGATTCATACTCATATGAGTTCGTGTTTTTCAATAATTGTGGCAGTGCCGCTTGTAACATTACTGTGTTCTAATTTAGAAAAAATATTTATCTCACAAGAAAAGGATGGATTCAGAAACCAGTTGTTAAACAGAACTTACTATGGAGATCAAAAGACGAAAGGCATTTACATGTAGCAAATAAAGATGGCAGAAGCAATACAAATGAAACAGGACGATCTCAATCGACTGCATTTAAATCGTCTGGTCTGCAGAGGAAAGGAGCAGGGAAGGGTGCTCCATTTGAGTCAAAGGAGCCTCAGGTACGATGACAGTCGTATTACTTCTTCTCTTTGTGCTGTCTTGGTGTCTGGTTTTCTTTCTCACTCATGAGAGTTGTTAAGAATAAATAGCAGGGTGACAGGAGGAGGGGGGTGGAGAACCTGAAAAGCCTTTTTATTCTTCATAATTTTGATCACACAGTGATGTTCTGGATCTGCACATAAGAGCCATTAATTGCCTGGTTGAATGCCATATGCATTTTCTTCTACTTTTATGTTTGTGCGCACTTTCACTGTATTTTCCTGTGCTAGAAAACAGCATCAATATTCTTGAGAGTTGAGATTGATTTTTCTAGTCATAGGACTGTTCTCATGGACAGGATCAAAGTTCACTAGGACATTGATACTTCTAAGTTCTTTCCATTTTAGCTTCCATTCACCTGTTTTTTTTATCCTTAATAGTTGCATCATTGAATGATATTGTTTTGGTGCTGGTAAGTCCTTTCCACTTAATCATGTCCCAAAAAGAAGTTACATGTTGTCTTCAGTTGTTCTATACCACTTTATTTAAGTTGGTTTTCTTTTCCAGGTAGAAACTGGTATCATTGAAGATGCAACTTCTCTTAATGCAGTTGTGAAGGTAAATATGTGGTTAAATGACAACATTTTTAGGTCTCTTCTTTGAAGCTCAATATTTCTTTTTCACTTTGCTACTTGTTTTACTGAATTTTATCTGTTTTCTCTCTTTCTACTATTATTATTTGTTGAGAGTTGAACCTTTAACTCCTACCAAGTATATCATTTAGTTCCTACCGACATTCTATACTGAACCTGTAGCAAACTGTTGATCTCTCTCAGCTCATCCTTGCTCAGTGATCTCTTCACTGCTGTTATATGGTTATGTACACATAGAAAACAACATCATCTGATCTTAATATTGTATGCTAGCCTAAAAAAAAAACTGCTGGTGCCCGCACTTTTTTGTATGTTTCGGTAGCTCTTGCATTTGACTTAAGTTGACCTTCAATATTTAAGTACTAAGGTCTAAAAGCCAGCCTTAACTACTGAATTTTCTTAAAAAGTTAACTATATATAGTCTTATGTATCATGAAATATCAGAGATATTGGAACTCCATTGAGTTTGTGAACATATTTGAAGCAGAGAGGAAAATGATGTTAAGTCACTAAACATTACTTCTATTCAACCTGTCAACGATTGCAAATTTAATGAAGGGAGTGTAGGACAGCCAGGATATATCAGCATTATTGAAGACATAAAATGTAGACTCTTTTAGATCTATTATGGAAAAATTCAAGCTGCGCTATCCATCTTGTCACCTTAAACTCTTTTAAATGCTTGAGGTTCTCAATATGTGTTCCTTCACCTTGCTCGAATAGAGTTTTTGTTTGCTTAGGTCTAAAATATGAAACTGTTTCTTACAGTCAAAATAATTGAAGTCTGAATCATTATATTTGCATTTAAATATGTTTATGGTCTATCATTTAATATTGTTTAGGCCAAGTTTTATTCTATTGAGTAGTTTTCCGAAGATGATTTCTGTCAAATGATATTGAAAAAAATGTTTTTGGGGCTTGAAAAGAGGGAAATAAATGGGCATGAACAAAGAGTTAAGGATAGATCATCTGAGGTGGGTGGGCTGGTCAATTTGGATTAAAAATAGCAAACTCATAGTTTATATATAAGGGGTCAGGGTTGATATAGGGGACGCCATTTCCAAAGCTAACCTAGACCATTTACATTCCTATTAATAGTTAGACTACTTTGTAGGTATTTACTTATTATTATAGTATGCTCATAGTTATTAAGTTGTTTAGTCTGTATTACATGCATTCTTAAATGACTAAGCTTATTTCGTTCGAATTAATTTATTTTTGATATAAAAGTTGATGAATATTCAGTAATATGATTGTTAAATGTGATGATAAAATTGGGTACAAATTTTGATGGGGATCATTTGCTCTGCCCAAAAGTCAAAACTAGCCCTTACTCGAGTTTGGCTGGGCATAGACTTGACATTAAGCTTATGAGGCTTGGCCGGGATATAGGTCTCTCAGCCTTTAAAGATTCATGGTCTTATGCCTCCCTAGAACATTATGGTTTAGTTCTTCCAGTTGGAAGATAATGTGAAAGTAACTACTGACTTGTATAAACTTCTGCTGTTATGCTGCATAGAGTGCCTATACCTCCATAAACACTCAATCTCAATTTTTCCTCTTTTTTTTTTTAGCATCAGAGGGTATATCAACAATATGAATAGTCATATCACATATATATGCACGTGCAGTTGGACTTTGATAATTTTATAATGTAATGGACTCACTTTTTCCTTCTCCATTATGTTTATCTCTAGGTTTTCTGTACACACACTGCTCCAGATTATTCCCTCCCGTGGCAGAAACAAGACAATTTGCAAGTACTGGAAGGCATGCAATTCCAGCTCTCTCAACTTCATACTTCCTTTAAAATCTGTCTTCTATGTACAATTGGCAATTGAAATATTAACTATTGGCTATTAGAAATATTAACTTATGAGACATGGAATGAAGTTGGTTCCTGTTAAAAAAAAAATTACGTACGAGGAATTGCTGGTTTGTATAATGATTCACTGTTTTGTGTGTATGTTTTACATCTTTTAGGAGAGGAAGTGGGAGTGTCCACAATTCTGACTGTTGTTTGATTTATACAGTGCTTTCATGATTGGTGATGGGAAACTCCTGACAAATGCACATTGTGTTGAATATGGTACCCAGGTAAAGTGTCCACAAAATTTAACCCACAAGTATCCTTTATTAATCACTTTTTAAGATGTGCATAGTACAAAATTTTCCATGCCGCAACCAAGTTGATTTGAGGGATTGCTTCAACAACGACAAAGCAAGATAAGACGCAATGGATCAAATTATGTCCTTGTTACTTGAGTTTCTCAAATAGTTTTGGGGAAACCTGTGAAAACAGTTTCAGGAAAAGATTAGAAAACAAAAAACGAACAGAAAACGTCCAGAAAAAATTTTAAAAAGGCAAAAGATAGAGAAGAAATAAGATGCAGCACATGGAAGTTATCAGGCCCCTAAGCTGCTTAACCCCCTTCCCCCTCCCCTCAAAAACTCCAACCCAAAGAAAATGCAAAACAGACCGACAGGCGACAAGGGAGAGTAGAGAAATAGAACTTACACATTTGTCAATGCATTGCGAATAATCAAAATACTGTCCAGTGCAATGCTTGCTACCTGATTCATCGCCTTCTATCCTTCTAGTACATGCCTGTAGGATGCAGATTTCCAAATTAGAGCCACAAAGTGAGAAAACCACTATAAACTTTGAAGGCATTTGCAAAAACTCAGCCAGCTGTTCGGAAATAATGAATGATCCATCATTGTTCAGGAATAACACAGAACAGACTAGATGCAGTTGTTCTGAAGATCAAATGAATGCTACTGTCTTGTTATCTTAGGTGGTGGTTATCACAAATGAATGACACATCATTGTTCAGGAATGATACAGAACCCAAAAAGAAAAACTCACTCAACAGAAAAAGAGACTGAAATCCTACCAAAAGTTAGAAACCCGGATTCCCCGTGTCCAAAGCACATTCTTTACCCAAACAATTAAGTTGGTCACAAAGAAGTTAGGCAGAGGAAGTAGATGAACAACATAAAGTTGACATCCAAAAACTAACTTGGAAAAGGTTCGGCATCAAAACTAAATCTCAGAGTCCTGGATAAAGAAAATCTTATAGGCAATACAAAGAACAGTGGACACATAGAAAGCTATGATACAGAAAATCGAGCAGGGTTAAAGTTCAAACTGATGAAAATTAGCAGTTCCTCATTGATCTAAGAACATGCTACACGGGAAAAAAAGAGCATAGAAATACTATCATTCTGCTGACCAGTTGAAATCGGGAGTGCCAATATGACGGGGGGGGGGGGGGGATACTTGGAGGCTCATATGCATGTTTTTTTGGCTACTTAGAAAGACCAAAAAGTTACAGATTAAGCCCCTTAGTCACATGTTGGTTCATCCCATCATCAGAGTAACATACCAAGAAAATTCTCCGGACTTACTATATTAGTTGATTTGGTAATTCGAGTAGCTGATAGTTGAATTGATACATACTATGTTAGGTCATATGTCAGCGATAATATTTGATATTTTCCAAATTTAAAATTTTCAGGTCTAACATGCTCATCCAAGATATTTTGTGTCACTCTGAGTTCTTGCGGAAACCGTGCATGATAATGTTAACAATTATTAAAATTAGCCTCCCACTAACATAAACAATCAAGTTTAGGTTACAGATCATCCCAATAGTTTAATCAGCAGAACACCCTAAAAAGGACACAACAGTTCCAATAATTATATAAGAACAAAAAAAGCCTTTGAAATAACTGAAAGGCTGTTTCATTATGATGGGAATCACCTGATACTCCTTTAGTTGTCTTACACACTTAGGCTTGCAAGTTACTTCCATTGTAGCCTTTGGGTCAACAACTTCCTCGTCCGACCTGAACAAAGAAAACCATCAGCAATGTATCTTCTGAGAGATGGCAATATTAGCATAAGCTCACACATGGAAGAAAAAATCCTGCATGTAAATCATCATATACACCAACACAGAGAGGGAGCATACTTCAAAAAGTTCTTACCCAAACAAATTTTACAACTACAACTAGAGAAGTAGTACTACGGAAGTGTGGACTCCCCGCATTTGCATTTCCTCTTTTTTTCACGTATCACACCAAAACAAACTCAATAGTCACTGAGTTGTCACTTGTCATTAATTATAACAGTCTAATTCCGTGTTTGTAAAATGAGCCAACTATTTGTAAGTCATTGAGATGATTATCGTCTAAGAATAGTACTAGATGCTTCAGACATAATAGTTATTAGGAAAAACAGCATGAAAATGTCTCTCCGTCCATTGGTCTGCAAGGAATACAAGAAAACATTGCTTCATACTAAAAACAAATCTATAATACTATCCACTATGGGCTAATAAATGGATAGAATCGTAAACCAAACATTAACCAATCTAATAGGGTAGAATAATATGCAGTTGCATATAAATATTAGAATTGACACATGAAAGTATTCTTTAATACATGAAGTTGCACCAATGAAAGGATACGTTTAAAAAATAAGCTGTTGCATCAGAGAAAGATAAGGATTTGTCAAAGCACTTCTGATTAACACATGAAATTAAGTACAACTTGTTGAAGTTTCAAGTAAGTGCGCATTTTCTTAGCATTGCCCCATATGCATGCTAATCGTCTGATATGTGTATACATACATATATAGATGCGTTGGAATCTGTAGCAAAACTTTTTAAGTATTCTTTATTTTAAAGACAAATAGCTAAGATTTAGAGAAAATTGATGTTTTTGAATGTATTATGCAACAAAAGAAATAGAAGATAGCAGGCTAGCATAATTGAAGATTTTAGCCCCATGACATTGATGTTGAAAGTTGAAAAACAATTTCACTTTAAACACTTTTAGATAACACCAAGTTAGTTTGACAATGGAGTTGGGCCTTTCTTAGTAGTTTAGCCTTTAGTTATACAGTCAACAAAGTATAAACTGATAATTATAGATAATGGTAAAGTAAGGCAAGCTTCTAATTGTTGAAGGATAAGGTGAAATCCTAAAACTAGTAACTGAATCTAAATATAACAGAATAGATTTGGTTCTAGGCCACTCGCACCCACTCTCCAATCAAACCCCGTGCAGGTATTTCCAGAGATGACGTACTTCTTCTTGGAGAGAAACATAATTCATACATTTACTTGGGAACATTAGGTCACTAGTCAATGTGTTAAATTTGTACTTCTTTGCACATTAGAAAGCTAACAACATTTTGAGTATAATCAAACTTTTTTTAATAGCCGCAAGTATAATCAAACTATTGGTTTCTCTACATTATATAAACAATGAGGAAAAGTCACAAGAAAGGCACAAATGGAGAAAAATACAAATATGTATGTGTAACCCAAGACTAAAAAATTATAAGCATGAATAATAAATATATTGAAAGATTTTTTAAAAAAAATAAAAATATGATAAAGTGAAATATCAAATGTTTAGTGTCTCCTCTTCAGGATTACGCTCATTGACAAGAAAAAATATGTCTTAGAGACTTGATGACGACGTTGAAGCGCACACTAAGCGATCAACATGTTTTGTACCTCGTTTCAGGACTTAAGCGCACTTTAAGAGCACCTTTGATAACATAGGTTTAGTCAAACACTTTGCTCTTTGCCAAAATAAAGATGATGAGCCTGTTACATTTTAACTGTTCCAGATCAAAATTTTCTATAAATAATTTTTTTGGAATCTTAATTTTAACAACCTAAATCCACAGTTTATAATTAATACACTAATTAAGAATTACACCCACACATATGGTATGGAGAACAGCATCAGCTATAGTATACAGTGATATCCTATTTGTAAATTACTCCCTCCGTCCCAATTTATGTGGCACCTTTCGGATTTCGAGATTCAAATGAGTGACCGTAATTTTTTCATGTATCTTTCAAATATTTAAAATTTTCAAACAAAGTGAGTTATAGTACTTTATACATTTTCAAATATATACATTTTATTTAAAATAACTTGAAGACTCCATGCCCAAATTCACGATCAAAATTAAACTGTTTGACTCTAGAAATCTGAATTATGACACATAAATTGGGACATGGGAAGTACTAATTACTTATTAAAGAAATTTGATTGTACAAACGAAATGAGACACATAAATCACATAAAAAGTAAACCTAAATTAAATTACTAATGAAGAGATAATAGATTCATTATCAATAGATCAACAGTACTCACATGGCAAAGAGATATTGGAGACGAAGACTTTGATTCTACAAATTCACCTGCAAATGCATTTTTTACACTAATCAATACAAAATTAACCAGTTAATAAGTGGAAAAGCGATATAAAAAAAAAGTTGGAATAATAAAACTTAAATATGCAGATCGGAAGAACATATAAAAGAGGAAGCAGATCAAATGCGTACAAGAGGAGCAACCTGACTCTTCTTAGATAGAATGAGCTGCGAATGGCGAACTTAAAAAAGGCTTTTTTTCTATTGGGCTTATAGCGGGTCAGTGGCACTTTTGCCCCTACTTTGTTTGTGCTGGTCTTCATTTTTTGCCCCTAATAACAATTATTCGGTCAATCATGAGAGACCCAAAAAAGGTGGGTGGAGATTTATGGAGCGAAAAAGACTTGAAATTTTGATGTTAGATGTTTTTAGTAACGTTGACAGAAATTATGAACTTTTCGATACAAGTTATCATCTTTTCCACTCCTTTTAAATGGAGAGTTCTACTTCTATTCTATCTAGAGATGCTTAAGACGACAACTGCTGCTGAAGAAGAACAAGTTTTAAAGAAAGCGGGGCCCACAAATAAAAGAATAAATAAGAAAGGGAATCTAAAATAATTAATTTATTAGAAATTACAAGTACTACATTAAGAAGAAGAATTAGAGAGTCAATTCCTGGTCATTGATCTTGTACAAAAGTCCAATCACTAAAGAAACATATATATTTTTTTTTTTTTTGATAATCCAGGTTTCTGCGCCATACCGACTACTTCACTCCAGATACCTGACGTCCCGGAGATGATGAGACCAGGTCCTTCAAGACACCCACCACTGGTAAATCGCGGGATGTGCACACATGTCTGCCAAGGCCCAACGGATCAATGCTACAAGGTTGACCCCCCCCCACAGGCCCCATCCACAAGGCTTGGCGGAGACCGAACGCACACTGCAACATGCCCGCGCGGCTTTTAGCGCCCAGGCTTTACCACGTGTATGTGCCCCGGAGGACGATATCCGGATGGGAGAATCGAACTTGCGACCCTAAGGCCGCAAAGTTGACTCCCTGCCAGCAAGCTGACCCATCTGGATAAGAAACATATATTTCTTCCGTCCTAAAAAGATTGATTTAATTTAATTTGACACGAAGCTTAAAAAATAAATAAAAACTTTAAAATGTGTGGTAAAAAACAAGCCTCAGATATTTGTGTGGTTATAAATCATCTCATAAAGTTAAATTATTTTTAAATATAGAAATGTGTCAATATTTTTGGGACAAACTAATAAGAAAAATATCTCAATCTTTTTAGGACAGAGGGAGTAAATTTTTTTTGAATAATAAGGTCATCAAACTATTTCCATATTTTTTAAAAAAAGTAAAATAATTCATTTTTGAACATAAAAACCCTTAACTCATTTCTAAATTATAAAACCCATTTGGATATTTCTATTTTGTTTCAAAGTGTGGAAATTATTAATTTGAACGAAAATTCAGAATATTGTAAAATTGTCTCTAAATAGACAACAAAAGGATGCAATTAAATAATAGTAGTAATGAGCACGGTGCTTAACTATAGGTTTTTTAACTGATTGTATATAACTTTTTCAAATATATAAAAAAAAATTAATTGTCTGAAATATTTGCTATTTTTATTTTCTTGGAGATGAACTTATAATATTTTATTTTTATTTAAGTTTTATAAATAAGTGGATTTCAATTAATATAATATTTTATATTTTTTGATAGCATATATACAACTAATTATAAATTGTTTTCATTTTTACAAAGTAGTTATTCAACACGATTTTTTTCAAAAATAATAATTGCATGCATCATGCATCTATTTAACCTCTCATGACTTTTAATTATATCTAAGCACTCCGTAAAATATTTAACTTCCGGCTATAAGCAACATAAAAATATCAAAATAGTTCTAAAGAAGTTGATATAACAAAGAAAACCTCATAACATACTTAAAGTTTGACCGGTTATATTGTTTTATTCTTATAGCTTGAAATATTAGGTGAATAATTTTATTCTATTATTAAAGCATGATAGATATTAATTTGAACGAGAATTTTGGAGTATCGAATTTTTTTAGGTAATGAATTTTATAATTTATATATGGGCTAAGGGTTTTTATGTCTAAAAATGAATTTGTTTACTTTATTGGAAATAAGGACATAGTTTGATGATCTTATTGTCCAATAAATTCAAAAATTACTTTAGTGAAATTTTCCTACAAGTTCAATGACCATTTGAGGAATTGACTCAAGAATAAGAATACTTAGTTATATAATGGCCAATAAAATAGTGCTGTGTGTAATTTTATCATTTTAAGATTTTTTTTCTTCTTCTCACGTACCTTAAAGGAAAGTGAATGCACTTCCACTGCCATGTCACCTTCTAGGGTGATAATAATATCACATCAAACAAGGTTAGGGGATAATAGATCATCACATTAGTTGAAGTGTGAACTCGACATTTCGGATATAGTTCGAATGCAATTTATTTATTTTGCCTATAGCTAATCATTGATTCTGAAGTAATCTATTTTTGTCTGACGTGATTGGCAAAAAAAAATTAAGATCGCTGAAATGTATATTTTTTTATTTTCTAGACGCTTAATAATATCTAAAATGAGATCACTTGCCTTGTACTAATGTTGTTGAATTATGTCAATTGTCTTTCAAAAGATTTAAATTATTAATTTGAGATGAGACAGTTTTATTTATTGATTTGCAACAATTGCATTTTTAAAGCTTACCATGTGACACCTTCACCGTAGTTCTAACTTCTTTGTAGTAGCATATATAGGTAAATTCATTGATTGTAGGAAAAAGTTTCGCTTTTGGTTTCCAATCCTGATCGTACGCTTTTATGGATCACTATTTTGCTCCAAAAGGTGGAATCTCCCACAGAGCCCCACACCCTGGTCAAGCATGTGTGAAGGAGGTAAATCGTGGTGACTAATTGATTTCAAAAGTTAGACTAATAATACCACAAGGGGCCCTCCTTTATTTCAAGAAGAAACCCCCACACTGCCGCTGACGGGATTCGATCCTTGGTCTTTGCTCCAAATATCCCCTTGAAACCAATTGAGCTGCCCAAGCGGACTTATGGATCACTATTTTGAATACAAGAATAGTCTAATCTATTTACTACATGGCTGGCTATATTTTTAGCCCTGTTGAAACAGACTTGGTTTGTAGACTGAACTGATTCGTTTTGGATAAGATGTTTCCTCTCTCTTCCCACCTCATCTGCGTACCAAACGACTTCTAATGGCTATACCATAGCGCTGGGGTGAACACCCCATCGATCATTTCACCCGATACTTATTACCCCCATCGATCAAATAAGGAACTTACACATCGAGTAAAGTGCGAAAGAAAACCCACAAATACGGTGGGCAGAGCAAGCAGTTAACACTCGCAGCTGACTGCATTTGCACTTTTGTCTACTCAAAACAACTCATCTATCAATATTCTCAACCTAAAAGGTCGCATGCAAATTTCCGTGAATATAAACCATTAAATATTCAAAACTACAAACTGCGCTTAAATAAATCACTGATTCATGACTTGCCCATATAGGCACAGGATTCAATGGGCAGCAGACGACATTTTCCCCATGAAGCAATCAGGAAACAGGGTGCACATATTACAGTACGGATAGAACAAAATCAGGGAATAACATCTGAGAGATTCTCAATCGTTCGAACAAATAAAAGGGTCCACATAATTTAACCCATGAGTATACTTTATTAATCACTATTTAATATGTTCATAGTTCAAAATTTTCCATGTAGCAACCAAGTTGATTGAAGGGATTGCAGGTCTGCAGCTCAGGAAGGAATAATATGGCAATGCCTTGTTCAACAAGGAAAAAGTAAGATAAAATTTGCAATGGATTAACAACTTAATCCCGTTACTTGAGATGGTCAAATAGCTTCGCCGCAACCTGTGGAAACAGTTTCGTGAAAATATTAGAAAACATACAAATAAAATACAACCAGAAAACTCTAAAAAAGGCAAAAAAGAGAGAGTAGAGAAGAAACAAGAGGCAGCACATGGACCATTGTCAGGCCCCTATTAAGCTGCTTAGCACACCCTAAAAAAACCCCTAGCCAAAATGCTAAACAGACCGGTAAGGGAGCTTACACATTTGTCAATGCAGTGCCAATAATCAAAATACTGCCCAGTGCAATGCTTGTGCCCTGATTCATCACCTTCTATCCTTTTAGTACATGCCTGTAGGATGCAGATTCCAAATTAGAGCTACAAAGTGAGAAAACCACTATAAATTTTGAAGGCATTTGCAAAAATTCAGCCAACTGAAGAAAGCTTGGCCTTCTTCAGACCTCATTATAATCTACCCCCGTCCCAAACTCACAAAAGGAAGAGAAAAAGGGGAAGAAGGGGGTTATAACAAACAGAAGGAAGATTGAAGCTATGGATTTATAGGGCAGCGAAAACAACCAAAATATTGCAAGCTATAAATTATCGTGACCGCAACAAATGACAATGCAAATCATCTGTCCCATTTAGTAAACATTAATGTGACATTCGCCCAAAAGAAGTGTCACATCAGATAAATAAAACAGATAAACAGTTAACCAATAAAACAGATAAACAGTTAACCATAATAGAACAGTGAGAACAATGTGCACCCCACAAACAACAAACCCTAACTAGGCAAAGTCCCTTGTTGCCTTTAACTTTATTTTTGGCTTAGATTCACCTCCTTTTCACCTATTGGACCTCAATTGCCCTTACGGTTAAAATTCCCCTCCTTTTAACAGAATTATGATATTGCATATGTGTGGCTTTAATTAAATAGGCAGCATTGATATATTGGTCCACGTGGATATTAGACAACTCATAAATAACCTGACCCGTCCGGATTCATTTTTTCTGCACCAGTTTTGAACCAAAAATCGCAGCTTCAACTGAAGACATTGTTATTTTTTGAATCCATTTAGTCGCAAAACGTGAAGCAGTGTAGGAACTAGGTACGACTAAACCCAAAGTTTGTGGAAAGTTTTCGAAGTTTGTTCATTTCTTGCAGCTGAGAAACCATTATTAAACCAATTTATATCAATAATTGTTGGAATTCAATTTGTGCCAGAAAACTTTGGACTGCTATTATTGAACGATCATTGAAGCTTGAGTTGAATTTTAAACCCGAAATTTTGTTGCAGGATTAAATGGAAAATGGAATTTGACATATTTTTAATTTCATAACATCATTTCTACAAGGAACCCGACAAGGAGTTCAAATTATAACCATCAATTTTTTCTGAACTGTTGAATTGTTATATAGACTAGATATAACTCTTGAGTTATTTTCATTTGAAGTCTGTTGGTTGCAGAATTTGATGGTTTCTAGTCTGGTGAAGTTGACACCACCATTGATGAACACAAATGGTTTCTAGTTGTTTAGACTTTGGGTTAACCCGAATAGTCGGGTTATTTATGGTTGGGGCCACGTGGACATATAAATCAATGTCACCTATTTAATTAAAGCCCCACATATGCCATCTCATAATTCCGTTAAGAATAGGGACGTTTTTAACCCGAAAATTAAGTTAAGGTCAATTGGTCCAATAGGGGAGAGGGAAAATTTAAGTCTTTTCAATATGTTAGGGGCATTTTTGACCATTTTTTGTAAAAAAAATATATATTTACGTGTGTTTGGATTTAGTTTTGGAAGAAATGGTTTCAAGGGGAAAAAGTGAAGAATAATTATAAAAATTGGGGCTGAAAGAGTTATAATAAGTTTGCTGTTTTCCACTAAAAACCCTAAAGGTAGTTAATAAAACAGGCCCACTTCTGACAGTGAGCCCAAAGCTGTCCAAACTGAAGTTTGTTATGGAACCTTGAATTGTTGTCAAAAAACATATTGCATTGGGAAGCAACATACAACTGTATTCCATTTAAAGGCACCTATCACACTAGAATGACTCATTCTCAAACAAACAGAAGAGTTAACTATATACCCATCTACGAAACAGTACACGATAATGCTAAAAATTATAAAAATTAGCCACACTAACAGTAAAAATGTTATAAGCTCATCGTCACAACCAGTTTAATCAGTAGAACACACCAAAAAAAGGAGATAGCAACAGTTCCACTATTTATATAGGAACAATAATAAAACCTTTGAGATAATTGAAAGGTTGTTTCAATGTGATGGGAATCACCTGATACTCCTTTATTTGCCTTACACACTTAGGCTTGCATTGTACTTCCAGTGTTGCCTTTGGGTCAACAACTTCCTCGTCCGACCTGAACAAAGAAAACCATCAGCAATGTATCTTCTAAGAGATGACAATATTATCAAAAGCTCACACTTACAAGAACAAATCCTACAGGTAATTTTTTTTCATGCAGGATATTTTTGTGTGTGTGCGCTAAAAAATCCTGCATGTAAATCATAATACACATCAAGACTTAAAGAGGGAACCATACTTCAAAACTTTCTTACGCATATAAAATTACAGATACAACTAGAGAAGTGGTATTAGGGAATTGTTAATTAATCAAATTTGCATTTAAGCTTTTTTCACATATCTTATCAAACAAATTCAATAGTTCTGAGTTATCACTTGTCATTAATAACAACAGTCTAACTCCTAGTTTGTAACATGAATTTAATATTTGTAAATCATTTAGATGATTATCGTCTAAGAATAATATCAGATGCTTCTGACATAAATTAGTTACTCCCTCCGGATAAAAAAGAGTGTCCACTTAGCCTTTATTTTTGAGTCAAAAAGAGTGTCCACTTACCAAGTCAAAAAAGAATTAACCTTACTTTTTCAGATTCGCCTTTAAGTTAGGTGACCAAATCCCAATACCTATTTAATTAGGGGCATTTTAGTCTTATCTATTTTTGCCTAGAAATTAGTATTTTCTTAAGGGTTGTGCAAATGGCTAAGTTTTGATCCGGATGGAGTAAAAGGAAAGCAGCAGGAAAATGTCTCTCCGCCTATTAGTCTGCAAGGAATACAAGCATACAAACGCGACCAACAGACTATTCACAAACATCTCATTGTGGTGCTTTCTCAAAAAATGATATTAGTATTTTTTGACAGCTAGCAACATCAACAAACACGCTGCACGAATAGGGAAGAATAGGTGATATCAACAGAAATACTTGTGCACTTAAAAAAAAAACTCAAAGAGACTTTGTGACAAAGCACCACCAGAAGATTTATTGGAATTTTCAACATACTCAGTGTACATTAGAAAATGTTGCTGCTCACTAAAAAACAATCTATAATACTATCCACCACGAGCTAATAAATGGCTAGGGAATCGTAAACCAATCCAAAACCAATCTAATAGAGTCGAATAATATGCAGCTGCGTCCAAAATATTAGAACTTAGACATAAAAGCATTTTTTGGCTGATGTTCTTGGAGGTATAAAAGATGAATTACCAACAGTATATCTAGGGATGCCTTTAGGGGCCAAAAGCAAGTCAATATGAATATGGAATGGGGTCCCAGAGAAAATTGAAAAGAGACTAACAAGATGGAAGTGTCAGTATCTTTCAATGGGTGGTAGACTTATTATGATCAATTCAATTTTTGATGCTCTACCTACATATATATGTCATTATTTCCATTCCATGGGAATGTTTTGAGTAGGATAGATGTTCTAAGAAGGAATTTCTTGTGGGAAGGAAACAGTGACAAAAAGAAATATCACCTGGCTAAATGGAGATCTATCATTGTCAGCAAAAAGGAAGGGGGATTAGGCATCAAAAATTTAAAATCCCAGAATCAAAGTTTGATGTTGAAATGGCAATGAAGATTTACGAGTGATGAAGAATCTTTATGGAAAGAGGTGATCAAAGAAAAGTATGACATAGAAGGTAAATGGACAACTAAGACTGTGGACGGTCCTTATGGGGTTAGTATGTGTTAGTCAATCATGAGCCTGTGGCCTAAACTCATGAACAAGGTAAGCTATAAAGTTGGAAATGGCATGAAGATATCTTTTTGGGAGGATAAATGGCTAGGTCAAGGAGCTCTGAAACAACTCTTTCCAGATCTGCATATTTTATCTCAGCAGCAACATGCAACCATTGAGGAGGTATGGAACAAACAAGGATGGAATTTGATCTTTAGAAGATGCTTGAATGATTGGGGAATTGATAGGCTGAAAGAGTTCTTCAAAACTCTAGAGCTATTCACAGGAATCACAACTTCTGAAGATAGCATCAAGTGGCAAGGAAATAATCAAGGAAAATTCTCAGTCATATCAGCCTACAAAGAATTCAACCTTTTCAACAAACAGATTGGGTGTTGGCCTTGGAAGATGATAGAGAAATTCAAAATTCCCTATAAAGTATCTTGTTTTACTTGGCTACTAGCTAGAGGAAAAGCACACACACTGGACAATCTTTGTAAGAGAAGTCATCAACTATGTTCCAGTTGTTTTCTATGTGGTGATGAACCTGAGACAATTAATCATCTGTTCTTGCACTGCAAACTGACCGACAACTATGGAGGATGTTGCTCAATTATAGGGGGATTCTCTAGACCATGCCAAGTAAGATAGTTGATGTGCTAGCATGCTGGAACAGAGAAGGCAGTAATGCAATTCAGAAAATGAGATGGAAGATTATTCCAGCTTGCATTTGGTGGACAATTTGGGAAGAGAGAAACCAAAGATGTTTTGAAGACAAACCCAACCATTTCCAGAAGATTAAAATGAAGTGTTTAGGGTTGTTCTACTTTTGGTGTAAAGGAATAGGTTTAGAAGATGACGAATCAATCTCTGATGTATTAGAATCTTTGTGAGATGACACAGGATCAGATGCTTACACTTTTGTATCTGTAATTAAGGGGACTTTAGGGGGACTACACAGTTTTGTGTAGTCTTTATTGCATCAGAGTAAGGTCAAGGATTGTGTCAAAGCACTTTTGTTTAATACATGAAATTAAGTAGAACTTGTTGGAAGTTTTCAGCAAGTGTTACATTTGCACAACATTGCGCCATATTGCCGGATATGTCTATACATACACATACAGACCCGCTGGAATTTGTGGCACACTTCTATGCATATTATTAAAAAGCTTTTGAAGTATTTTTCATTTTTAAAGATAAATAGCTAAAGATTTAGAATAAATTGAAATTTTAAAATGATTTATGTAACAAAAGAAATAGGACAAGGCTAGCAAGGTTGAAAGATTTTAGCCCCATGACATTCATATTGAAAGTTGAAATTTAAAAAAGATTTGACTTAAGTATTTACATATAATACCAAGTTGGTTTTACAATGAAGCTGGGCATGTATTATTTTAGTAGTTTAGATATACAGTCAATGAAATGTAAGCTGATAATTATAAATTAAGGTAAAGTAAGTTAAGCTTCAAATTGTTGAAGGCTATGGTGAAGTCCTAAAACTAGTAACAAAATCCAAATATAACAGGATAGGTTCGGTTCTAGGACACTCAAATCCACTCTTCACTCAATCCATTTGCAGCCAAGACGTAGTGCTTCTCCGAGAGAACATAACTCATCCATCTACTTAGGAAAATTATGTCACTAGTCAAGTGTCTTAAATAGATGTGTTAAATCGGTAATTACTTGCACATTAGAAAACTAACAACGAATCAGTATAATCAAACTATTGGTTTTGCTATTATATAAACGACTGGAAAAAAATCACAAAATATTATTATATTATAGGATTTCCATCAACTTCACTTCTCTCAACATATAGTTCCAGTTAACAACCTACCTCAAGTTGGTTCGGTCAAACACTTTGCTCTTCGGCAAAATAATGAATTAAAAATGACGAACCCGTTAACTTTTTAATTATTCCAGATCAAAATTTTCTATAAGTTTATATTGGAATCTCAATTTTTTAATAACCTACAGCCACTTTTTATAATTGAAAGAAACAAATTAAGAATAACACCCACACGTATGGTACGAATAACGCCAGCATCTATAGTAAGATTCAATAAATTACTCATAAACACTGATCCTATAAGTATTACTATTAGATTAAATTGATTGTACAAACGAAATGAGACACATAAATCACATCAAAAGTAAACCTAAAATTAAATCACTAATGAAAAAGATAATAGTTTCATTATCAATAGATCAACAGTACTCACATGGCAAAGAGATATTGGAGACGAAGATTTCGATTCTGCAAATTCACCTGCAAATGCAACTTTTATACTAATTAATACAAAATTAACCAGTGGAAACATCAATAATTCTCCATATGTACGAAATAAACCAAAAATTATTGGGGATAATAAAACCTAAATATGCAGATCGGAAGAAAAGTTAAAGAGGAAACAGATCAAATGGGGAGAAGAGGAGCAATGGGTAAACCTGAATAGAGTTTTAAAAAGGCTTTTCCTATTGGGCTATATGATAGTTGGTATTCTGGCTTGGGGCAGGGATGCAGCGTAACCTGCTGAGTTTATGGCCCAATTGTAGGATATCCAAGGAGAAAATTGACTTCTTTTTAGAAAAAAATGACGTGACAGAGCAAACATAAAGACATGTATACGTAGTATTTAGTAGTTCAGTTGATTTCTTCACGTTATAATTTACTTTCTATTTCTTTTTTCTATCTCTTACGTAATAAATATTTTTTTTTTAAATAATAATTAATAAAGACCGGTATCTACTATACATAGCGATGTCTTGTGAAAATTACAATATATAGTGAGATTTGGATTTAGTAGAAAATACACCCAGAAACGCATATATTCTTGTTTAATTAACATGTCATTTATTTAGGAATATGTTATTAACGAATTACGGTGTAAGAATTGTATTAATAATAATCATTTTGTGGTTATTCATTTTAAGATTTGAACATATGATGTCTAATCTAATATATTTTTATTATGTCAAGTTACATAAATATTATTTTAATAATACTCGTGGTACTAAGAATTCATTCAATCGAATATTAGTAAATTGTTATGTCATGTGGACTAATTAGATTTATAATCTTCTAATTATATAAAATGAAGAATGATGTTAGTGAAAAAACCTTTAAAACGGCTAATTAGGTATACTAAATATATATAAATAAAAACTTAAAAATCTTATTCTTCGGAATAAATAGAATAAAAGTAAGAATTTCTTAACTCAAAAAATAATAATTTGAAGCTATTCGCAATC
Source organism: Anisodus acutangulus (assembly GCA_029783415.1). Lineage (NCBI taxonomy): Eukaryota > Viridiplantae > Streptophyta > Magnoliopsida > Solanales > Solanaceae > Anisodus > Anisodus acutangulus. The sequence goes on along the minus strand of CM056502.1, from coordinate 12,249,258 downwards.
ATTTATATGATGCAATACATGCAACACACATATATTGTTAATATACATATTGTTATTCCAAATTAAATTGAGTATAAATAATTTAGAGACTACAAAAAAATTAATGCATTATATATGCAGATACAAAAAATTAATGCACCATTACTTGAAAATTAGTGCATGTTTGATCATGGATGGTTTTCACTTTTTTATGAAGTTTGAAAAACTCTTACCACAATTTTCACTTCAAAAAACTCACAAAAATTTAAAAATAATTTTAATTTATATTTATGTTCAAACATAATTTTAATTTTCAGATAATATTTTTAATTTAAAAATAAGTACTATACCTTTTTTTAAATTTCACAATTCTTATATGGGAGTAACAATTTATAACTATCTATAAAATCCATATTTTTTAAGCCTTTTATGAAAGCCACACAAGAAGTAAAGGCGTGGTGCGAATGGATAAACTGTATCGTGTGCTGCTTATGCCATGAAATCTTGGACATGGCCACTGCAACTCTTCCCTCTCACCATTTCCATTTCTGCCTCTTCTCTTCATCTTCGAAATTCTCAATTACTCGAAAAGTATGGCTAAATTATCCAAAAATAAATCGTCTTTCACTTATCTTTTGTTCTTCTTCGCCCCCTCCGCCATCATCGTCGTTGGCCCAAGTCAGTGAGCCCAATCCCACTGCTGAGTCTTGTGTCAATGTGGGCCTTGAACTCTTCTCTAAAGGACGGGTATTTTCCCACTACTTTCTCAGTTTCATTGCTGCAGCAATTCTTTAATTGTTTTATTTTTATTTTTGTTGTTGTAGACATCAAATAAGTGCTTCATCAGTTACAAAAAGAAGTATACATTTTCTTATTTGACAGTAATTTAACTTTAAACTTAACAAGATAATCTATAACCACACAAATATCTTTTGGTTTATTTTAAAGCACAAAGATTCAAAAGTATTTTTTTATTTCTTAAACTTTGTGCCCAGTCAAACTAGATCACACCAATTGGGACGGAGGGAGTAGTAAATAAAACGGCTACCTTTCTAACAGTTTAACAGCCTATTTGGCCTAGCTTCCAAATTTGCTTATTATGAAAAGTGTTTTTCCATCAGTAGTATTTTCGGAAAAAGTACTTTAGCAGAGTAGTTGTTTGTGTTTGACTAATCAATTGAAAAAATATTATCGTCAATATTAGAGCAGCAATTTGTGTTTAGCCAAAGTAAAGTGCTTATGTGGAAAAAGCAATTTGTGCTTGGCCAAAGTTTCAAAAATACTTAGTGGAAAAAGTTATTTTTTTCAGCTTATGAAAAATAGTTTCTGCTACTGCACAAAAACACTTATTCTTTGGTCAAGCATCTCAACTCTCTAAAATAAGCACTTTTGGCCGAGGCAGAAGCTTGACCAAATAGGCTATAAAATCTAAATTCATGCAATTCAATTTGATAATGGAGGTTTTGATTTCGAGTTTTACTGTCCCCATTACTTGATCATCTGCAGTCCTATTATTCCCTTGTATATTTTTTCCTGAGGTGCTCTCCAAGCATCCTCAATTAGTGTAACATTTTTCTTTTACTCAAGCAAGTTTACTAGTTTGTCAATGTACTTCCAAAATTTTCTCATTCCGAGTAAATCTTATGGTAACATTTGTACTTGTATAGAACTGAGTTAACATTTAACACTCTCCCTCATGATGCTTTGTTGGAAAATGGTCGAGTGTGGATTTTCTTTTTCCTTTGCAAGATCACTTATTGAATGTTGTTAATTTACCGTCACCATTGCTTGAATTACTGTTAACTAGCTTCGAACACTCTTAATAGGACCGCAGATGATCAATTTGTTTTCTTTAGCTTTGCAAAAAAAGAAATGTCACAAGTGCATAACAAAAAATTCAAGTAATCACCCTTCTCATTTGATATGACAAGTTTGGCATTTGGAGTCAAGAATTAGTAATTATCTGGTTGATGTCAATGTCAACTAACTCAAGTTTTGACAGTGACTTGAAAAATTGAAAGGTACATTCAGATTTTATCTGCAACAACAACTAGAGTTCAAAATACTTATTACCAGACTTTTATAATAATGATGATAAGATTGTAAGTTTTGTCATGGAACGGCAAAATGTTTCACATAAATTGAGATCGATGTACTAGGAAGTACTACAGTTGGAAAAAAAACTGCAGTAAGCTTTGATGTCTCTTCCTCGAAAGAACTTGCTGGTGTTCTGACTCAGTTTACTGTGGCATCCACATTTAACATGGTTGTTTATGCTGCAAAGTGTACCATGTTCTGTTTCATATTATGGAATCAAGAACACACGTGCACCATGAGATTAAGAACTGTCATTTCTGTTATTTGGGCTAGTAAAATAGTCACGCCATTTTCTGTATCTTTATGGCTTTGCTGCAAAGAGTTCTCTGCATTCATCTTTTATTTTATTTTAAACTACATCAAGCACACTCTTTCTAAACATGCCCAAGGAGAGTGCTTTTCTGTGCATGATAGATAAGTACCATTACCTTGCATGTGATATTACATTCATTGTGTCACAGAGGTATATCTATTCCTTTACATAGCAAAGGATTGATGACCAAAGATTTGCCTACTCAATGAGTTTTTCTATTCATAATCTTGTACACATCAGCAGCTTGTAACACTAAGTTATAGTTTCTTGTGTATCTCTATTTGATCCTCCATAGCAACCTCAAGGATAGCATCTAGTAGGTTGAATCGCCGTTATTACTGGAAAAAGCTATCAATTTGTTAATGTCTTGTCAATTATTTGATCGAATTTTCTTTTTCCTTTTAATTAACAATTTTCCTTTCTGCAAATTTACTAATTTTAAGACCTGTTCAGTTGGTTTTTCTTGTTATTTCCCACTTAATTATGTTTTCAATGTTCTGTGTTTGGGTTCGTGTAACAAACTTCCCGCACGTTAGTTACAGACCCCTGTGGTTTGGATTTCAATGTGCAATATGGGCAACATCTACCATCTTGGTTCATTAAATTTGAACTTTTCAGGTGAAAGATGCTCTTGTGCTGTTCGACACAGCACTTACTTTAAATCCCAATCCTGTGGAGGCTCAAGCTGCATTTTATAACAAAGCATGCTGCCATGCCTACAGGTATATTTCTCCTTTGCCTCTTTCCTGGTTGAATTGATTAAACTGGATAAATAGTAATTTGTTTGAAACCATGTAGAGGAAAAACATATTTGTGACTTTCTTCTCTAGTAAACTGCAAGTAAAGCAATCTAAAGTTTCTTTACAGTTTTAGCTTTGTGAACTGCACGTAAAGGAAAAGTTTCTTAATCACAGTTCTTAGCTCAATTGTTTCATTGGAAGGATCACTAAGAACAATGTTGAATCTTCAATGAGCGTCGCAGAGGAGCTTCACTTATTTAATCTTCTTCACTCGCTTATTATTTCTACATATATTTATTTATTTTCTTTTTTTTACTTAAGGGGGGAAGGAAAGAAAGCTGCTGAATGTTTACGCACTGCTTTGAAAGAGTATAACCTAAAGTTTGGCACTATCCTTAACGATCCGGATCTGGCTTCCTTCAGAGCTTTGCCTGAATTTAAGGAACTACAAGAAGAGGTTTGTTTCCCATTGATGGATACGGTTCTTTAGTCCTCGTCATGTATGAATTATAGCCTGTTTGGCAAGCTTTTAAAAAATCAGCTTATTTTGAAAAGTGCTTTTTCCAGAAGTGCTTCTCAAAAAAGTGTTTTTCGTGAGAAGCAATTTGTGTTTGGCTAATCAATTAGAAACACACTTTTGAACAACAATTAGTGTTTGGCCAAGTTTTAGAAAGTGTTTTTAAGTGTATCTTCTCAAAAGTGCTTTTTCAAAAAAGTACTTTTGGGGAGAAGCTACTTTTTTCCAGCTTCTCAAAAACAACTTCTGCTTCTACTCAAAAGCACCTTTTCTTCTCCTAAAAGCTTGGCTGGACACCTCAACTTTGGGAAAATGTACTTTTTTTTGAAAAAATAAAAAAGCACTTTTTGCCTGAGAGAAGCTTGGCCAAACTGGCTATAGTTTTAGCTCCTTACCACATTGATTATGTTACAGTATCTTCAGAACTTAGGAAAGGCTCTAGATTTGCTTCATTGTTTCTGAATCTCATAGTCTTCTATTACCTCACAGGCTAGATTAGGAGGGGAAGACATAGGGTACAGTTTCCGTAGAGACCTTAAGCTCATCAGTGAGGTACAAGCACCATTTAGGGGGGTCAGAAGATTCTTCTATGTGGCATTCATCGCTGCTGCTGGAATTTCTACATTTTTCACTATACCTAGGTTAGTCCGTGCAATTCAAGGTGGAGATGGTGCTCCTGATATTGGGGCGACTGCAGGAAATGCTGCTATAAATGTTGCTGGTAAATAACGACTACCTTAATACCTTTGCAATGAATCATTTAGTTCACTTCTGAATTTACTTTTATTTAACGCTTCTTAGTGAAAAGAACTGTTTCTAAAAAATGATTAAGCTCTTGAACCAGCACTCTGCAGGTATTGTTGTTTTTGTGGCTTTGTTGTTTTGGGACAATAAAAAAGAGGAGGAACAGCTTGCACAAATATTGCGTGATGAAACACTATCAAGGCTGCCTTTGCGCCTTTCAACTAATAGGATCGTTGAACTCGTCCAGCTAAGAGACACCGTGAGGCCTGTTAGTGAGACAACTTTCCCTTTACTCTTCCTGTTTTCAATTTCCAGAAGTTGGAAGAAGTTGAGTGGAAAACATCATGGGTCCTTCAATTTTTAACTTAAAGAATAAGAAATAATGTATAACACTATAACTTTTACTGGGGTCACATCTCTAGTTTACCTCCCTTGTTACACCAAGAAGAAACTATTTCCATCACATTTACATTTTCGGAAGGATGACGAAGACAGAAAAGTTAGTTCCATGTTTTGCTAGGTTTGCAACGGATGCCTTTGTTTCATGAGCAAAAAAGATATCCCTTTACGCATTTGTTCTCTCTCTCTCTCTTTCTGCTTTTTTCTTTTTTGAAATTCCTGACTCGAATATTCTGTCTCCTCTTATTTGGAGTTTGACCAGTTGCTTGTTGTTAGGTTATTTTAGCTGGAAAAAAGGAGACAGTCTCTCTGGCTATGAGAAATGCTGAGAAATTCCGCACTGAGCTTCTTAAACGTGGAGTCCTTCTAGTTCCTGTTATTTGGGGTGAAGGTAGGGAAACAAAAATAGAGAAGAAAGGTTTTGGTCTTTCGCAAAAGGCAGTCACTTCCCTACCATCCATAGGGGTAAGATTGAATATTTTTGATATCACTTAATGATCATTTTAAACAACATGATCATGATTCTTCTTACTATTTGCTCAAAGTCCAAAAGAAATATTTTACATGGTACTGATTATTGAAAGTCGTTTCTTGTTGCTAAAAAAGCACAAGACAATAATCTTAATGGTGCATGTATCTCGTTCAGGTTTTCTTAATTTTCTCCCATTGCTACTGTAGGAAGATTTTGACCAACGAACTCAGTCAGTAATTGCAAAATCAAAATTGAAGTCAGAGATCCGGTTCAAGGCAGAGGTCGTTTCACCTGCAGAGTGGGAAAGGTATCAACCTGTTCCTAATACACTTGAAACTACTCATCACATTGTCTTCATGGGCGTTTATGTTTGTGCCATCTATATCTTAAGGACATCCTCCCGCACTCAGTTTGATGGATGAACTTTTTTTCCTTGTGCCGATTGTTGCTCTCAAACGCACACGCAAGTATACGTGGTCACACAAGTAATATAGTGATTTTAGAAATCGGATGTCGAACCCACAAGGACTTATGATTAACCGTCAACTAAACTAAACTAATTCTAATTATCTAAACAAGTGATGAAATTCGAGGGTACTTATAATTATAAACTATCTAAAAATAAAATAAATAAATAATAAAGTTTAACTAAGAAAGAGTGGGTTTTTATGTTATCGATGATATGAATGTTCCAGGATTGTGGTTGGTTCACCAATCCTATTGAGCTATCAAACTATTTCTCCTTAATCCGAATTATTAACGATTGCTAATTAACCGGATTATTAATCTCATAGTATTCTCCCAAACCACTACTCGTTGATTCAAAACAGTTCGCCGCCTATATTCCTATGGAATTGACTTGTTAAGAATGCAATTCGTCCACGGTATTTAATTGAACGCGGTGTCTAGGTAATTCCTATCATAGCCACAAATCCTGGCCCAACTGTAGGAATAATCAGATCACGCTTTCTTTAACCCTTCTCTAATCTAACATCTTTCCCAAGCATGTATATTAGATAGTCGATAGAATCTAACTGTTGGCCAAACAATCAAGCAATTATGTATAAAATTAAAGAAACAATCAAAATCAATAACTCGTATTAAGATAGAAATAATCGTCAAACGTCAATATTCATGGTTTACCACAACCCTAGAACGATAAGTTTAGCTCCACAGACATGGAGGAAAAACAACAATTCATACAAAGAAACATTGAAACTAGTAATAAGAAAAAAAAATGTAAAACCAAATAACTTCGGCCTCCACGGCGGCTCCAAGCTCTCTCTAGGTCAAAGGTTCTGAACTCAGGGTCACAAGTTATCCCAAAAGCTCCCCCTCTCAAAAACGGCCTAGGCTTCTATTTATAATGTTGGAAAATAACCCTCCAAGACGTCCAAAACGGATTAGGACTTGCAAAATTTATTCCCGCTGGCAACTTCACTCGCTGAGCGAGTGTTATGGCAAGTCCATGACGTGCTATGGCACTGGCTTGGCGAGACATGTGGGTCGTTCCGTCCTTAGAAATATTTAGCAATTGTTGCATCTTGGACATCCTTACTCGCTGAGCGAGTGGCATGGCTTGAGTGTGTCTCGCCATGGTACTCTCTTGGCGAGTACTCCTTGCATTTTTGTACTTGGACAAATTGTTGAAACCTTGCATTTTGAACAATGTTACTCGCTGGGCGAGTGGCATGGCTTGACAGTGTCTAGCTATGGCACTAGCTTGGCGAGTTCCTCTGCTCATTTTGTCCCAAATTTCTCATGCAATTCTTCGTAAAGTACCTATCATGCAACAAACACACCCGTATTAGTTTGCAATGCAAGATTAATAGTTAGGTAGGTGTATTTAGCTTAAGTCGTTCTCTAAACACAGTAAAAATATGGGTAAAATACGGCGGTTAGGCGTATAAATACACCTAACATCACCCATACTGGAAGACCCATTGCTTATTGGTATGTGTATTTTAACCTCGATCTGTTTCAGGTGGATAAGGGATCAACAGAAGTCTGAAGGTGTTACTCCTGGTGAAGATGTCTACATTATACTTCGTCTAGATGGCCGTGTTCGACGATCCGGAAAGGTCAGTGCTTTAAAAATTTTGTGCTGCAATTCTTTTCTTTGCTCCATTAATCATGACACAATGATGTTCTTGTATGCATATGTAAATGTAATTAGCATATAAATTGCCCAAGACATGACGTAGATGACTGTAATTTAAGACGCCTTTGTGGTGGCATACAAATATTCATGTTTCTGTTGCTTTATATTTTACTTTTTTTTATGGGTTAATTCTTTGTGGGATTTTAATATTGACCAACTCTGCAGGGGATGCCTGACTGGGCTCAAATTCTGAAAGAACTGCCTCCAACGGAAGCAATATTAAGCAAGCTAGAAAGATAATCAAAGTTTCTCTTACTGTGCGCTAAAAGCTTTTCACTACCTGGTGTAATTTTGGTCAGTCTCCTTTCTTGAAATATACAAGGCACTAATTGATGCCTGTCGAGCTCTTGTCCGTGTTAAGTTCCATTCTTTTACGAACATATACTGTACTATAAATTGACATTTTCCGGATGAATATCAGAGAGAATGAAATTTCACAAAAATTGGAAATCTAAATGATTGAACTACACTTACTCTTCTTTGATGTATAGCGTCAATATTAATATAGTTATTCATCTTTTCTTGAAGCCAGAGGCGGATCCATGATTTTAATTCAATATACACAAATTACTAGTGTACTTGTCACTTTTTTATGACAATGAATCTGAACTTAGTAAATGTGTATATATTTGAAAAATATCTCAATTTGATATATAGTTTCAATAGCATTTTTGTCGTACAAGCAGGGGCGTAGCCACGTAGCTGGAAGAATAGTCAATTAAACACCCTTCGCTGAAAACTATATCGCATGTATAGGTCAAAGATTATCACTCACTCACACACATGTATATTAAATCATGAACGCTCTTGAATATTTTTAGCAAAATTTATAGTTTCGTGACTGCATAAAAGTGCATCCGTCTATGCTTGTTGAAGCCTTGATTTTTGTTTCCTTATTGAATGTTGGGACAATCAACTGAACAAAGATGAACAAGAGTAGCATTTCTAAGGAGTTGGGCAAGTAATTTCTGCTATGGTAGTTGACTTCTTTGAGAAATATTATTATTTTCTTGAAAGCGTTCAAACCGAGTTTTGGATCGATCTGTTTTTAATATTAACTAGTAAGTCTTTCTTTTTAATCAAAACGAGAAAACAAAAATAATTTAAGCTGGAATGGTTCCAACAAGAAGATATTCTAAACCTACTTCAATAAAAATAATAACTCTGCCGGGAAGACTTCTGCATCAAACTATAAGGTGAAGGAACCAAGATATTGCATTTTATTATTCTGGTCCTCCCCAAATTTGCGTCCCTCCTTTACCTGCACGGTCACTCTGCTTGATGCATATTTCAAAACTTGTCTACTCAAAATTTGAGCAATTTCTATTGGTATGAAAAATTTACACTGTCTACTTGATAAAATAATTTTTTTTTCTTAGCTTTCCTGCCAAGAATGATCCAATTGAATCTTCTAAAGCTTATATGTAAAATCTCAAGGTCTGTTCGTTATCCGCATTAGAGCCTGATTAGTCTGGATTCGCACCGCGAAGGGCCCATTTGGGAGAAACGCCCCTTACCAAGAATTTTTCATATCTAGGGCTTAAAACTGAAACCTCGTAAGTGATAAACAGCCCCATCCGCAGCATTGCATCATTTGGTGGTACTTAAAAAATCATTGACACAATATTCTAGTTAAAACCTCGAGGGTAATTTTCTATGTGATGATTTACTATTGTACAAGGCACCTAGACATATTTGCTTTTAAGTATTCCCTCTGTGGCTCTGTCCTAAAGAGGAACCGCGGGGTTCGTAGTACAATAATTAATGTACTATCTTGTTAAACGAAGCAATATACATGTGATATACACTGAATATACATCAGTGTATATCACATATATATCAACGATGTAGCAAAGCGGCGGTGAGCCACTCAGACAAATTTCAGCAGTGGAGCTCTCAAGAATGCTTTCACCATTCTCGACAACTATAATGCAATGCCACCATTCTCACAACATCAGAATGCAATGCCCAAAGATGGGCTCACTCTATCTCGGCCAAAATAAGTACAAAACAATAATGTATATATGGTATATATATTTGTAGTATATTGTAAGGAAAAGGATACCTTAATTAGTGTTATACACTTACCATAATTGTATAGTTAGAATTATGGTAGAATAAGGATTTAGAAGTAGAATAGGAAAAGGATTTCCCTATTATGGAAATATGTAACTTGTATATATAGCCTTTCAATTAATGAAAATAAGCAAGGGAATTATTTCTTTAATGGTATCAAGAGACTAGGTCTAAACAAAAGTTTTCTTCTCTCAAACTTTTGCCTCTTTGGCCGAGAACCCCCCCCCCCTCCCTCGGGTTTTCTCTCCAAATATCTCGTCTTCCGCTCTCAACAACCTCTCTTAAATTTAACCTCCTTCCTTGTTCTTTCAAATATGTCTAAGAATAATTTTCACCCTGCCCTCACGGTTTCCAATATCAAGCTCAGTGTCCCTATTGTCCTTGAGATGGAAAACGTTCAATATGCAATGTGGGCGGAGTTGTTTAAAATTCACACTATCTCTTATCAAGTTCTTCATCACATCATTCCTCCCGCTAGACCCCTTCCTGCGGAGGATCCTGAGGTATGGATTACATTTGATGCTACCGTTCTTCGGTGGATATACGCCACTATTTCGATGGATTCTACGACGACGATTATGGGCAGATACACGCTATGGTATGGAATAGATTGTGTGACATATTCCAAGACAACCAACATTCCCCGTATCGTCACACTCGAGCAGAATTCTTTCTCGTTCGAATGGGCGTATTCAACGTTTACGCATATTGCAAGAAACTAAAGCGACCGGATCAACTCCTGAATGTTGGCGCACCAAGAATAACAAATAATCGCCTGGTTCTAAAGCTGTCGCTTTCGTGAGGCCTATAATGGTGTTGGAACTCTCATTCGCCAAAGCAACCCTCTTCCGACTTTCATCAAGCCCGCTCCATACGGCGTTGGAAAAATCGGTTTGGCTAAAAAAAGGCGCTCTGAGCAAGCCTAGTTGTCATGGTGGCATCCTCTCCTAGTTCTTCGGGTTTTGTTAATAATTGAGGCAAAACCATAATAATGGTGGCGGCAAAGAATAATCGCAAAGTAACAAAAACTCACGGGGCAAACGAGGCGCTGGTGGCGGTTCGGTGAGCACCAAGCGGCGGTGGGTCCCATCCAGTAGTGGCTGGCCGCCACCACCGTGGGCCCAAGCGATGGGGCGATGGCGATGCTGGCACCGCACCTCCGGCCGATTTCTGCCGCCAATGGGGCGCCAACGCCCAGGCCCAATACTCAAGATTGGCGGCCCGCCAGCCGCCCGACAGCACCACGGCCAGAACGGCCCGGTTCCAAGACGGACAGAGTCCTCGGGGCCTGCACTCGCAAGCCCATCATACAAACAGCCCAACTCGCATCCGATGCATCCGAGGCGCGATGCACCGTCAGGGGTTGACTAACCGGACCCAAATTGGTACACGGACACCGGGCCACTACTCACATGACTTCCGAATCGGGTACTCTCTCATCTTATTACAATTTGAGCACCCTGGGAATAATTGTGTAGATGTGCAGCTCTATTCCAATTCTAGGTATGATCGAAAACGATTATCTCCTCCCAATCCACCTCTCCTCTTGAAAAATACTTTACATGCTCCTAAATTGATTAAAAATTTAGTGTTCATCCAAAGTTCACAAATGACAATTACGTTTATCAATTTGATCCTTTCGATTTCTGAAAGGATTTCAAGGCGAGTCATCTCATGAATTAATGATAGTGGGGATGCATGATCCTATCATGCCCTAAGCCACCATCGAGTCCACTTGCATCGCCTTTTGCAGCCATCTCACCATCCATGTGCATGCTCAAATTAATATCCTGATTCTATTTTATCACCTTTTAGATAAAAATAGCTTTATTTCTTGTAAAGAATGCAGTCGTACTCCAATTTGTCAGTCTTTGTTCATTAGGAAAAATTGTTAAGTTGCCATTTGTAGACTCCAATTCTCATACTTCTATGACATTTGACATTATTCATAGCGACTTATGGACATCTTCTCATTCTTAGTTCAATGGGTCATCGATATTATGTTCTCTTTTTAGATGATTATTCTAGATTTTTATGGGCGTTTCCAATTGCGAACAAATCACAAGTGTTTTCCATCTTCATAAAATTTAGAGCGTTCATTAAGTACTCAATTCGAAAGAGAAATAAAAAATATTCAATGTGATAATGGGAAAGAGTATGACAATAGGGAGTTTCAGAATTTTGTGCTACTCATGGGATAAATTTTGTTTTTCATGTCCTCATACATCTTCACAAAATGGGAAAGCCAACGCAAAATTGTTCCATAAATAACATTGTCGAACTCTCCTAATCCATGCCTCCATACCTCCATATTTTGGCATCACGCTCTACAAATAGCCACTTACCTTCTTAACATAATTAAGTCTAAAGGTCGACATATTCTTCCCCTCTCAAAATCTTATATAATAAGAACTGCCTTATTCTCACCTTGATTTTTGGGTGCTTGTGTTATCCGCTATTCCCATCCACCACAATTAACAAACTTCGTGCTCGGTCTACCCAGTGTATGTTTTGGGTTATCAGTCAAATCATCGTGGTTATAAGTGTTTTGATTTATCCTCCAAAAAATCATAATCAATCGCCATGTCATTTTTATGAAACTCAATTCCCATTTACGAAAGTTCATACTCCCGAACCTAAGTCGTATAATTTTTGGATGACCAAATATCCTCGATATTATTCTAAGTTTTCGGACATCTCCCATACCCAAAATCGTCGGCGGCTCGCTTGCCTCGCCTGATCTGTCACGCCCGAAAATACAGCCATCGAACGGTTCCAGCTTATCATTGGCTCGATCCACTCGAAGGCGGTCCAGCCGATCGGCAATTACCCGATTTGGGCCAGCGGGCCATCGCTTCGCCCGTCCGTCTGAGCCCGTAAAATTCCCAAAATTCCATCAATTCTTCCTCGAGTCATAGACCGGTCACTCATAGTCGGGGTATTTTACACCTAAAAGACATTTTAATTTACATTCACGATGTCTCTAAATCCCCCTTGCCTCGCAATCTTGTGTCCGCATTAAATGACCCTAATTGGAAAATTACTATGGTGATGAATATAATGCTCTTATTGATAATAAGGCGTGGGAGTTGGTGCCGTCCATATGGTATTAATATTATCAGGTCTATGTGGATTTTTGCTCATAAGGAGAATTCGAGATGGGTCATTTGGTTCGACATAAAGGCGCGACTTGTTGGTGCTGGTAAGACTCAACAGGTTGGTATTGATTGTGGTGAGACATTTAGTCCGCTGGTCAAACGGCTACCATTCGCATCCGTGCTTAGCCTGCTCTTTCAAAAACTCCTGGCCAATCCATCGAGTTGGATGTCAAGAATGCTTTTCTACATGTGATCTCAAAGCGATCTATATGCATCAGCCGTTGGGTTTCAGAGGATCCCAACCGCCCTCATCATGTCTTGTTGTCAAGAAATCACTATATGGGCTTAACGGTCTCCACGGGCCTGGTATACGATTCTTGATTTTGTTTCGACTAATGGGTTCTACTCACGGTAATTGAGATAATTCTTTGTTCATCTACCGTCGTAGGTTCGCTCATTGGCCTATATTCTGTAATGTGGATGATATCATCTTGATTGCCTCCTCCGATACTTTGCGCTTGATCTATCATAGCCATGCGCCGAGTTCTGAATTTGCATGAAGGACTTATGTCGCGGTTATTTTGGGGATTGTAGTCGGCGTCATTCAGGTGGCTTGTTTCTGTCTCAACGGAAGTATGCTGCTGAGATCATCGAGAGGGCTGGGATGTCATCCTGTAAGTCCACTTCCACACCGGTTGATACAAACCCAAAGCTGAGTGCCACAACAGGTGCACCATACGAGGACCCGACAAGCTATCGCAGTCTTGTAGGGGCCCTCCAGTATCTTACCTTTACCAGACCGGATATTACATATGCGGTTCAGCAGGTGTGTTTATTCATGCATGATCTCAGGGTTGAGCACATGAATGCAATCAAACACATCATTCGGTATATTCAGGGGACACTGGACTATGGGTTGTACTTGTATCCTTCGTCTGCATCCACACTTGTCTCTTACACGGAAGCTGATTGGGGTGGTTGTCCCGACACCAGACGGTCGACTTAAGCTCATTGATGTTCCTTGGCAACAACTTGGTCTCATGGTCGGCAAAACGTCAAGCAACTACACGCGCTCGGTGCAGGCGAGGTAATATCGGTCGCAAATGTGGTCTCCGAGTCATGTTGGCTACGTAATTTGCTTTTTGAGCTTCATTGTCCCATTCGTAGAGGCAACCTTGGTATATTGCGATAACATTAGTGCCATCTACCTTCAGGTAACCCGATTCAACACCAGCGCACCAAGCATATCGAAATGGACATTCACTTTGTCCCAGTGAAAAGGTTACAGGGGTCAAGTTCGCATATGCCATGTCCCGCCTCTCGTTATCAAATTACAGACATCTTTACCAAAGGGTCTACTAGCGGTTCTCTTTGAAGATTTTAGGGACGATCTCATTGCTCAAAAACCGCCCGCTATGACTGCGGGGTGTGTTAAGCAAGCAATATACATGTGATATACATCGAATATACATCAGTGTATATCACATAGATATCAACGATGGGGCGATTACCTTGGTGAGCCACCAGACATTGTCGGTGACCAACGGTGGGCTCGGCAAAGAATGCTCGGCCCATTCTCGCCCACTATACTATGCAATGCCCACCCATTCTCTACCATACTTTGTAATGCAGTGGAGCTCATTACATCTCACCAAAATAAGTACAAAACAATATTGTATATATGGTATATATATTTGTAGTATATTGTAAGGAAAATGATACCTTAATTAGTGTTATACACTTACCATAATTGTATAGTTAGAATTATGGTAGAATAAGGATTTAGAAGTAGAATAGGAAAAGGATTTCCCTATTATGGAAATATGTAACTTGTATATATAGCCTTTCAATTAATGAAAATAAGCAAGGGGATTATTTCTTTCATATCTGATTGTTGGGTGTAATTTCTGGTATCAATTTCTTAGTTTTATGCTTAAAATAACATTTTACATATTTTAAACCTACATAAAAAGTATCACAAACACTGTTTAAACATATTTAAACCTACATAAAAAGTATCACAAACACTGTTTAAAACATGTTTAGAGTCAGTCTAAGAAAACAATGTGTAAACAATATAGTGTCACTGTCATGTAATGCGGACTAGTTAAAATTAATAAAAAAACTTTGCTCGATGGATGATCCTCAAGCTAGTTGACAACTTCAGTCTCAATTTTTGAATTTTGATACAATTATACAAATGAGCAAATAAAATAAAATATTTTGTAGGCAATGTAACTGTAGAATTGTAGAGAGATAGATTGAGTTGAGAGATTAGAGAGATTGTAGGAAGATTTGTGAGATAAAATGAAGAGAAAATGAGGTTTTTATATTTGGAACATTGGATTAAAAGTATAAATATAGTAACTTAGGGGTTAAAAATAAATATTAAGGGGGCAAGGGAGTTTATGGGGTGGGGGGCCAAAAAGGGTCGTTGCACAACGGCCGAAATATAAAATAGTTGTTGTACAACGGTCATTTTTACAAAGAGGGGGTCGGGGTAGGGTAGGGGTCGGGACGGGGGCGGGGGCGGGGCAAGGCGGATCTGGGGCGGTATGGGCCTCGGCGGGACGAGCACAGGTCCCATCCCGATTTCAAACGAGCAATTTTGCCTTTATTTTTTATGGAGCTCCAACATGAGGATATCCTTTAAACCATAATTAAAAATTGAGGGGTCAATTTAGACATTTTTTTCTTCAAATATTTTAGACATATGGAGTCTTCATTT
Source organism: Anisodus acutangulus (assembly GCA_029783415.1). NCBI lineage: Eukaryota > Viridiplantae > Streptophyta > Magnoliopsida > Solanales > Solanaceae > Anisodus > Anisodus acutangulus. The sequence continues at coordinate 12,233,934 of CM056502.1, read as the reverse complement.
TTCGCTGGAGCTTCGTTAATGATAAAGAACAAGAAGAAGAGAAAGATATGAAAAAGACCAAACCACTCTGTAGGAAAATAAGATTAGATGACCAGAAGACACGAGTAGCCTATTATAATAGTAATATAGAGAGTTTGACATCATTTTCTTTGGTAGGTTTTGAAAGGTTCATCTGTTTGAGGATATGACTCTAAACTTTCCAACAGCAATGACTAACGCGTTTGAACTGGTAAGAAGGAAAGCCATTAGTAAAGAAGGTTCTTTTGAATATATATACCAATGTCTCATTATCATATTCTTACGTCAATTGAAATATTATTTCTTCTCCAACCACAACCCTTGATTTGGCCTGCTTCGAATATCATTATTATGATTGGGTCTAAGATTAGGACAACTAAACTGTTGTACTAAATCAACATGACCATACTTCTAATAAACTCTACTTTCCTCGAAATGTCTTTTTCTTATTTTTAATTTATAACATAAATAACTTTTGAGTACAAAATATATTTACTCACACACGACGTTTACATTAAATTGTATGAACTTTTTCATGGTTAAGGATAAATTAAAATGTGAATACATAGTTATTATTGTTATGTGGTAAATATGTACTTATATGGGAGACAGGTAGCATGCATTCATTTGTTCGGTGTAAATACCGAATGTGGATAAGGTTATGTATGGAAGACTATCTTGTGATTGAATGTGCATGTATTATTACACAGTGTCGGCGGAGACCTCTTTCGGCAAAGAATTATTGACCTATTTTTTTGGTTAAGAAATTCCTTGGTCAACATGAAAATATGTGTTATTAGAGGGAAAACAATTACACTCTCCAATTCTTGAAGGGGCAAAGAATTGACAGCAATTACATGGAATAATTACCATATGACTTTTCAAAAAAAAAATCAGTTTTAATATTTCTTGCTACTTACTCTTTTACTCCCTATGACTAATAATTACACTACAATTTCCAAACATACCCTTAATAAAAATTTTCATGTACAGGGCTCGTTTGGTAGCTGTAAGTTATTTATGTATTAAAATCTCGAATGAGTAATACTGTGTCTGGTAGCTAGTTATGAGAAGAGTTATTCATGTATAAAATTAGTATGGTGTTTGATTTGCAATTTAGAAACCTGCATGACTAATACATGTATAAGTTATGAGGAAATCTATTTATTATTTTATGGAGGGCAAAAGGTGGAATAGCTAATGCATGAATAACTTATACTTGCATAAAATAATACATAAATTCTCGTATAACTAATCAATGTATTACTAATACATGCATAACTCTAACCACCTACCAAACGATCCCTTAATGTAGGATTTCTTTTTGTAATTAGCAATACGTTATTGATACAAGTAACTTGGGATTATAACTACGATGTTATTGATGATACAAGTTGTAACTAATTGTCCATGTGCATTCATGTAGAATAGTGTAATTCTCCTTGGTTGGAGGCTTCTCATTAATGCAATATATATATATGTTTGTTTACAATTACAAAACCTAATTAAAGAAGGATCTCTACTTTACATAATTACATTAGAATAATAATTACAGAATATATGGAGAATATTTATTTATTCTCTATCACACCCCCTCAGTTGGAGCGGGAGGAGGCCGAATGCTCATACTGGATCTGAAGTCAAGGAACAGCTGTCACGGAAGTACCTTAGTAAATATATATGTGTACTGATAGGAAGAAGGAACATGTAACACCCGAACATGGCCTATGGCAACCTTCTCACGAACAAAATGAATATTCATCTCAATATGTTTGGTTCGTTGATGCTGAACTGGGTTATGAGACAAGTAAACAACAAATATATTATCACAATAGACAAGAGATGCCTTACGTAAGGGACAATGAAGCTCCAGAAGAAGATTTCTGATCTAACAGATCTCGACAACAACGTTCGCAACACCTCTATATTCTACTTCTGCACTCGAACGGGAAAGCATGGATTGTCATTTGGCAGACCACAAGATGAGATTATCACCCAAAAATACACAGTAGCTGAAAGTAGATCGACGTGTGTCTGGACAGCCACCCCAATCGGCGTCTATATACGATATCAGCATGGTCGGTGCAAATGGATAAAGATGTAATTTATAGTGAAAAGTACTCTTAACGTACCGAATGATACGTTTAAGAGCGGTAAAGTGAGGCTCCATGGGAGCATGCATGAACAAACACACCTGCTGAACGACATATGCAATATCGGGCCTAGTGAAGGCAAGATACTGAAGTGCATCAGCAAGACTCCTATAGAGAAAAGGATCAAGCACCGGATCCCCGTCATCGACATTGAGTTTCGACTTCGAGTCGACTGAAGTGGGCATGAACTTGCAGTTTGTCATTTTAGCCCTGTAAACAATTTCTTTGGCATACTTACGCTGACACACGAACATTGCATTTTTGGATATGATCACTGAAATCCCCCAAAAATAACTCAACTTACTCAAGTCTATCATAGCAAATTCAGATTTGAGTAGGGTAATGATCTCGTATTTCAACACATCAGATGAGGCAGTCAGAACAATATCATCCACATAGAGCAAAAGGTATGCAATGTCATTACCTCGATGTAAAATAAAAAGTGAATTATCATTTTTGCTGCACACGAACCCGATCTGCATGATGTAAGTGGCAAAGTACTCATACCAATCATTGGGTGCTTGTTTTAATCCATAGAGTGACTTTCGAAGATGGCAGACATATTGAGGAGCATTTGGATACATAAAGCCAGATGGTTGATGCATATAGACGGTTTCTTTAAAATCCCCATGTAAGAACGTATTTTTCACATCAAGTTGATGAATCAACCAGTTCTTTCCTATAGATATGCTCAAAATAGTGTGAATGGTGGCTGGTTTGACAACTGGACTGAAGGTCTCACCACAATCAACTCATTTTTGTTGCCCCATGTCATTTGCCACAAGTCTCGCCTTATGGCGTTCAAGCTCACCACTATCCATGAATTTATGGCAATATAACCATATGCAACGAATCACATTCACCCCATCTAGTCTCGGAACAAGATCCTAAGTGCGTTGTGTAGTGGGTGCATTAAATTTCTAACGCATGGTCGCATTCCAATTCGAGGCAAGCTTGGCTAATTTTGGGTTTTTAGGTATAGGTGAGATAGTCTGAGTGGATAGATTAAAGTGGACTTTCGGTTTAAAAATCCCGTGTTGGACATGGGTTTCCATACGGTGGGTCGGAAGCGGGACTGAATGGTTCACTGGCAGTAGGGTGGTTACGGGCAGAATGGTGGTTGGGTCATGAGCAGTGGGTAGGAAGTGGGGTTGGTGACACGGGATGGGGCAGAGATGGGGGTTGGGGCAATGAGCACGGTAACATGAGTTGGGGCAGTAATGGGGGTTGTAGCAGTGACGGGGGCTGGGGCAATGATGGGTAATGCGGCAGTGAGCACGGTGACTAGGGCTGCGGCAATGACGAGACGGGATGGGTGCTATGATGTATTTGCGTTTCTAATGAGGGGGAAGTTTGCAAATGGGAAAACTTTCTCCTCGAATATGACATGGCGAGATACTAGGATTTTATTTGTGGACAAATTATAGCATAAGTACCCTTATGATTTGACGGGAAACCTATGAAAATGGAAGGGGTAGTTCTAGGTGCTAATTTGTGAGGGGTCGTAGAGGCAAGATTGGAACAGCATAGACAACCAAAAATCCGAAGGTGATCATAAGAGGGGATCCGACGGAAGAGAATTTTGGTTGGAGTTTTATTTTGAAGAGTTCGTGTTGGTAATATATTAAGGATGTATGCCGCCATGTGTAAGGCGTATACCCAAAAAGAGGGGGGTGGAAGCATGGAAGAGCATAATGCATATCTTATTGTTGATGGTGTGTAGGATTCTTTCGGCTTTACCATTTTGAGGTGAGGTATAGGTGCAAGAAAATTGAAACACCATGTCATGGTCCGCATAAAATTTGTGAAAGGGAAGGTTGTCAAACTCACGATCGTTATCACATTGAAACATTTTGATGGTCTTTTCAAATTGGGTTTTAACATATGCTTGATTTCAAGAAAAAATTTGTAGACTTGGGACTTATATTTTAGAGGATACACCCAAAGAAAGTGACAGAAATCATCCAAGAGCACCAAACAATATTTGTGACCTAGTTTGCTAGTAATGGGAGATGTCCATAAATCCGCATGAATAATATCAAAGGGAGAAAACATTATACTTAATGAAGGTTGAAAATGAAGTCTAACATATGTTCCTAAAGGACAAGAGTAGCAAGCAGGGGTAAATTTCCCGTTATTACATTGTATGAAATTCTGACTTCTAAGAAAATAAAAAATTGGTGCTCTCGAGTGCACTAGTCTACTGTGCCAAGTGGATTGAGAGATTGTAGTTAGAGAGGTTGGTAGATTGACACTTGCAGCAAAAGTGGATGAGAAAGGATATAGGTCCCCTACACTATTGTATCTCGTAAAAGTTGTCCTCGTATGTAGGTCCTTCACAAAAAAACCAAAAGGGTCAAACTCAATGAATACGGAATTGTCACTAGAAAACTTCCTAACAAAGATTAAGCTTTTAATGATGTTAGGAGCAAATAGGACATTTTTTAAGGTAGTGGGTGAGGCAGTTGTGTTTAAGTGGTGTCATAGCCTTGAATTGGAATGTGATTGTCATTGCCGGCCACAATAAATTGAGGATTGTTCAAATTAAATAGGTGGGGGATATTACCAGAGTCACGAGTGAGGTGGGATATGGCACATGTATCCATGTACCATGCATTGTTGGGCTGCTGGAGGTTCATAGTGATGTAGACCTGGGCCAATTCGGTAGGAGTGAGTAGGCCGAAAGGTTGCTACTGTTGTGGAGCCGACGTAATATGGGCCTGCTCTGTGTGGCCTGCTCTGTGTGGCCTGCCTGACGTGGACCTGGTCGAGGGCCCGATGGTGAAATTTGTACTGCAGCCATCGTCTTTGGGCCGGCGATGTCGGTGGTCGGAGGCGAGTGGTGGTCGGAGGCGAGTGGTGGTCGGTGATACGTCGACCACCAATGCTTGTGGAATATGCCCATTTTATTTGGCTTGTCTAGATTCCTCCAATAGCAATTGTGATCGGGTCTTGTTGAAGCTATGGAGGGGATAGACTTGTTGGATCATCGTGGCAAGTGTATCGTACTCACCTTTCGGTAAACCAGTAATGAGTTACAAAACCATCTTTGTTTCGGAAATCGTATTGCCAACATTAGACAATTGATCGGCCACTAGTTTGAGTTGTTTACAATAGTCTGACATATTAGCAAAATTCTCAAGACGGGTGTTGTTAAATTATTTCTCTAGATACACGGCATGTGTATGTTTATTATCCAGAAAGGTTTCCTCTAGCCTTGTCCATAGTTCATGAGCCGAAGCACATGTCTTCATGATAATTGAAGTAAGTCCTTGGATATGGTGCCATATATCCATTGTTTGAAGCATCTGTTGTGCGGCTGTGTAGCCGTTGAAAGTAGGGAAAATTTTAGGGGAGAGAAATTTTAGGGTTTGGCTTCTGATACCATGTAAAATAGTGTAATTCTCCTTGGTTGGAGGCTTCTCATTAATGCAATATATATATATATATATAGATAGATGTTTACAATTATAAAACTTAATTGGAGAAAGATCTCTACTTTACATAATTACACAAGAATAATAATTACATAATATATGGAGAATATTTATTTATTCTCTATGAATTCAGATGTGAAATTGTTTCCGAGAATGTTGGGATTATAACTACGACGGTGAATCCTTTGGATCAGAATTTCAAAACTAACAACTACTACTGTATTTCGCTACCAATTTATTTATACATTATATTTCCCTTCCTCGTGCTTCTCCCATTACCCAAATAACTATATTTATTTTTCTTTTTGTTCTAACCTCGAAGCAAAACGAATTTGGCAAGCTAAGCATAAGTGAAAGAGAATAATCCATTCCTGATTTCATCAATGTAAATGGTTTATATACATGATATACAATAGTAATTCTAGACTATAATTACGGAAATTAAATATTCACCTAACTAATATAAAATATTACTACAATAATTACAGATATATAAAATTACTAATTATACCAATAGAATATATTTGCATATATTCTATCACACATCCGCAATCGTAGCGGGCAGTCGTCGTACGCTGAGACTGTCTCTAAAATCTTCAAGCAGAACTAAAGGAAGGCCCTTAGTAAATCGTTACGTATGTCTTGTGGAGATCATATTCACTCTGGTACCGTAGTAGGTAAACTTCATGCAAGACACGTACTTGTCCACGAGCTACTTTTTTGGGAACAAAGTAAATATCCATCTCGATATGTTTAGTGCGCTGATGTTGGACATGATTTCTGAGAGATATATCTCACTAACATTATCGTAGTAGACCAATGTACCTTTCCGAATAGGAAAATGAATCTCTAAGAGGAGGTTACACAACCAACAGGATAAGGACACCACATTGGCTACCCCTCGATAGTCGGCCACCGCGCTGGAGCGCGACAAAGTATCCTGGAGTTTAGCCGACCAAGAGACCAAGTTATCACCAAGAAACATACAATAACCAGATGTCGAACGCCTGGTATCTGGACATCCTCCCCAATCATCATCTGTATAAGACATGAGAGTAGATACCGATGATGGATATAAGTATACACCATAATCAAGAGTGCCCTGAATGTAACACACAATGCGTTTGAAAGCGTGCATGTATTCTTCCCTCGGATCATGCATGAATAAACACACATGTTGCACTGCATAAGTAATATCGGGCCTCGTAAATGTGAGATATTAAAGAACCCCCGCAAGACTACGATAGTGGAAGGGATCCTCGTAGGGTGTGCTAGATATAGCACTCAGCTTCGGTTTGGTGTCAACCGGAGTAGGAGATGACTTACAAGAGGACATGCCAGCCCATTCAATAATCTATGTTGCATACTTTATCTGAGATAGAAATAGAAAACATGCATGACGAGTTATAACTATACCCAAAAAATAAATCAAAGGCCCCAGGTCTTTCATAGAAAATTCGGAGCTGAGAAGAGATATGATAGACTTGCGCAATTTATCAAAGGAAGCAGTCAATATAATATCATCCATATATAACATAATGTATGCCATAGAAGTACCGTGATGGTAGATGAACATAGAATGATCAAACCTACTGTGAGAAAACACAAGAGTATACACATAATCTGCAATTCTTTTGTACCAGGCCCGAGGAGCCTGTTTTAGCCCATACAAGGACTTCTTCAGCAATCACACATGGTTAGGATGATCGGGCTCCCTGAAACCCAAGGGTTGATGCATGCATACAGTTTCCTTAAGTTCATTTTGTAAGAACACATTTTTCACGTCTAGCTTATGAATGGGCCATGCTTTTGAGAGAGCTAGACTGAGAACAATGTGAATAGTTGTTGGTTTGACCACCGGACTAAATGTCTCTCCACAATCCACACCAACATGTTGAGTTTTGCCATCACCTACAAGACGGGACTTATGCCTCTCAAAACAATCATCAGATTTTTCCTTAAGAGTAAAAATCCACATAGAACGAATCACATTGACACCAGGTGGACGGGGCACCAACTCCCACGTCTTATTTTCAATAAGAGCATTATATTCATCATCCATGGACATTTTCCAATTTGGGTCACGAAGGGCAGACACTAGGTTACGTGGTAGGAGGGATTTAGTGTCTTAGAGTTGAGATTAAAATGTCGCTTTGGTCTAAAAATACCCCGTTGGCTACGAGTAACGGGCCCTTGTCTCGGATTAGAAGTGGGATGGATAAGAGTAGAAGCAGTGGGTTGGCCTAGTGCCAATTGTGTGGCGTTGGACTAGATTCAAAGTTGGGATTACCTGGGTTGATTGATGGCTGGATGGTGTTGGGACAACAGGCAATGGGCCTGCTGGCAGAAGTGGCTGACCAGAGGTGTTTGGGCCAATAAGCAGTGGGCATGCTGGTAGAAGCTCAGGGACGACAATAATTGGGCCAGCAGGCAGTGGACCTGCTGGCAGAATTTGTGGACGTGGGACTGTTGGGCCACTATGCATTGGGCCTGCTACCTCCTGCTAGTCTAGATGCTGAAAAGTGGGCTGAACCAAATGGTGGACCACATACGGTGAGAGCCCATCATAAAAAAAATCATACAAATTTGACGCGGAATTATGCAACTTAGCAAACGGAAATTAGGTTTCATAAAAAATAATATGGTGACTAATGATGATTTTATTAAAGTATAAATTAAAACATTTGTAACCACAGTGATTCGATGGGTAACCCAGAACACACAAGCGGTAAAGCGGGCTTGAAGTTTGTTAATGATAGTGGAGAGGAATAGAGGATAACATAAACACACAAACACCCTAAGATGAAAATACGAATGGTCTTTTTGATAAAGAATTTTGAGTGGGAATTGATATGCTAATCCTTTGCTAGTGAGTATGTTAAGAAGGTAAGTTGTCATTTGTAAAACATGATGTCAAAATGAATGTGGTAATGATGCATGAGCTAGTAATGTACGCACAATATTATTATTGGTGCGAATTTTTCTTTTGGCTTTCCCAGTTTGTGATGACGTATGTATACATGAAAACCGAAAAGATATACCATTAACCTTACAAAATTCTCTACATGGCCCATTATCAAATTGTCTTCCATTATCACATTGAGTGTTCTTAATATCCCATTCAAATTGAGTACGGATGAATGCTCTAAATGATAGGAATGTGGAATAAACCTGAGACCTTTTAGATAACGAAAATGTCCACAAAAAATTAGAAGAATTATCCTATAATAAAACATAATAACAGTGGCCTGAAGAGCTCAAAACGGGAGATGTCCAAAGATCAATATGAATAATATCAAATGGCAATAAAGTATTAGAATTTGAGGCAACAAACGATAATTTATCATGTTTTCCAAGCGAACAAGAAAGATAAACATTAGTGCTACGAGCACTATTACACTCAATAAATTTTTTGTTTTTAAGGGAGGAAAAACAGACGCTCCCGGATGACCCAAACGCCCATGCCACAAGAAAGGTGCTAAAGCGGCAAATGTTGACGGTTTAGCTTGTTTAGTGGTGATGGTTGTGGTGATGGTATAAAGCTCGCCCCGACTATCACATCTCATTAGATGTATCCCAGTCTAGAAATCCTTCACAGAAAATCTAAAATGATCAAATTCAACATAAACCGAGTTATCAGTTGTAAATTTCCGAACATACACCAAATTTTTAATTAATTGAGAAGCATGAAAGACATTTTTTCAAGGCTAAAGGTGGATTCGAAGGAGACAAATGTGTGATCATAACTACATATTGGAATTGAATTACCATTACCAATAATTATGCCATAATTTTTGCTCAAATTGAAATAAGACGAGAGATTACCTGGCGCGGATGTCATATGAGAAGTAGCACCGATTTCCATGTATCAATTTGCATCCGAATGATTTAACTCAAGTGTATGCATTGCCGCCTCGATATCCGTATGTGTCAGAGATACAAATGGGCCCGCAGCAGCGAAAGCCTGTTGTGGCCTAGGCCCAAGCAGGCCAGTCTGCTGCCAGACTGAGTGATTTCGAGGCCCAGGTCTATTTTGGGCTTGCTGCTACTATTGCCAGCCATTGGGCCTGGCCCAATTCTATGAAGGGTAAGGGCGGGGCGGCATGGGTCACTGCCCATTTGCCCAAGGCAGGCCCCATAGCCACTACCCACTAGCCCAGGCCTGCTGTGGACCGCCACTGCCGCCTCCACGCCCGCCACTGCCGCCACGTCCGCCACCACAGTTTGTCCATGTTTTTGACCCTTTTTGACACCCTCGTTGTTACGGTTTTGACCATAATTTTCGGAGAATGATTGAGAGTCATCGGTTTCGCGGGACGTGGCCACCATCATGGCGGAATTGTCTCCATTTGCAACCTTTTATCCAACCCTGCTTCTTCTAAGGTAAACATGAAATGTGCTTGGTAGAACGGTGGGAGAGGATTGCTTTGGCGAAGAAGAGTTCCAACCCCATTATACGCCTCGGAGAGGCCTGCAACCATCTGAAGAACGTGACGATCATTTGTGACGGGCGCACCGACTTTCTTGAGTTGATCCAACAACTCCTTGAGCCTTTGACAATAGGCTGAGGCATTCAGAAAATCTTTCATATTTATGTGAGAGAATTATTGCTTAAGGGTTACGGCATGAGAATTTTTTTATCTTGGAATATATCACGCAACCTATTCCAAGCTTCCATTGTCGTGGCGTCTGGTTCAATAATTGTCTATAAAAGGTCCGTAGAGATGGTGGAATAAATCCATTGGAAGACCGTAGCATCAAGAGTTTCCCACAACTCTATTTCATCATCGGTGGAAGGCACCTTCTCCTTGTCTTTTTCCGGTTTGACGATGTGATGGAGGTCTCTATGAGACCTTGCTTGAATTTTAAAAAGTTTCGTCCACGTCGCGCATTGGACTTCTCCGTTTCAAGGACAATAGGGATGTTGTTCTTGATGTTGTTCCTGATTTCATTAATGTAAATGGTTTATATACATGATATACAATAGTAATTCTAGGCTATAATTACGGAAATTAAATATTCACATAACTAATATAAAAAATTGATGCAATAATTACAGATATACAAAATCACTAATTATACCAAAAGAATATATTTGCATATATTCTATCAAGAAGAACTCAACTTTACACTTAAACCCTTCCCACATAACTATACAACTCTTGAATTGATTAAATGACAAAATATAATAGATCGTCTCTTTGTTATGTCAAAATCGCCCATGTATACAAAGGGTCATATACCTCTATTTATCTTTTGAAGACACTTTTTAATTAATTTTCTCTCTTTTTTCATCATTATAATTTTTCATTTTTTTTAAGGGTTCTACTTTCATTTTTTATTTTTTTATTTAGTCTGAATCCGCACCTCATATATATAAGATTCATTAAGCTAGGGAGGGAAACGCTTTTTATCATATTTTTTTATTTTTGAAACTCAAACCCGAAACTACCTAGCACCCACACTATATTACTTGTTCCTTGTTCAAAGGATATTACACAAACTTAGATCTGGGTTTTATTAATTTCGTCTAAAGTCGCTTATTCTTCTTCTTTATCTCCCTTTTATTACAAGCATTTCCACTCATAAAACTATTTAAAAGAAGAAAAAAAAGGACGAATAAAAATAACTTTGTGCTTAACCCATTCATGCCCCCACAATAGCTGAGTAAATTATGAAGAATAATCTGACTTGGAATAAATAAATTCAATTGTCTACTTTTTGGGGTGAAGTTGGACGTCAATTCCTCAATCTCTCTAAATAAAATTAGATAAAAAGTACCGTAAAATATGTACTTTTAACGTTTAAAATACATTCACTTAAATTTGGAATACATTTCTTTTGTGAGAATGGCAGTTTGGTAAATACGGTCAACATGGACACCATTTAAAAAAGAGCCAAAAATACTTTAAAATCCTTCCCCGATCCCGCCCTATTTCGTTGAACTAAAACAGTAAGACGGTAGCAGAAGTAGTAGGAGTGAGTGTGTGTGTGTATATATATATATATATATATATATATATATGAGTGAGAGAGAAGAAACATAGCACCAATTACCATTGACAAATTGTAAACAATGGCGAAGTCCTTTTGCTCCATCTTCGTTATCTCTTCACTATTAATCGCAGTGTTAATTATCTCCGGCGATGCTACCGGCGGTGACTTTGACATGAGCGGCTGGATTCCGATGAAATCCGCCGATGACTGTCAAGGTTCGATAGCGGAGTGTATGGCCGCCGGTGAATTCGAAATGGATTCCGAGAGCAACCGGCGCATTTTAGCAACTACTGATTACATAAGCTATGGTGCATTGCAGAGGAATACTGTTCCGTGTTCTAGAAGAGGTGCTTCGTATTATAACTGCGAGACAGGTGCTGAAGCTAATCCGTATACACGTGGATGCAGTGCTATTACTCGTTGCCGGAGTTAAATTAATTAATGATCGAATCGATTTATCTTCTCTCTTTGTTAATTAGTAAGTGTAATTGTTTTGATTAATTTGATGTTTGAATAATTAGTAGCGTTTTGTGGTTTGGAATTAGAATAAATCTGGTTTGAATATGAAAAATTGAAAATCCTGTGTTTATATATGCTCCAGTAGTGTTTTCTTTTCAGTTGCTTACAATAAAGTGATAAGTGGTGCTCCGGCTGTATTATTTCTGTTTAATTGATAGGTGGTCGGGCACGAAGTTAAAGAAATATTTTGTTATGTTTATTAAATTATTCATATTTTAGTGTCTATTTTTATTGATTTTTATTCACAATAAATATATCTTTAAAATTAAGCGGAATTCAATAAGAATAAAATAGATATGATGACATTAAATAATTATTAAATAAAAAATATATAAATTATTTTTTGGACGAACTAAAAAAATAGTGACACATACAATGAAACGGTGCGAGACAAAATATTTTAATTGGTGTGATACTCTGCTTCATCTTTTGGTCTAGAAAGAGTTTCTATTTTATACTACTACTTCTTTCCCTCTCAAATTATTTGTTACTTTTTGCTTCTCAAAATTTAAATAATTTAATTTTTAATTAATATTTTTAAATATATTTTTCATATGTTCATGAAAATAATTATTTTTAAATACTTTGAAATATTAAATTAATTTATTTAATTCAATTTAACTTCGAAAATTAGTTAAATTAATCCTCAAAAATAGAAAGAAAAAAACGACACCTATTTTAGAACAGAGGGAATATTATTTGTGAGGGGTTAGCTAGAAAATTTTACAAAGATTGCGGCAAACTAACACTATATCCCTCTTGAAAAGAATGACACCATTAAAACTAAGTAATATGATTTTTTTCTGCAACTACGATTTCCCCATACTTGTAACTTTAAGAATTGTCATAGTATATCTTTTATGTAGTTATACTATGTAAATTTCTTTTCATGAAAGAATCAAAAGATTATATAAAAAATTACACAAAATTATTACTACTAGTTTGCCAATCGAGATGGATTGATATGTAGTTTTCTACTTCTTACCTATTTACTTTTATTACTTGATGAGTCATTCAACGAGCGTTGTAACGACATAAAAAAAATTCTCGCTCAATACTAGTCAACTTGTGGAATATCACTTATCCTGCAAACATGGGGTCAAAACCAAAAATCAGATGTATAGAAGAAAATAAGATCATAAAATAAGCGAATATAGTTGGAATATTTTCATGAATAATAAGCAGCAGATTTTCCAGTCTTTGTTTTCCACGTCAAGAACAGTAAGCAGCAGAGCCTAAATTTTGTGGTAGCCTTAACGTCATAGATAAAAAAGGGGTAGTGAAGTTGTTATGTTGTTGAAAATTAGGTGTAATGTGAATTATCAGGTAACATAGCTTAGCAAGGAGGAGAACCGATTTATTTTTTTAAGATCGTCAAACTTCCCAATTTTATAGCTCATTTAGCTTGTTGATTGAGATTAGTCCATAAGCATCAAGTATAAAAAAAAGTAGTTTTAGATACTGAAATTGTTTTAGTTAATAAGCAGTTGCATGTTCAAATGAAGAAAAAGTTTGAAGTTTTATTTTGGGGAAAGTATCACAAAAATTATAAAAGAGATTAGGGATAAAAAAAAATCAAACAGAAGTTGCTTGTAAGATAAATAATCATAAGTCAAAGTTACCAACTTATGATGTTTTGCAGAATTTAGTTTTTGGCATCCACCAAACACTAAGATAAAAGAAATACTTGCCGCATATATTAATTTGACCAATTTATAAACTTAAGCAAACACTCACAAAATTTATATGAAGGGATTGTTCAGACAAAGAAGGGAACATTGGCATCTTTGAGCAAGGATGACAATAGAGATGTGGCATTTTGTAGCATTTTGTGAGGGGTTAGCTAGGAAGATTAGTTAAATTAATCCTCAAATAATATTATTAGTGATCTTATATATCTGTAATTATGGTAGTAATATTCTGTATTAGGAAAATGTATATTTTATTTCCGTAATTATAGGCTAGGTTTACTATTGTATATCATGTATATAAACCAATTACATTAATGAAAAGAATCAAGGGATTATTCTCTTTCATAGTATCAGCAGTCTAGGGCATATTTTTCCTAACCCTAAGCTTCCGCCGCCGAATCTCTTCCTAGGCATCCCGCCCTTCCGCCGTCCTTCTCCACCGGCGAAATCCTTCCCTTCGCCCAAATATTTCCATTTCTTCCTCCATCATGTCTAACACAAAGAACACATTACATCCTGCTCTTGCAGTCTCCAATATTAAGAACAACATCCCTATCGTTCTTCCAATTGAGAACGTCTAACACGCGACGTGGGCGGAACTTTTAAAAATCATACTAGGTCTCATCAAGTCCTCCATCACATCATCAAACCGGAAAAAGGCAAGGAGAAGGTGCCTTCCACCAATAATAAAATAGAGTTGTGGGCAACTCTTGATGCCACCATCCTCCAATTAATTTATTTCACCATCTCTACGGACCTCTTACAGACAATTATCGAATCCGACGCCACGGGAATGGAAGCTTGGAATAGGTTGCGTGATATATTCCAAGATAATAAAAACTCTCGTACCGTAACCCTTGAGCAAGAATTTTCTCACATAACTATGGAGGATTTTCCGAATGCCTCTCCCTATTGTCAAAGGTTCAAGGAGTTGTCAGATCAACTCAAAAATGTTGGTGCACCAGTCACAAATGATCGTCTTGTTCTTCAGATGGTTGCGGGTCTCTCCGAGGCATACAATGGGGTTGGCACTCTCCTTCGCCAAAGCAATCCTCTCCCGCCGTTCTATCAAACACGTTTCATGCTCACCCTCGAAGAAGCAGGGTTGGCTAAAAAGGTCACAACCGGAACACATTCCGCCATGATGACAGCCACATCACGCGACACCGATGATCCTCACCTCTCAAAAAATTCTAGCCAACACCAAAACAATGGTGGTGGCAAAAAGGGCCAAAATAAAAACAAATTGTGGCAAAAACCGCGGCGGCGGCTGTGGTGGTGGCAGTTATGGTGGCAGTTGCGGAGGATGGGGTAGCGGCCAGGAGAGGCCTGGGCCGCAACAGCCTTGGACCAGTGTGCAGTGGTCGTGAGGCTGGGCCAGTGGGCAGTGGCCAACTCCACCTTGTTCGTTTCCAGCAAATTATTGGGACAAGCCCAATGGTTATCAGCAGCAGCCGGCTAGGCAGAACCAGGCCTGACAATAGTCTGGCCTGCTTGGGCCTCGTCCATAACAGGCCTTCGCTGTTACGGGCCCAACAAAAGCTCCGACCCACACGGATATCGAGGCGATGATACATACATTTGGACTTAATCCTCCGGATGTAAATTGGAATATGGACACCGGTGCTACTTCTCACATTACGTCTGCACCAGGTAATCTCTCGTCTTATTTCAATTTGAGCAAAAATAGTGGCATAATTGTTGGTAATTGTAATTCAATTCTAATTCGTGGTTATGGTCACACAAAACTGTCTCCCCCAAACCCACCTTTAGCCCTGAAAATGTCTTTCATGCTCTTCACTTAATTAAAAATTTGGTGTCTGTTTGGAAATTTACAACTGATAACTCAATTTTTGTTGACTTTGACCCTTTTGGATTTTCTCTGAAGGATTTCTGGATGGGGATACCTCTAATGAGATATGATAGTCGGTGTGAGCTCTATCTCATCACCACCACCACCATCACTAAACAAGCCACGCCGTCAACATTTGTCTCTTTAGCATCTTCCTTATGACATGCGCGTTTGGGTCATCGGAGAATGTCTGTGTTTTCCACCCTTAAAAATAATAAATTTATTGAGTGTAATAGTGATCGTTGCACTAATGTTTGTCCTTCTTTCACACTTGGGAAACATGTTAAATTGCCGTTCGTGGCTTCCAATTCTAGTACGTTATTGCCATTTGATATTATTCATAGTGATCTTTGGACATCTCCCATTTTAAGCTCTACCGGTCACCGGTATTATGTGTTATTTTTTATGATTATTCTAATTTTTTGTGGACGTTTCCGTTATCTAAAAAGTCTCAGGTTTTTTCATATTTCTATCATTTAGAGCATTCATCCGTACACAAATTGAATGGGAAATTAAGAATATTCCATGTGATAATGGAAGGGAATTTAATAATTGGACATTTAGAAAAAATTGTAAGGTTAATGGTATATATTTTTGGTTTTCATGTCCACATACGTCATCACAAAATGGAAAGACCGAAAGAAAAATCCGCACCATTAATAATATTGTCCATACACTACTAGCCCATACATCGTTACCACCTTTCTTTTGGCATAATGCATTACAAATAGCAACGTACCTCCTTAACATACTTCCTAGCAGAGGATTAGCATACTAATCCCCACTCAAAATTCTTTATAAAAAATATCATTCGTATTCTCATCTTTGGGTGTTTGGGTGTTTATGTTATCCTCTATTCCCCTCCACCACCATTAACAAACTTCAAACTCGCTCTACCGCTTGTGTGTTCTTGGGGTACCCATCTAATCATTATGGTTACAAATATTTTGATTTATCCTCTAATAAAATCATCATTAGTCTCCATGTCATTTTTTATGAGACCCAATTTTCGTTTGCTAAGTTGCATAATTCTGCATCCAAGTCGTATGAATTTTTGGATGATGGGTTATCACCGTATGTGATCCACCATTAGGTCCAGCCCAGTCCTCAGTATTCAGACCAGCAGGCACGGTCTAGCCACATTCCTGCTGGCCTAATTGGTCAAGGTCCAGTCCCTCTGCCAGCAGGCCCACTACCTGCTGGCCCAAACATCCCTCCGCTCTCGGTCCAGTCCCTCGGCCAGCAAGACCACTGCCTGCTGGCCCAACCCGTGACTTCCCTCTCGGTCCAGTCAGTTTTCCAGCATGCCCACTGCTTGCTGGCCCAACAAATTCCAGCAACCCGTCGGCCCAGTTCCTCCCAACCCGAACCAGTCCCGACATCACTACACTAACCTAGGTCTGACCCACTTCTATTCTGAGTCAAGGGCCCGTTACTCATAGCCAACGGGGTATTTTTAGACCAAAATGATAATTTAATCTCAACTCTAATGTCACTAAATCACCCCTACCACATAACCCCGTGTATGCCCTTCATGATCCGAATTGAAAAATGGTCATGGATGATGAATATAATGCTCTTATTGGAAATAAGAGGTGGGAGTTGGTGTCCGTCTGCCTGGTGTCAATGTGATTCGTTCTATGTGGATTTTACTCATAAGGAAAAATCTGATGGTTGTTTTGAGAGGCATAAGACTCATCTTGTAGGTGATGGCAAAACTCAACAGGTTGGCGTGGATTGTGGAGAGACATTTAGTCCGATGGTCAAACTGGCAACTATTCACAATGTTCTCAGTCTAGCTCTCTAAAAAACATGACTCATTCATCAGCTGGACATGAAAAATATATTCTTACACAGTGAACTCAAGGAAATTGTATACATGCATCAACCCTTGGGTTTCAGGGACCCCGACCATCCTAACCATCTGTGCTTGCTGAAGAAGTCCTACTATGGGCTAAAATAGGGCCCTCGAGCGTGGTACAAAAGGTTTGCAGATTATGTGTCTACTCTTGGGTTCTCTCACAGCAGGTCTAATCATTCTCTGTTCATCTACCATCACGGTACCCTTATGACATACATTTTGTTATATGTGGATGATATTATATTGATTGCTTCCTCTAACAAACTGCGCAAGTCTATCATATCTCTTCTCTGCTCCGAATTTGCTCTGAAAGACTTGGGGCCTTTGAGTTATTTTTTGGGTATAGTTGTAACTCGTCATGCATGTTTTCTATTTCTATATCAGATGAAGTATGCAACATAGATTATTGAATGGGCTGACATGTCCTCTTGTAAGTCATCTCCTACTCCGGTTGACACCAAACCGAAGTTGAGTGCTACATCTAGCACACCCTACGAGGATCCCTCCCACTATCGTAGTAGAGAAAATAGAAACCTCATTTTCTACATTACGAATACAAACCCGACCGTTTACGAGGCCCGATATTACTTATTTTGTGCAACATGTGTGTTTTTTCATGCATGATCAGAGGGAAGAACACATGCACGCTCGCAAACGTATTGTGTGTTACCTTCAGGGCACTCTTGATTACGATTTGCACTTATATCCATCATCAGTATCTGCTCTCATGTCTTATACAGATGTTGATTGGGTGGATGTCCAGATACTAGGCATTCAATGTCTAGTTATTGTATGTTTCTTGGTGATAACTTGGTCTCTTGGTCGGCTAAACGCCAGGCTACTTTGTCACGATCCAGCCCGGATGCCGAATATCGAGGGGTAGCCAATGTGGTGTCTGCGTCCTGTTGGTTGCGTAACCTCCTCTTAGATCTTCATTTTTCTATTCGGAAAGCTACCTTGGTCTACTGCGATAATGTTAGTGCGATATCTCTCTCGGGGAATCCTGTTCAACATCATCGCACTAAACATATCGAGATAGATATTCACTTTGTTCGTGAAAAGGTAGCTCGTGGACAAGTACGTGTCGTGCATGTCCCCTCACAGTATCAAATTGCTGACATATTTACTAAGGGTCTTCCCTTAGTTTTGTTTGAAGGTTTTAGGGTCAATTTCAGCGTACAACAACCGCCCGATATGACTGCGGGGTGTGATAGAATATACACCGTATATTCGTGTGATATTATTAGTGATCTTGTACATCTGTAATTATGGTAGTAATCTTTTGTATTAGAAAAATGTATATTTGATTTCCGTAATTATAGGCTAGATTTACTATTGTATATCATGTATATAAATCAATTACATTAATAAAAAGAATTAAGAGATTATTCTCTTTCAATTTTTGGGACGGATTAAAAAAAAATAGTGAACGGTGAGAGTAATAGAATGTTCATTGGTACTTACTTGTTAAGTTCATTTTCATATTGAATGCTTTTGAGTTCTCTATCAGAGTATTTTAATTGGTGTGATACTTTGCTTCAGCTTTTGGTTTAGAAAGAGCTTCTATTTTGTACTACTACTTCTTTACCTCTCAAATTTTGTTACTTTTTACTTCCCAAAATTCAAATATTATTAATTTTTAATTAATATTTTAAAATATATTTTTCATATGGTAATGAAAATAATTATTTTTGAATATTTTGAAATATTAAATTGATCTATTTAATTCAATTTAGCTTGGAAGATTAGTTAAATTAATCCTCGAAAACAGAAAGAAAAAAAACATCACCTATTTTAGAACGGATGGAGTATTATTTTGTGAGGGGTTAGCTAGGAAATTTTACAAAGATTATGGAAAATCAACACTATATCCCTCTTGAAAAGAATTACACCGTTAAAACTTAAAACTAGGTAATAAGATGATTGTTTTTTCTGCAACTACGATTTCCCCATACTTGGAACTTTAAGAATTGTCATAGTATATCTTTTATGTAGTTATACTATCTAAATTTCTTTTCATGAAACAATCAAAAGATTATGTCAAAAATTACAAAAAATTATTACTACTAGTTTGCCAATCGAGATGGATTGATATGTAGTTTTCTACTTCTTACCTATTTACTTTTACAACTTGATGAACCTTGATGAACCGTTCAATAAGCGTTGTAACGACATAAAAAAATTCTCGCTCAACACTAGTCAACTTGTGGGATGTCACTTATCCTGTAAACACGGATCAAAATCAAAAATCTTATGCATAGAAGAAAATAATATCATAAAATAAGCAAATATAGATGGAATATTTTCATGAATAATAAGCAGCAGATGTCCCAGTCTTGGTTTTTCACGCCAAACAGTCTAACTGTAACAGAGAGAACAGTAAACAGCAGAGCCTAACTTTTTGTGGTAGCCTTAACGTCATAGATAAAAAAAAAGGGTAGTGAAGTTGTTATGTTGCTGAAAATTAGGTGCGATGTGAGTTATCAGGTAACATAGCTTAGCAATGAGGGGAACCGATTTCTTTTTTTAAGGTCGTCAAACTTTCCAATTTTATAGCTCATTTAGCTATTGATTGAAGTTAGTCAATAAGCATCAAGTATAAAAAAAAAAGTAGTTTTAGATACTAATAGTATTCTCTATATATTCTATAATTATTAGTGTAGTGTAATTACAATTGTAAACACACACACACACAGAGATATATATATATATATATATATTGTATTAATGAGAAGACTCCAAACAAGGAGAATTACACTATTCTATATGGTATCAGAGCCAAACCCTCGGACTATCTCATCTCTACCTAAAACCCAAAATTAGCCAAGCTTGACCCAATTGAAATGCGGCCATGCGTGAGGAATTTGATGCGCTCACTACTCAACACCCTTAGGACCCGAAACCAAAGGGGGTGAATGTGATTCGTTGCATGTGGTTTTATCGTCACAAATTCAGAGATAGTGGTGAGCTGGAACGCCATAAGGCAAGACTTGTGACAAATGGCACATGGCAACAAGAGGGATTTGATTGGGGTGAGACCTTCAGTCCAGTGGTTAAAGCAGCCACCATTCACACTGTTTTGAGCATTGCTATGGGAAACAATTGGCCGGTTCATCAGTTTGATGTAAAAAATGCGTTCTTACATGGGGATTTGAAAGAAACCGTATATATGCATCAACCACCTGCCTTTGTGCATCCTACGGCTCTTCAATATGTCTGTCGGCTTCAAAAGTCACTTTATGTCTTGAAACAAGCCCTCAGGGCTTGGTATGACCGCTTTGCCACTTACATCTTGCATATTGGGTTCATATGCAGCAAAAGTGATAACTCACTTTTTATTTTTCATCGAGGTAATGACACTACATACCTTTTGCTCTATGTGAATGACATTGTCCTGACTGCTTCTTCAGATATGCTGAAAAATGAGATCATTAGTATGCTCAAATCTGAATTTTCCATGACAGACTTGAGTAAGTTGAGTTATTTCTTGGGATTTCTGTGACTAGATCTGAGAATGCCATGTTTCTGTGTCATCGTAAGTATGCCGATCATGCCGACTAGTCAACCCCAAATCGAAGCTTAGCGTTGATGACGAAAATCTGGTGCTTGATCCTTCTCTTTATAGGAGTCTCGTTGGTGCACTTCAGTATCTTACTTTCATCAGGCCCGATATTGCTTACGCTGTTCAGCAGGTGTGTCTGTTCATGCATGCTCCCAGGGAGCCTCATTTCACAGATCTTAAACGTATCATTCGTTACGTTATGATATTATTGTCTATGGGTTACATCTTTATCCATCTGCATCGACCAAACTGATATCATATACGGACGCCAATTGGGGCGGCTGTCCAGACACACATCGATCTACTTCCGGCTATTGTATATTTTTGGGAAACCTCCTTCTAGAGCTCCATTGTCCCTTACGTAGGGCATCTATTATCTACTGTGATAACATATCTGCTGTCTACTTGTCTCATAACTCATTTCAGCATCAGCGAACCAAACATATTAAGATGGATATTCATTTTGTTCGTGAGAAGGTTGTCATGGGCCATGTTCGGGTGTTACATGTTCCTTCTTCATATCAGTACGCAGATATATTTACTAAGGGATTTCCTCGGCAGTTGTTCCTTGAATTCAGATCCAATCTGAGCGTACGGCCTCCTCCCGCTACGATTGTGAGGGTGTGATAGATAATACGTAAATATTCTTCATATATTTGTAATTATTATTCTTGTGTAATTATGTAAAGTAGATATCCTCATTCGATTAGGATTACAATTGTAAATACCTATATATATTGTATTAATAAGAAGACTTCAAATAAAGAGAATTACACTATTCTAAAGATACTGAAATTGTTTTAGTTAATAAGCAGTTGTATGCTCAAATAGAAGTACTGAAGGACAAACGACAGAAATGAAATGAAGAAAAAGTGAAGTTTTATTTTGGGGAAAGTATCACAAAATTTATAAAAGAGATTAGGGATAAAAAAAAAAATCAAACAAAAGTTGCTTGTAAGATAAATAATCACAAGTCAAAGTTACCAACTTACGATGTTTTGCAGAATCTTGTTTATAAACACATTTGGCATCCACCAACACTAAGATAAAAGAAATACTTGCTGCATATATTAATTTGACCAACTTATAAACTTAAGAAAACAATCACAAGATTTATATGAAGGGATTGTTCAGACAAAGAAGGGAACCTTGGCACCTTTGAGCAAGGATGACAATAAAGATGTGGCATTTTGTAGCATATTTAATTCAACCTTTCACAATCTACCAATCAACTAAACCTCAATATCAAATTTGGCTATCTGAACTTTTTGCACCCGTCCTTCTCTATTCAGTAATGCTTTTAACTTTCCACAAGTAAGATAGATCTTTACGTGCCTTTGAACTAGATCATGGAATATCCAAATCGTCCACAAGGATAGTGTTGGGGCAGTGCAAAAAGGGATTCATTTTATTCTCCTCTCAAAGTTGCAAGGAGATCATTTTAAGCCCTGGCGCACATTCATATCAACTGAAAAGCTTGCTGAACGTGACAAGAAGGTTGAAGAACGGGGCAATTTAGCAGGACGTTCTAGCCACACAATGACAGTCCCACGGGAAAGAAAGATCAAGTTGCATCAAAGACGTACAACACCATGCTATAAGTAGTCAAATGATGAGCTTGAAAATGAATACAGCATACACATTTAAAGAAAGGAAAAAAACCTAACCTTTTAAAATATTCAAGTCCAATTTCAGATTTGTGCTAATGAAATCCTCAATGTTGAAAATCCCATAATATATTCATTCTTGATTCCATGGGGTTGATCAATGTAGAGCGGGGTGGGGTTTGTGGGGCTTTTAGAATCATACTATCTGAACAAAGTAAGCATTAACACTGAATAAAAACAGAAAACAAAAATTCCTCTCAGTAAGCAAACGACGCCTTTCTGGTTAGAGCATCAGAGTTTAACACTGGTGGTCGGAGATGATGGCAGGTAATCTGCCATTCGCATGCATAACCAGTTCCCAAAGGAGAAAAAAACAAGTAGTCTTCATCTGGCCTTCTTAGATGTTGATTTTGTTGGTAGATTTTACTCTATGGTACTTTATAAAGCAGTACGGGAAGTATATACATATTACAAGTATTCGAAAGGATAAACAAAGATTCAATAATTCAACTAGTAATCTGAAAATTACAATATAACCACAAAACTGAAATTACAATTTTGTTGAAGACGGAAAAATGGAAACTGGTTTTGCTGAGTCGAGTGTGGCACTCTGTCCTTAAGACAATATTGCCCCGTATGTATCCTTTATACGTCCTGGAAAATTTGTCTCCCAAGATAAAACAACAATGGAACACTTGAGCAAAGGAAACTCAAATGCTACCGTGAAGAATATTGAGTAACGAAATGATGTTTGGAAGTTGTAGGAAGAAAACTGTTTTGGTTGTGTATATTTCTATATTTTCGTGTATCATATATGTATCTCAACAATGATGTAAGAGGGTGTTTATATAGGTGAGGGAGGGGACTGAAAAACTGCCTCCATAATAGCCAAATAATGGTCATTATGGAGGTAGTAAAGTCACCAACATAAATGGTGAAAGACCAACGGATTGGCCATTATAGGAGGAGTAATTCAGCCAAAATAAATGGCTGAATTGAGTGCTTGGCGTTTCTGTTCTCTTCTGCCCAATTCTGACTTTCTGGAAACTTCAGGGACCAAACTGTACATCTTGAAACTTCAGGGACCAAACTGTACATTTGAAAGAATTCTGGTCCAAACTGTACTTCTGAAACTTCTGGGATCAAACTGTACTTTTGGAAAAGTTTTCTGGCCCAAAAAGATAATATCAGAAGACCCACAGCCCATGACCCGTGACCCGTGACCCGTGGCCCGTGAACCCGTGAACCCGAGAACCCGGAACTCGGAACTCGGAACTCGGAAAACCCCAAACCAATTTCGAGTCTTATATACACAACAATTCTTTCTTTCTCTACCGATGAGGAAGAATTGAACACAACACCACACTTTCCATGCTTCAAACACCTCACTTCGTGGACCAATATCTCTTTCATTTCTCAATGAAATTTGATGATTCTTGGCCCTACGATTATCTACGTACTTAGTAGATCATGCATGTGTGAAGAACCGAATTCTCCAACATACGTAACACTAGTGTTTAAGCCGTTAAAGTTGGTCGGTCGCAACTCCCGCCAAAGGCAAATTTCCAACAATTCCCTCTTGAAAGAGATTTTGGCGCACTCACATGGTGCCTTTTCCATTTCCAGCAATATTTCAGTGGACCGATGTTGCATAAGGAGAGGTAGCTTCAGCTTTGAACCTTCCATAGTTGAATACCATCGGACTTACTTACTGCGCGGTGAACGTGATGTCTTGAACCGTCAGTGTTTAGTGTAAGTCAAGTCAATGGTACCAACACAACAAATTCCCTTACTCTCTTCTTCGTAATGTTTTGTCCGTTTTGGCCATGGACAACGTCTTGGATTCTTAAGTGCGTTCATTTTGAGGCGGCCCGTCCTCGCACTTAAATAGGTGGTCTCCTACAAGGTATCCTGCTATACCCCACTTCACAAGTGTTAGGAACCATCAAAAATTTCGCGGAAACCCAACCTAAACTGTTGAGGAGCATTACGAGGTTTTGAAAACTTAACCTTTACCCACACCGCAGATAGCACTTAACGTCTATCGCGGGAACGGCTTTGGATTTGGTGTTTCTTTTCAGAAATCACTATCTGAAGTGCTCATGCTTCCACTGAAGCGATCAACTGAACCTTTACCACTTAGTTTTCCCATTGAACCAAATTACTGGGATCTCCAGTTAGTAAGGTTGGGTTACCACTGTATTGGTCCGTATATTTTGGGTTTTAAGCCCATTCCCCTAGACAGGCATAACACTTGATCTCCGGGTAGTCCCTTAGTTAGTAAATAAGGAAGTGACACCTGTGATGATCAACTGCCCTACAGTCTTATGTCTCCGACAGATCCTGACAGATATGTCCAGACGCCGTCATCCGTGTCCTTCCTGAAGACGACCGGCTAGCCACAGTATATAACTGTTGAAGACACGGATTTCTCCCAATATGGGACGTCCTCTAATGAGTTGTGAAGTGACTCAACTTCTTTCATGCTTTGTATAAAGCGATAAACTCCGATACCATCATGAATCGGTCGATGCAAGTTTGCTTAGAGGATTTTCCAAGACCCACCATACACATTTACTTGTGGCTTTGGTGTTCTCCAGATCTGATGTCCGGTTTGTATCACTGTGTTCTCCCAGAACTGCTGGACATCCAGAATACTATAATCCGAAGATAAGCGAATAATTCAGATATCGTCATATCCGACTTAACGCCTTCTATTGATCATGTATTAAGATTATCAGTGAAACTTAGTTCAACTGATCTGTTTGTAGGACGATACCAGGTTGGTTGTAGTGTGTACAATACATTGAACTACACATGTCCTGTGCATATCGCTCCTTGTCTATGGGTGCACAATGATTCCAATCAGTTCTATGATTCATATCCATTGGTGGCTTCAACGAGACTGTCAACTATCGACCAGTTCGTTAGATGTCTTAGAAATCCAATTCCTAAGATGTCATTAGAATAAAATTCTGATAATACATTTCAGTTAGCGTTTGGTTCCTCATAAAAGGATGTTCCATTTGAATTATGTCCTCTTGAAATATGTGATGTACCTTATGTGCAGTTTCGCCAGAACAAAGCTCAATACAAACATGAGATCATAAAAGCATGCATCTATCACAAGCTGAGTATTATGTTAACTACTCCAACAATCAAACTAGATTATCATTTACTAAAGATTTTCAAATATTTAAAAATATGAAAAATTGCATATTTAAATACTTTCTGTAGTTCATTTATTTTAGACAAACAATTTTATCTTCTTTTAATTCACTCCAAAAATTAGATTAGTTAACCCTTATAACCACATCAAGACATTTGCTTTACGAGGTACGAAGTATGAGATAGAATTCATGACCTAAAGAAAAAAGTGAGCTGCAAAACTTACCAAGAGTAAAATTGGTAATGGAGGGATCGGGCACATATAATGCCAATGAAATTACCGACAAACATTGTCGTCACAATATCTGAAAATGAAATAGACGTAGACCCAATTATCGAACCATAAATCATGCCAATTCAAGATAAAACTATTGACAATAACAAACTTGATGACCTTTTAAGATAGAAAAACCTAAAACAGATTGGGAATGTTACTCGCGGTCAGCTTGAAGGACTTTGTTGGTTGGAGAAGGATTTCTCGAAGCAACTCTAAGCTATATTTCTATCCTAGCCACAAATCCTAGCCCAACTGTAAGGATAATCAGATCACGCTCTCTT
Source organism: Anisodus acutangulus (assembly GCA_029783415.1). NCBI lineage: Eukaryota > Viridiplantae > Streptophyta > Magnoliopsida > Solanales > Solanaceae > Anisodus > Anisodus acutangulus. Next base: position 12,207,511 of record CM056502.1, on the reverse strand, counting down.
TAACCCTTCTCTAATCTAACATCTTTCCCAAGCATGTATATTAGATAGTCGATAGAATCTAACTGTTGGCCAAACAATCAAGCAATTGTGCACAAAATTAAAGAAACAATCGAAATCAATAACTCGTATTAAGATAGAAATAATCGTCAACGTCAATATTCATGGTTTACCACAATCCTAGAACGATAAGTTTAGCTCCACAGACATGGAGGAAAAACAACAATTCATACAAAGAAACATAGAAACTAGTAGTAAGAAAAAAAAAAGGTAAAACCAAATAACTTCGGCCTCCACAACGACTCCAAGCTCTCTCTAGGTCAAAGGTTCTGAACTCAGGGTCACAAGTTATCCCAAAAGCACCCCCTCTCAAAAACGGCCTAGGTTTCTATTTATAATGTTGGAAAATAACCCTCCAAGACGTCCAAAACGGATTAGGACTTGCAAAATTTATTCCCGCTGGCAACTTCACTCGATGAGCGAGTGTTATGGCAAGGCCATGACGTGCTATGGCACTGGCTTGGCGAGACATGTGGGTCGTTCCATCCTTAGAAAGTTTTAGCAATTGTTGCATCTTGGACATCCTTACTCGCTGAGTGAGTGGCATGGCTTGAGTGTGTCTTGCCATGGTACTCTCTTGGCGAGTACTCCTTGCATTTTTGTACTTGGACAAATTGTTGAAACCTTGCATTTTGAACAATGTTACTCGCTGGGCGAGTGGCATGGCTTGACAGTGTCTAGCTATGGCACTAGCTTGGCGAGTTCCTCTGCTCATTTTGTCCCAAATTTCTCATGCAATTCTTCGTAAAGTACCTATCATGCAACAAACACACCCCGTATTAGTTTGCAATGCAAGATTAATAGTTAGTTAGGTGTATTTAGCTTAAGTCGTTCTCTAAACACAGTAAAAATATGGGTAAAATACGGCGGTTAGGCGTATAAATACACCTAACATCACCCATACTGGAAGACCCATTGCTTATTGATATGTGTATTTTAACCTCGATCTGTTTCAGGTGGATAAGGGATCAACAGAAGTCTGAAGGTGTTACTCCTGGTGAAGATGTCTACATTATACTTCGTCTAGATGGTCGTGTTCGACGATCCGGAAAGTTCAGTGCTTTAAAAATTTTGTGCTGCAATTCTTTTCTTTGCTCCATTAATCATGACACAATGATGTTCTTGTATGCATATGTAAATGTAATTAGCATATAAATTGCCCAAGACATGACGTAGATGACTGTAATTTAAGACGCCTTTGTGGTGGCATACAAATATTCATGTTTCTGTTGCTTTATATTTTACTTTTTTTATGGGTTAATTCTTTGTGGGATTTTAATATTGACCAACTCTGCAGGGGATGCCTGACTGGGCCCAAATTCTGAAAGAACTGCCTCCAATGGAAGCAATATTAAGCAAGCTAGAAAGATAATCAAAGTTTCTCTTACTGTGCGCTAAAAGCTTTTCACTACCTGGTGTAATTTTGGTCAGTCACCTTTCTTGAAATATACAAGGCACTAATTGATGCCTGTCGAGCTCTTGTCCGTGTTAAGTTCCATTCTTTTACGAACATATACTGTACTATAAATTGACATTTTCCGGATGAATATCAGAGAGAATGAAATTTCACAAAAATTGGAAATCTAAATGATGGAACTACACTTACTCTTCTTTGATGTATAGCGTCAATATTGATATAGTTATTCATCTTTTCTTGAAGTCGGAGGCGGATCCATGATTTTAATTCAATATACACAAATTACTAGTGTACTTGTCACTTTTTTATGACAATGAATCTGAACTTAGTAAATGTGTATATATTTGAAAAATATCTCAATTTGATATATAGTTTCAATAGCATTTTTGTCGTACAAGCAGGGGCGTAGCCACGTAGCCGGAAGAATAGTCAATTAAACACCCTTCGCTGGAAAACTATATCACATGTATAGGTCAAAGATTATCACTCACTCACACACATGTATATTAAATCATTAACGCTCTAGAATATTTTTAGCAAAATTTATAGATTCGCGACTGCATAAAAGTGCATCTGTCTATGCTTGTTGAAGCCTTGATTTTTGTTTCCTTATTGAATGTTGGGACAATCAACTGAACAAAGAAGAACAAGAGTAGCATTTCTAAGGAGTTGGGCAAGTAATTGTTGGGTACAAAGATGCAGAAAACGAAAATTACAAGTAACTGCTAAGTATTACAAGAACTGAAATTACAATTGAACAATAAACTGAAATTACAAAGAACTTGAAGAATAAACTGAAACAGTTTTTGGTATGCTAAGTCGAGTGTTTGCACTCTGTCTTTAAGACAATATTGCCCCGTATGTATCCTTTCTACGTCCTGGACAATTGTCTCCCAAGATAAAACAACAAATGAGCAAAGGAAACTCAAGTGCTACCGTGAAGAATTTTGAGTAATGAAATGATGCTGGAAGGTAGTAGGAAGACTGATTTCATTTCTGTTTTTGTGTGTCTGTTTGTGTAGCTCAACAATGGTGCAAAGGGTCCTTTATATAGTTGAAGGAGAGGCTTACCAACTGCCCACATAAGTGTCATTACTGGCCAAGTAATGGCAATTATGGAGGTAGTAATTCCACCAAAATAAATGGTGAAAATGTGCAACGGATTGGTTGACGTTCCTGAAATCTGCCCAATTTGACTTTCTTGAAACTTCAGGGACCAAACTGTACATATTGAAACTTCAGGGACCAAACTGTATGTATTGAAACTTCAGGGACCAAACTGTACATATAAAAGAATTCTGGTCCAAAAAGATAATATCAGAAGAAGCACAGCCGAGAACCGGACCGGACGTGACGGGCGGCGACGCCGCGCGTGTGGGCTTTCCTCGAACCGAAGCACATCTAGGTCCTCCCTCCTTTAAACACATGGGATACCCCTTGGGGTCCCAAACCCCAAGCCAACCTTGAGACTTATAAACAAAACAATTCTTTCTTCCTCCACCGATGAAGGAGAATTGATCTCAATACCACACTTTTCCATGCTTCAAACACCTCACTTCGTGGACCAATATCTCTTTCATTTCTCAACGAAATTTGACGATCATTGGCCCTACGGTTATCTACTTACTTAGTAGATTATGCACGTGTGCAGAACCGGATTCTCCAACATGCGGAACACTAGTGTTTAAGCCGTTAAAGTTGGTCGGACGCAACTCCCGCCAAAGGCAAATTTCCAACAGTATTTTCTGCTATGGTAGTTGACTTCTTTGAGAAATATTATTATTTTCTTGAAAGCATTCAAACCGAGTTTTGGTTCATAATTTGTTAATGGATCGATCTGTTTTTAATATTAACTAGTAAGTCTTTTTTTAATCAAAACGAGAAAACAAAAATAATTTAAGTTGGAATGGTTCCAACAAGAAGATATTCTTGTCAATGTGTTGAATGAGTGTCTCTCAGATTTGAGAGTTCTATCATTAAATAGAAAGAATGCTGATTTTACATCCCTAAAAATCTGTTATTCCGATCCCTGAATATCATCTATTTCTAGTTGTAACATTCTTGTAGATATGATATGATCATTCCTAAATATCTCCTATCTCTAAGTATGGAAAGCTAAATCTGTACATATATTACATATTTATATGAAGATACTCCTAATATCAGTAGACACAATCTGAACGGATATTCAAGATCTGGTGGTCATTATGCTTACATCCCCCCTCAAATTGATGTCGGTGAATCAAGAAGCATTAATTTACCTATTAGAAACTGATGATTTTGCCGTGTCATGGATTTTGTGAACACATAAGCTATCTGAAGATCACTAGACAGTGGAAGAGTAATCCCTTATCTACAGCTTCCCGGATATAATGACAGTCCACCTCGATGTGTTTGGTCCTTTCATGATAAATCGGGTTTATGAAAATCTAAATGGCACTTGTGTTGTCGGCATGGAGAGGAGTAGGAGTAGATTGAGGAAATCCAATCTCTGCAAGTAGACCCCGAATCCAAACAATCTCGGAGCAAGCAACATACATGACTCGATATTCAGACTTTATTGAAGATTTTGAAACGCGAGCTTGCTTCTTGCTCTTTCAAAATATCAAGGAATCCCCAAGAAACATGCACCAACTTGTGACGGAGCGGCGAGTATCAGAACATTCAGCCCAATCAGAATCACTAAATGCATCAAGCCGAATTGGAGAACCACTAGGAAAGAATAATCCATGAGTAGATGTGCCCAAGAGATATCGAATGATGCGACGAACAACCACCAAATGAAGATGATGGGGAGCCTGCATAAATTAACTCACTTGTTGAACTGCAAAAGAGATATCAGGCCGAGTAATAGTAAGATAATTTAGGCTCCCAACTAATTGCCAAAATAAAGTTGGATCAGGAAGAAGATCTTCTTCCTCACGCCGATACTTTACATTCAATTCCAATGGAGTATCTACAGAGGAAGATTCTTGAAGACCAGTCAAAACAATCAAATCATGAGTGTATTTGTGTTGGTTTAAGAATACACCTAAAGAATCATAATGAACTCCCAACTCCAAAAAGTATATAAGAGTACCAAGATCTTTCATATGAAAAGAATCCTTAAGCTGCTGGTGGAGGCTAGTAATTAATGAAGAATCAGTTCCTGTAATAATAATTTCATCTACATATACCAAAAGAAGAACACATCATGTAGATGTTTTACGAAAAACAAAGATGATTCATAATTGCTCTGCTCAAAAGAGAATTGAAGCAAAGTAGACCGAAACTTGTCAAACCAAGCTCTGGGAGCTTGTTTTAATCCATACAAAGACAGTTTCAACTTGCATACATCTGATATAGGTGATGAGAACAAACCAGGTGGAGGTTTCATATAAATATCTTCTTTGAGATCACCACGGAGAAAAGCATTTTTCACATCCATTTGATGAAGAGGCCAGTTTTGTGAAGCAGAAATGGAAATAATAGTTCGCATCATAGTCATTTTTGCTACTGGTACAAACGTCTCCTCATAGTCCACACCATACTCTTGTCTGTTACCAAGGGCACTCAATCGAGCTTTATACCGATCAAGAGTTCCATCAGAATGAAGTTCAACGGAATAGACCCATTTACATCTAATTGGGCGGACATTTGAAGGACATGAAATAATGTCTCATATGTCATTTTCTTTAAAATCCATAAGTTCTTCCTCCATTGCTTTCTGCCAACATTCATACTTGAAAGCTTGTGAGTAATAAGTTGGTACAGAAATTGTGGATAAAGTAGAAGAAAAACCATACCAATTAGGAGTACGAGATACTCTGGTAGATCGCCGAGTGGGCTCAATAGGAGCAGAAGAAATATCAGGTTCTGGTTGTGGAGCAGTCTTAGGTGGCGGATCAGTTCCGGGATGGGGTAAAGTTGGCCGACGTCATTCATACACAAATCCAGGTTTGAACCTCTCATAAGAAGATGACAAATCCTTAAAAGTAGGAAGAAGAGGAGAAACATAAGATGACTCAACATGAGTAGGAAAGAAATATCGATTCTCAAAGAAAACAACATTTTGAGAAACACTAAATTTGTTACAAGTTAGATCATAACAAATAAAACCTTTCTGCGAAGTACTATAACCCATAAAAGCACATTTAGTAGATTGAGTTGAAAGTTTATTGCGTTGAGAAGGAGACAGATGCACAAAACAAACACAACCAAATGTATGAAAATTATAATAGCTTGAATTTTGGTGATAGAGACGATAATATGGAGACTCAAGATTTAACCCTTTATAAGGAAGTCTATTAATTAAATAGACAATAGTAGACAAAGATTCTACCCGGTATTTAGATGGGACATAGGACTCAATCAATAAAGTACGAGTGACATCTAAAAGATGACGATTTTACGCTCAGTAACCCCATTTTGTTGTGGCGTATATGGGCATGAGCGTTGTGAGACGATTTCTTTCTCAAGCAAAAAATTATTGAATTCATGAGACATATTCTCCACCAGAATAAGATCTTAATTTTTTGATACAAGTAGAAAATTGAGTCTCAATGTAAGCAAAAAATGTCTTGAATATGGAAAATACCTCAGATTTAGAACGGAGAAAATACACCCATGTAAACCGACTATAATCATCAATGAATGTCACAAAGTACTTGAAATGAGCATGAGAAATAACTGGTGAAATACCCCAAACATCACTATGAATGACATCAAAACATTTTGAAGCACGACTACCAATCTTAGGAAAATGAAGAGTTTTACTTTTGCCTAATTTACAAGTAGAATAATCAAAGGAAGCAACTGGAAATTTATTTTTATTTCCTAATAAACCGAAATTCGATAAATGATACAACACAGTAGAATTTGGATGTCCTAAACGCTTATGCCAAACCTCAGTCTTACTAGTAGTAGACGAACAAGCAAAAGTAATAACACGGGGAATGGAAAAGTGTATAGGAAATAATCTTCCAACTTTAGGCCCCTTCGTGATTATCGTCCCCGACACCTGATCCTGCACAAGACAACCATAACGAGAAAAATTCACATCACAATTGTTATCCACCAATTAACCAACTGAAATAAGACTAGTGGAGAGCTTAGGTGATACAAAAACATTTTTGAAAGTTTGAGTAATATCCCCAACCTTGGTAATGGGTAAATTACTATCATTGGCAACCTAAATTTGTGGTAGACCTTAATACTCACGAACATTTTTTAGCATACTAGTTGAGTTTGTCATATGATTGGAAGTGCCAGAATCAACAAGCAAAAAATTAGATGTAATATCATTACTTTGTAGCTCCAAGGCTTAAAAGAATGACACGATCATTTGTTGTACCATTTCAGGAGTAAGAACTTTTCCTGCTGAATATGAGTTATCAGTAGTGAAATCTTTTATCCCAGCTTGAAAAGCATTGACCCTACGATTTTGAAGGTGCGTGGAACACTCTTTGATCATGTGTCCTTGTTGTTTACAATAATTACAGAACTTCTTGCCACAATTGCTAGCAATATGACCATATTCCTTGCAACTGTAGCATTGAGTTCTAGTCATATCTCTGGTCTTTTCTTTTTCTTGAGCAGCAAATGCAACAGTGATAATATTTTCTTATTTGAAAGCATTTTGTGTGACAAGACGCTGCTCTTCACGAAGTAATTCCCTAAAACAAACATCCAAGGAGGGAGACGGTTCACTATTCATCAAGTTAGAGCGAACACTCTCAAACTCAGATCGTAATTACATCAAAAATTGGTCTCGCTTGCTCTGCTCATGAACTACCTGAATTACAGAGAGAGATTCGACAGGTATTTTAGCATAAATAATATTAGTAAATTCAGCCCATAAGTTCTAAAATCCAGAAAAATAATCCTGAACAGAGAGATCTCCTTGAGAGTAATTAACAATTTCATGTTCTAACTGAAAGCGTCTTGCGGCATTGTCTTCATTGTAAACCTTTTGTAAATAATCCAACATGGCCTTAGCAGTCTTGTACGGCCTGAGATTAAGAACTATCAGAGGATCAATTGACCCTAAAATCCATGTCATCACCCGAGCATCTTTAACCTTCCATTGACCTAACTTTGTAGGATCAGTAGGAGCAAGATCACTTCCATCAATATGGCCCCATAATTCTTTTCCGGTGACAAATAGTTCAAACTGAAATTCCCAGGCAGAATAATTTTTTCTAGTGAAACAAACATTGAAGGATTTAAACTGATGTGACGCCATGTTCTTAACTAGATAAGAACACCAGAAACACAATGATCGAAGAAAATAACTAGAATGACCAAGACCCAAAATCCCTAGATATGTAGGACTGACTCTTGATGAACAGTCAAGAGAACAAAGACTTTCAACAAAAAAATCTGGAAAAAAATCACAAATGAAAGAACTAAGACTCAACAGTGAAAAGATGGCTCAAATACCATGTCAATGTGATGAATGAGTGTCTCTCATATTTGAGAGTTATACCATTAAATAGAAAGAATGTTGATTTTACATCCCTAAAAATTTGTTATTCATATCCCTGAATATCATCTATTTCTAGTTGTAACATCCTTGTAGATATGATATGATCTTTCCTAAATATCTCCTATCTCTAAGTATGGAAAACTAAATCTGTACATATATTACATATTTATATGATGATATTCCTAATATCAATAGACACAATCTGAACATATATTCATGATCAGGTGGTCATTATGCCTACAATTCTAAACCTACTTCAATAAAAAATAATAACTCTGCCGGGAAAACTTCTGCATCAAACTATAAGGTGAAGGAACCAAGATATTGCATTCTATTATTCTGGTCCTCCCCAATTTTGCCTCCCTCCTTTGCCTGCACGGTCACTCTGCTTGATGCATATTTCAAAACTTATCTACTCAAAATTTGAGCAATTTCTATTGGTATGAAAAATTTACAGTCTACTTGATAAAATGATTTTTTTCCTTAGCTTTTCATCTGGGGTTTGTTACCCGCATTGAAACCTGATTAATTTGGATTCACACCACGAAGGCCCATTCGGGAGAAACGCCTCCTACTAAAAAAAATTCATAGAGCTTAAAACCGAGATCTCTGGTTAAGTGAGAAACAACTTCATCCGCATCATTGCATCATTGCATCATTTGGTGGTACTTATAAAATCATTGACACAATATTCTAGTTAAAACCTCAAGGGTAATTTTCTATGTGATGATTTACTATTGTACAAGCCACCTAGACATATTTGCTTTTAAGTATTCCCTCTGTGGCTCTGTCCTAAAGAGGAACCGCGGGGTTAGTAGTACAAGAATTAATGTACTATCTGATTGTTGGGTGTAATTTCTGGTATCAATTTCTTAGTTTTTTACTTAAAATAATATTTTATATATTTTAAACCTACATAAAAGTACCACAAACACTGTTTAAAACATGCTTAGAGTCAGTCTAAGAAAACAATTTGTAAACAATATAGTTGTCATGTAATGCGGACTAGTTAAAATTAATAGGAAAACTTTGAGCTCCATTATATTTTTGGTTTAATGTTACTCTCGTTGTTAAAATGTCTCATATTTTGCCTTTATTTTTTATGGAGCTCCAACATGAGGATATCCTTTAAACCATAATTAAAAATTGAGGGGTCAATTTAGACATTTTTTTCTTCAAATATTTTAGACATATGTGTTTGATAGAATAATTTCCCTTATGAATTTATTTCATTAATCACAATAAATATATAGTTATACAAAGGTTGAATCCTAATACAGTAAGAATCCTAACTTACCTTAATCTGTTGATTCCTAATACAATAAGAATCATAAGTTACCATAAATATACATCTATCATAATTACAATATATACTATGAATATTCGGAGAATATTCGCTAATACTCCCCCTCAGACGGAGCGGGAGGAGGCCGAACACTAAGGCTGGATCGGAAGTCGGTGAAGAGCTGTCTTGGTAGTCCCTTTGTGAAAATATCTGCATACTGATATGAGGAAGGCACGTGTAATATTTTGACCTGACCAAGGGCGACCTTCTCTCGTACAATGTGGATATCCATCTCAATATGCTTGGTCTGCTGATGTTGGACCGGATTGTGAGACATGTAGATGGCGGATATGTTGTCACAATAGACTATAGACGTCTTTCGCAGTGGACACTGGAGCTCCAAAAGAAGATTTCGGAGCCAACAGAGCTCAGCAACGACATTAGCAACTCCGCGATACTCTGCTTCAGCACTCGAACGGGATAGTGTGGCCTGCCGCTTGGCTGACCATGAAATACTTGTTTGGGGCAGAGAGGTAGAGATGTAGTCCAAAGTCCAGTGTGCCCTGAACATATCAGATAATACGTTTGAGGGAGGCAAAATGGGACTCTCGAGGGTCGTGCATAAACAGACACACCTGCTGAACGGCATATGCAATATCAGGCCTAGTGAATGTATGTTACTGAAGGGCACCTGCAAGACTCCGATATAGAATGGGATCAGAAACTGTCGCACCGTCATTGGCACTGAGCTTGAATTTCGAATCAACTGGAGTTGGCATAATTTTACAATTTGCCATCTTAGCCCGATATAATATCTCTTTTGCATATTTACGCTGACACAAAAATATAGTAGCTGCAGATCTGGTCACTGACATACCCAAAAAATAACTCAGCTTGCCCAAGTCAGTCATGGCAAATTCAGTTTTGAGTAGAGCAATGATTTCATTTTTTAAACCGTCGGATGAGGCAGTAAGAACAATGTCATCCACATATAAGAGCAAATAAGCAGTGTTGCTACCTCGATGAAAAGTGAAGAGAGAGTTATCACACCTGCTACATATAAAACCGATCTGCAGAAGATACCTGGCAAAGCGATCATACCACGCGCGGGGTGCCTGTTTTAAGCCATATATTGACTTCCTGAGACGACATACAAACTGCAGGACTGCCGGATGAACAAAGCCAGAGGGCTGATGCATGTATACAGTTTCTTTCAAATCTCTATGTAGAAATGCATTCTTGACATCAAGCTGATGAATCGGCCAATGCATGCCCATAGCAATACTGAGAACAGTCCGAATAGTGGCCAGTTTAACAACCGGACTGAATGTCTCTCCACAATCAATACCCTCCTGTTGATTAGTGTCATTGGCAACCGGTCTTGCCTTATACCGTTCCAAGTCACCACTGTCTCTGAACTTGTGACGAAATAGCCAGATACACCGGATAACATTCACACCGTCTGATCTAGGTACCAAATCCTAAGTGTCCTTCTTGGTTAAAGCGTTAAACTCCTCGCACATGGCTGCATTCCAATTAGGGTCCAGTTTTTCTAGTTTTGGATTTTTTGGAATGGGTGATAAGGTTTGTGTGGAGATGTTGAAGTGAACCTTGGGTTTGAAGATCCCGTATTGTGCACGAGTCTCCATGCGATGGGTAGGCAGCAATGGTATGTCTGGACTGGGTAGGTGCTTGTTCTGAAGGCAGTAGCAGCTGCAGGTCGATAGGGGGCTGCGGACTGGCTGTTTCTGGAGGGGTGGTGGTTGGTCTCGGGTCGATGGTTGGTCGAGCAATGGAGGTGTCGAGCAGTGGGGGGTTCGACCGAGAGAGGGGGTGTTTGGTTGGTGACGACACCGGACAGTGTGGGTGGCGTAGCTGCTGGAGCAGTCCGCGACTGAACTGGAAACTGCCGGAGATACATCGAATGGATTAGAGGAGATAGAGAAAACTCATCTAGAAATGTGTAATTCGTGGTTTGGAATTTTTGAAGGTTGGAAAATGGATAGTTTGTCTCGTCGAATGTGACGTGACGTGAGATGATGACCTTACGAGTGGTTATGTCATAGCACAAGTAACCCCGATGATTTGTTAAGAACCCGACGAATACACATGGTGTGGTGCGTGGGGCTAGTTTGTGAGATGTAGTGGAGGCCATGTTGGGGTAGCATAGGCAACCGAAAATGCGTATTTGGTCATAAGAAGGGAACCTACGGTATAAGATTTCGGTTGGGATTTTGTTTTGGAGAGTGCTAGTTTTTAAAATGTTAATGAGGTATTCTACCATTTTGACAGCGTAGACCCAGAATGAAGGTGGAAGACTGGCATGAAAGAGAAGGGTAAGTACCATATTATTGATGGTTCGGATGATTCTTTCAGCTTTGTCATTTTGGGAGGAAGTGTAGGGACAGGAAAAACGGAAAACCATGTCTTGTTTAGAGCAGAAATTGTGAAATGCCAAATTATTAAATTCACGTCCATTATCACATTGAAAATATTTTATAGATTTTTCAAACTGTATTTTAATGAATTTTTGAAATTCAAGGAATTTGGCAAACACTTCAGATTTGAATTTCAGTGGGTAAATCCAAACAAAATGTGAAAAATCATTTTAAAATACTAGATAAAATTTGTGACCTAAAGAGCTAACAACCGGAGATGTCCACAAATCAGATGAACAATATCAACTTGAGAAAAAGTAACACTGTTGGATGACATAAATGGAAGACGAGTAAGTTTGCCGAGCGGGCAAGAAAAACAGTGTTGGGCAAGTTTCCCATTATTACATTGAATACGCTTAGTAGTCCTAAGAAAAGTAAAAACAGGGTCTCCGAGGTGTTTGAGTCTGTTGTGCCAAGTTGAGGGAGAGATCGCCGCAAGGGATAAAGGTGTTTGCGGGCTGACAGTGGAAGATTGAGTAAAGAGATAGAGGTCTCTCACACTATTGCAGCGCGTAAGAATTTTCCCCGTATTGAGTTCCTTCACAGAAAAATCAAAATGGTCAAATTCGACAGACACAGAATTATGGCGAGTGAATTTTCTCAGAGATTAAGTTTTTAATGATGTTATGGATGTATAGGACGTGGTTTAGGGAGAAATGTGGGTGTGGGTGTTTGGTGTGTGTGTTACCGTAACCTTCAATTGGAATGTGATGACTATTGCCGGCAGTAATAAATTGAGAACACTTAAACCGGAGTAGTTGAGATAAGTTACCTGACGACAGGGTGAGGTGAGATGTGGCTCCGGTGTCCATGTACCAATTTTCATCGGGCTGTTGAATGTTCACGGTGTTGTAGGCCTGGCCCAAATCAGTGGGGGCCAGGCTGCTGCCTTGCGATTGCTGCTGGACCGAGACATAGTGGGCTTGTTGCAGCTGTGCTAGGCCTGCCTGGTGGTTGGGGCAGAGCCCAATAAGCCAGTCGACCATGCAGGCTGCTGAAACTTGGCCCCTGCAGTTGGGTATGGGCATGCAGGCGAGGCCCAGTTCTGCTGGTTGGGCCAAACTGGTTGTTGTCCAGCCCACTGGAGAGAGGCAGGATTTGAACCTGGCTGCTGGTTGCGTTGGCCCTTGCCGCGGCCCTTGCCTTTATTGTTGTCGCGGCCTCTGCCGCCATGACCTCCGCCGCGGGACTGCTGCTGTTGGTAGTCATGCGGTGGTGGTGGGGTGGTGTTGGTCGCCGATGATGACATCCCTTCAACGGCTAACGTCTTTTGATTATGATCATCTTGTTTAGCACGTCGGGTTTCTTCCAACAATAGTTGTGAACGTGCCTTCGTGAAACTAGGTAGTGGGTCGGCCTGTTGAATCATCGTTGCAAGTGTATCGTATTCACCTTTCGGTAGACCAGCAACTAATTGAAGTACCATCTTGGTTTCAGAAACATATGTTCCGACGTTGGAAAGTTGGTCGGTTATGAGTTTCAGTTGTTTGCAATATTCAGACATGTTGTTAAAATTCTCGAGGCGCGTATTGTTGAATTGTTCTTCCAAATACACGACCCGAGTATTTTTGTTATCCTAGAAGATTTCTTCCAACCGTACCCAAAGCTCACGTGTCGTGGCACCTGTTTTCATGATAGTACACAACAAATCCTTTGAGTTGGTGCCGTATATCCAATGTTTGACGATGGCGTCAAGGCGACGCCATGTTGATTCGGCAATATCGGTGGGACGAGGAACAGAGTCATCAATATGGTCGAGCACGTTGTACGCACATGCATGAATATAGAACAGTTTTGTCAACATGAAATATTGACAGTCTTCTTGATCAAGAATTATAGGGATAGAGTTCTTCATGTTTGTAACAGCGAAAGCCGAGTGAAAAAAAGACGATGATCGTTGAGATGAGTTGTCAAAAGTGCCAGTGGAGGAACCGGAATTTGTTTGGGAAGACATGGTGGCTGCCGGTATTGCCATCGACCGAAGGGAAAAATCGAAGGGGGGGGGGGGGGGGGGTCGGCGGGTGTTTTTGAGAGAGAGGAGAGTAGAGATTAGGTTTAGACTCTTGATACCATGTTTGATAGAATAATTTCCCTTAGGGATTTATTTCATTAATCACAATATATATATAGTTGTACAAAGGTTGAATTCTAATATAGTAAGAATCCTAACTTACCTTAATCGGTTGATTCCTAATACAATAAGAATTCTAAATTACTTTAAATATACATTTATCATAATTACAATATATACTGTGAATATTCGGAGAATATTCGCTAATAATATGGAGTCTTCATTTTTCGCTGGAGCTTCGTTAATGATAAAGAACAAGAAGAAGATAAATTGCTAATGAGAAAGATATGAAAAAGACCAAACCACTCTGTAGGAAAATAAGATTAGATGACAAGAAGACACGAGTAGCCTATTATAATAGTAATATAGAGAGTTTGACATCATTTTCTTTGGTAGGTTTTGAAAGGTTCATCTGTTTGAGGATATGACTAAACTTTCCAACAGCAATGACTAACGCGTTTGAACTGGTAAGAAGGAAAGCCATTAGTAAAGAAGGTTCTTTTGAATATATATACCAATGTCTCATTATCATATTCTTACGTAAATTGAAATATTATTTCTTCTCCAACCACAACCCTTGATTTGGCCTGCTTCGAATATCATTATTATGATTGGGTCTAAGATTAGGACAACTAAACTGTTGTACTAAATCAACATGACCATACTTCTAATAAACACAACTTTCCTCGAAATATCTTTTCTTATTTTTTTAAATTATAACATAAATAACTTTGAGTACAAAAAATATTTACTCACACACAACGTTTACATTAAATTGTATGAACTTTTTCATGGTTAAGGATAAATTAAAATGTGAATACATAGTTATTATTGTTATGTGGTAAATATGTACTTATATGGGAGACAGGTAGCATGCATTCATTTGTTTTTATTAGTGAATATTAGAAAATATTCCTCATATATTTTATAATTATTAGCGTTGTATAATTATGGTAGATATATGATCTCTATTGTATTAGAATTCCACATTGTACACACTATATATATTTGTATTAATGAGAAAGACTCCTCAAGGGAGATTAATACACTCTTACATGGTATCAAGAGTCAAACCCTAAAATACCAAAACCCTCTCTTCTTTTCCTTTTCGGACCCCCCCCCCCCTCCTCCTCGTATTCTCGTTTGACCGGTGGCAGCCAAATTTTCTTGTCTTCGTTCCAAAAAATAATTTCCCTTTCCTTCACCCAAATTAATCCACTATAATGACTCCTCCCACAACTCCCACGGTGGCCTCAACCTCCTCCGTCGTCATCCCTACTCCCCCCCACGTCATCCCCCTCCCCATCCTTCTATTCGGCTTTTGCCGTAACCAACATCAAGAATTTCATTCATGTGGTTCTTGATCAAGAAGATGGTCAATTCTCTTCGTGAGTTGAACTTTTATGTATTCATGAATGTGCCTACAACGTACTTGATCACATTGACGGCTCTTTCCCTCGCCCTATCGAGGTTGATGACCCAACATGGCACCGTCTTGACGCCATAGTCATACAGTGAATTTATGGCACCATATCTAAGGACATGCTTCATACAATAATGAAAATTGGCACCTCGGCTCGTGAGTTATGGATACGATTGAACGAGATTTTTAAGGATAATAAGCACACACGTGCCGTATACTTGGAGTAACAATTCAATATACACGTCTTGAAAATTTCTCTAACATGACAGAATATTGTAAACAATTGAAACTGATTGCGGACCAATTATCCAATGTGGGGACGCCTGTCTCCGATACAAATATGGTCCTCCAACTAGTTGCAGGTTTACCAAAAGGTGAATACGATACTCTAGCCACGATGATACAACAGGCCAATTCACTACCCAACTTTAACAAGGTCCGCTCACAATTATTGTTGGAAGAAACCCGACGTGCCAAGCAAGACGAACACAATCAAAAGGCGTTAGCAGTTGAAAATCCCGCGACGAACAATGCCGCCACCGGCCAACCACCACCGTCGGACAACCACCAACCGCGGAACAACCGTGGCGGCGGCAGGGGCGGTAGAGGCTGCGACAATGGCAGAGGCTGTCGAGGCCGCGGGAAATGAGGCAAAACTGGGCAGAATTCCAACCCATCTGGCCATCAGTCCAGCTAGCCTCAATCTGGCCAGTAGGCCGGCCCAAGTCACTGGATATACCCAGCAACTTGGGCCTCGACATACGCCTAGTTGCAGTAGTCACCGGCCTAGTTCCAGCAAGGCATTCTGGGCTAGGGACTAGGCCCACGCATGTTACTGCCGACGACCCAGCAAGCTCACCTGGTCTCGGCCCAGCAGAATTCAAATGGGTATGGCCTGGCCCCACCGATTTGGGTCAGGCTTTCAGCACTTTAACCATACAGTAGCCCGACGAAAATTGGTACATGGATATTGGGGCCACATCTCATCCCACCCGCTCCTCATGTAATCTTTCCAAGTTGTTTCATTTAAAGTATCCTCAATTTATTACAGTTGGTAATGGTCATCGCATTCCGATTCAAAGTTATGGTACAACCTGCACACAACCACCTCACCCGCCTTTCTCCCTAAATAATGTCCTCTATGCTCCCAACATTATTAAAAATTTAATATATGTTCAGAAATTTACTCGTAATAATTTTGTGTCTGTTGAGTTTGACCCCTTTGGTTTTTCTGTGAAGGATCTACGTATGGGGACACCTCTTACGAGATGCAATAGTATAGTGGACCTCTATCATTTCTCATCATCTTCCGCTGCCAATCCCCGCTCACACATCTCCCTCGCTGCTATCTCTTCATCAACTTGGCACAATAGACTTGGACACCCAGGCGCTCCTGTTTTTAATTTTCTTAGAAGCAATAATTTTAGGCGCACAACACTGTTTTTCTTGTCCTTTAGGCAAACATGTTCATCTTTCTTTTCAATCATCTTTAAGTGTTATATTTTCTCAGTTTGAAATTGTGCATGATGACTTATGGACGTCTCTCATTACTAGCTCACTGGTCATAAATATTATTTAGTTTTCTTAGATGATTTTTCTCACTTTACTTGGGTTTACCCACTTAAATTTAAATCTGAAGCCTTTGCCAAGTTTCTTGAATTTTGTGTCTATATCAAAACACAATTTGAAAAATCTATAAAATCATTTCAATGTGACAATGGTCGTAGAGTTCAATAATTCCGCCTTTCACAAATTTAACACTAATATTGGAATGGTTTTTCGATTTTCGTTTCCCCACACCTCCCCTCAAAATGATAAGGTCGAACAAATCATTCGCACCATCAATAACATGGTTCGTACTATCCATTTTCATGTCTCTCTCTTCCCCCCTCCTTTTGGGTTTATGCTGTCAAAATGGATTAATATATTATTAATATTTTTCCTACTCACACCCACCGAAATTCTATTATGTCGGATCCCCTCCTATGACCACCTATGGATTTTCAATTGCCTATGTTATCCAAATCTAGCCTCCACGGGCCATCATAAACTGGCACCCCGCACCACCCCATGTATGGGATATTTGTGTTATGACTTGTCTCCCCGTAAAATCCTAGTTTCACGCCATATCACATTTAACAAAGCAATCTTTCCTTTTGCAAACATCCAAAAATTCTGAAATACGGATTATACCTTTCTAGACGAGTTTGAGGCAGCATGCTTTCCACCACAACCCCATTGTTCCGACAGTCACATCCACCTTCACTGTAACGTACATCGCACTCACACCCCCACCAGGTCACTGCCAGTCCCATCACGGCGACCCCTCACCTATCACCATCAACTAAATCTGATCGTACCCCGTGACTGTCGTTCCGATCTAACCTCATTCCTGGCACCTACCAGTCACCGGCACCACGTTGTCACCACCATCCCATGACCCTATAGCCACCGTCACCAATCACACACACAGATACCGGTAACCTAAGCCCATGATCTACCCATCACAGAAACCCAAACCCCGACCCGACAGTACCTCCATCAAGCCACCAGTCACCGGACCTTACCCAACCCCAACCTACTACCGTCGAGTCACCTAATACTGTTGAGTCACCCAGCCCATCGCTAATCGGTCCCGATTAACCACCACCCACTGGTCAGCCTTCCACCACCAACATACCCCACTGTCAGTCCTTAACCTCGACTCGTCCCCAACCTGCACATGTCCCCCCCCACACAAAATGGAAACTCGCGCTCAACACGGTATTTTCAAACCCAAGGTACATTTTAACCTATCCACCCAAACTATATCCCCAATTTTTAAAAACCCAAAATTAGCCAAACATGATCCTAATTGGAATGCGGCCATGCGTGAGGAATTTAATGCTTTAATAAAATAGCACACTTAGGATTTAGTTCCTAGACCGGATGGGGTGAATATGATTTGATGAATATGGCTATTTTATCACAAATTCATAGACAGCGGTGACTTAGAGCGATATAAGGCGAGACTTGTGGCTAATGGTACTAATTAGCAGGTGGGTATTGATTATGGTGACATATTCAGTCCGGTTTCTAAATCGGCTACCATTTGCACAGTTATGAGCATTGCTATAGGTAAGCATTGGCTGATTCATCAGCTTGATGTGAAGAATGCATTTTTACATGGGGACTTGAAAGAAACTATTTACATGCACCAGCCGCCAGGCGTTTTCCATCCAGAGACCATTCATTATGTATGCCGCCTTCGTAAGTCGTTGTATAGTTTGAAACATGCCCACAGAGCGTGGTATGAACGCTTTTCTAATTACATTGTGCAGTTTGGGTTTGTATGCAGCAGGTGTGATAATTCTCTCTTTATTTTTCATCGAGATGGTAACATTGTGTATTTGTTGTTATATGTGGTGTTGACACCCAATTTTGTCCCATCTTTTATGATTTTATTCGTAATTTTTAACATTTTTGACACTTTTAAAGCAATTTTAAAATATATATATATATGCATATTATTCTCTTATTATTATTATTATTCGCATTTTTTACCGTCATTTGCATTTTTATCACAATCATAAGTTTTATCCAAAAAAAATTCTATGTTATTTTATTCTCGCAAAATTGCATCGCATTTCCCTTTTATTAAGCATTAAACATTTCGCAAATATTATATTTTTTATTATTATCACGTCGTTATGTTATTTTAAATAATTCACATCTTTTACAAAATATATATATATATATATAATATATTTTCATATTAAACCCCTCTTTTATATTTTTCCATAACCCTTTTTTTTTTTTATTTCCTAACCCAATACAATTTCTACCCAACCTAAATTAAAACCCATTTTTCGTCCAAAGCCAATCCCCAAATTAAATTCCCATGAACCCTCGAATCCACCCAAATCGTAACACCACAAGCCCACTCCCCAATTAAATCCCCAATTCCAAGCCCAATGAACCACCTTGGTAGAACCCAGGCCGAACGGTCCCCAAACCATTTCCCCTTTGCCCTTTAATTCCCGACAAACCTTAAAACCAAAAAAAAAAAATCGGAAAAATGGGGGAGCAGACCCTACCCATACCCTCAAGCCGCGACCCACACCCCATCTAAGCGACCCCACGTCGGGATCACCTCGCCCCTGCCACCACCAGCGACCCTGACACCACCAACCCCTCTGTTCTGACACATAAAATCCGCGACCAGTACCAGCGAAATCGAAATCTTTACCTTTATTTTTGAATTTCAAACTCGATTTTTGGGGGGGGGGGGGGAATCCACCTATAAATACCCCATGATTGTTCTTCATTTGAAGAGGGGATTTTCGGGGAGAAAAAAATACATTTTCGGAAGGATTTTCGGAAGATTATTCAATATATACATAGATATTTTGTTGTGTTCTTGAGTTTAAAGCATTTGGCTTCGTTGTTGTTCCAAGAATCAAGTCCGAAAAGGTTTGTCATCCCCTTTGATTTCTCTGATTTTTTTTTCACTATTAGTCTGAATTCGACCGATTAGTAACATTTCAAATTCTTGCATTTCATATTTATGTATGTTGTTACTGAATTTGGTGTTAAGATTTGATTTGGATCAGCTTGATTTTGAATTCAGATTCTTGACCCAGTCAAGATCGACCGATTTAATTCCAAATTTCTTGCATTATTCTTATGTTATCATTAGTTATCCGAAATTGTTGAATTTATTTGATTAGGGTTGAAACTCGATCGGTCAGATCGATCGGTGATCGACCGATGGGTAACATTTCGAATTCTTGCATTTCATATTCTTGTTATTGGTTATCACAATTTGGTATTGAAATCGATTGAGTTTGGATTCTTTGTCAAGGTCAGGATCAACGACGGTCAGATCGACCGATTGGGTAACATTTCGAAATTCTTGCATTACATATTCTTGTTATTGGTTATCTGAATTTGGTGTTAAAATTTGATTCGGGTTTGGATCCGCAGTTCGGTCGGTCACCATGACGATTCGGTCGAATCAGGTTAGATAATATTTTAATTCTTGCATTACATATTCTTGTTATTGGTTATACGAATTTGGTGTTAAAATCTGATTTGGGTTTGGATCATTTGATTTCGGATTCGGATCATCGATTGAATCGGTCCACGACAGGATCAGATCGATCCGATTTGAATATTTTCAGAATTCTTGCATTTCATATTTTTGAATGTTGGTTATCTGAAAAATTAAAAAAGTCTGATTCGGGTTGGCATCTGATTCGGGTCGGGTCACTGACCCGGATCGGGTCGACCCGATTTTTGGCGTATTTCCAGAATATGGCATTTTTTCATACCTGTTTACTAGTTATCTAAAAAATCAGATATCCGATTTTCATTAGTCATTGTCATGATCCGGGTCGGATTTTTCCATAAATACCTCTTAATCCTGCTCCGGTTCCAACATTACAGAATTTGGTTCGGATAATTTAATTGCTCACTGCTCGTTTCTTTGGCACTATTTTATTGTTTTTATTAATATCGCATCTAGGCCGATGAAATTGAAATCGAGGCCGCACTTTTTGATTTCTGTTCGGCATTAATTTCTGTTTGATTTGCCTTGCCTGTTTAGGTTTCTTTGTTTTGATAGTTTCTTGATTTACATTTAGTGTTATTTCTTGTTTCTAAATACATGATTTAGGTGATGAAATTGAATTCAAGGCCACGCTTCGTTTCTCTGTTTTGATTCTTGTTTTAAACATCCGTGCGGCGGATATCTTAACTTCTTGTTTTGAACAAATCTAAGCGATACGTTGGGTATTTCTGTTACATTTGATTCTTGCTCGGATTGATTATTGTTTTTCTTGTTTTTACGTTCTTCTTGTTTTAAAATAAACACCGCACCTTTCAGATATTGCTTTCTGTTTTGATCCTGTTTTGACATTAAATATTCGATTCTTGTTTCTTGTTTTAAATTAAACAGCGTCTTTTGGAAATTGTTTTTACGCTACTTGTTTTACGCTACTGTCTTTGCTTCTTTGTTGTTTCTGTTCGATTTAAAATTTCACTGATTTGAACACGATACTACCTTTGGCCGATGAAAAATATCGTCGATTTTCGAGGCCTACAGGTTGCAAAGCGGAAAATATAACCACGGGCAAGGATGAAGACTTAAACCTTTATCCGAGATCAACATGTTTAGTAGGCGAGGTGACTAAAATAACCAACAAGTTATATATTCAGCCCACGGCGTGATTATAGTGATCTTTTTTATTCCACCTCGAGAGACAGGCACGTTTAGTAGGCGAGGCAATAAAAATAAACTACATTAGTCATATGTTTGGTACCACGAGCGTGATTGGAATGTTCTTTTCAAAATTTAAATCTGAGCCCTCCGCGATCAAAACATTCATTGTTTGAATACTGGATCACGAAGTTATTTGTATTTAAATGTTTCTAACCGTTTGTTCTTGGCGACTTAGGGGACTAAAGTAAATAAAGGCAATTATTCCTCGGAGTTTATTTATTGTTATTTCTTTCTTTAATTCAGCTTTTATCTCGCTTTGTATTGTAATATTATTTATCGCACTTATGTAATTATTGAAATGCTTAGAATAGGCAAACTTAGGATTTATTCATAGGTTAGTTTAAGATTTGAAACCCGTCGCTAGTTTATTTATTTGTAGGCTCGCAAACTTAGAAATCCTTCGCTAGTTTATTTATTTTAGGCTCGTCACGCGAATTCAAGATTTTCAAAACAACTTTTGTCATCTTTTATTTGCTTTATTAATCATACCGAATAAGTTTATCTTTTGTCAATTTACAATTCATTGATTCCCAAAATTTTACTTCTTTGGCATTATAAATAAATTGTTTTACTATCAATTGTCAAATACATATTTTTTTCCAACTCTACACGTATTTCTCTTTAGATATCATATAAATGCATATTTGAAAAATCTCTACATTCATCTATTTTTAAAATGCATCTCTTTTTTTATTAACTATTTGCAAACATCTTTAAACTTCATGCTTCAAACATGCATTATTTCTACCAATAATTAACCTGAGTTTTACCGGATAACCGCAAGTTAGCGGATCTTAAAGGATGCCTAACCCCTTCCCTTTAGGATAATAAAGAACTCTTACCTAGAATCTCACTAGTTTCGCAGACCATAAAATTAGAGTTTACATTGCAGCACTTAGTTTAATATTTAGGTGTCCTAATTCACCGTAAAAGATAATTAGGTGGCGACTCCTCAATCATTTTACCCAGGAAACACCCATACGTCTGTGCTCCGCTTTGACCCGAGCCAGGTCAAAATAGGGCGCGACATGTGGATGATATTGTTCTTACTGCCTCATCTAATGTGTTGAAAAATGAGATAATTGCACTATTTAAATCGAATTTGCTATGACTGACTTGGGGAAGTTGAGTTACTTCTTGGGGATATTAGTGACTAGATTTGCCGATACTATGTTTCTGTGTCAGCGTAAGTATGTAGAGGAGATTGTGTACATGGCTAAAATGGCGAACTACAAGATCATGCCCACTCCGGTTGAATCTAAATCAAAGCTCAGTGTTGTTGATGGTGATCTAGTGTCTGATCGCACTCTTTATAGGAGTCTTTCAGGTGAACTTCAATATCTTACTTTCACCAGGTCTGATATTACTTAAGATGTTCAGCAGGTGTGCTTGTTTATGCATGCCCCAGGGAACCTCATTTTACTGCTCTTAAGCGTATTATTCGATATGTTAAGGGCACACTTGATTATGGATTGCATCTATACCCCTCTGCACTGACCAGGTTTTTATCATATACGGATGCAGATTGGGCAGGCTGTCCGGACACACGACGCTCCACCTCCGGCTACTGTGTGTTCTTAGGGGATAATCTAATTTCATGATCTACTGGCTCTGAAACATTCTTTTGGAGCTCCATTGTCCCTTGCGTAGGGCATCTATGGTGTACTGTGATAACATATCCGCGATATATTTATCTCATTATCCAATTCAGCATCAGCGAACCAAGCACATTGAGATGGATATACATTTTTTCGTGAGAAGGTTGCTATCGGTCATGTTAAGATGACGCATGTGCCTTCTTCGTATCAGTATGAGGATATATTCACCAAAGGAGTTCCTAGACAGTTATTCCTCGACTTCAGATCCAATCTCAGCGTCTGGCCTCCTCTCGCTCCGATTACGGGGTGTATTAGTGAATATTAGAAAATATTCCTCATATATTTTGTAATTATTAGTGTTGTATAATTATGGTAGATATAGGATTCTTATTGTATTATGATTCCACATTGTACACACTATATATATTTGTATTAATGAGAAAGACTCCCCAAGAAAGATTAATACACTCTTACAGTTCTGTGTAAATACCGAATGTGGATAAGGGTCTGTATGGAAGACTACCTTGTGATTGAATGTGCATGTATTATTACACAATTTGACCTATTTTCTGGTTAAGAAATTCCTTGGTCAACATGAAAATATGTGTTATTAGAGGAAAATAATTACACTCTCCAATTCTCGAAGGGGCAAGAATTGACAGCAATTACATGGAGTAATTACCATATGACTTTTCAAAAAAAAACCAGCTTTAATATTTCTTGCTACTTACTCTTTAGTCGTATGGAGTAATTACCATATGACTAATAATTACACTACAGTTTCCAAACATACCCTTAATAAAAATTTTATGTACGGGGTCGTTTGGTAGCGGTAAGTTATTCATGTATTAAAATTCTGCATAAGTAATATTGTGTCTGATAGCTAGTTATGAAAAGAGTTATTCATGTATAAAATTAGTATGGTGTTTGATTTGCAATTTAGAAAGTTGTATAACTAATACATGTATAAGTTATGAGGAAATCTATGTATTATTTTATGCAGGGCAAAAGGTGGAATAGCTAATGCATGAATAACTAAACCCTGCATAACTTATACTTGCATAAAATAATACATAAATTCTCTTATAACTAATCAATGTATTACTAATACCTGTATAATTCTAACCATCTATCAAAGGACCTCTTAATGTAGGATTTCTTTTTGTAATTAGCAATACGTTATTGATGATACAAGTAAGTTGTAATTAGTTGTCCATGTGCATTCAGATGGTGAAATTGTTTTCGAGAATGATGGGATTATCACTACGACGGTGAATCCTTTGGATCAGAATTTCAAAACTAACAACTACGTATTTCGCTACCAATTTCTTTATACATTGTTTTTCCCTTCCTCCTGCTTCTGCCATTGCCCAAATAAGTATATTTTTTTTCTTTTGGTACTAATTGTTAAGAGTCCACATCAAATATGGAATGAGAATATGGATTCCTTTTATGGACTTGGACAATCTTCATCTCAAAAACTAGCTTATGAGGGGAGGATTGTTTAAGTCCATATAATGAGTCCAAATTCTCATTTCACTTCCGATGTGGGACTCTTAACATTCCTCGCACGCCTAAATCTTGTTAACTGGAACGTGGATAACATAATTTGGGGACCCAACATCGGTGAACATAGATTTGGAATGGGTCTGACTCTGATACCAGGTAAAGAATGGATCTTGAGCCTAACTCAACCCCAAAAGCTAGCTTGTAGGATGAGGATTGTCCAAATTCATATAAGGAGTTCATGTTCCCATTTCATATCCGATGTGAGACTCTTAACTCTAACCTCGAAGCAAAACGGATTTAGCAAGCTAAGCATAAGAACTCAACTTTACACTTAAAACCCTTCCCACATAACTATACAACTCTTGAATTGATTAAATGACCCTCTACAAAATATAATAGATTTTCTCTTTGTTATGTCAAAATCGCCATGTATACGACGGTCATATACCTCTATTTATTTTGTAAATGCCCTTTTTAATTAATTTTCTCTCTTTTTTCCGCGTTATAATTTTTTATTTTTATTAAGGGTTCTACTTTCATTTTTAAATTTTTTATTTAATCTGAATCCGCACCTCATATATATAAGATTCATTAAGCTAAGGAGGAAAACGCTTTTTATCATATTTTTTTATTTTTGAAACTAAAACCCGAAACTACCTAGCGCCCACACTATATTACTTGTTCCTTGTTCAAAGGATATTACACAAACTTAGATCTGGGTTTTATTAATTTCGTCTAAAGTCGCTTATTCTTCTTCTTTATCTCCCTTTTATTACAAGCATTTCCACTCATAAAACTATTTAAAAGAAGAAGAAAAAGTACAAATAAAAATAACTTTGTGCTTAACCCATTCATGCCCCCACAATAGCTGAGTAAATTATGAAAAATAATCTGACTTGGAATAAATAAATTCAATTGTCTACTTTTTGGGGTGAAATTGGACGTCAATTCCTCAATCTCTCTAAATAAAATTAGATAAAAAGTACCGTAAAATATGTACTTTTAACGTTTAAAATACATTCACTTAAATTTGGAATACATTTCTTTTGTGAGAATGGCAGTTTGGTAAATACGGTCAACATGGACACCATTTAAAAAAGAGCCAAAAATACTTTAAAATCTTTCCCCGATCCCGCCCTATTTCGTTGAACTAAAACAGTAGGTAGCAGAAGTAGTAGTTAGAACTTACAAGAAAAAATAAAACAAGCGGTTACTGTCCCAAAAAATTGACATTTTATAATTTTCGAGAGTCTAATCTAAATTACATATTTAAAAATTATATAACAAGTAAGGTAAGTTTCCATAATTAATAATTTAAAATAATTTAAAGATATTTTAAATAATTAAGGTAAAAAAATAACTCTTTTGACTCTCGAAAAATAAAAAATATAAATTTTTTTATGACGGAGTGAGAATATATATATATATATATATATATATATATATATATATATATATATATATATATATATATATATATATGAGTGAGAGAGAAGAAACATAGCACCAATTACCATTGACCAATTGTAAACAATGGTGAAGTCCTTTTGCTTCATCTTCGTTATCTCTTCACTATTAATCGCAGTGTTAATTATCTCCGGCGATGCTACCGGCGGCGACTTTGACATGAGCGGCTGGATTCCGATGAAATCCGCCGATGACTGTCAAGGTTCGATAGCGGAGTGTATGGCCGCCGGTGAATTCGAAATGGATTCCGAGAGCAACCGGCGCATTTTAGCAACTACTGATTACATAAGCTATGGTGCATTGCAGAGGAATACTGTTCCGTGTTCTAGAAGAGGTGCTTCGTATTATAACTGCGAGACAGGTGCTGAAGCTAATCCGTATACACGTGGATGCAGTGCTATTACTCGTTGCCGGAGTTAAATTAATTAATGATCGAATCGATTTATCTTCTCTCTTTGTTAATTAGTAAGTGTAATTGTTTTGATTAATTTGATGTTTGAATAATTAGTAGCGTTTTGTGGTTTGGAATTAGAATAAATCTGGTTTGAATATGAAAAATTGAAAATCCTGTGTTTATATATGCTCCAGTAGTGTTTTCTTTTCAGTTGCTTACAATAAAGTGATAAGTGGTGCTCCGGCTGTATTATTTCTGTTTAATTGATAGTCACTGTTTGACTGGACATCAAAGTTAAAAAAGAAATTATTATGTTTATTAAATTATTCATATTTTAGTGTCTATTTTTATTAATTTTTATTCACAATAAATACATCTTTAAAATTAAGTGAAATTCAACAAGGATAAAATAGATATGATATCATTAAATAATTACTAAATAAGAAAAAGTTTAATTTATTTTTTGGACAAACTAAAAAAAATAGTGACAGTTAGAGAGTAATAGAATGTTCATTGGTACTTACCTGTTAAGTTCATTTTCATATTGAATGCTTTTGAGTTCTCTATCAAAATATTTTAATTGGTGTGATACTTTGCTTCAGCTTTTGGTTTAGAAAGAGTTTCTATTTTATACTACTACTTCTTTCCCTCTCAAATTATTTGTTATTTTTTACTTTTCAAAATTTAAATAATATGAATTTGTTAATTAATATTTTAAAATGTATTTTTTATATGATCATGAAAATAATTATTTTGAATATTTTGAAATATTAAATTGATCTATTTAATTCAATTTTGCTTTGAAGATTAGTTAAATTAATCCTCAAAAACAAGGGGAAAAAACAATTCCTATTTTAGAACGGAGGAAATATTATTTTATGAGGGGTTAGCTAAGAAATTTTACAAAGATTGCTGCAAACTAACACTATATCCCTCTTGAAAAGAATGACACCGTTAAAACTAAGTAATCAGAAAAGATGGGAGCATCCTCCGCTATCCCTACTAGGTTAGTTAAAAAAGGAGGATCCTCTGCTACCCCTACTAGGTAGACCTGTCCAACGGGTCGGAGACCCGCCCGGCCCGACCCGACTCGAAAAATCTAGGGCTAGGGTCGGCTTATAGCTTACCTGCAAGCCACCCGATCTGAAAAAGCGGGGACCCGATCTTATGTAGGGTCGGGCCATGGTCAGAATATTTTACCCGTCTGACCCGGCCCGACCCCGATCCAACCCCGACCCGTGTATTTTTTTAATATAATTTATATTATTTTTCCTTCATTAATATTTATTTTGTACTTATATATATTTTTGTCATTAATAAGTGATATAATGCATGTTTTTATAATATATGTATTGCTCTAATCTACATTGAGCTCGACATAAAATAAGATAAAAACGGTAGCTGATTATTAATTATATGTTTATATTATTAGTCGTTATGTTAATATCACGGAAACATAATGTAGGGAGAGAAAATAGTTGTAAATTGGTGAAATTTTAAATGGTGGTTATCATGCATACATTAAATGTGCGACGCAATACCACTTTCAGAAACAAGCTTAAATAGGGCGACTGTGCAAAGGTAAAATTCAAATAGTTATAGGAAGACAATTCATGTCATATATTATGGACAGTTTGGAGAGAAACAAATTTAAGGTGCTTTTGAGGATGGAGTTCTAAAAAATTTACGAAATTTATACATTTCGGGTAACAGGAAATTATAGATGGATTTAGAAGAAGCACGAAAATTCACGGACCGATTACATGTTTGAAGGACTGTATTCTAATGGTACCTTTGAGGCTTTGACGGTAACCATGAGGTACTACAAACATGAATTAATATTATTTTGCTTATCAAAATATGCAAAATAATATCCAATTGATGTTTTGGACCAGTACATGGATTTTTGAGAGTTGTTAGGAAGGAAAGAGTTGAAGTTTGTTTGATTGGTCTCTGGATGAATTTTTGTATCCTTCTGTACCATCTTGGTACTCTTCCAATAAAGCTTTACCTCATAGAAAAAATATATTTTTTTGCTTACCAAAGAAGGAAAAAAGAAAGAGAATTGCAGTAGAAGAAGAAAAATTTAAAAGGAATCTTAACATATGAAAATACAAAGTCATATGAAAATATGAAAGTAGTTGTGGTATTGTGTCTCAATCAATTTGTGTTTTTCCCCAAATTGATTTCTAATTTTCTTTTTTTTTTCTTTAATCAAGATCTCAAGATATACAATACATTTCAACGTCAAAATTTTGTAGTAATGTAGGGGTGAATGTCAATTTCAGTTTTGGAAATTCAATTTTTTTAAAAAAAAAAATCTCCGACCCGGCCCTGGTCCGCCAAAAAATTCTGATGGGTCAGGGCCAACCCGTGACCCGTAGGTCCCCGAAGGGTCAGGGCCAAGGTCGGAAATTTTAAAAAAAATAGGATCAGGGTCGGGCCAGGGTCGTGCAAGCAGAAAAAAAAGCCACCCGACCCGTCCCTGACCCGACCCGATCCGAGCTTTGGACAGGTCTACTACTAGGTATGAAAATATGGGAGCATCCTCCGCTACCCCTACTCCCGCGGAGGATCCTCGGTTATCAGGATCGGATTAGGGCCCGTAGCATGGAAAGCCTGCGGGGGCCGAGGCCCAAGCAGGCCTCCTTGCTGTCCAGACCCAGCACTATTTCGGAACCCATTGGTTCGACGTGAATAATTGGGCCTGAAAGGCTGCTGGGCGGCCCACTGTCCAGGGAAAGTTGAGGCTGAAAAATAGGGGTTGTTGGACCACTGGTCACTAGCCCCCAGCCCCACTGCCACCATGTCGAGGCCCGCTGCCACTGTTTTGGCCTCCCCAACCACCGCCGGTACCACCACGATTGCCACCGCGATTTTTGCCATTATTTTTACGATTCTTCTTTCCTCCACCGTGAGTACGGTTTTGGCCCGAATTATCAATAAAACCTTGAGAATTATCGGATGAAGTCATCATCACCACGGGACTGGCGCAGGTAGCCGCCTTTTTGGCCAAGCCGACTTCTTCTAACGTGAGCATCGAACAAGCTTGATAAAAAGGTGAAAGTGGATTACTTTGACGGATGAGAGTCTCAACGCCATTATAGGCCTCAGATAGGCCTGCAACATAATTTGTAGAACAAGACGATTATTGGTAACAGGCGCGCCAATGTTACGGAGTTGGTCCGCCAATTCCTTGAGCCGTTTACAATAAGCTGAAACATTCGTGAAATCTTCCATGCTAACTTGTGAGAATTCCTGCTCAAGGGTTACAACTCGGGAATGTTGGCTATCCTGAAATATATCACGCAATCTATTTCATGTAGCCATAGCCGTAGTGTCTGGCTCAATGATCATCTGTAAAAGGTCGGTAGAAATAGTGGAATAAATCCACTGAATGACAGTAGCATCAAGAGTAATCCATAGCGGGATGAATTATGTGATGAATGACTTGATGTGAGATTGCGTGAATTTTGAACAACTCTGCCCACGTCGCATACTGGACGTTTTTCATCTCAAGAACAATAGGTATGTGATTCTTGATGTTGGAAACAGTAAGGGCAGGATGAAATATGTTCTTAGACGTAACGAAAGAACAAAAGGTGAAGTAGGGATTTGGACTAATTTGGGAAGAGAGGAGAAAAGAAGGGCACAGAAACTGAGACAACGGCTCGGAAATCGAGAGTTGCGAAAACAAAAAGATGGGAGAGGTATGAAAAACCTAGACTTCTGATATCATGAAAGAAATAATCTCCTTGATTATTTTCATTAATGAATGAGTATATATACAATTTACAGTTTTCATAATATGAAAAATCTTATTCTTATTCTACTCCCAAAAACCTTATTCTATAAATACAAGAATTCTACAATTATGGTAAGTGTACAATGCTAATTAAATACAAATATTATGTTACCAAATATACTCCAAACCGTGATATACTTGGCATGTATATCATGAACTGATTTGCCTTGTATGTCCGTAATATACACGGTATACACAAGGCATATATACGTTGTGTATATAATGTATACAACGGTATACTTTCAGTTCTAGAATAGGTGCTTCGTATTATAACTGCGAGACAGGTGTTGAAGCTAATCCGTATACACGTGGATGCAGTGCTATTACTCGTTGCCGGAATTAAATTAATTAATGATCGAATCGATTTATCTTCTCTCTTTGTTAATTAGTAAGTGTGATTGTTTTGATTAATTTGATGTTTGAATAATTAGTAGCGTTTTGTGGTTTGGAATTAGAATAAATCTGGTTTGAATATGAAAAATTGAAAATCCTGTGTTTATATATGCTCCAGTAGTGTTTTATTTTCAGTTGCTTACAATAAAGTGATAAGTGGTGCACCGGCTGTATTATTTCTGTTTAATTGATGACACTATTTGACATGGCTTTAAAGAAAGATTTTGTTATATTTAT
Organism: Anisodus acutangulus; assembly: GCA_029783415.1. NCBI lineage: Eukaryota > Viridiplantae > Streptophyta > Magnoliopsida > Solanales > Solanaceae > Anisodus > Anisodus acutangulus. The sequence continues at coordinate 12,176,689 of CM056502.1, read as the reverse complement.
TAAATTGCTCATATTGTAGTGTTTACTTTTGTTGACTTTTATTCATAATAGATATATTTTTAAAATTAAGTGAGATCAAACAAGAATAAAATAGATATAATATAATTAAATAATTGTTAAATAAGAAAAAGTAACATTCATTGTTGGGACGGACAAAAAAATAGTGAAATATAAATGGGAAGGGTGAGAGTAATAGAATGTCAATTGGTACTTGTTAAGTTCATTTTCATATTGAATGCTTTTGAGTTCTCTATCAAAATATTTTAATTGGTGTGATACTTTGCTTCAGCTTTTGGTTTAGAAAGAGTTTCTATTTTATACTACTACTTCTTTCCCTCTCAAATTATTTGTTACTTTTTACTTCTCAAAATTTAAATAATATGAATTTTTTAATTAATATTTTAAAATATATTTTTCATATGATCATGAAAATAATTATTTTTGAATATTTTGAAATATTAAATTGTTTTATTTAATTGAATTTAGCTTCGAAGATTAGTTAAATTAATCCTCAAAAACAGGGGGAAACAACTGTTGGTATTTCTATGGTACTTTATAAAGCAGTACGGGAAGTAATAACTATTACAAATGTTCGAAAGGATAAATAAATGGTCAATCTTCAAACTCGCCAGATGTGCTGTGTCTTGAATCTTGATCACCTTGCAAAGCCAATGTTGAGAATCACGCAAGTTTGTTGTGTCTTGAATCTTGATAACCTGAAATCAAGAAACAACTAAATCTGGATGGTTACAATCGCGTTGTTGAGTCGAGGATAGCCCTCTATCCTTAAGACAAGATTGCCCCCGTATATATGCTTACGTTAAGCGGGCAATAGTCTCCCAAGATAAAAACAACACTTTAATCTCAACACTACAAAGCCAATAGGTTGAGCTCCGGCTAAGAAAATAAATATGACTCGACTTGTCAAGATATGGAATAGGAAGGAAGAGTTTCTCAATACTTTCTCTTTTGTCTCTGTGTATATAGTGTCTCTGCAGAGTGTATATCTTGTGTATATGTGTGGGTTTGCTCATCGATTTTACCGTGACAATTTGCTCACCTGCTTTGAGCTATTTTCGGGACAGCAGGTGGTGTTTGTCGCCTGTTTCGCCTCTGTTTTCATGTGTTTTCTCCTACTTTTTGAGCCAAAGTTAAGGCTCAATATATATAAGGGAGGAGGCTACCCAACAGCCACAAACAAGGCTGTTAATAGCCATTAGTGAGGGCCGTTAATGGCCATTTGTGAGGCAGATTTATGGATGTTCATGGCCGAATGGGTCGTTAATGGAGGAGTTAATCACCAGTAATGGCTGATTAATGCCTCAAAAATCAGTCCTAACGGTAGGCTTCGCCTTCCGGCCACCTTTCTGGTCCAAAAGATAATATTGGTACGCCCACACCAGTGAACCCGGAGCCCGAGAACCCGAGAACCCGAAACTCGAACCGAACCTGACGGATCAAGGGTGGCGGCGGCACAGCTGTGGGCTTAGCCTGAACCCAAGCACATCTAGGTCTTCCCTCATTAAACACATGGGATACCCTGGGGTCCCAAACCTTTACCAATTGAGACTTATAGAGAGCAATTCTTCCTATTCCCACCGATGTGGTAGATTTGTCCCACACCACATTTCCATGTCTCAAACACCTTACTGTGGACCAATATCTCTTTCATTTCTTAACGAAATTAGGCGATTCTTGGCCCTACGGTCATCTACTCACCGTAGATCATGCATGTGTAAAGAGACGAGGTTCCCAACATACGTGAATAGTGTTTAATTCATCAAAGATGGGTGGACGATCTCCCGCTAAAGGCTAATTTCCAACAATCCTCTATGAAAGAGAGATTGTGGCGCACACACAAGGTGCCTACATTTCAAAGAATCTTTCAAATGAAAAGATATTGCATCAGGGAGAGGTAGCTTACGCTTTGAACCTTCCCTAGTTGAATACCATCGGACTTACTTCTTATCATAGCGGTGAACGTGATGTCTTGAACCGCAGTTGTTTAGTGTAAGCCAAGACAACGATATCAACACAATAACTCTTCTTATTCATTTTCCTTCTTATGTTTCTGTCCGTCAGTTGCTGCCATGGACACACTTGGATTCTTAAGTGTTCATTTGGCGCCATCCTCGCACTTAAATAGGTGATCTCCACAAGGTATCCTGCTATACCCCACTTCTCAAGTGTTAGGAATCATTAAAAGTTTCCCCAACCTTAACCTCAACCGCTTGAGGATCTTTTAAAGGTTTGGAAGCTTAACCTTTACCCACCATGCAGTAGCACTTTAATGTCTATCGCGGGAACAACTTTGGATTCATGTTTCTGCAAATCATCATCCGAGGTGCTCTTGCTTCCACCGCGCTCAACCGAACATTTTGCCGCTTAGTTTTCCCATATGAACCAAATTCTAGGGATCTCCAATCGGTATGGTTGGGTTTCCACCGCAGCGTTCATATTGTTTGGGTTTTAAGCCAATTCCCTAGATGGCAAAACACTTGATCTCCGGTAGTCCCTTAGTAAAACAAGGATGTGACACCGTGATTTATCAATCGCCATACGCCTATGTCCCATGCAGATCTTGAAAGATATGTCCAGACGCCGCGTCATCCGTGTCCTTCCGGCTTTAACTGGCCAGCCACAGGTATAAGCTGCTAAGACACGGGTATCTCCCAATAAGCGGACGCCCTAAGGAGTCATGAAGTTACTCAACTTCTTTCATGATTTGTATAAAGCGATAAACTTCGATTCCATCATGAATCGGTCGATGCAAGTTTGCTTAGAGGATTTTCCAAGACCCACCATACACATTTACTTGTGGCTTTGGTGTTCTTCAGATCTGATGTCCAGTTTGCATCACTGTGTTCTCCCAGAACCGCTGGACATCCAGAATACTATAATCCGTAGATAAGTGAATAATTCAGATATCGTCATATCCACTTAACGCTTTCTACCGATCATGTATTAAAATCATCGGTGAACCTTAGTTTAACTGATCTCACTTGTAGGCCGATACCAGGTCATTGCAGTGGGTGTACAATACATTGAACTACACATGACCCGAGCATATCGCTTCCTTGTCTATGGGTGCACATGATTCCAACTGGCTCTATGATTCATATCCATTTGGGTTTCAACGAGACTGTCAACTATCGAATAAATTGTTAGATGTCTTAGAATCCAATTCCTAAAATGTCATCTGTGATACCGTATATCTTTCATATCGAGACTTTGTTTCAATATGACTTTTACTTTCAGCATGTTGATTCTCCAACCTGTTGGCTTTCTAATTTCAGAGTCAATGTTTCGTGGTCGATTCATTGTTTCTGCTTTTATCTGAAACTTTCAGACCAAAATGTAAACATTTCAGGACCAAAATAAAAGTTAGGAAGAAGCCCAACGATTCGGCAAAAAACCAACTCACGATCCTCTTCTTCCAATTCTCCATTGGGAAGGCTAATTCAACATTCATGCCATGTAAGACTACAATGGCCCCTGGATGTGAAGCCTACCCACAGGTGAAGCACATTTTACAACCCAAAGGTTCTTTTCCTAGGAAGATCAACCATTACGCAAGTATGGTTCTTACATGATAGAATCTATTTCTTTCTTTTAGCTTCTTTCCAAAGTAGTGCTTTTGAGAGATGACAATTCTTTGTTAATTGTCCATGGTCTGCTCTCAACCATACAAGCTAGAAGGTATGGAACAAGTCTTTGTCCCCTTTGCTCTGCTCCTGGTCTCAACATCTAGAATCCCCGAGTTCTGCTATAGACCTGGAATATTAAGTCTAGGATAGCCAAGAACTCCTCGAGTCCTTGTAGATACATGAACGCGTCTAGTTCCTGACATCCCAGGCCCTCGCGGGTTCTTGTTAACCTTGGAGCAATTACTCTTTTTCCTTTTTCATGAAAGCTATCTTCAAAGAATTCAACATTTTTTGACGCCAAGAGGCTTATCAACACTATCGTTATTTGCATCCCGACTGTATATGCAATCTACAGCCTTAGGTACAACTTGACTGCTTCAAAGATTCCAACTTTTACCAAGCCACCCCACATAATTTGGGCATACGACTTTGCGCTTGGCTAACACTGGTTGGATCGAGGTGAAATGAGCCGCTTAATGAACGATGCTTCACATTCTCCTCTATCACTACGAATTTCAATCCGTAGGCTTTAGTTGATTTTCAACTTCGCTTTGTAGCAAATCCGCTTCAACAACTTCTATCTTTGTTTTTTAACAAACAAAGGATTCCATACGCTGTACCATCATCAACGAAGATCACAACGACTTGTCTCCCCTCTATTTTGTATAAACTTCCAAATCACCCAAGTAGGTGTGACTAAGTTCTAGAGGAGCTGGCTTCTTTCGCTATTCCCTTTGATGGAATTTGGAAAGGTGATTTTGCCTATTCGCCTACCTCACATTCATTTTGAGGGTTTATGTCGACGTAAGGCAACAATCTCAACACCGTTAGCTTTTGAATGACTTGCTATTTAACGTGTGTCTTAATCTATGATGTCATAGATGCACGGATTACAAATATATCATTCATTTGGCTCACAGATCGTACCATTCTTAGTTATTCTGCACTGCTGGACTAGTCTCAAACCACCTTGACTAACAAATGGCGTCCCTTAAACCAAGTTAGGAACATGTATCACCTCACCAGAGTGATCCCATTCCCTCAAGTCCTATTGAGGACAACCTCTTCTAACCCCTTCTACTTTAGAGGTGGCGTTGCTTCACATGAACAACCTCCTGCCGTGGTTGGAGCGAACCAGGATCATATGTGATCTGGATACTCTGCCCACTCCTAGCTTGCTTTGGCGGCATCGAAAGTGTCCAATTTCTCTTTTCTGCCTTTCTTTAGGCCTTGATCATTTAAGACCTGGAAACTCCGCCCACCCTAATAGGTGTCCATTACTTTTCCTATGAAATGAATTCCTGGCCCCACCCAGTCAGAGGCTTTTTATGACCGAGTGTCCAATATCATCATATCAAAGGAATTTTGGCCCACTCCACGCCTCGAGGCTTTATATGACTGGAAGTGTCCAATATCATCCTATGAAGGATCTTCACAAATAGTATGACAAAGCTCAACGCGTCTTTAACTTTTAGACTTCTTCCGTTATGATTGGTGCCCGATAATTCTTGGCGCTTACTTAAGAGTTGTAATAGTTTTCAGACTCGGTGATCTACTCCTCTGTATGTGCTAACATACTTTACTCACTTTAATAATTACACTTAAAAGAAGGATCTTTTAAGTTGCTTTACAATCCAATCTTTAAACGGAAAAAGAAGATGAGATTAAACTTACGATTTTTAGCGTAAGAATATAAATTATTTTCATATTCCTCCTTACTTTAATCAATTTTTTAATCGAATTTCATTTAATCTTTATTCTTGACAAGTAAGAAAACTACTTATCCCGATTTGATTCGCTCACTCCACTTCATCGACCGAGTGTCAGCCTTCTTACCATTATTTGGTCTTTATGTCCGGGATGAGCCTCTGCAAGATAGAGTACATCTTCGCCTTCTCTTGTCGGTTGACATCCCTCGTGCCTCGCGTGAAAGTGCGTGTTCCAACCACCTTGGTAGCGGTGACACCATGAACACGCTCATCATCATCACTCTTCTACCGTAAAAACCATTGCCATATCCAGATTGGTCACACAACTTTTGACCGACATCTTTCTAACACTAATAGTATTACAAATACAATCTTGTCTTAAATCGATGGTATTTCTATGGTACTTTATAAAGCAAAGACGGGAAGTAATAACTATTACAAATGTTCGAAAGGATAAATAAATGGTCAATCTTCAAATCGCAGCATGTGTGTTGTGTCTTGAATCTTGATCACATTGCCAAAGCCAATGTGAGAATACTGAAGTTTGTTGTTGTCTTGAATCTTGATAACTCAAATCAAGAAACAACTAACCGATGGTTACAACGTTACAGGTCGAGTCGAGATAGCCCTCTATCCTTAAGACAAGATTGCCCCGATATATGCTTTTACGCTAGCGCAATAGTCTCCCAAGATAAAACAACACTTTAATCTCAACACTACAAAGCCAATAGGTTGAGCCTGGCGAAGAAAATAAATATGACTCGACTTGTCAAGATATGGAATAGGAAGGAAGAGTTTCTCAATACTCTTCTTTGTCTCTGTATATAGTGTGTCTCTGTAGTGTATATCTTGTGTATATGTGTGGGTTTGCTCACCGATTTTCGTGACAATTTGCTCACTGTTTTGAGCTATTTTCGTGACAGTGGTGTTCTTTCTGCCTGCTTGTCGCTGCTGTGTTTTCTCCTATTGTTTTGAGCCAAAAAGAAGGCTAATATATAGCAAGGAGGAGGCTACCCAACAGCCACAAACAAGGCTTGCATTATTAGTGAGGGTCATGTTAATGGCCATTTAGGAGGCGTTATGGTCGTTTCATGGTCAAGTAATGGGCTGTTACATTTAGAGGATTAATCACCAAGTAATGGCTGATTAATGCCTCAAAACAGTCCCAACGGTAGGCTTACGCCCGCCACCTTCCCAAAACTTTGGGGACCAAACTGTAAATATTGAAACTTTAGGGACTAAACTGTACATATGAAAGAATTCTGGTCCAAACTGCATATGAAACTTCAGGGGATCAAACTGTACATCCGGCAGAGAGTTCTCTGGTCCAAAAGATAATATTAGACAACCCACATGCCTCACGTGAACCCGCGGAACCCTAAACCGGGCGACGGCAAGCAAGGACAACAGCAGGGCTTAGCCTTGAACCCAAGCACATCTAGGTCTTCCTCCTTTAAACACATGGGATACCCCTTGGGGTCCCAAACCCTTACCAATTAGAGACTTATATAGAGAGCAATTCTTCATATTCTCACAGATGTGGTAGATTTGTCCCACACCACATTTCCATGTGTCTCAAACACCTTACTGTGGGACCAATATCTCTTTCATTTCTTAACGAAATTAGACGATTCTTGGCCCTACGGTCATCTACTCACTTCGTAGATCATGCATGTGTAAAGAGACGAGGTCTCCAACATACGGAACACTAGTGTTTAATGCATCAAAGATGGGTGGACGCATCTCCCCGCCAAAGGCTAATTTCCAACAACACCACCTATTTTAGAACGAAGGGAACATTATTTTGTGAGGGGTTAGCTAGGAAATTTTACAAAGATTGCGGCAAACTAACACTATATCCCTCTTGAAAAGAATGACACCGTTAAAACTAAGTGATAATAATATGTAATTATTAGAATATTAATTATGATTATCTAGTATTAATTATAATTAATAATAGAATAATATAAATAATAATAGGATAATGTAAATATGGTAGATAGATATTCTAGTCAATAAATTAGATTAATCTTAGCCTTATCCTATCTAATCATATCCTTAGATTATGTTTGTAATTGTGGTATATTTACCACATTTTGGGAAAGAATACAATTGAGGAAAATATTCTTTCATGGTATCAAGAGCTTAGGGGGGGGGGGGGGATCTTAACACAAAAATACGTCCACCAATTCGGCACACCCCCCCCCCCTCCCCCACCGTCAACCGGCCGACAAATTTTTTCAATTTTTTTTCCGACAACAATGTCTGACTCTAAGTCCACATTTCATCCCGCTATTACCGTTTCCAATATCAAAACTCATATATCCATCACTCTTGAGATGAAAAATGTTCACTACGCAACATGGGCAGAGCTTTTTAAAATTTGTTGCCACTCCCACCGGGTTATTCATCACATAATCCCCCGAAAAAAGGCAAAGAAAAAGTGCCAAACACCGATGATGAAAAAGAAATGTGACTCACTCTTGATGTGACGGTTCTTTCATTGATTTATGCAACTATTTCAAGCGATTTGTTGCATACAATTATGGAACCCGATTCCACGGCGATGAAGGCTTGGAATCACTTACGGGGTATCTTCCAAGACAATAAGAATTCCCGAGTAGTCACTCTTGAACAAGAATTCTGCACCACCGACATGGCGGACTTTCCAAATTCATCCGCTTATTGTCAATGCCTCAAAGTTTTATCGGATCAATTCAATAACGTTGGTTCGCCGGTTACTAACAATCGGTTGGTTTTACAATTGGTTGTCGGCCTTACCGACACGTATAGTGGAGTGGGTACACTTATTCGCCAAAGAAATCCTCTACCACCGTTTTATCAAGCCCGCTCTATGCTTATTCTTGAAGAGGCGGGCTTAGCCAAAAAGACCGCAACCGTATCAAATTCCGCCATGGTTTCCGCCTCGTCCAATGAAACTTCTACAAATTTTGATCCTTCGCCAACAATACGGGACAAAAAGGACAAAATGATGGTAAAACTCGTGGTGGTGGTCGCGGCATTGGCAAGGGTGGCGGCCACTGGAATTCCAGCGGCGGCGGGACTAGGGGCAGTGGCAGCCCTGAGCCCAGTAGGGCAGTGTATCGCCACAATGGACCTGACAGTGGCCTTGGGCTGTGCCACCATTCTCGTTTCCAACTGGAAATTGGGCCAGGCCCAGTCCAAGGAAAACTGGCCATCAAACTGCCAGCTAGCAGCCCACTGGATTTGGGCCCAACGCCAACACCAAGGATTTTCAGCATTTGGGCCACTGCCGAACCAGTGGCAGGAGGCCCATTCGGCAGTGGCCATCCCGACCAATATTGAGTCTGTCATGCACACTCTCGAACTTAATCCGCTCACGCAAATTGGTATATGGACACCGGAGCAACGTCTTATATCACGTTGTCGCACCCGTTTTTTATCGTTGTTCGCGACGTAATGAGTGTTTCCCTCTGGATTGATTATGCTTGTTGAGGCTGTGGAGGAGTCGCCATCTAATTATTCTACGGTGAATTAAGACACCTAAATGTTAACTAAATGCAGCAATGTGAACTCCGATTACTGGTCTGCGAAATTATGAGATTCTAGGTAAGGGTTCTTTATTATCCTAAAGGGAGGGATTAGGCACCCTTTAAGATCCGCTAACTTGCAATTATTCAGTCAAACTCATGTTAATTATTACACTAAGAAAATGCATGTTTAAAAATGTTAAGTAAAAAAGATGTTGCAAGTATTTAATAAAAAGATGCATTTTGACAACATAAAAGATTTGTAAGACTTGTTTAAAAAATACGTGTAAATTTAATTTTGGATGAAAGTATGCATTTGTATGAAAGTTGTTTACAAAAATACATGAAAAGTGATTTTTAAATAAAACATGCATTTCTATTGCATTATTTACAAAACACCTATTTTGGCAATTGATAATGATGAGAAAAGCAATTATTTGCAATGAAAAGGAATGATTTTTGGAAATCATTTTTTATTGCAAATCAGATAAAAAATGAAACATTATTATATGATTAATAATGCGAGTAAAAGGCGATCAAATTATTTTGAAAGTTTAAACATGCATGACGAGTCTAAAATGAACTAGCGTCGGGTTTCAATTTTAAAACTAACCGAACCTAAAATAAATAAACTAGCGTCGGGCTTCCAATTTTAAACTACCCTTTCTAGTTTATTAGTTCTAGGCCTAATGATTCTAGTTATTCAAACAATCATACAAGCAGAGTAATTAAATTACAATACAAAAGAAAGAAGGCGGAATTAAAAGAAGTTTGAACGAAAATGGCTAAAGCGAGTCTGACAATCTTGTTCTCTTTCGTCTTTGTAGAATACCGCTTTGCTATCCCATATCGCTTGAATGTTCTTCGCAAAGTGTAAAAAAGAAAATACAGTTAGAAATAAATGAACGCGAGTAAAACCTTCGGATCCGTATAAAACAATAGAAGTTTTAATTACGGAGAGCTCAGACTTATGTTTTTTTAAGCAAAAGAAATTCCATTCATGTCGTGGTTGCGAATTAGAGACATTGTCAGTTGATCTAGTCACCTCGCCAACGCATGCTAGTTTCTCGCATGTGATTTTTTATAAGTCTCATCATCGCCATTTTTACGAAGGAAAGCAAACCGAGGGACAACCTTTTCGGAAAGAGCATGGCCTCAAATTAATTATTCTCATAGGAAGTGACTGGAAAACGTGAAGAACACAAAGGGAATTTCGGATAAAAATTAGGAACTAACAAAGAAAGGCGTTTCGGACCCAAAACAGACTCTGATGACCCGACCCGGGAATAGACCCGGCCCGGATTGTTCTTGATTTTTTATTTTTAGAACTCCGACCGAGAGAACCCGACCAAGATACGACCGAGAAAACAGAATCACAAAAAAAATGACCGAAAATAAAAACTAACAAAAATCGACCGGAAACCACCAACAAAATGACCCCAATATCCACTGACCTCTCTCTTCCCCTTTTTCGGACCCCCAAAGGGCCATACTTATAGCAGTGAAAGGAGAGCCTTTAATTTGAATTTCGGATTCAAAATAAAGTTAAGGTATGATTTGAAAGGGCGAGCCGCTCAACGTTCTGAATCGATTCAGAAAAATGGGAGAAAGGGACGGGTGATGCGAGAGGTCGATGGTGGCAGTGGTGTTGGTGTTTATCTGGTGGGTAAAGGTGGAACCGATGGATTTTGGGGGGTTGGCAAGGCATGGGGTCAGAGAAAAGAGAAAGGCAAGGGTGTGCTTGGATATTAGGTTTGGGGAATAAAAGAAATGTGGGGAAATGAGGTTTGGGCTGGGTCGGTCGATCGATTGGGCCTGGAGGGGGTTCGTTTGGGCTGAAAAAAATAGGGGTGTTTGATCGAATGGGCTAAAAATGGTTGTGGGTTGATTTTTGGGGTTGATAAAATGTTTTGGGTGAAATGAGTTTGGGTTAAAATAAAAGGGTTTATTATTAAAAAGAAATGCTTTGAGAAAAAATGTAAATTATTTAAAATAAAATAACGATATGATAATAATAAAAACATAATATTTACGAAATGCTTAATGCTTATTTTAAATGCAATGCCGTTTGTGAAAATAAAAATAACATAAAATATTGGGATAAAAACTATGTTTATGATATTAAAAGGAAAATGATAGTAAAAAATGTAAATATATGTATGCATCTCAAAATTATTTTGGGGTGTCGAAATATTCGAAATTGCAAGCTAATAATTGAAAAAGAGGGACAAAATTGGGTGTCAACAACGTCCTCCAAAGGTAATCTCTCGTCCTATTTTAATTTGAGCAAATATAATGGTATAATTGTCGGAAATGGTCATTCTATTCCAATTCGTGGTTATGGTTCTACCAATTTATCTCCACCAAACCCACCGTTAACTTTAAAGAATGTCATTCATGTTCCACAATTGATTAAAAATAGTTTCGGTTAGAAAGTTTACTACTGATAATTGGGTGTGTTGATTTTGACCCTTTTGAATTTTCCGTGAAGGATTTTCAGACGGAGATGCATCTAATGAGATGTGATCGTCAGGGCGAGCTCTATCCAATCACCACACCAAATCATCGAGCCAAGTTACCATCAACCTTTGCAACTTTAGCACCTTCAATGTAGCATGAGCGTTTGGGTCATCCGGGAGAACCGGTCCCTTAAACAAAATAATTTAATTTCATGTACTCAAACACGTACTTCAAATATGTGGCGTTCATGTCCACTTAGAAAACATGTTAAATTGTCATTTGTTTCTTCTACTTCATGCACTCTTATGCCTTTTGATATTATTCATTGTGATATTTGGACTTCTCCCGTTTTGAGCTTTTCGGCCCATCAATATTATTTACTCATGCTAGATGACTACTCTAATTTTTTGTGGACATTTTCATTACCTAAAAAATCACAAGTTTTTTTTCACATTTCTCAATTTTAGAGCATTCATCCGAAATCAATTTAAACGGGATATTAAAAATATTCAATGTGATAATATGAGGGAATTTGACAATGGGTCTTTTTGTGATTTTTGTAATGCAGCTGGTTTAAATTTTCGTCTTTCGTGTCCTCATACATCCTCTCAAAATTGAAAGGCGGAAAGAAAAATTCGAACCATCAACAACATTATTAGAACATCCCTTGCACATGCCGCTCTACCACCTTCATTTTGGCATCACGCACTACAAATGACAACCTACCTACTTAACATACTTCCAAACAAAAACTTTTCCTATCAAGCCCCTATGAAAAAATCTTATACCTAAGGGAATCGTCTTACTCTCATCTACGGGTGTTCAGGTGCTTATGCTATCCTCTTATTCCATCCACCACAATCAATAAACTTCAACCTCGATCTACTCCTTGTGTTTTTTTGGCCTATCCCACCAATCATCAAGGTTACAAATGTTACGACATATTCCTCTAACATTTTATTTCCCGTCTCAATTGTACTGTTTCGGCCAACCCAAAAAATTTGGGTGAGTTGGACCCAGAAACAGTGTCCCAGATGCCGCCTGACATTGCCCAACAGTCTGGGCCTCTCTGCCTATGCCCAACAACTTCGGGCAGAATTAGGCCACCGCCTGGCAGCCCAATTCAAAACAGTTCCGGCAGAATTGGGCCTCTGCCTGGCAGCCTAATACCGAATAGTCCATTGCCTGGCAATGTCCTGGATCACAGGCCAGCCCAAAGCGAATTGGGTCATGGCCCAATTCCCTGCCCACTGTCAGGAAGTCTCGTCCCCCCAACTGGCCCACTACCAATTCCGACCCAGCGGCCTGTCACTCGTAGTCAGCACGGCATTGTCAAACCCAACACAAAATATAGCCTTCACACCCGTGTTATAAAATCACCATTGCTTCGCAATCCAGTGTCTGCTCTTAATGACCCTAATTGGAAAATGATCATGGATGATGAATTTAATGCTCTTATTAAAAATAGGATGTGGGAGTTGGTCCCCCATCCCACTAATGCTAATATCATTCGGTATATGTGGATTTTCAGTCACAAAGAAAAATCCGATAGTACTTTTGAGAGTCATAAAGCCCGTTTTGTAAGTGATGGGAAGACACAATAGGTTGGTGTGAATTGCGGTGAGACGTTCAGTCCGGTGGTTAAACCGGCAACTATAAGAACGATCATTAGTTTGGCTTTGTCAAAAGCATGGTCGCTTCATCATCTGGATGTCAAAAATGCCTTCCTCCATGGCGATCTAAATGAAACAGTATACATGTACCAGCCTTTAGGATACCGAGATTCCACTTATCCAAATCATGTGTGCCTGCTGAAAAAATCATTATATGGGCTCAAACAGGCCCCCCGAGCCTGGTACAAGAGGTTTGCGGATTATGTTTCTCATATTGGATTTTCTAACATCCGTTCGGATAATTCTTTGTTCATCTACCGCCAGGGTCATAATATTACTTACCTTTTTTTGTATGTGGATGGTATTATATTAACTGCATCATCTGATGCTCTTCGCAAGTCCATCATGTCACTGCTTGGATCTGAATTTGCTATGAAAGATCTAGGGCCACTAAGTTACTTCTTAGGTATAGATGTGATACGTCATGCATGTGGTTTATTTTTATCCCAAAAGAGGTATGCAGCAGAAATTATTAAACGTGTCGGCATGTCATCTTGTAACTCGTCTGCAACTCCGGTAGGTACTAAACCCAAGTTGAGCGCCTCATATGGCAAACCTTATGCTGATCCAATACATTACCGCAGCCTTGCAGTGGCCCTGCAATATCTCACTTTTACGAGGCCATACATTTCTTATGTCATACAATAGGTCTGTCTATTCATGCATAACCCGATGGAGGATCACATGCATGCACTCAAACGCATTGTGTGTTATATTCAGGGCACTCTAGATTATGACCTGCATTTATATCCATCGTCGACATCCACCCTTGTTTCCTACACAGATGCTGATTGGGGTGATTATCCGGACACCAGACGCTCCACAACTGGCTATGGTATATTCTTTGGCGATAACTCGATATCTTGGTCCTCCAAACAACAAGCAACTGTGTCCAGATCCAGTGCCGAAGCAGAATACCGAGGGGTTGCCAATGTGGTGTCTGAATCTTGCTGGCTCAGGAACCTTCTTCTGGAGATCCATTGTCCAGTTCGAAAGGCAACATTGGTGTATTGTGATAATATTAGTGCTATTTATCTTTCTGGAAATCCGGTTAACCATCAACGCACTAAGCATATTGACCTGGATATTCACTTTGTTCGCGAAAAGGTCGCTCGTGGACAAGTGTGTGTCTTACATGTCCCATCACGCTATCAGATTGCAGATATATTTACAAAAGGTCTTTCACTGATTTTATTTGAAGATTTTCGGGACAGTCCCAGCATATGCCGACCTCCCGCTTCGACTGCAAGGGTGTGATAGAATAATATGTAATTATTAGAATATTAATTATGATTATCTAGTAATAATTGTAATTCATAATAGGATAATGTAAATAATGATAGGATAATATAAATATGGTAGATATATATTCTAGTCAACAAATTAGTGTGATCTTAACCTTATTCTATCTAATCATATCCTTATATTATATTTGTAATTGTGGTATATTTATTACATTTTGGGAAAGAATAAAATTGAGGAAAATATTCTTTCACTAAGTAATGAGATGATTATTTTTCTGCAACTACGGTTTCCCCATACTTGGAACTTTAAGAATTGTCCTAGTATATCTTTTATGTAGTTATACTGAAATTTCTTTTCATGAAACAATCAAAAGATTATGTCGAAAATTACACAAAATTATTACAACTAGTTTGCCAATCGAGATGGATTGATATGTAGTTTTCTATTTCTTACCTATTTGCTTTTATTACTTGATGAACCGTTCAACGAGCGTTGTAACGACATAAAAAAAAATCTCGCTCAACACTAGTCAACTCGTGGGATGTCACTTATCCTGCAAACATGGGGTCAGAACCAAAAATTTGATGCATAGAAGAAAATAAGATCATAAAATAAGTGAATATAATTAGAATATTTTCATGAATAATAAGCAGCAGATCTCTCAGCCTTGATTTTCCACGTCAAACAGTCTAACTGTAACTGAGAGAACAGTAAGCAGGCCAAGCTTTTTGTGATAGCCTTAACGTCATAGATAAAAAAGGGGTAGTGAAGTTGTTATGTTGCTGAAAATTAGGTGCAATGTGAGTTATCAGGTAACATAGCTTAGCAAGGAGGAGAACCGATTTCTTTTTTTAAGGTCGTCAAACTTCCCAATTTTATAGCTCATTTAGCTGTTGATTGAAGTTAAGTCCATAAGCATCAAGTATAAAAAAAAGTAGTTTTAGATACTGAAATTGCTAGAACTTTAGAAGTAATTATTTACTGAGCATTTAAATATTACCCATTCTTTGACCTCCATAAAAATGCATAAAACGTTAGTTCACACAAATTAACAGCAATTGTGAGGAATGAAAGAAGAACATTAGCAACAATTCTAAGAAATAAAGAAGAAAATTAAAATACGAACTTGTAAAATCATTTTTCTTGAAGTTAAATTTCTCTATTGTTCAATAGAAATTTCAACATTAATGCCATTGACCTCGTAGAAATTAGAAATCGACATTATTGAGGTAAATTACTACCTTCACTAACTCAAAAAGATGCAGCGTGATGGTTGTTATGGTGAAATGCAATTAAATTCACCACCGGAATCACATCATCACCATTGACATCCTACAAAATTGCAAGAACCGCTATACATTTTGTACCCATCACCATGCCCGCCATCAAAATCGTAGCTCTCCTCTTTGAAATCAAAAAGTAACACCTCTAAGGTAGTTAAAATGAGGGATTTTTCAGAAGAAGAGGAAGGGGGGGGAGGGGGGGCGTGGTTGAAGATTGGAAAATAAAAGTAGGGGGGCGTATATCGGTTCGGTTTTGTATCTGAAAAATATGAATCGAATAAAAATCGGTTTTTTTAAAAAAAAATCGAATACAACTTAAAAAAAAACGATATGTTCGGTTTATATCGCCGAACGTATCGGATTATATCGATTTTTTCTAGTGGGCCGGATCGAAGAATTTTTTATTTTTAAAAAAAACTTGAATTTCCAAAACTGAAATTGACATTCACACCTACATTACCATGAAATTTCGACGTTGAAATCTATTGTGTATCGTAAAATGTTTACTAAAGAAAAAGGAAAATTAGAAATCGATTTGGGGGAAAATGGACGTTTTCGTAAAAATTGGCTGCACCAAACCGCCTTGTGGCAGTTTGGGTCGGCACCGTCTTGAAAAAATACCCAAAATCAAAAAGAAAATCGGGTAAAACGGACATCCGAATGCAGAGTTATGACCATTTAAAGTTTCACCAATTTAAAACTACTTTCTCTCTCTACATTTTATGTCAATGCTTCCGTGATATGTTAATCAAGTTTATGCTTCGACTTCCATAAAAGCTTCATAGATTGACTTCAATGACTATGATTCAAGAGATAGTAGTAGCCTAAAATAAAAAGTAAGAATAATTATATATTTAATTCAATTTTTTCAGTTCAGTTAGTATCCAAAATTAAAAAATTGAACCAAATCACTAAATCCTGATTCAGTTCGATTTTTCAAAAAATTGATTTAAAAAAAACAGAGAAAAATCGAACCAAATTTCGGTTCGGTTCGGTTTTTTCGGTTTTCCGAGTTTTTTGCCCACCCCTAAATAAAAGTTAGGTTTGAAGATGAAGAAGAAAGGGAGGGTGCGGTGGGGGTTGAGGGGTTATAAAGTTTTATATTTTACAATAAAAAAAGAAAAATAAATAAAATATTAAGCAAAAGAAAAGAAAAAAATATAAAAATTAAAATTTAAAAAATTTCTGACACTTACGTGTGTAACATCTCCCTTGTGCAATTGATTATATGTGTATCAAGGATAAATAAATTCATTTTTTAATTGCTCAGAAGTGTAATAAGTCAGTCTTAATAGTTTGAATGTGATATCGAAATTTCGAGTATAGTTTAGAAATTAATTTATATCTTTCATATTTAATATGATAAATTTTAATTTTCTTATTACTTTCTTAAATTATTTTTTAATTTAAACTATATCATATACATTAAAATTAAAAGCCAAATATCGTCCTATTGATAGCAATTTATACTCCCAATAATTAAAGTCCAATTAGACTCTTCATAATTCCATATAAACTGATCAGGATAAGAAAACAAATCAAACATAAATAGGTGATCACCAAAGGTTTCGATTGAGTACGTGGTAGGTATTATTCATTTTAATTAAAACTTTCGGATCAAGCTCTGATTATGAAATAGTCTTTGATAAAAATAAATATTTTACTTTTAAAAAAATACTTTTTCAATATGAATTTAAATTAATTAAGTTCAAATAAATATTGGATTTCGAATTTAAAACACAAAAAAACATAAATCGGTGGATATTGAAGGTAAATAACAAAGCCATCACTCATCTTAATTCACATAAATAGAAAAAGTCAGAATTTTTATTAAGGAGATTCAAAAATATAAAAAAATAAATAAATAAATAAATAAAATAAAAAATTCAACATCAATTATATATATAAAAAATTAACTTTATATATATAATAATTTTTTATTGAAAAAATTCAGTGAACCCCTAACCACCTGGCTCCGCCCCTGCACACGAGTAAAGAAATTAGGATCGGTGCGGCATGCAACATCTGGATCGTAGCCGCTAATAGACGATAGGTACGCCATGTTGTTCCTTAGACGATAACATGAAAAGCTAATAGCTATAAGTGTTGGCACTAACTTTTCCCCACGTGTACTACTTTTTTCCATTTTTCATCACTTGTTTTAGCCATCTGTCCTTTTTATCCTAATGCTGCTAAGTTGCTACACATACTTCACGCTAGGGGCGAAGTTGGTAAGGACAGAGGGATTTCGAACCTCTCTCGATAAAAAATTACACTAAATATAAAATTAAAATTATTTTTTATATATAATAAATATCAAAAAAATTTAACTTTTTATGTATTTATTTTTTATATTTTTAAATTCTCTTAATAAAAATTATGTGGGCCTCACTATTTCACGCGTACAAGGATCGAACTTACAAGATATAACAAGCGCGACGTTCTTATCCCATTCAAACTATTAAAGAGTGAATTGGTTAAGACAGTTTCTAAATTATTATTTTGTGGATTTTATGTTAAATTATTGAATGTGTTTGTTATCTCTTGAATAAAAGTTCTTTTAGATTAAAAATCTTTGATTAAAGTAAAATATTTATGATAACTTGCTGAGAGACATAAGAGATAAAACATTTAAAAGTGGATTCACCTAGCATAATGAAATTATAGCAGTTCGGGGGTATTGTGGACACTCAATAATTTAAATAATTTTTTTTACGTGTACTATTACTTTAAACTCTTTGGAAAAAAATTGGAACGCAATACTTCACGTAAATATTAGTCTAAACAATCTCATAATTCCACTACTTGAACCAATTTTTGTAGTAATCCGGTCATATAACATGTTTGAAAAAAAAAAGTTATACTATAACATAAATTTGCATATTAAAAAAGAAGAAAAAAAGTTCAAATATGTCGTTGCATTATCGAAAGTGATTTATTTATGTTACTCGTCAATAGTTTGATTCATTTGTGTCATCAATATTGTCAAAATGGCACATATATGCTATGTCTCATTTAACGCTAATTTTATAATATAATATTGACATTAATAAAAAATGACATGAATAAGTTATTTTGGTATGACAGCATATAAATGAGAACGAGTTACAAATAAGTAATTTACGATGGTTGGAAGCTTTTTCTATTAGAAAAAATAACACGATGGATATAAATAGTGGATCCTTCTACTTTCAAAATCATTCCATCACCTGAAATTTCTCCGGACCTTTCTTCTTACTTCCTTCTCCCTTGCAGTCTCTTAATAATCGGATCATGGCTTCCCAAGATCAGCTGAAGCACAGAAGTACCAAACCACAACATGAAGAACAACACAAAAAATCTGATCACGACGATGATGACAAAATGAACAAATCAACAAGAAAACAGAAAGCCAAACGCGGCCTTAAGTCATTAGGAATCGCTTTATCCATCCCACTGTTATTAACACTTCTAGACATCTCACTTTTCGGGTCAAGTTACAAATACGTATCAATGGAGAAGCCTTTTTGGATGCCACGTCTATGGGCTTTACATTTAGCCTGTTTGGGTTCTGCTTTTCTTATGGGCCTTTCTGCTTGGCTTGTTTGGGCCGAAGGTGGGTTTCATCGTCAGCCTATGGCTATGCTTTTGTATTTAAGTCAATTGGGCCTGAGTTTGGCTTGGGATCCAGTGGTGTTTAAGGCTGGAGCTACTAAGGTTGGGTTGGTATTGTGTATGGCTTTGTTTGGAGTGTTGATTGCTTGTGCTAGGGCTTTTAAAAATGTGAATCCTATTGCTGGGGATCTTGTTAAACCTTGTCTTGGATGGGCTGTGCTTTTGAGTCTAGCTAATCTTAAGCTTGTATACCCATAGGCCATAGGTATCATATAGTTGCTATATACACTTGTTTTTTCTGCTTACATGTATTAGTGTTCTTTATTTCACGTCCTAAACTATGTGCAATGTAGAGTTTTTAATGACATAAATCGCTTTCTGCCTAGCCAACAGTAATTTGTCATATATTCTCCTCCTTTGGTTGATGAGTTCTGCCAAGACACATACCTTTCTTTTCTTTTTTTTTTACTAATGGGGTTCGGATCAACTCCTAATAAGTCGGTTCGAACAAATAAGAGAGAATGACGTACCGTTTTCGGCGTTTTCGTCTCTGCAAAGATTTGAATTTGAGACCTCGGCTGTTACATTTATGTCATTATTGAAGGGTTAAGAATAGAGATACCATTGTTTCATAAATCATGGCAAAAAAGAAAGAAAAAAAATTAGCAATGCTATAAGAATTTGAGAATGTTCTGCGGGGCGGGTGGTAATTCTTTAAAACTTTTTAACTGGGAACAGAAACAACCTCTCAAACACCAAACACCAAGCCTTTTCAGATTTCACTTTGTGAGATTTTCACCCGGAATGTTGTAATTGAATTTTCCCGGGAGATCATTAGCCTTTCATGTTTCAAGCATGTTCCTTGCTTGATAGTGTTGGTACCAAGGAATAAAAACTTGTAGAACACATCCAATATCTTCAGATTTTTCTGAAAATAGAAGAATTGTACAACAGAGCCACCTTGCTCTAGTAGTTTGAAGTAGGAAATGCCACTTTAATCAAAATGACGACCGGTCTGACCTCTCTTTTACTTATATGTGTGTTGTGAAAAGAAAATAAGACACTCTTCGGAAAAAACGAACATGTGTCTTGCGTAAAATCTGAAGAGATGAATATTGCTTCACCGTAGACCAATACGAATAATATAAGCCTGAGCTCCTGCCTAAGCATCAAGATATTTGTCATGGTTATAAGTCATCCCCCAAAGGTTAGTCCCCAACAAGAAACTGTGAGTAAATGCGTTGTAGCACTAAATTTCTAGTCAGTGCTACAGAGCTTCCTCAGAGTCGCAGACATCCTCCTCTTCTGATCAATCTCTTGGCCTTCACATATTTGAAACCCAGGCCCCCGATTTATCTCATGCTTCCAAAGATAGCGTGCTTCTCCCCACATCAAAATAAGACATCCTGGTGTCAAAAGCACGGGCACTCTTTGTGGTGGATCTTGGGCTCTGCATGTTTCATTCTCGACTTGAGAAAAATGCATCACGCAGGATGACTCTAGAGAAACGATAGCAATTCCGTCCTCAAAGCGCATTAGATCAACATGCGGACAGATACCCTGTTGTAAAGCAATGCAATTTCATTACCAGGATCCACTATAATGAGGAAGGTACCTCCCAAATTTCACTATTGATGCTAAATCAACAAAGTTTATGAACCTAAAAGCTAATGTGGTCAAAGCTGCTGACAATAGAGACAGGTTTAGCATACACTATTTATCGACCAATAATCCAATGTGGTTCGAAGCTGCTAACAAAATCATTCCAGAATTTGCAGTAATATTTTGACTCAAATGAGGAAGAAGGGAAAAAGAAAATCATGAAATCAATATCCAGGATTGAAAAAAACTTGAAAGACACTAATAAGGAGATTTAAAATAGAGCTATGCGCAATATATGAGACTAGTATTCCTTCCACCCAAAAAAAAAATTGCCCATTGGAAGACTTAGAGGAAAGCTAATGTTTTAATAGCAGCTAAGCCTGGATACTGCCCGTGTTTTACTTATTGCTTAGATCCACAACAGAGGCATCCTTTCTGCAGTGTTTCCAGCTTCAGTCTAATATCTTTTCTAGGATGGCAAACGGTGCGGGGCGAGGCGGTTGCGGGCGTATAGAACTGCAAAGACTTCAACCCCCGGCATAGCATAATTTTCTCTTTTCAACCCGCCCCGCCCCGCATAAACCCGCACCACATAATTTGTTTTTTTTACAAAAAAAAAGAAATAATCTTTTCAATGAATCTGATAGTTTATAGATATTACAACAACATACCCAGTGAAATCCACAACGTGGGGTCTGGGAGGGTAGATTGTACGCAGACCTTACATCTACCTTGGTAAGTAAAGCGGTTGTTTCCGAGAGACACTCGGCTCAAGACAGAGCATAAGCACAAACAAAGCAAGAGAAACGGTCAGACCCGGGCAAAAAGTTTAAAGCAATATGAAAATGCTGGTATCAAAAGCGAATAAGTCATGATAGCGCATTCTGAAAAAAGAAACAGTAACTAACGCATGTAAATAAGATAAATAAAATACACTAAAGAACACATATCAGCAGAAATCAACTATAAGGGACTATAAAGCAATATTGCGTCTATTAGTATGATAGGCTAAGCGGGACTACAATAATAACACTACAACAACCGGTTTGCAAGCGTAAGTAGGTCTACGCTCGACTACCTACTACTCTTCTACTCTAATCTGTGTCCTCCACAGCCCCCTATCTAAGGTCATATCCTCAGTAAGTTGCACGTGCGTCATATCCCGTCTAATCACCTCTCCCCAATACTTCTTCAGCGTATCTCTACCCCTACTGAACCCATCCATCGACAGCCTCTCACACCTCTGCACTGGAGCATTTGTCTCTCCTCTGCACATGCCCAAACCATCTCAACCTCGCTTACCGCATCTTATCCTCCACCGAGGCTACTCCCACTCTGTCCCGAATATCATCATTTCTAATCATATCTCTCTTTGTATGCCCACACATCCATCTCAGCATCCTCATCTCCGCAACCTTCATCTTTTGGATGTGCGAAGTCTTGCATACAACATAGTCGGTCTAACCACCGCCCTATAGAACTTGCCTTAAAATTTTGGTAGCACCTTTTTGTCGCATAAGACTCCAGATGCGAACTTTCATTTCATCCACCGTGCCCCAATACGATGTGTGGCATAATCATCAATCTCTTCATCCTCTTGGATAATAGACCCGAGGTACTTGAAACTTCCTTTCTTTGAAATGACCTGAGTACTAAGTCTCACCTCCACGCCTGTCTCAAGGTCGCTCCCGTTACTGAACTTGAACTCCAAGTATTCTGTCTTGGTCCTACTCAGCCTGAACCCTTTAGACTCCAGTGTCTGTCTCCAAACCTCCAACATTAGCGTTCACTCCGCTGCGAATCTCATCAATCAGGACTATGTTGTCTGCGAATAACATACACCATGACACCTCCCCTTGGATTTGTCGCGTCAGTCCATCCATCACCAAGGCAAATAAGAATGGGCTAAAAGTTGATCCCTGGTGCAGCCCCATCATCACTAGAAAGCGCTCCGAGTCTCCTCCTACTGTCTGTACCCTGGTCTTGGCTCCATCATACATATCCTTGATCGCTCTAGTGTACGACATAGGTACACCTCTAACCTCCAAATAGTTTATACTTTATATTATAGTTTATACTTTATATTATAGTTTATACTTTATATTATCAAAGAAAAATATCACTGATGCAATAGCTGTGAAACATTGTATCAAGGTCCCAACTCCCCTGCTTTATACCCTTTTGCCTAACAAATTCTATGTTTATTAATCCTCAATCAACCTTAACTTAGTCTACATTTATCACATAATTACTCTATAAATTCACCCATGTTCGAAAATTGACTTGAAGTGATCCCCAAGGATAGCTAAATAATGGATTCTTCCATTAACATAACAGAATAACAAAGAAGATATGTTATTGATTCTTTAAGAATAAGTTAAGGGATTAAGCTAATAAAACACAAACAAAAGGTTAATGTGGTAAGTATTTGATTGCTGGAGTTTCTGCCTAAAGGCCCTAAACAGAAAACAAGTGGAAGAATTAGCTTAGGGATTGTAGCATTCTGGGTTTAGTTTAAAAGATTTTATCCCAAACCCGCAACCCACCCGCATGATTTTTATTAAAAATATTTAAACCGCCCCGTTGCCATCCCTAATCTTTTCTTTGTTTTTTTGAGAGAAAGGTAATTGTATTATAAAGCTAACGAAGTGCTGTAGAAATTACAAGTGAGCAAAAAACCAAAAGAAAAATCCCTTTCCTATCTTACAGGGATTCGAAGAAGCTAAGTATATATTCTGCTTCATTTTCAAATTCCTTTTTACACCAAAAAGAAGTAAAATTATTTTGTTAAACAGTCTATTATCCTTTTGCCTGGGAATAATCAATTTTGTTTAATGTCAAAGACATCCATGCACAGACTACCACTTCTCTTAGATACTTAAAGCATTGTGTTTGATGTTTTTCAGATGGGTGTGAAACAAATCCCAGTATTTCATATGAGAATCTCTATCATACTGAGAAGATTCAATCCGTAGACCAAAAATCCTGTTTAAACTTCTTAGTCGTTAAGCATGCATTTGGTAGACTGCACATAGTACTAAAGGGCAGCCCGGTGCACTAAGCTCCCGCTATGCACGGAGTCCGGGGAAGGGCCGGACCACAAGGGTCTGTTGTACGCAGCCTTACCTTGCATTTCTGCCAGAGGCTGTTTCCACGGCTTGATTTAGTAGTACTACAAAATTCGTTTTCCAGGGATTTTACACCAATTACCTAAATTTGTTAACAAAATTAAGACGCTGATCCTTTGTTGGCATCTTACACTGCATCATCTAACTTGATGGTTGTACTAGTTATACAGTAGCATTCTAGCAGCATAATTTTACTACGGTAAAACACTTATCACTGAAGAAACAGTTCTGTGAAAGGTTAAAGTCGCACCTCACCTGGTCGATACATGTTAACTATAAGTTGATCAAATAATGGCTCCCTCCATAACAGATCTTGTGGAAAGATACACGCTTCCTTGCTCTTTCCACAGTTTTCCAACTCTGCAACATAATTACCAAAAAGAATAACCTCATGGATAGAGCTGGAGAGCTCAACCGCCCACCCTGGTAGGTCACCAAACCTCATAGCCTGCAAGAGAAGAAAATATATGTGATCAAGTGCATTGATCACATACCCTCCCCAGACCCCACTTTGTGGGATTTCATTGGGTGTGCTGTTATTGCTGTTGTAAGTGCATTGATAAATGACTCTAGGTTAAAAGAGTCAAACATGGGTGACCCCATTATGAGATTCAAAATTTTGTTGTTGGTTTAAAAACATGTTAAACTAATCACCTAAACAAAGGAAAAGAAAATGTTTTATAGAACCTTCTGCTCTGTCCTTCTTAGAGAGAACTGCAGAACAAACTTTTTCATAGTTCAAGTACATGCCAGATATGGTTTGCAGTACACTCATAGTAAGGCCAATTTGCTCTAAACTGCAGAACAAACTTTTTCATAGTTCAAGTACATGCCAGATATAGTTTGCAGTACACTCGTAGTAAGGCCAATTAACAACTATATGGTAAAATCAAAGCTGATTTTTCCCTTTATTCGACTAAAAGGAAATGAGATAACTTTGAAGCACTATTACAAGGAGAATGGAGGGTCTAAAGTTTTTGAATTTCGAAAGAAAGACTTTGGTTTGATGCACATGGTAGAAATAACCTACGAATCACCCACTTATACTGATTTGTGCTTCCAGAATCTTGTTTTTATGTTTTCAATAGATACTTGAGCGTCCAGCAATTTTGGCATTTATACATTTCTTTATCCAAAATCTCTTAGTATTCAAGTGCTTCACTATTTTCCATTCACTATTTTCAGAGAAAGGTTATTCCATTCACTATTTTCAGAGAAAGGTGTCATAAGTACATCTTCTGCTTCAAGTGCCAGTCGTAGTATTTCTCAACTTAAGATTCAGGGACACTAAGTAAAAAACATCACAATTTGACATAAAAATTACAGCAATCATTTTATTTCAAATGTAACATATGGAGTCATTTTCTACACAACAGGGGATAAGCATGAAAATTAAAGATTTAACATGAATATAACAACAGCCAGGCAATATATCCTTCAGCCAAATGACACATGGGTAAGTATTTGAATCACACTTAATGAATCTACACTTCTCAAGTTGATATAAAAAAAAAGGGCAGCCCGGTGCACTAAGCTCCCGCTATGCGCAAGGTCCGGAGAAGGGCCGGACCACAAGGGTCTATTGTACACCGCCTTACCTCACATTTCTGCAAGAGGTTATTTCCACGGCTTGAAGCCATGACCTCATGATCATATGGCAACAATTTTACCAGTTACTCCCCGGCTCCCCTTCCTCAAGTTGATATGTAAGGGAATAAGAAATATTAACAAGTTAAAGGGAATAAGTGTATTATACAAGAATACTCAGAAGGTTTGAGGATCCAACAAGACCTGATTACTTGAAGGCTCAGCAAACCATCCTTCTGCAGCCACAACAATCAAGAAGAAAATATAAGAGCTTTGCCTGATTAAACACATTTGTCTTACTCCTTTGTCGTATGAAAGCATTGAAATCTCACCGATAACACAAGTGAAGCAGTAAATTTACTGGGAGACTGTGATAAGGAGCTTCTAATGACTGCTTAAATTGTTTTCTCTCGAAAGAATTGAGCAATAATTAAAACATAAGGCTATTGTAGCTGTTTTAAAACCAAAAATTACAGGCAATATATCAGCCAAAGGCAGTGGCAGATGTAGCCTTCGACAGCTGGGTGAAAACTAGTTACTGTAACATAAGGCTATTGCAGGTATTTTAAAACCAAAAATTACAGGCAATATATCAGCCAAAGGCAGTGGCAGATGTAGCCTCCGACAGCCGGGTGAAAACTTGTCACTGCAGTATTATGATGAGCGTTATATACATATGTTTGAAAACTTTGTTAACATATATACATGTACATATACAGTTCAAAGAATTGTATATATAAATTGTTTTCTCTCAAAAGAATTGGGATATAATTAAAACACAAGGCTATTGCAGCTGTTTTAAAACTAAAAATTACAGGCAATATAACAGCCAAAGGCAGTGGCAAATGTAGCCTCCGACAGCCGGGTGACAACTAGTCACTGCATTAGTATGATGACCGTTATATACATATGTTTGAAAACTTTGTTAACATATACACATGTATATATACAGCTCAAAGAATATTTAAGATGTGTGTGTAGTATGTATCTGTATATGTAAGTCCTGCACGCCAGTCGCCATGTCTAGAAGAGCAGTAAGGGTCGTTTTGTTGCTGGTTAGAGTTATGCAGGTATAAGTATTGCACTTACTAATTATACGGGTACTGGTTTTAATAGAGTTTTGGGCTAAAATAATCCCTTATCTATAGGAGTAGGTTCATTTTGGTCCCTCAAATATAACTCTGAGCATATTTAATCCCTTAACTTTGCTAAAGTGGAGCACTTTTGATCTCCCAAACAGAATAATGTCAAAAACTAACGGAGGGACAATTTTTCTAAGCAAATTTCAACTGACAGTGCTATTTCTTTTTGCCTGATTGCTGCTTTGCTTCTTTTTTTTTTTTAAGGTCTTCGCTTCTAACCTAGACATGAAAGTTTACACCAGCAATTATGCTCGATTCCGATTAGGGATGGCCAGCACTTCTACATGCTATTTGAGCTCAATTCTGGAAGAGCAGATTATATCAAATGAACACTGATTACACACAAATAAAAAATACTCCCTCCGTCCCAATTATAAGCGTCTTAGTTTGACTAGTCACGGAGTTTAAGAAATAAAGAGAGACGTGGTCCTAAATTAAAGATCTGTATGTACTAAAATATACTTTGAATCTTGTAGTTATAAAATTGCTATGTAGGATCTTACTAAATATGAAAAAAGACATTTTTTTTAGAAGAACCAAAAAGAAAAGTAAGACACTTAAATTGAGACGGACGGAGTAATTAAAATGAGATACTGTCAAAAAAGTTAGATCGATGTCATTCTTGAAGTTTCAGTATCATTGTTCTTGCTTCTTTTTGTTTACATATGCAAAGTAGAGGGAAACATGATACTCATACATGTAAAGGGAGGAAACCCGCCCCGCACCCGCACCCGCACTAAATTCTTTTAAAAAAGTTTCGCCCCGCCCAGCACCCGCGCAGAGCCAGACCCACCCCGCCATCCCTAATTTCAATAGCAAGTTAACTGCATCAAAATATTTAATGATATATCCCTTCTCAGCTATAAAAATGTAGCAGCAGTGGACGTAAACATGGGATGCCCCAAGTCATCCACGTGGAAGCTATTTTAGGGCAGGGAAAAAACTATTTGTTTGAGTAATTTCTAGATATATGTTGGTTTTAAAAGGATTTGGTTGCTCCGCAATGTTGTCAAAATCTGAGTTCAGAAGAAAGGAAACGCCATGAACAGTACATGCACTCCTTTGCTGTATTAGGAAGGAAATTCTGTTGGAAATTAGCCTTTGGCGGGAGTTGCGACCGACCAACTTTAACGGCTTAAACACTAGTGTTACGTATGTTGGAGAATCCGGTTCTTCACACATGCATGATCTACTAAGTACGTAGATAACCGTAGGGCCAATAATCGTCAAATTTCATTGAGAAATGAAAGAGATATTGGTTCACGAAGTGAGGTGTTTGAAGCATGGAAAAGTGTGGTATTGTGTTCAATTCTCCCTCATCGATAGAGGAAGAAAGAATTATTGTGTATATAAGACTCGAAATTGGTTTGGGGTTTGGGACCCCAAGGGGTATCCCATGTGTTTAAAGGAGGGAGGACCTAGATGTGCTTCGGTTCGAGGAAAGACCACACGCGCGCGCGCGCTTGCCCGTCCGTCGGTTCCAGGTTCTCAGCCACCGGTCGTGGGTCTTCGATATTATCTTTTGGGCCGTAAAACTTTGTCGGAAATGCAGTTTGATCTCGAAGTTTCAGATGTACAGATTTGGACCAGAATTCTTTCGGATGTACAGTTTGATCCTGAAGTTTCAAGATGTACAGTTTGGTCCCTGAAGTTTCGAAAGTCGAATTTGGGCGGTCAAAGCGAAACGCCACAAAGACTCAATTCAGCCATTTATTTTGGCTGAATTACTCCTCCTATAATGGTCAATCCGTTGGTCTTTCACCATTTATGTTGGTGACTTTACTACCTCCATAATGGCCATTATTTGGCTGTTATGGAGGCAGTTTTTCAGTCCCTCCCTCACCTATATAAACACCCCTTACACCATTGTTGAGGACTAACACTAAACACTTGATTGACAGAAAATACACAAGCAGAAATCTCTTCTTCCTACAACTTCCAAGCATCATTTCGTTACTCAATATTCTTCACGGTAGCACTTGAGTTTCCTTTGCTCAAGTGTTCCATTGCTGTTTTATCTTGGGAGACAAATTGTCCAGGACGTATAAAGGATACATACGGGGCAATATTGTCTTAAGGACAAAGTGTCACACTCGACTCAGCAAAAACAGTTTTCCAGTTTTTCTTGTTCAACAATTGTAATTTCAGATTTCTAGTTGAATTATTGAATCTTTGTTTATCCTTTCGAATACTTGTAATAGTTATATACTTCCCGTACTGCTTTATAAAGTACAACAGTAAAATCTCCCAACAAATTCTACTACTAGGGTGAAAGAGCAAGAACAAAATCATGGATGAGTTCTGGTTTTCTCAACCGTGCAGCACCCATGCCTCCGTTAGTTTTTGACATTATTCTGTTTGGGAGGCAAAAAGTGCTCCACTTTAGCAAAGTTAAGGGATTAAATATGCTCAGATTAATATTTGAGGGACCAAAATGAACTACTCTCATAGATAAGGGATTATTTTAGACCAAAACTCAGTTTTAATACATGAATAACTCAATTTCTACACATGAACAGACGGGAACTCAGAATTAGAATCATGGATTCAGAATGAGGTCTATCTACTTGTATATATATAGGAAGAATATTAGTACCTAGTTGGATTGATGATAACAAGTTTGATTGTTGATCAGGAGATAAAAAATCTTTGCACAGCCAAAGACCATTAATTTCACTGATTCTTTCCCAGCTATGACTTTCTCCATATACTGACCCGGATAGGGCTTTTCCATTGACCCGATTCTCTGCACAATGAGTATGAAGAAGTTGTCGTTGTTCTTCGCCTTCGCTGTCTGATGACTCGCCAAATGCTTCCGTTAGAATTGTCTTCAGCTCTTCCATATTGTTGTTAAAATCTGAGGCTCTTTCCAGTTCAATTTTGCGTTGCAGTTTGCACAGTTCCAGTTTCAAGCTTTTCTTTAAAATTCCTTTTTATTAGGGGTCATTTGGTTGCTAATGTAGGAATTTAGATAAATGGGGAGGGGTTAATTTATATGGATTAATAATATAAAGATTAGTTCGATAAAGATTAATAATACATGAATTAATTATGCAGCTAGCTAGATATACATGAATTACAATATATAGATTACTTATTGTTGAATATTTATCATGCCTTATTTTGTGTTTAATTCTAAGGACCCGTTTGGCCATGAAATTTTTTTATTTTTTTTTCAAAAATATTTTACTTTATTTAAAAATTAATGTTGGCCATGAAAATTTCAAATATAGTGGTATTTGAAATTTGAAAAACATCTAAAATTTTGTTTCACTTTCAGTATGTTCAAACCATCAAATATTTTTTTACAAAAATTATAACCAAACATCCAACTTCAATTCCGACTTCAAAATTTTAAAATATTTAATTTTCATGGCCAAACGCCTAGTAAGTATTACTAGTCATTTCACTTCTACCTTACATAAAATAATATATAAATTTCCTTAAAACTTGTACATTTACTAGTCATGGGAAAAAATATGAATCAAACATCATATTAGCAATGTTATATTTTATGTGAAAAAGAGAGAAAAACAATCAAATATTGTATAATTTATACTAGTACTATTTTCTATTTAGAAGTTATTTCCCCCTTTTTATAATTAAATAATGTATTAAGTTATGCTAATTTTAATAAATGGACAACTCTGTACTAACTTTAACCAGCAACTAAACGACGAATAACAAGTTTTGATTTTTGTACTAATTTTTTATCACTCAACTTCTTATCTTTAAGAGATAATGTTCAAAAATACACCTCAAATATCACTCTTTTTTGAGTTTCTACCTGATGAATTATCAGGTGTCAGAGTTTCTTACAAACTATCACCAATTGGTTTGCAAAACACACATCAACTATCAGTTGTTCACTTTTCTTACCTAAACTATCACAAATTAATTTACAAAACACACCTCAACAATCAATTGTTCATTTTTAACGAGGTGTATTTTGCAAAAAATAGTTGATGATAGTTCAGGTAGAAAAAGTGAACAACTGATAGTTGAGCTGTATTTTGCAAATTAATTGGTAATAGTTTAGATAAAAAACTCTGACACCTGATAATTCAGATAAAAAAACTCAAAAAATATGATCCTTGACGTATATTATTTATCCTTTAACCCTTTATAGACAAGGTGTTTACATGGATTTACAAATGGTGGGAAATACAGAAAGGTCTCCCCAAACTCGAAAAGAGCAGTTTTGAAAGTATTGGACCCAACAAAAGCACAAAGCCCATATGTAAGTATAGTTGATAAGACTAAGAGTACCACGTCGTAGTAAGAAAAAACGAAAAGCTGGAAGCAGTATATGATAAGGTCGTGCTGTTCTGAGAAAATCACGTAGTCACTCAGTGAGCACATAGCGAACTATTCTTTTTATCTTGTGCGTGCTGTAATTAGTGGCATAGGCCAATGTTTGGAGCTCTCTTAATTGAGGAACCCACAAATCTAATTAGAAATTTTTTGTGATCGTTTTGAATAATTATTCTTATGAAATCTATGATGAAAAGAAAGCCTCTAATGTGGTTAAATTTTTGTGTTAAACATATAGAGGTTAGAAATCTATGAATGGAAAGAAAACCTCTAATGTGGTTAAACTACTGAAAGACCTTAATGTCAGGCGAAGATAAATTATTCCTAATATTAGTTCGAATATTCTCCGTATATTTTGTAATTATGACAGATGTATATTTAAGGTAACTTATGATTCTAATTGTATTAGGAATCAACATTTGTAAGGTAAGTTAGGATTCGTACCATATTAGGAATCAACCTTTGTACAACTATATATATTGTGAATAATGAAAGGAATTCTTAAGGAAAATTATTCTATCTTTCATTGTATAAAGAGCCTAAAACCTAAACCCTACTCTTCTCCCTTCTCCTCCTCTTTTTCGGCCAAAACAGAGATTTTTTCTTGTTTTTTTCCCTCGGCCGAAAAAAGCTCTCTCGGCCAAAAACAGATTCTGGTTTTCTTATTTTTCTTTTCCCTCGGCCGAAAACAGCAGCCACCATGTTGTCCCCCACGAATTCTGATTCCTCCACTGGCACTTTTGACAACCCCTCTCAACGTTCATCGTCTTCTTTTCACTCGGCGTTCGCCATTACAAATATCAAGAATTCTATCCTTATAATTCTTGACCAAGAAGATTGTCAATATTCCATGTGGACAAAACTATTCTATATTCATGCATGTGCATACAACGTGCTCGACCATATTGATGACTCCGTTCCTCGTCCCACCGATATTGCCGAATCAACATGGCGTCGCCTTGACGCCATCGTCAAACAGTGGATATACGGCACCATCTCAAAAGACTTATTGTGTACTATCATGAAAATATGTGCCACGGCACGTGACCTTTGGGTACGGTAGGAAGAAATATTTCAGGACAACAAAAATACCCGGGCTGTGTATTTGGAGGAGCAATTCAACAATACGCGCCTCGAGAATTTCAACAACATGTCCGAATATTGCAAACAACTAAAACTCATAGCCGGCCAACTCTCCAACGTCGGGACATCTGTTTCTGAAACCAAGATGGTACTCCAATTAGTTGCGGGTTTACCGAAAGGTGAATACGATACTCTTGCAACAATGATTCAACAGGCCGACCCACTACCAAGTTTCACCAAGGCACGGTCACAATTATTGTTGGAAGAAACCCGACGTGCCAAACAGGAGGAACATAATCAAAAGGTGTTAGCCGTTGACGGGATGGCACCACTGGCAACCAACAGCACCTCGCCACCGCCGCATGTTCACCAACAGCAGCAGCAGCAGCAGCAGTCCAGTGGCGGAGGTCGCAACAACAAAGGCAAGGGCCGCGGAAAGAACGCAACGCTGGCCGTGGACAATAGCCACACCGGACAAGAAGAACTCCGGAACCAAAGGCGGCGGTGGTCCAACCAGCAGAAGTAGGGCCCAACCAGAACCAGGCCCCGCTGCCTGCATCGACCGTAGGGCCGATTCAGCAGCCTTGGTCGATCCGGGCCTCTTGGGCCTGCCCTACCACCAGGCGAGCCCACCGGCAACAGAGCCCACTTGGTTATAGTC
Organism: Anisodus acutangulus; assembly: GCA_029783415.1. Taxonomy (NCBI): domain Eukaryota; kingdom Viridiplantae; phylum Streptophyta; class Magnoliopsida; order Solanales; family Solanaceae; genus Anisodus; species Anisodus acutangulus. The sequence continues at coordinate 12,144,049 of CM056502.1, read as the reverse complement.
CAAAGAAGAGCAAAGAAGACTCAGCCAGCCTGGCCCCGACTGATTTGGGCCAGGCCTACACCACCGTGAACCTTCAACAGCCCGACGACAATTGGTACATGGACACCGGAGCCACATCTCACCTCACCCAGTCGTCAGGTAACCTATCTCAACTACGTCGGTTAAAGTGTCCTCAATTTATTACTATCGGCAATGGTCATCGCATTTCAATTGAAGGTTACGGTAACACACACATCAAACATCCACACCCACCTTCTCCCTAAACCACGTCCTATACACACCTAACATCATTAAAAACTTAATCTCTGTTAGAAAATTCACTAGCAATAATTCTGTGTCTGTTGAATTTGACCCTTTCGATTTTTCTGTGAAGGAACTCAATACGGGGAAAATACTTACACGTCGCAATAGTGTGGGAGATCTCTACCCATTCACTCAATCTTCCGCTATCAGACCGCAAGATTCCTATCCCTTGCGGCGTCTCTCCCTCAACTTGACACAACAGACTCGGACACCCCGGAGACCCAGTTTTTACTTTTCTTAGGACTTCTAAGCGTATTCAATGTAATAATGGGAAAATTGCCCAACACTGTTTTTCGTGTCCACTAGGCAAACATACTCGTCTTCCATTTATGTCATCAAACAGTGTTACTTTTTCTCCCTTTGATATTGTTCATGCTGATTTGTGGACATCTCCGGTTGTTAGCTCTTTGGGTCATAAATTCTATCTAGTATTATTGGATGATTTTTCACACTTTGTCTGGATTTACCCACTGAAATTCAAATCTGAAGTTTTTTGCAAAATTCCTCGAGTTTCAAAAATTCATTAAAACACAATTTGAAAAATCTATCAAATCATTCCAATGTGATAATGGACGTGAATTTAATAACTCAGCATTTCACAATTTCTGTTCTAAACAAGGCATAGTTTTCCATTTTTCTTGTCCCTATACTTCTTCCCAAAACGGAAAGACTGAACGAATTATATGTATCATCAATAACATGGTTCGCACACTTCTGTTTCATGCCTGTCTACCACCGCCTTTTTAGGTCTATGTTGTCAAAATGGTGAATCCCTTCTTAATATTTTACCTACTAGCACACTCCAAAACAAGACCCCTACCGAAATCTTATACCGTAGGCTACCATCATATGATCACCTACGTATTTTTGGATGCTTATGCTACCCCAACATAGCCTCCACTGCACCTCACAAACTTGCCCCTCGCACTCTGCCATGTGTCTTCCTTGGTCTATCTCCTAATCATCGGGGCTACCTGTGCTGTGACATTGCTACTCGCAAAATCATCGTCTCCCATCACGTCACCTTTGACGAGACAACCTTTCCTTTTTCCAATCTCCGGAAATTTCAGACCACCGATTACTTCTTTCTCGATGAACCAAGTTTGTCTCCGGTCATCCAAAATCTATACCAACAGCAGCCCACTGTTCCGACACCACTGTTGACTCCAGCCAACTGCTCTCGATCCCAAACACCACCCCTGTTGTACCCTGTCGAGTCTCCTGCACCACCCACACTGCCTCCAGTCCAGCAACCAGTCGAGTCTCCTGCACCTGCAGCAACACTGCTGCCCATCAGTCCAGCAACCAGTCCCGCAGCCCTGCTGCCTCCCAGTCCAGCAACCAGTCCCGACCTCCCACTGCTGCCCTCTCACCGCATGGAGACTCGTGCACAACACGGGATCTTCAAACCCAAGGTTCACTTCAATCTCTCCACACAAACCTTATCACCCATTCCAAGGAATCCAAAACTAGCTAAACTGGACCCCAATTGGAATGCGGCCATGTGCGAGGAGTTTAACGCTTTAACCAAGTAGAACAATTGGGATTTGGTACCTAGACCAGCTGGTGTGAATGTTATCCGGTGTATGTGGCTATTTTGTCACAAGTTCAGAGACAGTGGTGACTTAGAGATGTATAAGGCAAGACTAGTTGCAAATGGCACTAATCAGCAGGAGGGTATTGATTGTATTCAGTCCGATTGTTAAACCGGTCACTATTCAGACTGTTCTCAGTATTGTTATGGGCCTGCATTGGCCGATTCATCAACTAGATGTCAAGAATGCATTTCTTCATGGGGATTTAAAAGAAACTGTATACATGCATCAGCCCCCTGGCTTTGTTCATCCGGCAGTTCCGCAGTTTGTATGTCGTCTCCGAAAATCACTGTATGGATTGAAACAGGCGCCCCGCGCTTGGTATGATCATTTTGCCAGGTATCTTCTGCAGATTGGATTTATATGTAGCAGGTGTGATAACTCTCTCTTCACTTTTCATCGAGGTAGCAGCACTGCTTACTTGTTATTATATGTCGACGACTTTGTTCTTACTGCATCCTCTAACGGTTTGAGGAATGAAATCATTGCTCTACTTAAAACTGAATTTGCTATGACCGACTTGGGCAAACTGAGTTATTTCTTGGGTATAACAGTGACCAGATCTGCAGCTAATATGGTCTTGTGTCAGCGTAAGTATGCAGAAGAGATAGTGTACAAGGAAAAAATGACAAATTATAAAATTATGCCAACTCCGGTGGACTCAAAATCAAAGCTTAGTGCCAATAACGGTGCGCCAGTCTCTGATCCCACTCTATATCAGAGTCTAGCAGGTGCTCTTCAGTATCTTACATTCACTAGGCCTGATATTGCATATGTCGTTCAGCAGGTGTGTCTATTCTCCGAAAGTCTCATTTTGCCGCCCTCAAACGTATTATCAGATACGTTAAGGGCACACTAGACTTTGGATTACACCTATACCCCTCTGCCCCCACCAAGCTACTTGCCTACACAGATGCAGATTGGACAGGATGCCCCGACACACGTCGCTCCACCTCAGGGTACTGTGCATTTCTTGGGGATAATCTTATCTCATGGTCCGCCAAGAGGCAGGCCACACTATCCCGTTCGAGCGCTGAAGCAGAATATCGCGGTGTTGCTAATATAGTTGTTGAGATCTGTTGGCTCCGAAATCTTCTTTTGAAGTTCCAGTGTCCACTCCGCAAGATGTCTATAGTCTATTGTGACAACATATCTGCCATCTATGTCTCATAATCCGGTCCAACATCAGCGGACTAAGCATATTGAGATGGATATCCACTTTGTGTGAGAGAAGGTTGCATGTGGTCAGGTCAAAATATTACGCGTGTCTTCCTCTTATCAGTATGCAGACATCTTCACAAAGGGACTACTGCGACAGCTCTTCACCGACTTCTGATCCAGCCTTAGCATTCGGCCTCCTGCCGCTCCGTCTGAGGAGGAGTATTAGCGAATATTCTCCGTATATTTTGTAATTATGATAGATGTATATTTAAGGTAACTTAGGATTCTAATTGTATTAGGAATCAACCTTTGTAAGGTAAGTTAGAATTCGTACCATATTAGGAATCAATCTTTGTACAGCTATATATATATTGTGAATAATGAAAGAAATCCCTAAGGGAAATTATTCTATTTTTCACCTAATATTTTCATTAGTATTTGCTTAAATAGATGAATAATTGAACCTTGATTTTTCTTCTTATTATTATAATCTGAGATTCTTTTGCCTTTTCTTCCTTCACTTATTATGTGTACTCTTGTCTTTTTGAAGTAAAAGAAAAAAAAATTGTGAAAAATTAGTTGCATAAATAATTCCAAGACAATTACCAATTTGTAACTCGTCTTATTAATAACCCAACGATGACAATACTTTTACCCAGCGGCAAACTAAAAGCTCTTTTACTAGTAAATTAAGTCATGTGTTCAATATTTAGGTCGTGCATCTTTTACTGTGGTGGAATAGATAAAATCTCTCATTTTAGATATAATTTTTTTATTATTAAATTTTTTCCCCTTTAAATGAATAGTAGGTAATATGAATTCGAATTAATCGGAATGTGACGTATATAGGGTGGAAAAGTGAAATTGTGCAAAAGACAAAGGCAAACAAAAATCTTATCGCTATCCTATCAGCAAGGAACAGTAGGAAACGATCAGAATGAGCCCATAACCCTCTACAAGGAGATTGCGAGCCAGTGAGGCATATATACACCAACCTCGGTAACCGTGCCGCAGCATTATATTATAGCCATTATCCAACTTCCCTCATTAATCAGACCATGCAATGATAATAGACTATTCCACTCCCATCCACCGTAAGATATTAAGCATGATTATTTAATTGTGGGTGTTTTATTTAAAAAATTACTCAATTTTATATTCTAATAAAAAATTTATTCAATTATTGGTGTTTCACCAAAAAATCACTCAACTTCATTTTCTACTTAAAAAATCACTTAATTATTAATTTTTTACCTACAACGTCACTCAACATATTTAAGTGATTTTAATTATATTTTACTAATTTTTATTTAAAATTAAAATTATAATAAATAAATAAATACCCATTTTAACTATTTTATTTACCCGACCCACTAAAATATATTGACCAAAACTTTTTATTTTCCCCTCATTTCCACTAAATATAATAGTATTAGTTAATAGTAGTAGTATTTTATTTACTACTTATGTCGTTAGTTTTAAATAATTTTGTCATTGATCTTTGTTATTTCTTATTAACAAACGAATTATCTAGTAAATAAAATACAAACCTCGATCATAATCGTAGATCAATTTGTAAAAAATTCGATTATCAAATATATCTATTTAAAATAAATAACAAAGCTCGATGACTTATCAATTATTTAAAAGTAATAACATAATTGGTAAATAAATTAATAAATTTGAGCATAAATATAAATTAATTTATAAAATCAAATCTCGATAAACTCATCTTTCTAGATAAATTCATTTTTAATAAAAAATAACAAAGATCAATAACAAAATTATTTAAAACTAACAACATAACTAGTAAATAAAATACTACTACTACCTAATACTATATTTAGTGGGAATATGGTAAAATAAAAGGTCATGGTCAATATACTTTTAGTGGAGAGGCTCAAATGGACGGGTAATAAAATGATTAAAATGGGTACTTATTTATTTCTTACAATTTGGCTTTAAATAAAAATTAATAAAATATAATTAAAAATTATTTAAATAGATCGAGTGACTTTGTAAGTGAAACACGAATAGTTGAGTAATTTTTCAGTTAAAAAATAAAATTGAGTTACTTTTTGAGTGAAACACCTATAATTGAATGATCATCTAAGATATTATATGAATAAATGATCTAAACTATTTTTTTTAGGAATTACATCATAAGAACATTTTTATCTTTAGATGCTCTTAAATATTATTCATATATTTGCTAATATATGTATTATTTATTTCACCTTCTATATCATAAGTATAAAATAATTAACATAAATTCCTCTATAACTTATATATATATACTCGCATTAGTAAAATAATGTTTTTGATTGCCGGAATTAACATTCTCATAAATTATAGAGAATAACTGTATATTAAGTATTAAGGCACAGTTTTCTACTTCATACCTAACGTTATATAAAATAATACTACTAATTTATGCTATCATTTATTTTGTGAATGGAAAAGAAACTAAAAGAGCAAGCAAGAGAAATTAAATGACTCAATTTTCGAAGCTCGATAAAAGATCGATATACACGTATATATCATGGTTCAATTTGGACTCCACAAATTGTAGTTCATGTATAATTGTAATTATCATATGAAGCAGTCAATATAATATCATCTACGTACAATAAAATGTATGTCAAAGAAGTACCACGACGGTATATAAAGAGAGAATGATCAGACCGACTGTGAGAAAACTCAATGGTAGATACATAATCTGCAAACATTTTATACTAAGCCCGTGGGGCCTGCTTAAGCCCATGCAAGGACTTCTTCAGCAAACATGTAAATATATGGCACATGGGTCTAACTCAACTCCAAAAGCTAGCTTGTAGGGTGAGGATTGTCCAAGTCCATATAAGGAGTTCATGTTCCCATTCAATATCTTATGTGTGACTCTTAACACTCTCCCGCACGCCCAGATCTTGTTAACTGGAGTGTGGATAATATAATTTGGGGACCCAACATCGGTGGACAAAGAATTGGAATGGATCTGGCTCTTATACCATGTAAAGATATGACACATGGGCCCAACCCAAAAGAAAATACCGATATACACGTGTATATTATGGTCCAATTTGGACTCCACAAATTGAAATTCATGCATAATTGTAATTATGGTATTAGTCTTGTACTAGAAAAATGTATTAAAATTAGAGTAGGAAAAGGTAGAATTATTTTCCTTATTTAGGAATTGTATATTTGTATATATACCTCTCATTGTCAATGAAAATAATCAAGGGAATATTTCTTTCATGGTATCAGAAGTCTAGGGATAAAATACCTTCTCTCCAAAACTTCTGTTGCCCCCTTCTTTTCTCGATTTTCGTGACCTACTCTCGGATTCCGTGCATTTTTTTCTCCCCTTCTATTCCCAAATTTTCTTTCAAATTCCTAATTCACCTATTATTCTTTCGTTATGTCTACATCAAAGAGCATGTTTCATCCTGCCCTTACAGTTTCCAACATCAAGAATCACATCCCTATTGTTCTTAAAATGGAAAACGTCTAATACACGACGTGGGCAAAATTATTCAAAGCTCACGCACGCTCGCATCAATTTCCCCATCACATCATCCCATTGGTCATAGGAAAGGAGAAGGTGCCTGCCTCGGAGGATGACCCGGTGTTATGGACAATCCTTGATGCTACCGTTCTACAGTGAATAGGTTCTACCATCTCTACAAACCTATTGCAGACGATTATTGAGCCCGATGCCACGACGATGGAAACTTGGAATAGGGTGCGTGATATTTTTCAAGACAACAAAAAATTTCATGTGTCACTCTTGAGCAGGAATTTTTCCATGTTAACATGAAAGATTTTTCGAACATCCCATCCTATTGTAAAAGGTTGAAGGAATTGGCGGATCAACTCCGAAACGTTGGTGCGCCCGTTACCAATGATCGTCTTGTTCTTCAGATGATTGCATGCCTATCCGAGGCATATAATGGAGTTGGGACACTGCTTCATCAAAGTAATCATCTCCCACCATTTTATCAGGCTCGTTCCATGCTCACGTTGAAAGAGACCGGTTTGGCTAAGAAAGCGGCTACCAGGGCAAATTCCGTCATGATGATGGCCACGTCTGACGACCCTCACTCATTCTCCAAAAATTTAGGCCAAAACCGTACCAACGATGGCGGCAAAAAGGGTCAAAATTGAAAAAAATAATGGCAAGAACCGCGGTGGCAGTCGCGGTGGTAACAACGGCGGTGGACGGAACAGTGGCGGCGGCAACATTGGTGCTCGGAACAGTGGACCACGGGCCAACTGGCCGCAGCCTTGGGCCTCCTGGCCATGTGGTTGGGCCAGTGGCCAGTGGCCCAACAACCTTTATTTTCCATATCTTGGAAACTGGGTCCAATTCCAGTCAGCTTCCAAGCCCAGTTTCCCCGTCCAAAATAATGCATCACGATCTAATGTTGGGCCGAGGCAGCAGGCATGCCTGCTTGGGTCTTAGCCTTAACATGCCTTCACTATTGCGGGCCCAGCTCCGGTCCCGACACCTATGAATATTGAGGCTGCAATACATCACTTGGATTAAATCTGCCGGACGCAAATTGGTACATGGACACCGGAGCCACTTCTCGTATGACGTCCGCATAAGGTAATCTCTAGTCTTATTTCAATTTGAGCAAAAATTGTGGCATTATTGTTGGTAATGGCAACTCAATTCCAATTCGCGGTTATGATCATACGAATTTGTCTCCCCCACATCCACCTCTAGTATTGAAAAATGTTCTTCATGCCCTAACTTAATTAAAAATTTGGTGTTTGTCCGAAAATTCACCACTGATAATTGGGTCTCTGTTAATTTTGATCCGTTTGGATTTTATATGAATGATTTCAAGACGGGGATACCTCTAATGAGATGCAATAGTGGGGGGGGGGAGCTTTATCCAATCACCACCATTTCCACGAGTCAAGCCACACCTTCTACCTTTGTTGTTCTTGCTATTTCGTTGTGGCATGCACATTTGGGTCATCCGGGGTCATCTATTATTTCTTCTCTAAATAAAAATAATTGTATTGCTTGTAAGAGTATGTGTAGTACTCACTTTGTCTTTCTTGTTCTTTAAGGAAACATGTTAGATTACCGTTTGTAGCCTTTACTTCTTGTACTTTGATGCCTTTTGACATTATTTATAGTGATTTATGAACATCTCATGTTTTAAGTTATTTGGGTCATCATTATTATGTCTTATTCTTGGATGATTATTCTATGTTTTTGTGGACCTTTCCTTTATCTAAAAAGTTTCAAGTCTTTTCCACATTCTTAAAATTTAGAGCATTCATCCGTACCCAATTCGAACGAGAAATTAAAAATATTCAATATGATAATGGCAGGGATTATGATAATGGGCCATTTCGAGAGTGTTGTGACACTAATGACATATTTTTTCGATTTTCTAACCCACATACATCCTCACAAAATGGGAAGGCCGAAAGAAAAATTCGTTCCATAAATAATATTGTCCGTACCTTGCTACCCCATGGGTCTTTACCACCTTATTTTTGACATCATGCATTACAAATGACTACATATCTTCTTAACATCCTCCCTCATAAAGGCTTAGCATATCAATCCACACTTAAAATTCTTTACAATAAAGATCTTTCGTATTCTCATCTTAGGGTGTTTATGCTATCCACTTTTTCCATCTACTATAATTAATCATCGATGTTACAAATGTTATGATTTATCATCTAACAAAATCATAATTAGTCGCCATGTTATTTTTGATGAGTCCCAATTTCTATTTGCTAAATTGTATAGTTTCGTGTTTAGTTCGTATAATTTTTTGGATGATGGGATCTCACAGTATATTCTCTATCAGTGGGCCCAACCCCCAATTCTCCGGATCAACCAGCAAGCCCACTGCCTGTTGGCCCCACATATCTCATACACAGTACTGCGACACGACCCAGTTTCGTGGTTGCTTCAAGTTCTCGGCCAGTAGGCCCACTGCCTGCTGGCCCATTACCTTCCCCGCAGCCAGCTTCAATTCTTGGGCCAGCAGGTCCACTGCCTGCTGGCCAGTCCGAAATAATTTAGTCACCACACCAAAACCCATCCCCAACCATCTCGAGTCAAGGGTCTGTCACTCGTAGCCAACGTGATATTTTTAAACTTAAATGACATTTTAATCTAAATTCTAATGTCACTAAATCACCCCTACCACGTAACCTAGTGTCTGCCCTTTATGACCCGAATTGGAAATTGGCCATGGATGACGAATATAATGCTCTTATTAAAAATAATACGTGTGAGTTGGTGCCCTGTCCACCTGGTGTTAATATTATTCGGTCTATTTGGATTTTTACTCAAAAAGAAAATTCTGACGGTTCTTTTGAGAGGCATAAGGCCTATCTTGTAGGTAATGGTAAAACACAACATGTTAGTGTAGATTGTGGAGAGATATTTAGTCCGGTGGTCAAACGGGCTACCATTCGCACTGTGCTTAGTCTAGCTCTCTCGAAAGCATGACTCATTCACCAGCTGGATGTAAAAAATGATTTCTTACACGGTGATCTCAAGGAGATAGTATACATGCATCAGCTCTTGGGTTTTAGGGACCCCAATTATCCTCATCGCGTCTGTTTGCTTAAGAAATCCTTGTATGGGCTTAAGCAGGCTCCACGAGCTTGGTATAAAAGGTTTGCAGATTATGTGTCTACAATTGGATTTTCTCACAGCAAGTCTGATTATTCTATGTTCATCTATCGGCGTGGTACTTCTCTGGCATACATTCTGTTATATGTTGATGATATTATATTGACTGCCTCATCGGATATTCTACGCAAATCTATCATGTCCCTTCTCAGTTCCGAATTTGCTATGAAAAACTTGGGGGCCTTGAGTTATTTTTTTGGCATAACTGTCACTCGTCATACATGTGGTCTATTTACAGAAAAAGTATGCGGCAGAGATTATTGAGAGAGCTGACATGTCATCTTGTAAGCCTACTTCTACTCCGGTTAATACAAAACTGAAGCTGAGTGCTACGTCTAGCATACCATATGAGGATCCCACCCATTATCGTAGTCTTGCAGGGGCTCTTCAGTATCTGTCTTTCACGAGATCAGTTATTACTTATGCAGTACAACAAATGTGTTTATTTATGCATGATCTGCGGATTGAGCACATGCATGCGCTCAAACGCATTATACGATACATACATAGCACACTTGATTTTGGATTGCATTTATATCCGTCATCCGTCTCTACTCTTGTGTCATATACATATGTTGATTGGGGTGGCTGTCCAGATATCAGGCGTTCAACATCTGGTTATTGTATGTTCCTTGGGGATAACTTGGTCTCTTGGTGGGCTAAACGTCAAGCTACTTTATCACGATCCAGTGCAGAGGCCGAGTATCGAGGGGTAGCCAATGTGGTGTCTGAGTCATGTTGGCTACGTAATCTTCTACTAGAGCTACATTTTCCTATTCAGAAAGCTACCTTGGTTTACTGTGATAATGTGAGTGCAGTCTATCTTTCTGAAAATTCGGTCCAACATCAGCGTGCTAAATATATCGAGATGGACATACACTTTGTTCGAGAAAAGGTAGCTCGTGGACAAGTACACGTTCTCCATGTTCTTTCGCGATACCAGATTGCAGACATATTTACTAAGGGTCTTCCCTTGGTTCTATTTGAAGATTTTAGGGACAGTCTCAGCGTACGTCAACCGCCCGCTATAACTGTGGGGATGTAAAAGACTGATATACACGTGTATATCATGGTCCAATTTGGACTCCACAAATTGTAATTCATGTATAATTGTAATTATAGTATTAGTTTTGTAGTAGGAAAATGTATTAGAATTAGCGTAGGAAAATGTAGAATTATTTTCATATATTTTTCATAATTAGGAATCGTATATTTATATATATACATCTCATTATCAATGAAAATAATCAAGAGATTATTTCTTTCACTGGAATCATACCTTATTCCTCGTGATCACTTATTAAGGCAATTATTTAATAACATTAATCAATATTTGACTAAATAACTTTTATCTTCTTTTTAACGGCCTACCTGCCATTTAAAGTAGTAATAGTGGAATTGGCAGAAGAAAAATCAATTTCTTCGTAACTTTTTAAAAGTGACAAGTATTTTGGATGAACTTATATTGACTAAAGTGACAAATAAAATGAACCAGTCCAAAGAAATTAAAGACATAATATCACAGTCTAAACTATAATATTACTCCCAATAGGCCGCTTCAATATATATATTTTCAACAAGGTATAGGTTATATAGGAGGGGCATAAGTGGACATACATTGAGAGTCTGAGACACAGTAGTTTATTTATTTATATATTGAAGTTCAAATTGTAATCTTTTGGTTAATATTGTCTCAACAAGTTCGCTCTGTCCACGTACGTTCATCTTTCTTTAACTTCGAATATTCGATACATACTCTCATCAAATACTATCAAAAAGTGAAGTCAAAACGTAGTTGCCAAGAGATTGAGAAAGACCCGTCCTCACAAGTTTGAGTTCCATCCCTTACTATTGTTGCCTGGTTTAGTTTAGCTTATTTAATCTCCTTGTTAATACGATATAAAAAAGGAAAAAGGTTTAGTTTTTCTTATTTAATTCCTTGTCAACTCGAGAAATACAATAACATATTTTGTGGAATCCCATAAGTGAGGTCTGGGGAGGGACCTTACCTCTATCTGTAATAATTGAGAGATTGTTTTCAATAGACATTCGGCTCATAAGTAATGTAGTCGATGCATGAATATAGAAAAGAAAAAGAGATAATAAAATAACAAATGTGCAAAACAAATATAGTACTAACAGATATCAATACACATTAGCAAAAAGAAACTATGCGACTATCTAAAGCATACGACTACAAGTACGATAACACTTGTCAATCAAAGAAATGACACTAGCAAATGAAATTTTGGAAAAATAAGGAAAATATAGCAAATGGAATCAATTTTAGATCTAGAGAAGCTAAATTGAATATTGCTAAAAGTTAGTGCCCCGAATCCGATCCTGCTAAATTTAAATATTTCAATTGGTTAATTAAAGTTAAAATAAACAGGAGATATGCGTGACTATGTCAAGATGTTAGAACCACTAATCAATCACGTGAGAATAATGTAGTTACTGAAAAAGTGACCAACACCAAAGGTGTTTGGTGTAGTGTCAATAAAGTAATTGAGAATAATAAGGTATTAGATTTAAATATTAGTAAAGACAAAAATATTAAGGGATCATTTGATTATTGGTTAAAGTTAGGCAGATGTTAATTGTGTTGATTTTAGTTATTTATGTATTAATTATTATATTTATAACCCTACATAAAATAACATACTTCATAAATTAACTCAGAACTTATACAATACATGTTTTAGCTATGTGAAATTGTAAAATAATAACCAAAAATATTTCATGCCCTAAATTTGATGCAGAGCTACCAAACATGGCATATAAGATATAACTAGTCTAATTTTAATACATAGATAATTATTAGGGTTTGTCCTGATTTTCCTAGCTTATTTGAATTTTATCATAATTGTGTTTCACTTCAAAAATGTTATCTTGGTGGAAAAGGTTTTATTTGTGAAAAATGATTATAATGTATTTATCTTTTTCTTTGAGGAGAATTTTTAGACTTCTATAAATATGAGATATTTTCTTCTCATAACACAGTAGCATCCACAATGTTACTATTAAAAGAGTCTTGTTTAGAGGAAGATTATTCTTTCATAGTTTTTATGCTTTCTTTTATATTAGTTTTTTATATGTAGGTCGATTGACCAAATCATATTAAATATCATGCTTTTTTTAGTATAGTTTTTATTTCATCTGATTTATCATCGTTAAACGTTCGCAATTATTAGCTTTCGCATGACGCCCTGATTATTTCGATCCCAACAATAATTTCATTTCTAACCAACAAAGAAACGACCCTAAGTGGTATATTTCCGTTTATCCAAATTCTAGTGAATAAAATTACACACGAAATCGATCATACTACATACAAATTGATCGGATACTATGATTATATATAAAAATAACCTAGAATGTTTTCATAAGGTAAATTTCATCGACTTCTCCGCACACGATTTTGTGCCGGTTCCGCTATAAAAGGGACTTGCTAACGGCCTCCCTTTTTCGAAGTCTCCTTGTACAATTCCATAAAAAGGGATTAGTTTTCTTTTCTCTATCTCTCATTCTCACTTTCTGCACCATGAACGAGGCAGATGTTAGGCCACCTACTGATGCAGTAAGTTCACTATGCCGTCTTCTACTCTTCACTATCAAATGTCAATTGCCATAACATATTTCTAGTTCTAGTTTCGTGTTCTCTCTAATTGGTAGTAGTATTAATGTTTTTTTTTTAATTCTTATCATGATATTAGAATCAAACTCATCACAATTCTTAATTCTCAATTGTCCACTTTGGATTTAGAGCTAACTGGTTTTTCCCAAAATGCGTTAAGGCACAATAATTGACTGAAAATCTAGGGGTAAAGTACTGTTTTAGTGCAGGATGCGAGCTTATATAATATCGTTTTCAATCCATATGTTTAGATCTAAGGTGTTTAATTACGCCATATTAATTGAGGGAATGGATTGTCATATTTTTATTTTGAGGTGTTAAATTATATAGTATTAATTTTGGAACAAGTTGTTGCCTTCATATTTGGTGCTTGGCAATCTTTATTTCATGGTTAGATTTTGAAACTAAGGCCAAAAAAATCCATTTTCGCAACACATATCCTAGAAGAATCCTTATGAACAAAGGTGATGCTCTAACAGATAATTAATTACATATTGAGTATGTATAAATTATTAGTTAAGAACTCAATAACTTACAAACATTAGAATACATAATTCATAGGCTTCAAATCCTGGTGAACTTTATCATTTTAACTTACTTTTTTCTAGTAAATCTGTTTTGGCAGGGGTAAGGTCTGCGTATATTCTACCCTACTTTTCAGACCCCGCTTTGTGAGATTTTACTGAGTATGTTGTTGTTGTGGTAGTGTTTTCTCATGTCAATCAGCAACCTATATCCTGAGATTCAGAACTTTAAGTTTTAACTTTGTACCTGATTGTTTATTATTGAAGGTAGCAGAAGATGAGAGGAAACTCAAATATCTGGATTGTGTTCAAGTTGCAGCGATCTATGTGATTGTTTGCTTCTCAACTTTGTACGAATACGGCAAAGGAAACTCCGGTCCGTTGAAACCTGGTGTCCAGGCCGTAGAAGCCACTGTTAAAACCGTCATTGGACCGGTTTGCGAGAAGTTCCACAACGTCCCTTTCGATCTCCTCAAGTTCATCGACCTAAAGGTTCACCTTCTTTCTCCAGCACCAATTAATAAATACTTAAATTTGTTGGGTATTGATATTGGTGAATGAGAAATGATTGGAAAGAAAAGTGGGAGTTGTCCCACATCGGCAGTGGAAAGAAAAGTGGGAGTCCTCTTGCTTTATAAAATAAGCATTTGTCCCACATCGGTAGTGGAAAGAAAAGTTCTTCTATTTATAAGTAGAATTACTCCTTCTTGTCAGTAAAATGGTTGAGGGGCAAGGACCCCTCGCGCAGTCGTCGTCGCCCGGCTCCGGCTCCGGATTCGGATTCGGATTCAGATTCGGTCAAATGATCTGATTGATTGATAATCTTTTTGGACCAAATTTTCTTTAATTTTTAATTATTTAATTAATTATTATTTAATTAAATTAATTAACTTATCCAATCCTACCCGTTAGTGACCCTGACCCGCGACTCGGCCGGATCCGCGTGTCTGACCCGCGACCCAGTTTCTTTTCCATATTTAAATTTCCCATCGATTTTGATGGGTCGCTCGTAAAGGTTGCAAACCTTCAGAAACAGTACTTCCATGGCTATAAATTCGTTTGATTCCTCAGAATTTTACTTACGAATTTTCTGAACAATACAAACTTCTTCTTCTTCTGCACAAATAAATTCTGTGTGATATACTGCCGTTGAGTGATTCGCCGCTACCTGAATTTGGAGTACTACTATTCTGGTAAGATAGATAATCGTTCTATCCTGGGAGGGGCTATTCCATCAACCTCGAGTACTGTGAGGGGAATAATTTCCTTAAGGACACACTTTGAACTAAGTGGGCTCGATTATATTCTAAAAAATTATTCTTATTTTTTAACACTGATTCTGTTTATTTTCAGTGTTTATTATTTACTGGTTTTTTGGAATACATATTAATAACAATCTTAAGGAAATTATATTTTTAGATTAATCTGTATTCTGTTTTGGAGACTAAAACCTGTGTGGTTTTCTACTCCTATGAAATTTCATATTCTGACTTGAAGACATAAAAATTTCATTGGAATATTAAAGTTCATACTTGTACAACGATTTGAAGAACATAAAAACTTCATCGTTGATGTATTCTGGTTTGAAGATTAAAATTTGTGTAGTTTTCTACTCCATATGAATATTAGTATTCTGACTCGAAGATATAAAAACTTCGTTGGAATACTAAAGTTTCATAATATACTGCGATTTGAAGAAATAAAATCTTCATCGTTTAAGTCTGTGATTGAATTGCTATTCTGGTTTTATTAACTAAAACAGTTTGTCAATTTGACAGTGACAAACGAATAATGGCAATTGAGACTGGAACTACCTCTGCAAATACCGCACCAGCGGTTACTCCTACAACCCATACCGCTGTTCCACCGGCTGAGAAACCTGCGAAGTTCATCGGTGCCAACTTTAAAGGATGACAGCAAAGAATGTTCGTTTGGCTTACCACCCTTGGTATGCAAAAGTTCACCAATGAGGACCCCCCCGTGCCTGCCGCCGACATGCCTGACAACCAACAATTCATGGTTACTGAGGCTTGGAAACAAGCTGATTTTTTGTGCAAAGGCTACATTTTGAGTGTCTTAGAAGATGACTTGTACAACGTCTACAGTGCAGTAGAGACCTCCAAAGAACTATGGAGTCCACTTGAAAAGAAGTACAAAACTGAAAATGCTTGCTTGAAGAAGTTTGTGGTTGCCAAATTCCTAGACTACAAAATGGTGGATGGAAAAACCGTTGGAACCCAAGTTCAAGAGCTTCAACTTATCTTCCACGACCTTATTGCTGAAGGTATGGTAGTAAATGAAGCGTTCCAAGTGGCTACAATGATTGAGAAGTTGTCGCCCTCATGGAAAGATTTCAAGAATTATCTGAAGCACAAAAGAAAGGAAATGAAGTTGGAAGATCTTGTGATTCGTCTCAAGATCGAGGAAGATAACAAAATCGCTGAGAAAAGGTACCGTAAGACTTCACCAATTGAAGGGGCAAACATCGTTGAAGATGTTGCTCTGAAAAAGAACAAGAAAAGGAAGAGGCCTTCTGGAAAGGAGAAGGATTCCAACAAGAAAAAGTTCAAGGGCAACTGCTTTAATTGTGGGAAAGCTGGCCACAAAGCCCCAAATTGTCGTTTCCCGAAAAAGAACAAGGGAAAAGGACAAGCCAATATGGTGGAAAAGAATGATGGTATGGATGATCTGTGTACAATGCTATCGTAGTGCAATTTGGTTGGAAACCCAAAGGAGTGGTGGCTTGATTCTGGTGCCACTCGACATGTTTGCGCTACAAAAGAAGCATTTGCAACCTATGCTCCCGCTGGACCCGAAGATGTCTTGTTTATGGAAAATACCGCAACAGGCAAGGTTGAAGGATATGGGAAGATACTTCAAGATGACTTAGGCAAGGTCCTGACTCTCAACAATGTTATGCACGTTCCAACAATTCGGAAGAATTTAGTTTCAGCCGGACTACTCGTCAAAAACGGGTTTAAATGTGTGTTGGTTAGTGAGAAAATTGTAATAAGTAAGAATGATTTGTTCATAGGAAAGGGCTACCTCACTGAAGGCCTTTTCAAACTCAATGTATTGGTTGTTGACAGTATTAATAAGAATTCAGCTTCGTCTTACTTATTGGAGTCAAATAATTTATGGCATGTTCGTTTAGGACATGTCAACTACAAAACCTTGCGAAAATTGATTAATTTAGAAGTATTGCCTAAATTCGAGTGTAATAAATCTAAATGTGAAATCTGTGTTGAATCTAAGTTTGTTAAACATCCATATAAGTCTATTGATAGGAATTCAAATCCTTTAGACTTAATTCACACAGATATATGTAATATGAAGTCAATACCATCTCGCGGTGGGAAAAAATATTTTATAACTTTTATAGACGATTGCACTCTATATTGTTATGTGTATTTGCTTAATAGTAAGGATGAAGCAATTGATGCATTTAAGCAATACAAAAGCGAAGTGGAAAATCAATTGAATAAAAAGATAAAAATGAGTAGAAGTGATAAGGGTGGAGAGTACGAATCTCCTTTTGCAGAGATATGTTTAGAATATGGAATTATTCATCAAACTACTGCCCCTTACACACCACAATCAAATGGAATTGCGGAAAGGAAAAACCGAACATTAAAGGAAATAATGAATGACTTACTAATAAGTTCCGGTTTACTGCAAAGCTTGTGGGGGGAAGCTATCCTTACAGCTAACCGAATACTCAGCAGGGTGCCCACAGCAAAACACAATCTATTCCATATGAACTATGGAAAGGAAGAAAACCCAACTTGAAATATTTCAAAGTGTGGGGGTGTTTAGCAAATGTCCAAGTTTCTTTGCCCAAAAGGGTAAAAATCGGATAAAAAATTGTGGATTGTCTTTTTATTGGTTATGCTACAAACAACAAAGCTTGTCGGTTTTTTGTTCACAAATCGGACAATTTCGAAATTCATGTTAATACGGTAATTGAATCAGATAATGCTGAATTCTTTAAAAACATTTATCCGTATAAAACTGAATGTGAGTCGTCAAGTGAAAGATTTAAACGACCGCGGGAAGAACCAAAGGAAAATACACCAAGTAAAGCAGATGCAAGGCGTAGCAAACGTCAAAGGACATCTACTTCCTTTGGACCAGATTTTGTGACATTCTTGCTTGAAAATGAGCCTCAAACATTTAAAGCAGCGATGTCTTCTTCTGATTCAGCATTTTGGAAAGAGGCAGTCAATAGTGAGATTGAATCAATTTTGAACAACCATACATGGGAATTGGTTGATCTTCCTCCTGGAAATAAACCTTTAGGATCAAAATGGATTTTTAAAAGGAAAATGAAAGCTGATGGCACTATTGACAAATATAAGGCAAGACTTGTGGTCAAAGGTTATAGACAAAAAGAAGGCCTTGATTACTTTGACACATACTGGCCAGTAACAAGAATAACATCTATTCGGGTGTTAGTAGCACTGACGGCCGTATATGGTCTTGAAATCCATCAAATGGATGTCAAGACAGCTTTCTTAAATGGAAAATTGGAGGAAGAAATTTACATGGAACAATCTGAGGGCTTTGTGGTTCCTGGTAAAGAAAAGATAGTGTGCAAACTTGTTAAGTCACTTTATGGACTTAAACAAGCATCCAAACAATGGCATGCGAAATTTGACCAAACAATGTTGGCAAATGGATTTAAGATTAATGAGTGTGACAAATGTGTTTACATTAAAAATACTCCAAACCATGAAGTCATTGTTTGTTTATATGTTGATAATGAGTACATATATTACCGATGTAAATGCTACGAAGCGTATGCTGGCTAGCAAATTTGATATGAAAGACTTAGGAGTTGCTGATTTGATCTTAGGCATCAGAATTCATAAAACTCCACAAGGTCTAGCATTATCGCAGTCTCATTATATTGAAAGAGTACTTGATAAGTTTAAGTATTTAAATTTCAATGTTGTAAAGACTCCAATTGATGTAAGTTTTGCACTTCAAAAGAATAAAGGTGAAAGTGACTCACAATTGGACTATGCACGAATTTTGGAAAGTTTGATGTATATTATGAATTGTACACGACCAGATATAGCATGTGCTATAAGCAAGCTGAGTCGATTCATGAGTAATCTCAATCAAACTTATTGGATGGCAATGAAACGAGTCTTGGGGTATTTAAAACACACCCAAGACTATGCTTTGCATTATAACAAATATCCCGCTGTGATCGAAGGATATAGTGATGCAAATTGGATCACCGGATCATCTGAAGCTAAATCCACGAGTGGTTATGTTTTCACAATTGGGGGTGGATCAGTGTCTTGGAAATCATCAAAACAGACATGCATCGCCCGGTCTACAATGAAATCTGAATTTATAGCTTTAGACAAGGCCGGTGAAGAAGCTGAATGGCTCCGGAATTTCTTAGAAGATATTTCATTCTGGCCCAAACCTTTGGCTCCTATATGTATATATTGTGACAGTCAAGCAGCAATAGGTAGGGCAGGGAGCGTAATGTACAACGAAAAATCTCGTCACATACGACGAAGACATAATACCGTTAGACAACTCCTCTCTAGTGGCGTTTTCACGATTGACTATGTAAAGTCAAGAGATAACGTGGCGGATCCGCTTACAAAAGGCTTATCTAGAGAGGGAGTTAAGATCATCAATGGGAATGGGGTTAAGGCCGAGGACAAGTCATCATGGCGGTAACTCTATCTAGCAGACTGGAGATCCCAAGAGCTAGGTTCAAGGAGATCAAACAAAGTTGTGACTGACGGTTCAACATTGTCAAATAACTCAACCCATTCTCGGATGAAGACAATGTTCAGAAATAAGGATAAAACCTTATGGCTTGTTAATGAGTTAATAAAATATTAAGGTTCTTTAATGATTATCTAAATCTGGCAGTGTATGACCAGATAATGTGGCTATATGACCACATGCTTAGAAATCACCTATGTGAGTGTTAAGTGTAAGCCGTTTTAAAGGGGAATGACAGTGAATGCCCATTCTCTACGCACTCATGAAACCAGGATATATTCATGGCTGAAACGAACACAACCGTGAGAACCATAAACGGTTGAGGGTTGATTATGTGACTTATGTTGTCTAGGTATACAACAAAATTCGACGGTTCAAAGATATCAAATCTACCGATTGATCGAGTATATCCGATATAAGTTCACTACGAAAAGTTCAAAGGGAAACCTACTTATCCAGATGCAGTCAATTCTCGCTTGTATATCACACTTGTCCGCGCTTTTATATTATAGTCATTCCCCATTCATGTGGGGGATTGTTGGATATTGATATTGGTGAATGGGAAATGATTGGAAAGAAAAGTGGGAGTTGTCCCACATCGGTAGTGGAAAGAAAAGTGGGAGTTCCCTCTTGCTTTATAAAATAAGCATTTGTCCCACATCGGTAGTGGAAAGAAAAGTTCTTCTACTTATAAGTAGAATTACTCATTCTTGTCAGTAAAAGGGTTGAGGGGGTAAGGACCCCTCGCGCCGTCGTCGCTCGCTCGCTCGGCTTTGGCTTCGGCTCGGCTCGGCTTCGGCTTCGGATTCGGCTTTGCTTCGGATTCGGATTTGGTCAAATGATCTGATTGATTGATAATCTTTTTGGACCAAATTTTCTTTAATTTTCAATTATTTAATTAATTATTATTTAATTAAATTAATTAACTTATTCAATCCTACCCGTTAGTGACCGACTGCGACGTCCGGATCGGCGTGTCGACCGCGACCCGATTTCTTTTCTATATTTAAATTTTCCACGGTTTTAGTGGATGTTGAAAGGTTGCAAACCTTCGTAAGCTGATACTTCCATGACTATAAATTCGTTTGATTCCTCAGAATTTTACTTACGAATTTTCTGAACAATACAAACTTCTTCTTCTTCTGCACAAATAAATTATGTGTGATATACTGCCGTTGAGTGGTTCGCCGCTACCTGAATTTGGAGTAATACTATTCTGGTAAGATAATCGTTCTATCATGGGAGGGGATATTCCATCAACCTCGAGTACTGTGAGGGGAATAATTTTCTTAAGGACACACTTTGAACTAAGTGGGCTCGATTATATTCTGAAAAATTATTCTTATTTTTCAACACTGATTCTGTTTATTTTCAGTATTTATTATTTACTGATTTTTTTGGAATACAGATTAATAACAAAATTTTATTCACACAGTCCACAGAGTACTTTTGATAGAACTTAGTGCAGCTGAAAGTTTCCTGGAACAGAGAAGATATATGTATTAGCTTATTGGCATTTGAGTTACTAGTCAAAAACATTGAACTATCACTTTTTCGTGAGTTTAGATCAACTTTCAGTTTTTTTTCTATCTGAATTATCACCATCTATATACTAAAATAAACATTGAAGCTGATTAGGCCAATAATCAGTGGCGGAGCCAGAAATTTCGGGAAGGGTATACAAATTTTGAAACGCTAATTTTTTCTTTTAATCAATGGTTGCACCGAAAATTTTAATATTAAACTATACAATTTTAATTAGATTTGTTTATTTACAAAATTTATCAGGAAAAAAGAGTTAAAAACAAACTGCGAATGGCGTAACCGGTCATTCTCACACTGCTGAAAATGAGAATTGTATATAAAAAAAATGGCACAATTTGAAGACTACACCAGGCATCGAACCTGTGCAGAGCTGAATAAGGCTTTTTGAACAGCCTTGGCCGCTGGGCTAACTGGCTCAAACCTATGTATGGTCATGTAATTTTCCAAGGGTTTTCACCTGATCATCTTTGGATGAATGGTGATAATTTAGATAGGAAATAGGATAGACGGTGATACTCAAGATAGAAAAATCAACAAATAGATGAGATTGAAATGTTAAACTCAGCGAAAAAAGTAAGTAAAATTGACCTAATTTGACTTGACACGAATTTTAAAAAATAAATAAATATTTTTAAATATATAATCCACAACAAGTCTTAGATATTTATATAGTCGTAGATTATCTAATAAAATTAAATTATTTTTAAATATAAAAAAATATCAATATTTTTTAGACAAACTAATAAGAAAAGTATGTCAATATTTCCGTGATACAGGAGTAATAGTTTGCGTGTATTTTTTACTGTTATCTCTTGACAGGTAGAAATTGTTTTCTCCGATGACTTGAAATCCTAGATCTCTCTCCATTGGATTATTATATTATCATATGGTGAGGTGAATGCACCGCACAAATTGATGTTGAGATAGAGTCATAGAGCATTGATATACACGTGAAATTTTAAATTCTGAATGCATAAGCAATGAATTAAGTCTCAAAAATTTGAGAGGTTGAACCTATGCAGGTGGTAGAGTTGATGACCGAAGTTGATCGCCATGTGCCTTCTCTACTAAAGCAGGCATCAAGCCAAGCTCTATTAATGGCTCAGAAAGCACCAGAAATAGCTCGAGATCTCGCTGGCGAGGTACAGCGCGATGGCTTGATGGACACGGCGAGTAACGTAGCTAAAGCGCTCTATACAAAGTACGAACCCACAGCCAAGGAGCTATACGCAAAATACGAGCCAGTAGTCGAGAAGAATGCAGTTTCGGCATGGCGGTCACTGAACAGGCTTCCTTTGTTCCCTCAAGTGGCTCAGATTTTGGTGCCAACGGCGGCGTATTGGAGCGAGAAGTACAATCGAGCTGTGACGTATGCATCGGAGAGAGGATTCGCGGCGGCGTATTATTTTCCGGTTATTCCTGTTGAGAGGATAGCGAAGGTGTTTGAAGGCGGCGCCGCCGCGGAGAACGGGCATTCTGTTTCCGTGGATGACGGTACTGTTGCCTCGGCGCAATGACCATTTTGCGTTACTGGGATTGGGCCTATTGGGATTAATGGGCCGCTGGGTTAATAACTTGGATTTTGTTTGTCGGTAGTAATTGTTCGTCTTTATATCACAAGTCATTTGCTAAAGTCCTTAATATACTGTATTTTCCAGAGTTTTAAAATAACGGGTGCAGAACAGAGCGTTTTATTTATGGGAAAATTACGCCCTATGTCAACGGGCAAGAATATTTTCCCGTTGTAGCCCCTTTTTTCTTAATTATCCCGTTTAGCCCAGTTTCTCAGTAAACACCTATTATACACTCACTTTTATACAAGGTGGACACATTATTTACCGTAGTGTATAATATTGTATATCGTGTGTATAAGCAATGTTGCGGGAAAAAATTTAGATTATGTGAATATAAACTAAAAATATGGCTATGTAGGTGTAATATTATGTTGGCTCGAATATTTTTGTAAATTCCTTTATTTATCATGTGGTTTGACGTTAGCTAGGAGACATGGACAAGCTCCACAAATTTACATTTTGGGGTTAACAAGATACATTATTCAATAATATTCTAAACCACCAACTTTAGGTTCTGAAACAAACCATATTATATCAAGTTTTTAACCAAAATATAAGGATAAAATGGTTTTAGGGTGTATCTAGTAAACATTCCGAGTCATAAATGCGGGTTGAACATCTATTGAGACATTATTCCCATGAGATTTAACCATCTATCGAGATTTTACTCTCATGAGATTTAACACAGAATATGAGTAGTTTAAACTTTACCGAATTATAGACTGCATAGTAAATGATCTATATAGCCGATCGAAATGAAGGAATAGTTCGGTAAATAAGTATTCTTGGTACGACCATAATTTGATAAAATGTTTTACATGTGTCACTTTTAATTGTTTAGTTTGGCCTAAGTTTGATAAAATGGCCAAAGTTTGATAAAATAAAGTAGCACAGAGAGTGAGTTGTTATTATCATTATAAGAAGCGAAAATAAACATAATTTTTTGATGTGATAGGAAGGAGCAAGTACATAAAAACGACTCAAACACCCATCATGATGATTCGTTAGACGTTTCTCCCATTTTGTGTAAAATATACAATAGCTAATCCTATCTACTAGTACAATAAAATGATTAATGGCTTGTATGAATATCTAGGAAGTTGTCAAAAAATTTATGTCTTACAGAGAAATTATAGTAGAACAAGGTAAAGGAAAGCTAAATTTATGAGTTAAGTTCTATGCACCGTTGAGGTAAACATACACATTCAGATCATTTTAAGATCAATTGCAGGCACATCTAACGAAAATCATTAATTGATTACTTGGTAAAACGGTAACAACCTACAATAACATGTTAAAATATATAGATGATATCTGTGTGTGTATACACACTACACACACATTTGCATGCTTCTTTTTGAAAGGAAAAAGGAAATGTAAACATTTTTGCAATAGTTTGTACAGTTTTAAGTGCTTATTAAAGTTCATGCTTTATAAAGAAGGTCGAAAATTTGACTTTTTTTTGTTGACGAAGGAACCCGCAGCCGCTACTCTTTCGAGTGCGCACAGGGTAAACTCCGGACTGACGCAATAGCCTGCAAACCACGTCAGCCGATTAACCACACTTGACAAGTCATGTGTGACAGGCTCAACCAAGAAGGTATATGCAGGGGATCGAACTCGTGACCTTGCGGTTCCGCGCTCTACTGCTACACCAACTTGACTACCCTTGCGGGTTAAAATTTGACCTTTTGTCCCTACTACCTTGTCCTTTATGTAACACAGCGTAAACACCTTTCGATAAATGAATAATAAATTGGCATTATTTTCAAAAGCAAAGCAGGAATCAGGAATATTGGTGCTGAACAACTTTCAAGGATTCGAAAGACTGTCAGCCATGGACACAAGATCTAGCATTTAATATATGAATTCACTTGACTTTTGTTCAAACTCCAGTATATTTATTAAATATTTAATAATAAATTCAATTATTATGGTATATTCCTTTCATTTTATTTTATATGTCTAAGTTTAATTGGACACGGAATAACTTATAAATTTTGTGATCTTAAACTAAAAATGTATAGAATGTCACAACACACCCTTTGAATTTTATGGTCTTAACCATGTCACTAGAATTAAAGAAGTAAAATAGACTAAAATGAGAAGTAAAATACATAAATTAAAACAGATGAATTTGCAAGCAAATGCTTCTATGACACAATCCATTCAACATGTCCTCTCCCAAGGTAAGAAGACCTAACCAAGTTCTCCTGAAACGTTGTACCTTGTAACGTGACCACTCAAAAGGTGTCAATTGGAGTAATTAATATCATCTTATTGACAATAAATA
The DNA here is from genome assembly GCA_029783415.1 of Anisodus acutangulus. Classification (NCBI taxonomy): domain Eukaryota; kingdom Viridiplantae; phylum Streptophyta; class Magnoliopsida; order Solanales; family Solanaceae; genus Anisodus; species Anisodus acutangulus. The sequence continues at coordinate 12,118,984 of CM056502.1, read as the reverse complement.
TCAAAAGAATCAAGGAAGCTCTTTGTCATATCTCTTTGTAAGATGTGTTGAATAGAAGAACATTAAATGACACTAAACATTTTTAAAGCTGGGTTTCAACCTCCATACACTCAAGAAAGAAAAAGATTCACAATTGTTCAATATATAGTGCTAAGCATTTAAGCAACACGAATCTCTTGATTTCATCTGGCAAAAAGTAGATTCAATCACACAAAATTGACTTTTAACTCATAACCAGTAGGAATCCTAGATAGAAGGGAAATTAACAGAAGCATTATTCAATAAATGACAAGATTAGAGTCTAATTACCAAAAATGCAATGTTGATATGAAAATGAAATGTTTAGTAGATTGAGTACTTCTCGCCAGCATCAGGCCAAAGCTTCCTGTAGATGGCAATAGCAGTTGGAATAATAGCAGTAAGTGCAAGAGAAAGCTGGTCTGAACTGCTTGTCCTCACAGTTACTTGCCCGCTGAGCTTGTTATTGATACCTGCTCGAACAGCTACCTTCGAATTACGTCCCACAGAGAATTGCGCCATACTGTTGAACCCTAGAGCCAAATCACCTCTCCACTTTATGACAGACATAGACAATGTCGATTGCACCTGACCAATTGGAAAATTTGCCTCCCTCCTCTGAAGTTCAAAGTTCGCACCATATGCTGTGTCACTCTGGGATCGAACAGTGCCAGCGCTGCCAACTAGAACGTATTGCTTGCCTAAGGTGATTTGATCTTCAATTTTAAGTCCAGTAACCACATTTTCACCTAGAAATGTAACTGAAATTCCACCAGCAGTCTTGTTCTTCTTAAAGTTTTTGAATTTGGTTTCTCCTCGGACAATATACGCAAGTTGTTTTCCTATGCTTTGAATATCAAAGCCAGCCATGGTTGATCCATTTTCTCCGTGCTTAGCAGAGATAGAAGAGTCCAAATTGATACTGAAATCCTTCTTATCTTTGGTGACTTGCACAGTAACTGCAGCAGGGAAACGAGTTGCAATGGCTAAACTCTGTTCCACGTTAACACCATCATAGCCACAATCATGATCCCAACCATGCGTGTCCAGAACAGGCCTTGCAAGGAACTGTGATGTGGGCTCCAAAAAGCGGTACCTGTAGGCGGGATTATCGCTATCAAAAGAAGGCGGGAGGACCATGTCAGGTAGGGGAACTGCTACAGGAGCTGCTGCACCTCCATCAGCTTCTTCCTCTGCATAACCGTACTCAATTGCCGCCTCTTTTCCCTTGTTATATTTCATTTCTTTCATTCTTCTTAACTCTTCTCTAAACTGTTTCTTCTGAAGGAGCTTAACCCTATAGTCATACTCCTCAAAATACGCCTTCCGCTGTTCTTTGCTGAGCTTAGCGATCTGAGCCTTCCGAAGAGGCTTAAAGGAAGGAAGCTGGTCGTACTCATCTTCTTCTTGGTCAGAGTCTGACAAATCATCCAAGTCAATGTCGGAATCACCATTATCACCACCTTGCTCGGCAGAAAGCTTTGGATGCGCACGTGACTGCAACATTGAAGAAAGCATGTAGGGAAGAGGCGGTGAGCGTGTGCGGAAACCAAAGAGCTTACGGTGATCGAATGGATCTTCAGGCTTTGAAAGTGCACTTGCTTCGGATAAGATCTTCATTGAGTATGATAATAGCAGTAATTGTGGCCTCCAGATCTGGCCATTAGGTAGTATCTTCTGTCCTTCCCTGTTCTTCCTACAAGATGGATGATTTTCTACCAGAGAGACGGGATTCATCAAACTTGGACTCATCATTCGTAAATCGCCTACTGCTTGCCCGATTGACTGCTGAACAACATGAGACCTTTGAGTAACAAACACTTCATAACTTAAAGGGGATCCAGAAGGTCCATCTGGAGGTGCAGAAGCTCCATGTGTGAGGGTGACTATCGCACTTCGCCATATTGAAGGGCCAAGACAAGTTGTGATAGTCTTCAGCATAGGAAGATCATTGAGATCTCTAGTCTGGGCATCCAGCCGATCAACATAGAGGAAAATATCAGGGGGGTTCTTCTTAGTAAACTTCTTTACTGAAGACAAGACACTGCGATTGAAACCCTGTTCCATAACAGAGGACTTGAGACTGGGTGTATCAAATACCCGAATCTTAACACCATCTACAACACCACTAATCTCTTTCACACTGGTGGTAGCAGGTCCAAAGGCATCGATTGATGCTTTTTCTTCTCCAAAGATTGAGTTTATGGTAGCGCTCTTACCCACTCCAGATTTTCCAATAACCAGGATATTCACAGAGAAGTCCAAATCATCATTCCCCTCTGCTTCAAGTTGGAGAGCTCTCATCTTGGCAGCCTCCATGCTAAAAAGTGGACTGTTTTGCCTTCGTGCAATAAGTGCCATCCGGTACAAAACTTGTGCAGCTATGGACTCATCAGAAGAAAGCCCCAACCTGTGAATAAGCCTCAAAAACTTGACCCTAATCTGCTGTAGTTTCTCCAACTTCTTCTTCTCTTCTTCACTCAAGTTGTTCTCAGATTCTCCACTGTTCTGAAGACTGGAGGGATTAAAAAGATTGGGTTGGTTTGATTGGGGAGCTGGCCTCAGTGACCGAAGAGATGACCCAAGACCAGCAGGACGTTCAACAGAGAATAGTCTTGATCCATCTTGAGACGTGATTGTTATGCTGCCACCATCAGAATCACTACCTGTTGCTGCTTTTAAAAGGGCAGCTAAGGCAGCTGAATCGAACAACTCCTTCCCATCTCCTCCTTCATCAGTATCAACCTCCTCATCTGAGTCGGTGACGATCTGACCATCCATTTCCTGTGAAGCCTCAGCACCAGCATAGGAGCCACCACCAGATTCCCTTTCCAGCTCCTCCATAAACTGTCTGGAAGCTTCAGAGCTTCCAAAAACCGTACCGTCTGTCTCTCCATCTGATATTAAGCCTTCATGGGCAACTTCTTCATCTATTTGATCTTTAGCTTCTCCATCTGCTTCCAGTATTTGCTCTGCGTCAGTGATTGACCTTGATATGGCAGATGATTGACCAGAGACTTCAGCTTCCACTACATCTCCCTCAATGCTTTCTCCGGAATGGTCACCATTGGCATATATAGTTTCAGACACTGCCTGCTCAGGTTCCACTTCAACATCCTTCACGTCCAGACTTTTAGTACCAGTTTCAGAATCTGCTTCTTTAATTTCTTCGGTAGCAGCTGCCTCCACAGCAGGCTTAGAGTTTTGTACATCTACTTCTTCATCAACTGTCATATTAGCCACTTCTTCAATAAATTGTGTGGTCTCACCAACACCATTTACTGATGTCACATTGTCATCAGTAGTACTTTCAACAGGTTCTTCCACTTCCTTGCTCTCTTCCACATCTCCAACAACAGCAACCCCTGGCCCAGAGACATTGACTTCAATAGCATCGACAACTGCATCTCCTTCAGAAGTAAATTTCTCACCATCTGCTTCTTCAACCAACAAAGACTCCGACGGTTCAAAAACCGCCTTATTGGGTTTTTCGGCATCATCACTACGGGTAGCACTCTCTCCAACGACCAAGGTGGGTTCCTCAGCCCCCTTCAAATTAGATGAAGCAATAGCACTCTCTTCAATGACCGAGGTAGGTTCCTCAGCCTCCTTCAAACTCGATGAAGCAACACTAGTTAAAGCTTCATTCTTTTCACTCTCGTTAACCTCCTCCCGAGTAGACTTATCCTCGCCCTCTTCCAATTCTTTCTTTTCATCATTCTCCACAGTTTCCTTCGCCTCCTCCTCAATGAACCTATCCTCAACCTCTTGTATCTTTTCTTTCTCCACAGTTCCCTTCAGCTCCTCCTTAGCGGACCCCACCTCACCCTCTTTCAACTCTGCACCGACTTCAACCTCACCACCACTTTCTTTCACCTGCTCAATCGAATTCGACTTGTCAACTGAGTCGAATTCTTCAGTATTTCCCTCAGAACTTTCGATTCCCGTCCCCGGAGATTCAGTGGCATCAGTAGAATCAGGTAAACTATTCCCAATAACAACAGAATCACCAACCCCACCAGAACCCTCATTCAACACAACCCCTTCACCCTTTTCTCCCCCCAAAACCTCAACTTTTTCAACACCCTCATTCATAGAAACCTCAGAAACGGGCTTTTCTAGGGTTTCCTCATCTGGGTCAGCAAGAACGGGATTTTCAGGGCCCGTGACAGTCTTTTCTTGCTGACCACTCACAGTTGTTCCATCATTATCGGCGTTACCATCACTATTGCTAACAATACTATTATTGTTGTTATTGTTACTTTGGGAGTCGTTATTTTCCAGATTAATTTTGGAGACGTTTTTAATTTGAGTATCATGAGAAGAAGAAGAAGAAGAAGAAGAAGTGTTGACGGGAGAAGAGACAGCATGTTGAAACGACGTCGCTTCTTCAGAATCCATAGCGTCAACAACAACAACTTCGCTTCCCAACTGTATAGAATTGGAAAGAGTATGAGATAAGTAGTTCTCTGTGGCGAGAACAAAGAGGGATTTGGTTCTGGGGAGAGTAGATGATAAGGTTTATACTAGCTGCACTTCTTATGGGTTGGGGTTTTGAGAATTATCATTCTTTAGGGATAACAAAATAAAATTACTAACTTTATTACATTCATATTTCATAGTATAACTATTTTTACACCATAGTAACTACTTTTTCCTCCGTTCACTTTTACTCGTTCATTTTTTATTACATGTTCCATAAGAACTAATAAATAAATTATGTATTTTACCATAATATTCACATTAAGTGATATATAATTTTATTAGACTTGATTTTTTTTAAATAAGTAATTAATATTAGAGTAAAATAAGAAAAAAAGTTTATCTTTCATGCTAAAGAAGATAAATAAAAGTGAAAATTTATTTTTATATATAGCGGATAAGTAAAAGTGAACGGAGAAAGTACAATAATACTTAGTACTATTTAACTAGAAAATGACAATAATTATATCTCCATATGTAGAAGCAGATTCAAAATGATTCTTAAATATATTTTTCAGCAGTTTTAATTCTTTCGTCAAATATTTTAAATTTTTTGCATTTGTTAGATTTTATGGAAATTCTATCGAAATTGTAGGGAAAATGATTTACTTCTGTCAAATCTCACAAATCACAAGACTAAAAATTATACCAAAACCTCAAAAAGGATAAAAAGTAAGTAGTAGAAATTGTACCCGAAAAGTTGCATTGGACTTTAGATTTTAGAAATAGAGCCAGAATAGCAGACATTGCACCTTAATTGTGAGTTCATGTTAAAAATAATTCTCTCTTCTTGTTAAATATAACAATTAGAGTTTGTTAAATTTTTGTGGAGCCCAAAAATACTTGCTTTCGACAAACTTAAAGGAGTAAAAATGTTCAAGAGTATATTTAAGAGACCATTTTGAATTTAATACAAATATAAAGGACCATTTTTATTGTTTTTTCACCACGTAAGGCCTCATTTGTGTGCACTAAATGAAAGTCTTAATCATTCCGTATTAAAATTCATGTGTTTTTAAATCTAAATATTAATCATTAAGTGTACTTGTATGTCACAACTACTTATGGGTCTAAATACATCTAAATGATTAAGATTTGTAACAAAATCTTAATATTTTAAAATCATTATGATGTATATTTTTCACCAACCCAATCCACTCACTGCTACCGGCATCGTCCACCATTATAAACTATCACCATCCACCACCCACAATCACCACTATTTTCAATCGTTATACATGTTGAAGTTTGGTCGTGGTAACAATGACACAAACACCTGACGCATATACAACGGTGTAGCTAGGTTGAGCAAGGGAGTTCGGCGAAAAATTACACTATATATACAAAGTTAAAATTATTTTTTATGTATATATAATATATGTTGAATCCCCTTAACTTTCTCATGTGTTTACTTCTTTATATTTTTGAAACCCTAAGTAAAAATCCTGGCTCTACCACTGCGCATACGTGGAAAATTTGTTTTCACAAGCCATATGCCAAACTTCATATAAAATTTGTAACTTTAGATGCAGACTTTTGCAACTTCAGTTTGAAGTGACAACTTATGAAAATTTAATAAACTTAGATCGTGGCTTAAATGGGAATTTCAAAATTGGCTAAATATGCACTTGTATTAAAAGACGCTAATTTGTAACAGAGATTTTCGATGGAATCCATTTCCGACTCGTCACACACGTTTTTGACGAACTTACCATAGAAAGCCCTTCCTGATAGTCAATTCAGCGGAGCAATCCGTCCAAAATTCACATTTTTGTAAGTAGAGAGTGAATAAAAGATTACATGATGCCATTAAATAAGAATGAATAAAAGATTACATGATGCCAATAATAAGAGTGAATAATTTGTGTTTTAATGTTTAATGCATTCGGACACAGAGCTAGGTAATGTGAAAGCAACTTCGTTGAGAACTTTTTGAAAAACAAATTAAGTACGAATGCATTACCATTCAAGGGGAAACAAAGCTGCAACATCAGAAATCCAACAATAATCAATGAAATGAAAAAATAGTTAAGATAAGTGTCAAAAGGAACGTTCATGCATATACCCAAAATGTAGGGCCCTTCAGCCAGGGCGGAGCTAGAGAGCTAACTGACAGTTCTGTCAAACCCAATAGTTTTCGTTCAAAATTTATACTGTTAAATATTTACATATTATTAATTTAGAACTCAATAAATGAAAAGATTAGAATTCAGAATTCATAAACTTCAAATTCTGACTCCGACTCCGCCTTCGACAATGGGGAAAACAATATGTTGCTTCATTTATGAAAGGAAATTATTTGACCATCCAGGGTACGAGAATAAGTGATATGTTTCTTTATTCTTAATCAAATGTTCGGGTTCGAGTTGTAGGTATGAAAACGTCTTTTTTAGGAGCGTTTTACTCTCAATACTAGATTTTCAGTGCGAACTCAAATTTAATCTGATCTCATTACGGATACCGAACAACCAGCGGAAAACCAAAAAAAATTATCTGCCTTTCTACTTCCGTAGCTTCTGAAGTGACTCCATAAGTTTGTTAGGTGTAACAAGCTCTATCCAAAATAAATTATCGCAAGTTCATTTGCGTAGGTAAATTTACAGATTTTGCCCTAGTGGTTCGTTACCCCACCCCCACCCCCACCCTCACCCTCCGAGTGCATAGCTTTGGTTCTTTATTAAAAAATTACAAACACATAACATGTGAATTGAGTTAGGAATTTGAATTTTGGTATGATCCAAAGTCTAATAAAGTACGTTGTGGGGCAATCCTATTACATACATACTGAGTCTTGGATCGTGCTCGGTTGACATTCGAAGATTGCTTAGTTATAACGTAGATTGACTATAAAAAATAAGAATAATTATGTTGACATGAAAAATTTGTTGGAAATTTGTCTTTGGCGGGAAGATGCGTCCACCCATCTTTGATGAATTAAACACTAGTGTTTCGCATGTTGGTGACTCTGTCTCTTCGCACATGCATGATCTACGAAGTGAGTAGATAACCGTAAGGCCAAGAATCGTCAAATTTCGTTGAGAAATGAAAGAGATATTGATCCACGAAGTAAGGTGTTTAAGACATGAAAATATGGTGTGGGACAAATCTACCACATCGGTGGCAATAAGAAGAATTGCTTTCTATATAAGTCTCTAATGTGGTAAAGGGTTTGGGACCCCAAGGGGTATCTCATGTGTTTAAAGGAGGGAAGACCTAGATGTGCTTACGTTCAAGGCTAAGCCCACACGCGCGCCGCCCGTCCCGTCTCAGGCTGTGGGCTGTGGGGACTTTCTGATATTATCTTTTTGGACTAGAGGACTTTGCCTTATGTACAGTTTGGTCCCTGAAGTTTAAAATTTTACAGTTTGGTCCCCAGAGTTTCTGGAAAGTTGGTTTTGGGGTGACGGAAGGCAGAAAGTTCTACCGTTGGACTGCGTTTTGGAGCATTAACCAGCCATTACTTGGCTGATTAACTCTCCATTAACAGCCCATTACTTGGGCAATTGAGCAGCCACATTCATGACCTTAAACCACCCATAAATCAGCCTCTCTAATGCCATTAACAACCCTCACTTAATGGCCATTACAACCTTATTTGTGGCTGTTGGGCTGCCCTCCTACTTGCTATATATTGAGCTGTTTTTTGGCTCAATTCGTGACAGAATTTGAGAAAAAACAGTGAGCAATATAGACTGCAAAACAACACTGGAAATCACTGAAAAACAGTGAACAAAAACGACACAAAATAGTGACCAGAAACACTGCAAACCAGTAACGAAAATCACTGACCAAACACCCTTATATACACAAGATATACACAACAGAGACACACTATATACACAGAGACAAAACAGAAGAGAAGATAGAATCTCTTCCTTCCTTTTCCATATCTTCAGCAAGTCGATTCATATTTGTTTTATTCGGCAGGCTCAACCTATTGGCTTTGTAGCGTTGAGATTAAAGTGTTGTTTTATCTTGGGAGAATATTGCCCGCTAACGTAAAAATATATATACGGGGCAATCTTGTCTTAAGGACAGAGTGCAATCACTCGACTCAACACAACGTTGTAACCATCCAGATTTAGTTGTTTCTTGATTTCAGAATATCAAGATTCAAGACACAAGAAGCTTGCGACAGTTCTCAACATTGGCTTTGCAAGGTTATCAAGATTCAAGACACAACAAGCTTGAGGCAGTTTTGAAGATTGGCCATTTATTTATCATTTCGAACACTTGTAATAGTTATTTACTTCTCGTACTGCTTTATAAAGTACAATAGAGCACCAACAAAATTCAGAACGATTTCTTTGTTGTTTTATATATTTGTAGGAAGTTGGGTCAAAATATCACTTTTGAAATAGGTCATTCCTGAATTTTACGAATTTTCTGCTTGGTTAAAATATCCGATGATCAATTTTTTTGTAGAATAATAGAATTTACAATGTATACTAGTATTTTGTTTGATCCAAATTTCAAAATCTATTTATTTTAAAAAGTATTTTCTGTTAGAAATATTTTTTTTGAAAAAGTATTTTGGAGAGAAATAATTTGTTTTTGACTAATCACTTTGAATGATATTATTGTCAATATCAGTACAATAATTTGTGCTTGGTCAAGATCTAAAAGATGCATGTGCATAAATTTACTTTTTTCAGTTTATGAAGAAAAATTTTTGCTACTTACAAAATCATTTTTTTCCTTAAAAAACATATCTAATAAATTAACTTTCTAAAATAAATATTTTAACAAAATACTCTCTCTGCCTCAAATTATCTGTCGCGATTCATGAAAATGGTTATCTCAAATTATTTATCGTTAAGTCAAGATAAAATTAATTAATTTTTTGATTTCAAACTTTAGTAGTTACTTCTTGAAGACGACAAAAACCTCAATTATGGAATAGTGTGATGTTATAATTGTTCAAATATCAATAAAGGATAAAATAATTAAAATTTCCTATAAATTAATATTTTTAAAAAACGTGTAAAAGAAAATCATGACAGATAATTTGAAATGGAGGGAGTAAATATTTTTGACTTCTCAAAAACTTTGCTAAACAGATTATACCAAGATAGAGTGACAACTAGGGTTTGGAAAGCACTTAAGAAATGTCAAAATCTGGAGATTTTGGATTTGCATATTTGTTTGGTTGCAACTGCAGGCTTTGGATGGAAATGATGATAATGATAATATCTTGGGGGATTTGAGTTTCCAACAACATCCTTTTGTTTTTTGTTTGAATATTTTTCCTTTGCTGGTTTAAAATTTTGTCATAACATGGGTTTTATTGATTCTTTGTGGACCTCTGTTTCCTCATCTCCAATGTATGGCCTTCTCTTTTCCACGTTCCATGAAATTCCAAATCCAAAAACTTTCTCCCTCGAATGAAAAGAAAAAAAACCTCCAACCTTTTCCCCTTTTTGGGCTTTTTAGAGAACTGGGGTCTAAGTCCAATTTACGTGGGCTTGTAACCATGTTTCGGTTTGGGCCGTCTAGCATGAGATTGACCGAATACAGATACCCGAATTCACGACCACTATGTAAGTCATATTAGTAAAAAGACAATCTGATGCTCTAAACTCCCGTTATGAGCAGAGTCTGAGAAAAGGTTAGATCAGAAGGATTTATTATACGCAACTTTATGAGTCATATTAGTAGTGCATATAAATTTGTAAGTTTATCCATTTGAAATAATTTCAGATATGTGGTATCTAAAGTTACATATAATTGGAATTTAGACACATCCGATTGAAATTAAGTTATTTTTTACTGAACTTCTACCATTTTTGCCTAATATTCATGTATATATGGCTTAATAAGTTTCGTTGTTTTTTTCAAAACTTCAACTATACATAATTTCAGACACCACATATTTAAAAAAAATTCTGAATTGGATAAACGTGCAACAAAATTTTAAAAATGAATATAGATTAAGTAGTGGTATCCTAATAAAGTGTTGGTACTCTATTGTACTTTATAAAGCAGTACGGAAAGTAAATAACTATTACAAGTATTCGAAAGGATAAATAAATATTCAATATTCAGAAATTCAATCTTGTTGAAGAAATAGGCCAATCTTCAAAACTGCCGCAAGTTTGTTGTGTCTTGAATCTTGATAACCTGAAATCAAGAAACAACTAAATCTGGATGTTACAACATTGTGTGTTGAGTCGAGGAATTGCCCTCTGTCCATAAGACAAGATTTCCCCGTATATATGATTTTACGTTAGCGGGCAATAGTCTCCCAAGATAAAACAACACTTTAATCTCAACGCTACAAAGCCAATAGGTTGAGTTTGCCGAATAAAACAAATATGAATCAACTTGCTGAAGATATGGAAAATGAATGAAGAGTTTCTATCTTCTCTCCTCGTTTGTATCTGTTGTGTATATCTTGTGTATATGAGGGTCTTTGCTCACTGTTTTGCACTGATTTTCCAATCACGAATTGCACTGATTTTGGCCACTGTTTTGTGCTCTTTTGTGACTGAAATGTGTTGTTATTTTCGTGTGTATTCTCTCATTGTTTCTGTCTATTATGCAGTCACGAATTGAGACAAAGGATGCTCAATATATAGCAAGGAGGAGGGGCTATTAACTGCCCAATATGGCTGTAAATAGCCATTAGAAGGGCTGTAAATGGCATTAGAGAGGTTGTTTAATGGCCATCAAGAGAGGCTGAATAATGGACATGACGGAGGGTGATAATGGAGGAGTTAATCAGCCAAATAATGGCTGATTAATGCCCCAAAAACCAGTCCAACGGTAAGGCAGAAAAGCCTTCTGTCACTCCAAAATCAACTTTCCAGAAACTCTGGAGACCAAACTGTAAATATTAAGCAATTTGGGGTCCAAAAAGATAATATCAGAAAGTCCCCACAACCCACGACCCGAGCCCGAGCCCGAGCCCGAAACCGGACCGGACGGGATGGGTGGGAGGCGTTGGCGCGCGTGTGGGCTTAGCCTTGAACCCAAGCACATCTAGGTCCTCCCTCCTTTAAACACATGGGATACCCCTTGGGGTCCCAAACCCTTTACCACATTAGAGACTTATATATAGAGCAATTCTTCCTATTCCCACCGATGTGGTAGATTTGTCCCACACCATATTTCCATGCCTCAAACACCTTACTTGGTGGACCAATATCTCTTTCATTTCTCAACGAAATTTGACGATTCTTGGCCCTACGGTCATCTACTCACTTCGTAGATCATGCATGTGCGAAGAGACAAAGTCTTCAACATGCGGAACACTAGTGTTTAATTCATCAAACATGGGTGGACGCACCTCCCCGCCAAAGGCAAATTTCTAACAATCCCTTATATGAAAGAGAGATTGTGGCGCACACACAAGGTGCCTACATTTCAGCAATCTTTCAGCAAAAAGATATTGCATCAGAAGAGGTAGCTTTCGCTTTGAACCTTCCTTAGTTGAATACCATCGGACTTACTTACTGTGCGGTGAACGTGATGTCTTGAACCGTCAGTGTTTAGTGTAAGCCAAGACAATGATAACAACACAATAACTCTTCTTATTCGTTTTCATTCTTACGTTTTTTTCCGTTGTGGCCGTGGACACACTTGGATTCTTAAGTGCGTTCATTTGAGGCGGCCATCCTCGCACTTAAATAGGTGATCTCCTACAAGGTATCCTGTTATACCCCACTTCACAAGTGTTAGGAATCATTAAAAGTTTCCCCAACCTCAACCTCAACCGTTTGAGGATTGTTTAAAGGTTTGGAAGCTTAACCTTTACCCACCATGCAAGTAGCACTTTAATGTCTATCGCGGGAACAGCTTTAGATTCATGTTTCCGTACATAAATCATCATCTGAAGTGCTTCTTGCTTCCACCGAAGCGCTCAACTGAACCTTTTGCCGCTTAGTTTTCCCATTGAACCAAATTCTTGGGATCTTCAATCAGTATGGTTGGGTTTCCACCGCAAAAGTTCGTATTGTTTGGGTTTTAAACCCATTCCCCTAGACAGGCAGAACACTTGATCTCCGGGTAGTCCCTTAGTTAGTAAACAATGAAGTGATACCCGTGATGATCAACTGCCATACGGTCTTATGTCTCCGACAGATCCTGACAGATATGTCCAGACGCCGTCATCCGTGTCCTTCCTGAAGCCGACTGGCTAGCCACAGTGTATAACTGCTGAAGGCACGGGTTTCTCCCAATAAGAGACATCCTCTAAGGAGTCATGAAGTTACTCAACTTCTTTCATGCTTTGTATAAAGCGATAAACTCTGATTCCATCATGAATCAGCCGATGCAAGTTTGCTTAGAGGTTTTTCCAAGACCCACCATACACATTTACTTGTGGCTTTGGTGTTCTTCAGATCTGATGTCCAGTTTGCATCACTGTGTTCTCCCAGAACCGCTGGACATCCAGAATACTATAATTCATAGATAAACGAATAATTCAAATATCGTCATATCCGACTTAACGCCTTCTATTGATCATGTATTAAGATCATCAGTGAACCTTAGTTCAACTGATCTGTTTGTAGGACGATACCAGGTCGATTGTAGTGTGTACAATACATTGAACTACACATGACCTGTGCATATCGCTCCTTGTCTATGGGTGCACCATGATTCCAATCAGTTCTATGATTCATATCCATTGGTGGCTTCAACGAGACTGTCAACTATCGACCAGTCCGTTAGATGTCTTAGAAATCCAATTCCTAATATGTCATCTGTGATACCCATATCTTTCATATCGAGACTTTATTTCAATATGACTTTTACTTTCAGACTGTTGATTCTCCAACTGTTGGCTTTCTAACTTCAGAATCAATGTTTCTGTTGGTCAGATTCATTGTTTCTGTTTTATCTAAAACTTTCAGGACCAAAATGTAAACATTTCAGGGACCAAAATGAAAGTTCAGGAAGAAGCCTAACAGTTCAGCAAACCAACTTTGATCCTCTTCTTCCAACTCTCCGGTTGGGAATGCTGTTTCAACATCTATGCCACGCAAGACTGAAATGGCCCTGGATGTTAAGCTACTCACAGGGGAGCACATCTTACAACCCAAAGTTTCTTTTCCCGGGGGAAGATCAACTATTACACAAGTATGGTTCTATATGATGGAATCTATTTCTCTCTTTAGCTTCTTTCCAAAGTAGCGCTTTTGGAGATAACAATTATTTGTTAATTGTCCATGGTTCGTTCTCAACCATACAAGCTAGAAGGACTAGAACAAGTCTTTGTCCCCTTCTTTGCTCCGTATCGGTTCAACATCTAAAATCTCTGAGTTCTGCAGATCTGGAATATTAGGTTCCGGATAGCCAGCAACTTTCGAGTCCTGTAGATAGTCAAGCCCTCGTGGGTTCTTGTTAACCTTGAGCAATTACTTATTTTTCCTTTTCAAGGAAAGTTATCTTCAAAGAATTCAGCATTCTTTGACACCAAGAGGCGATAAGCACTACTGTTATTTGCAGATCCATTAGTTATGCAATCTACAGTTTTAGGTATAACTTGACCTATTTCGGTATTCTAACTTTTACCAAACTACCCCACATCACAACATTTGTATGTGAGATCATTTTCATGTTTCACACGGAGAGTTATCCTTATCCTTATGTGGAGTTCTGTTGAGAATCGCATTAGCGGTAAGGATCGCCTTGCCCCACATAATTTGGGCGTACGGCTTTGCGCTTGGCTAACACCGTTAGACTGAGGTGAGTAATGAGCAGTCGTTTAATGAAAAGATGCTTCACATTCTCCCCCTCTATCACTACGAATTTCTCAATCTGTAGGCTTATTTGATTTTCAATCATAGTGATTTCATGTGTAAGAATTACATATTGAACTGTTTGGCAGACCCTCTCTACACGGTCTATTGCACAATTGGCACTGCCAAAGAGATGTGGGAAAAACTGCAAAAGAAGTACAACGCACAAGATGCAGGTACTAAGAAATTCATCGTTGGGAATTTCTGAAATTTCAAATGGTGGATAGTAAAACAGTGATGTCCCAAGTTCAGGAATTCCAAATGATTCTACATCACCTGGATTTGGAGGGCATGAAACCAAATGAGCAGTTTTTTGTTGCATCGCTGATTGAAAAGTTACCTCCTTCGTGGAATGATTTTAGGAGTTACTTAAAACTCAAGACAAAGGAGATGACATTTGAAGAGCTTATTATCAAACTCCAAATTCATGAAGATAATAGGAAGATAACAACCATGGCAGGGTAAAAGTTCTGGAAGTGTCCGAAGTTTTACATGGCGAAAGCAACAATATCGCTTTTCTTGAACACCTTTTGAAAGATTTGTCTGAGTAAAAAAATTGATATAGTAAATCACTTTGAAATTTTTGTACGCATAAGATGATGCTCAAAATTTATTTTTTAATGGTAGAATAGTTTTTCTGGGTATCATTCCAATGGGCAGAAGTATACTGGACTATACACTCTTTCCCCCCTGATTTTTGTTTCAAGATCCCTCCATATCTTAAGTCAGAGGCGTATGTCTCTACTATCTTAGGTAGCTGAGGGTCTGCTATATGAAGACACATGATTTCTAGCACTTTCTTTTTAATTTTCTGGACACAAATAGTGTGGTTGCTAGTCCATGGAGCAGTATTTTTCTTTAGTCTAGCATGGAGTAGTTTTGTCATCTTATTAATCTCTGGACAGAAATCTAGAACATAGATTGGTCTTCTTAAGAATCTCTGTGATTGAGTTTTATCAAGGATTTTATCAGAAAATTTATTTGCGAATTCTAAAGATCTTTCTATAGGGGTGATTTTCCCCTGGGATATATAATATCCTAGAAATCTTATCTTAATCTGAAATAGACTTATTTTTTACTTGAAAATTACCAAACCATTTTTCTTTGTAACATAAAAGAAAGTTTGAAATGTTCTTCCACTGAATTTGAGAAGATTAAAACATCATCAATATAAACTATACATAATTTGGAATAGTCATTGAAGATATCATTCATTATTCGCTGGAATTCTGAAGGGGCATTTTTAAGACCAAAAGGCATTACATTCCACTGATGTTGTCCAAAGGATACCGTAAAGGCGGTTTTGTAACGATCTTTTTCAGAAAGTTGGATTTGCCAAAAAACCCGATTTCATATCGAATTTTGAGAATATTAAAGCAGAATGTATTTTTTGTAATAAATCTTTTTTGTTCGGAATTGGGTATCTGATCCATTTTAGGGCTGTATTTAAGGGTTTGTAGTTTATTACTAATCTAGGAGTTCCGCTCTATATTTCGGATACATAAAAAGCAACACAACTCCAAGGGGATCTTGATTTGGAAATTAGTTTTTTCTTTTCAAGATCTTGAATTTAATTTTTGTAATGTTGTTCAAGATCACTATTCATTTGGATCGGTCTGACTTTTGTTGGAATTTGTCTTTCGTAAAAAAAAATGCATAAGGAAGATCTATGATATGTTGCTTTCTATTCCAAAAAGCATTCGGAATATCATAACATACTTCGGTTTCAAAAGAATTTTGGAGTTTAGAAATTTTTTCTTTAACTTCGGGTATTTCTAATTAAGTGTTCAATTTTTTAAAAGAAAAATCTTTTTTCAGTTCTTGTAGATGGTATGATTTTCCTTGTATTTTTGCATTTATACTATCATTGCGTATTGAACATGCTCTTATTAGGTTGAGATTTCTTATTTTTGGTTTTGTTATAAAATAGAATATTAATTTTTTTTTATTTGATTTAAAAGATACGAAATCGTTATCTACTTTATATGGGGTGATAAGATTTATAAACGGTGTTTCTAAAATGACGGAACTGTGTATGTCGCCTGTTAAAATAAATGATGTTTCTATAAAAACTCCGTCATTTTCAATTGACGCACTAGTTTTGGAATCAATTTCGATTTTAGTTTTATTAGATGTCGCTAATCTTTCACGAGTTTTTTCTCTGAATTTTTCTGGTACTATACCTGTTTTTATCAAATTTAAATCTGCTCATTTGTTAAAAAGTGCATTTGTTTGAACTTTAAAGTTGTCTGAGAATTTAAGGGTTATTTTTATTCGGTATCTTTTTTATGTGATTTGTCTTAAGACACTTAGAAAGTCTTCTGGGATTTCTTCTAGGCTTTTTATCTGATTCGCATCTTCTGACTCTACAGAGTTTTCTGAATTTGATTTTTTTGAATTGGAATTATGAGAATCAAAGTTTTGTGGTATAGTTTTTGAAAGAATTACTTTTATTAATTTAGAATCTCATTTTGTTTTTCTTTTAATTCTTTTATTTCTGTTTTTACTTGTTTAATACTTCTTTGTAATTCTCGGGTTGTTATTTCTTTGCTTACTTTTTTCTCTTTTTCTTGATCATTAGTTAATACACATATGCGTATTCTTTTATCAGAATTTTTAGATGAACTAGTTGTAACTAATTCATTTACTTGAAGGGTTTTATTATCTTGTTCATCTAGGATTGGGTATTCCTTCTTCATCAGTTTTTATGGAATTTATGATGTCTTCTTTTTATTGATCAGTGAGATAATTATCCCACCATCCTTTTAATTTACCAGAGAATCTTGCGATGAGAAGTTCTGCTATGGTCTTATCTTGTGTACCATTTTGTGTTTTATAGGCATTTGCAACCATGGTCATTGTTGGAGGAAGCTGAGGATAGTGTATTAAGTCATTCCATCTATGTTCCAATTGTAAGTGGAGGAGACATTAAAACGGGATTGAGCTAGGGTTTTACTATTCCTAGGTCTGGAGATGGAATTATTTGTAATTGTTGTTGTACGGGTTATTTCCAATCCATTTTATTAACAAGCGGTGTTTTATTTTGGAATTGTTCTAAGGTATCACTGTTATCGGAATCATATGTGAAAGTTGTAATTTTATTACTTAATTGTGGGGTATCTGGAACAATGGGTTCTGTATTAGAACTATTGGATGTCCCAATTTTACTTAATAGATCTTGTATAGCATGAATTAATTCAGATTTATTTTGTTAGATATTTTTAACACTATCTTTGGACACCTGAAAGGGTTTAAATATTGGGCTTTTCAATTTTATTTCTTTAGACTTTTCCGGGGAATCTATAGTGACTAAAGGGTGATTTTTATGTATTTTTCCACTCTATCTAATTGTTTTCCTATGGTATTTAAATTAATATTTGTGAAATTATTTTGTGCGAGAATGAATTTTATATTTGTTTTTTTCATCTTCTGCTGGGTTTTTAAAAGAGATTGCGTCTATAGGGCAGCCATGAGTGTTAAGATTTATCCCTTGTAGAGGAGTGTGGTTGGATTGGATTTTCCTAGAATCATCTAGGGTTTCTCATTCTGGTGTTTTATTCCTTGTTGTAACGGGATTTATCGATTTAGAAAAGGGATACTCTATGGAATTTTGAGAGGAATATATTTCAAACCAGTCGAAAAATAGAATGTTTATCCTATTTTAATTTACAAACTCATAGAATTTTTTCTGTATTTGTTTCCTAGTATTTAAAAAAATTAAAGAACCAAATTCTTTTTTCTAGGTTATATTTTTCATAAAACTCTTTTTGTAGGAATTTCTTATCTACTTGGATTTTTTTCTTTCTAAAACTCCAATCTTGTTTACTATATTCTCTGTTGTCGAGGAAAATGTCGGACTAGTAGGTTCTTGATCATCTATTTTCTCTCTAACAGTGGAATTTCATACACTGGTCTAGGTATTTTATTGGTGTAGTCTACATTTCTTAGATTGGGTAAATCTAACGTAGAAGAAAGGGGTATTTATTACTGAAGGAATTTGTGAGACTCTTCCTAAGTTTAGGATTTTTACGAAACTTGTATCATCGTATCTACTACTCATAGATTTTCTACTCATAGATCTTCTTAGGAATGATAAACTGATTTTCTAATGTGTTCATTTTTTCTTTGTTCAAGAATAACAGCTCCAAACATGCTTCGTTTACATTCCTAAAAAGATCTACGAGTAGAAGATCTACGAGTAGAAGATCTACGGGTAGAAGATATGATGATACAAGTTCCATAGAAACCCTAAACTTAGGAAGAGTCTCACAAATTTCTTTAGTAATAAATACCCCTTACAAACAAAACCTAAACAGTCTACGTCATATTTACCCAATATAAGAAACGTAGACTACACCAATGAAATACCTAGACTCGTATATGAAAATTCCACTGTTAGAGAGAAAATAGATGACCAAGAACCTACTAGTCCGACATTTTCCTCGATAACAAAGAATATAATAAACGAAATTGGAGTTTTAGAAAAAAAATCCAAGTAGATAAGAAATTCCTACAAAAAGTTTTTTATGAAAAATGTAACTTAGAAAAAAATTGGTTCTTTAAAAACTTTTTAAATACTAGGAAACAAATTCAGAAAAAATTCTATGAGTTTGTAAATGAAAATAGGATAAACATTTTATTTTTTGACTGGTTTGAAATATATATTCCTCCCAAAATTTCATAGAGCCTTTTCTAAAACGATAAATCATGTTACAACAAGGAATAAAACGTCTGAATGGGAAACCCTAGCTGATTCTAGGAAATTCCAGTCCAACCACACTCATCTACAAGGGATAAATCTTAACATTCATGGCTGCCATGTAGACACAATTTCTTTTAAAAACCCAGCAGAAGATGAAAAAAAAATATAAAATCCATTCTCGTACAAAATAATTTCACAAATATTATAGTAAAACAATTAGATAGAGTGAAAAAACACATAAAACCCACCTTTTAGTCACTATAGATTCCCCGGAAAAGTCTAAAGAAATGAACTTGAAAAGCCCAATCTTTAAACCATTTCAGGTGTCCAAAGATAGTGTTAAAAATATCCAACAAAATAAGTCTGAATTTATTCAGGCTATACAAGATCAATTAAGTAAAATTGAGACATCCAATAGTTCTAATACATAACTCATTGTTCCAGATACCCCACAATCAAGTAATAAAATTACAACTTTAACATATGATTTCGATAACAATGATACCTTAGAACAATTCCAAAATAAACACCGCTTGTTAATAAAATGGATTGGAAACAACCCGTACAACAACAATTACAAATAATTTCATCTCCAGACCTAGGAATAGTAAAACCCTAGCTCAATCCCGTTTTAATGCCTCTTCCATTTATGATTGAAACATTGATGGAATGACTGAATACAATATCTTCAGCTTCCTCCAACAAATGACAATGGTTGTGAATGCCTATAAAACACAAAAATGGTACACAAGATAAGAAGACCATAGCAGAACTGCTCATCGCAGGATTCTCTGGTCAATTAAAAAGATGATGGGATAATTATCTCACTGATCAACAAAACGAAGACATCATAAATTCCATAAAAACTGATGAAGAAGGAATACCAATCCTAGATGAACAAGGTGAACCCCGACAAGAAACAGTGTCAACTTTGATACTAACAATCTCATTAAACTTCATAGGAGATTCTTCACATCTAAAAGATAAAAATGTCGAGTTACTATGTGACAAGGCACGCGTTGTTGTACAAGGATTCTCTCAAAGACCCGATGTCAACTATGAAGAAACATATTCACCTGTAATGGATGCAATAACATATCGATATCTCATCAGTTTAGTTGTACATAAAAACTTTGAAATACATCTAATGGATGTGGTTACAACTTATCTTTATGGCTCACTTGATAATGAAAATTTATATGAAAGTCACAGAAGGATTAAAAATGCCTAAAGCATATCGTTCAAAGTCTCAGAAAATATACTCAATCAGATTACAACGATCATTATATGGTCTAAAATAATCAGAACGCATGTGGTATAATCGCCTTAGTGAGTACTTGATAAACGAAGGTTATACACATGATGTTATTTGTTCATGTATTTTTGTTATGAAAACAAAATCAGGGTTTATTATACTTGTTGTTTATGTTGATGACATAAATTTAATCAAAACTCCAGAAGAGCTCCAAAAAGCGATTGAATATTTAAAGAAAGAATTTGAGATGAAAGATCTCGGGAAAACAAAACTTTGTCTTGGTTTGCAAATTGAACATTTAGAAAATGGGATCTTTATCGATCAATATACCTATACTGAGAAAGTTTTAAAATGATTTTACATGGACAATGCACATCCTTTAAGTACTCGAATGATTGTTCGCTCACTTGAAGTGAGTAAAGACCCGTTCCGACCTCAAGAATGAAGAGCTTCTTGGTCCTGAAGTACAATATCTCTAATAATATCACAGAAATATACAGTGTATATTCTATTGGTTTTGAGTAAAATAATTTCACACTATTGATGCACATTTATGTACTTTGATTTATTTTGTGAGAGGTACAAGATGAGTTCAGACCAAGAGTGAATTTAAGTTGAGCTATTGGAATAGTAAAGTTTCATCTGATTAGTATGAAAAGGAAATAACGAAAGCGAATAAGCCATAATAGAGTAGTTTGAAAAAAGAGTAATAGCGACCACAAATAAATAAGATAGTCGAGGTACAAGATAAAAGAAACAAGAAACAACATATAGTAAAAGAAATCAAAAGACAATAAACTACAAGAATAATACTACAACTACTAGTAAGAAAGGATAAACGGAACACGCTCAACTACATACTAACCTTCTACCCTAATTTGTGTCCGCACTAATCTCCTATCTAAGGTCATGTCCTTGGTAAGCCGGAACTGCGCCATGTCTCGTCTAATCACTTCTCTCCAATACTTCTTCGGCCTACCTCTACCTCTTCTGAAACCGTCCATAGACAACCTTTCACACCTCCGCACTGGGCCATCTAGGCATCTCCTCTTCACATGTCCAAATCATCTCAGCTTCGCTTTCTGCATCTTGTCCTCCACTGAGGCCACTCCCACCTTATCCCGGATATCTTCATTCCTAATCCTATCTCTCCTAGTATGCTCACACATCCATCGCAGCATCTTACACTGTGATGCGGTGAGTAGCCTAGAGAATGTGGTTTTTTTTTCCGATAAGGTAACCTAGAGAATGTGGTTCCTTTTCTATATTGTAGGTTTAGCTTCATTTTTTTTTTGTGGTCATGGCTTTAAGTATGAAATGAGATAGCTGCCACTCTTCAACCTTAGTGCCCCTAATACCAGCTTTCTAACCCCTAGCTAGTCTACCCTCCTCAACCATTACGTATAAACTCCAGTGTCCCAGATCTCATCAACCTCCTCCGTAGCCCCCTGCAATCACCCTCCCCTAGGCAAGATTGAGCTATGACTACTCTCCTGACTCCCCAGATTCGACCATCTTAAGTTCTTAACATTGGAAATGCAATAGAAAGTGAAATCCCGTAACCTCTCCATCGAGAATAAGGAAACCGGAAAAAAAAAAAAAAGGAAAACGAAAATATTTCAAATGAGAAGTAAAAACTTGTTGTAAGGTTTAGGTTTAGTCAAATAGAAGTGCCAAAAAAATAATAACTAGGTTCTTTATCTGCTTAATCAAATAGTTTGACAGCAAAATAAAACTAGCTTGTAATATAGCAGCGCAATGCAGTCTACAAAAACATCTTGGCATCTTGCACTTCCTCTGTTTGATGAACTACTAATCTTATTAGCTTAAAACTATTTGGTGCCATGGGTTAGAGTGATGACAATATCATTTCTATCTTTTGCCTCGTAGGAGAAATGGATTTCTATTGGAAGAGGATCTGTGTGCTCCTCCAGGGCATCGTGCAGTTTTGGAATTGCAGGTAATCATTCAGATGCATTCCATACTTCTACGAACTTGAAGGTACGTAGGACATAGGTCACTGTTTCATCTTTGGGTCGCTACTTCGGAAACGACCAGACAAGTTGCCAATCCTTCATACAGACCATTTACAAGTAATAAGAGTAGGATTTCAGATCCGTAGTTGATAAGATAAGCTAAAGAAGAGCGTCATAGAAAAATAACTAAAGAGAAGTTCATAATGTCGAATGCTCTTTGCATCACTGAACAAACTTCCCTTTGGTCATTCTATTGGAAGTTAGTTGGGCCTGATGTAAGCTACAGAATGTAAGGGTGGACAAGTCGTGTTAGCTCTTGCATCTGCTTTATTGCATTAAGGAATTTTTTCAAAACTTTATTGTTCTTGCAGATGTGAAAGAACTCATTTCCATTCTTGCCGATAGTGACGAAGAATGTTCCATAATGATTACTTATCGGAATGATACAGCTGATTCATTATGTCCTCCTAGAGTTCGTGCAATCTTGGCATCACGTGCCTGCAAATCATCTGTCGTTGGAGATCCACTTGGGAGAAATGAGATGCAAAAGGTATTTTTGTTCATTTTACCGTTGTTCTTGAATTTATGTTCATATCATGGTATCTTAGATATCATCCTCTCTTCTTATCTTCATCAAAAAGAAAAAAAGATATTATCCTCTCTGCTTTGTGCTTCAGCAATTAACTAGTTTAATATAGGATTTATGCACAACCGCCAATTGGTGGAATGCACTAAAAAGGGCAGCCCGGTGCACTAAGCTCCCGCTACGGGGTAAGGGCCGGATCAAGTAAAAGTATTCCCATTTATTTGCCTGTTTATTGTGGATTTTGAGGATGCATGATCATCAGCTGTCACAAAAATATTTCGTTCAACCTTGTATTATTTAACCTCTATAAAGTGTCGTTTAAAAGAGAAATAAGGTGAAATCTGTTTTTGGGCCAAAAAATGGTTTGCTTTATGACCCGAGTTATAATTTGTTGTTTCAGATAGTTGACAATCTTTCACGCCTCAAGTAGCCGTGGAATTGTCCACATGGTAGACCAACAATGCGTCACTTGGTTGATCTGAGGACTGTACAAAGAATATTAGAAGCGGACAGTTGGTAACATTGCCTACCGAATTGAAGCAGGGACTTCTTTCTGTAAATTTAGATTGCATTTTGCCTATGGAAGTAGAATTATGTAAACGGCGAGGAATTAACTGAGAATACATAAAAGAGGTCTTCTGCCTTTCCATCTCTTCCATTTTACACATTGCTTTATCTATTTGCTTAAAGAACACTCTTCTATTCTATACCCCTCTTGCAAACACTTTTTTTTGTTGCGTTAACTGCATTTTTTTCTGTTTTGAGAGGTGGAGGGAAGGATTCTGGGTGACTTTTAACATTCTTGTTGTCTGTGCATGATAATACTTGTTAGCTTTTCTCCGTTGCCACAATGAACAGGAGGGTCAAGTAACTGCTAGTGGTGATCCTGCTTTTTCAAATTACACTTCCTTGACAATGCGTAAATACGGAAGGTTGAAACACTGTGCTAATAATTGCTTGCTTGAAAGAGAATACATAGTGACAACAATCAGAATGAGTCAGTCAATGAACCTTTTTCTCAATCTTTAATTAAAATCAGCTATGTAAATTTTCACTTTATTATTCAATACTGAGAAGATTTATAATAGATCAATTATCTCCCACGTTTATTGCCAGCCTATCAATAATCGCACTCAGATTTGGATAAACTATACTATACATAAAGGTTACACAGGCAGTGTACGATCAACAATTCACTAACTGGTCAATTACTGGCTTCCATCAGGGTATTTTAAAGATGTATTAGACTACGCTCTTGTGAGCCCTCACAATCTCATACGAGCTCAAGCACCTCTCCAAAAAAAAAGAAAAAAAAAGAGAGACAGCATTTTAAATGAAGCGAGCCTGACCAGTGAATTAAGACAACATTGATATAAGACACAGACAATATAAAGAACTAATATACAACATAATCGTCCATCCAAAGGGGAAAAATTGCTAATACGGAGAATGTCTGCTCTTTTTGCGGGTCTTCTCTGATTTCAGAGCAAGAGTAGAGATCCATGATTGGCTTGTACCAGAACCATCAGACAACCAGCAACAAAGGCGGCCATCTTCGCCACCAGTCCATCCAAAAATACCGTGGTTATCCATGGTCTCACCTGGTACGCCAGATAAGACACTCCTAATGATGCCTTCATGTCCACCACACAAAACTGCTTCTGGAGGACCAATAGCTCGAGTCTCTTTATAACTTACAGGGAAATATCCCAAGGAACCACCATTCGTCCCGCCAATCACCCAGAAACGGTCTTCCTCTGCTGAATAGTGGCAATCAACAAAATAGTCAACCTGACATCGAAATTTAAGCCGGAGTAGTCAGTTATGCTCTATCTGAACTCAGAATTATTGCCTCAATAGCACAGCACCATGAATACAGAAGATTTTCCAAGTTATCTGATTAATCTTCAAAAAAATTTAGAACTTTCAAGTGCAGAACATTGCAGTTGCCAAGTATCAAAGATCATTGCCAACTGCAAACTAGGAGTAGTTTGCCTTCTTTTTGAATGCATACATGTATTATACTTTTAACAAGGACTGAGAAATAAGTTTCCTTCCATAGAGAAAATGAATAGGTGTATAGTCACATACACTGTCTGCCATCCAGCTCTTAGAGGCCAAGGATCTAGCATCCTCAAAACTGGCCACTGGTCTTTCATCTTTCCAGTCCCAGACACTGCACCAGGAAAAGATGTTTAAAAAAAGGGTGAGAATTTCAGATTTTTCCTCCAACTTCTTATAAAAAATAGCTAGATCATGTTCAGAGATATCTACAAGGAGGTATGCACAACATACAAAAGATACCAACTGTGCTAAATGGACCAAAAGTTTAGCATTAAAGACATTCAGCATGGAGCTATGGAGCATATTAGGATGATATGGAAATCATCAAACCTTAAAGTTTCAATGTGTGTCAAACACCAAAGCTTCTGATTCTTCTCCCCAAGAAATCCCACTTTTCCAATAGAGGTTCCCACATTGAGTACCTGTAATTGCATCTTGGTATAAGTAGCATACAAGATTATCAAAAAGAACAGAAATCTACTTAACAGAAGATAGAAACATGAAACACTAGCAGTGCTTATTAATCAATAAAATTGCAATGTCCCAGGTTTTACTTCAATGTTAGCTAAACGTCTACACCATACAGACTTCAAAAATAGCAATTTCAGAAGTAAAGAAAAAAGAAAAGTCAAAATCATCGTAAGAAGAAGACATGGTTCGATATCCTGACAATTGATGGAGGTTGTGTTCTCATAACAAGAGATGCTGAAAATTTTGCAACTAGAATACACATGAAACTACCTTTTTTTCTTTACTGAGATCATGAAAGTTTTCAGTAGCAGTCTGCCATACCTCCATGCGTATTGGGAACAGCGTAGCAACGGATAATTCAGAATCAGAATAGGTCCAGTCTAATAGCAAGGATTTCAGTAAAAGCATAATAGTATGGTAAGACATTTGACATACGATCGATCTACAGCTAGTGTATACTTTTCCACCTTAAGTGTACAGTGGACTACATCATCTCAAAGTACTTGAAGTTATAATTTTTAAATGATATAAGCAAACAGAAAATATGGAGGACTGCAAAAGTTCTTTTTGACATACTGATACCAATTGCTCATCATCGTTGATATCTCCACCAGTGTCAAATAGACACATCAATCCATCAACTGATGCGGAAATGAGTCTATCATCATAGCCTGGAATAAAGTGCACCTAAAAGTGACCACAAGCAACAAAAGAGACTTCAAGACACAACATTGCAGTATTTCTGAACGAGAAAAAAGAAAAGATAAAGACTCCAAAAGGTTATGCATTTAGTACCTTTTTTTTTTGGGGGGGGGGGCTGATATGCATTTAGTACTCATAAAAGCATAAGAAATTCTGCATCCCAGCTAGGTCAGTCATTAATTTTCTTTCCTGTTGCTTAGATTGTAAAGGAAACATGCAATGAACGCCATAATCACATCCATGTATTGTGGAGCAGCAACCAGATTACTAACAACAGTCATAGCAGGTTCAGCACAACTTCCAACTACTATCAGCCAACTTTTTAATGATTATAATCAAGAGAGATGGAAAATTAGCACTTAAAAGTACAATTATCACACATACTAACTTCAAAACAACTACTTATTATTTTTTCTTCCAATTTTACTGTTACCATTCTAAAAAAAACATAATAACTTCAAAACAAGCTAGGGTAAGACTAATACCTAGTATGCCTATATCATACCTTTCTTTTTTCATCATTAGAATACTAACATACGATTACAAATCAGAAATATACTCAGAGAGAACCTCAGGTATTAAATAGTACTTCAGGAAACTTGACCATGCCCAACTATTCTATAATCACGGTACTACAGAAGCAAGTTTCAGAAAAATTATTCAGCTCCTAGAAATACAATTGGCAGTGTGGTACTAACATGAGTGTGAAGTCTTCTAGCTCTAATGAGAAACTGTTATTAACTTATAGAACATTAAACTGTAAATGTCAAAATATACTCAATGGTCTACTGACCAAATGTGCACGACGAAATGAGTCAATTTACAAGTATTGTAACACACCTGAGTAACATCTTCCGTATGAGATTCCTCCAAGCACGCAATCTGACGCTTGGTCCTCCAATCCCAAAAGAGTATCTGTACAAAGATAACCACAATGCAATGTCAACGGCCACATATCTCATACCACACTAAACAAAGCTGAGTAATTTCATGTGTTTCCAATCAAAAAGGAAAAAACATATTTCTCATGCAATAAAACAATTCTAACAAATTATATCTGGCAACGAAGAATTTTGTTGCAGTTTCAAGCAATTCGAATTCTCGTTTGAAGGCTGAAGCAAGTAGAGGCGGAACTATATAGAGCCAAGGGGGTTCAATTGAATCCCCTTCGTAAATCAATTATAGTTTAAATAGGGCAAAAACAATCTTTTTGGTTATGTAGAAATGGTTGAATTCCATTGACATTAGAGAAAATTCTATTGTAATGGCAAAGGAGGTCCGAAAATTGTTTTAGGTCATTAAGTTCAAATCTCAAGTATGACATTCTAGTATTTTCTAAATCTCCTCGCATAAATTCCTTGCTCCGCCACTGCAAGTAAGTGGTCAAATAGTCAGATATAGTAGTATTTATTGTCACGACTTTTTATACTGCTTTCGATTGCGTGCGCCGAGGATCTACCAGAAACCGCCTCTACCTCCCAAGGTACGGGTAAGGTCTGCGTAGGCTCTACACACCCAGATGCCACTTAGTGGGATTTCACCAGGTATGTTGTTGTTGTTGTCCTTGGCTTGAATCGTATATATAGTTACAACATTCTTTTCTTAAATACATATACGCACAGACACTAAGTTCGCAAGCACTACTTTATTGGGTGAAATGGTGCTCTGCACCCCTAACTCTACTAAATCTACCACAGCTAATTTGCAGCCGCAAGGCGTAGTACCTGAGAATTACACCCGGCAGCAAGCAGATTATGATTAGCTCCACCAAATGAGAAACTAAATATCTCTTGAGAAGGTCCACCACTTACTGAAAACACCTGCATTCCATCTATTTCAAATCAAAAAACAAAATCACAACAAAACGGAAAACACATACTCCCTCCTTCCCAATTTATGTGACACCTCTCGGATTTCAAGATTCAAACAAGTCTTCTTTGACCATAAATTTTTCATATATTTTTAAATATTTTGAATTATCAATTATACTTTTTACTAGTTTCCAAAAACTTAAAGATTTCATGCATGAATTCACGGTCAAAATTGAACTGTTTGACTCTCGAAATTTAAACTGTGCCACATAAATTGGAACAACAGTGGGAGTCTTACAAATGCATATAAATAGTTTTACAGCAACCTGTTGAAAAGACCTAGTATCCCAAGCTCTGAGTGTACCATCGGACGAGCAAGAGTGTAGTACATGTGGCGATGAAGGACTCGAGAAGGAAATTTGATTAATCGTTGAAGTATGACCGTTACATTCTCCAATGTACTGTCCCGTAGCTAAAGAGTACAACTTAATTGTATTGGTTGAGAGTGATACCGCCATTGATGTCCAATCATTCCTATAAACATAAATTCAGTGAAAATTTTAGGGCAAAAAATTACTAATACGTGAGAATTAATGGAGAAGGTGAAAGGGAGAGATACTTAGGAACGATTTGGAAAACGTAATCGTCGCCGAAGTTAGTTTGAATTGAATTTTTGATACCGAAACGCTTAGAAGTGTTGGGTAATGGTTGTTGTTGTTCTATGTCCATCTCTTCTGCGCCATCCATTTTCTCTCTCTCTCTCTCTGTGTTGATGAGGAAAAAGAGTGAAGAAAACAAAAAACTCACAAGGGTTTAGGGTTGGACCTTTTTTTGTTAATTTAATTAGGGTTTAGGGTTGGACCCAGCCCGAGCTCATTGACTCAATTGAGTATAACAACAACATACCCAAAATCCTACTTGTTCGTAATATGTATAACATATCTTTATCTTGAGCAAGCTAGAGAGGTTGTTACAAGTGACTTTCGTCACATGACATGCAATTCAAATCAGTGCAAATAAGTTGTGGCAAAATATTATAAAAAAGCATGATAAAACTATTTGCAGAAAAGGAGGTATAACTACAAGTCTACAACAAAGTAATATGATAATTGAAATACAAACAGCAAAAAACAGAAATCGTTTCTTGACTCAATTGAGTATATATAGAAAAAAAATTAAAGACTTGTGAAACTTGAGATCTTAAATATATTATAATATATTTATAAAATTATAAAAGCTTCTTGAGTAACATCTTAAGTTTGAAGTTTAATCATTTCTAAATATATCAATAAGTTATTTTTTAGGATGGAATAATCCTTGCTAGTATTGGTTGGTACTGCTTTATCATAATAAAAGATGGTAGCAAACAACAAAAAGTCAAGTTAGTGTTATGATATAGCGAAGGCCTTTAAACAAAACAACGCAGCAAAGAAGGATGAACGGGAGTCACTGGAGGAAGAATTGACAAACTTGTTATTTGTATTAGTAGTAATTACTTTAACGTTCCTTGTTATCTCGTGTAGAATTCTTTCTTTGTTGAGGCTTTTGAAGCTCTATCTCCTCTACCAAATCTTCAGGAACATTGGAAGGATGTGAAGTGATTACCCTGAAAGATTCTCGCACCATGGGGTCGACATGCCATTCTTCTTAGTCGTAGGTGCTAGTCCATTTTTATTTGAATGGATTAGGACTCTCGAGGTACATATGGGCGCCACAGGGCACATTCACTACCATCATAGTCCAGGTCCAATTAGGTCTTTCCATTAAATCCTATTATATACGTGATTACGTTGAATAGGCAATAAGAAGATAGTAACACATAAAAATAGAATAAAGAAAGTTGTTTTTACATGGTTAATAGAGAAGAGAGGATCAACTAGGTCGATGGCTTCCTCACTATCAACATTTTTACCAGAGCAGGATTATGTTTACATTTGCAAGCTTTCTCGTCTTTTGGGTGAGAACTTCGAACTGTGCTTAGTAAGAATTTCACGAAAAAAAAAAACCAACTATAAAGTATAAACTGTGCTTAGTAAGAATTTTTGTTATAATTATTTCCAATCTACTTGTAGAGAATACAGTAGATTTCGTCCACCAATTAAATATTTAAGGATAATGAAACTAAGATACGATTTGGAGTAAGTAGGATTATTCATCAAACATGTTTTTGCTTCTCTAGAATTTTGAACATTAGCCGCACAACGAAGACATTTTAAGCAGAAGCAGAAGCATCGCAAAGAGAGATGGCACGCAAGAAAAGAGATTTGATGTTAAAGTCAATCAAACACTATTCTCAGTCGAACTTAAAACAATAGTACAAAAACACATAATTTAGAGCATAGAGGTATGTTTTCCAGCTCAGGTGGATGAAAATGATAATAATGTCCCTCACATCAAACTCCCATGCGCGATAAGCTTCTGTACTTTCATGAACTGAAAGGGACAACTCTAGCGCATTGCTGAAAGCAAGCCAATGGATCTCTGCAGCAATGTCTACTACTTATGCACTCAAGAGCTTGGCTGCGCTTCCACTTCTTACTTATGCAGCCTCACCTCCTGCCTTGCTGATGTCTTCTTGTGGTTTCGCATCTACCGTCTCATCAGCTTTGGCTGAAGGCTTTGTCACTTCTTGCTCTGCAGATGAGAATAAAATCGAGTTTTTACATACAGTACCCTATGACAAGTAGAGAAAGCCACTATAAACCATAGAAGGAACGGAAATATCACAACATAAATAAACCTCAGACAAAATCTACATGATATACACATGTTGGACACTCCTTTCAAGTACAGATTGCCTAAGGTAAAGTATGCAATTACTTCCTCTAGGAAATAACCTGATTAGCATATCTAAACATATATTCCAAATTTATCCACTACCATCAACTTTTGGAAGGAGGCAAATTGTGTTACTCTTTGTATACAACTTTCTTTCAAAAAGAAAGTTAACAATATGTGTTCCCTTTTTTCTTTGAAGCATCTTGTCTAATGACAAATGCTGATTCTACATGATCTCCTTAAAATTCTACTCTCCTTGGTCTTCCTCTCAAGTCATATAATTGCACCAAACCCAAATTTGTTTTCTACTACAAAAACTATCCTCCTACCCCCCAAAAAACCGGTGGATGTGCAAATTGAGAACTGTTATGCCAAAATAGACGTGAACAAAACAGAACTTGGAGGTCTGAATTGAATACAACCAGAAACAGTTAGTACAACAAGGATTTGGCTAAGTTCCGCCATTTCAACCGTATCAATTTTGAAGAATCACATATGATACCAGGCATAAATTTACATCACAGAATGCATAAATTCCTCAAATCATTTTTTTAATTTTAATAGTTGTTTTAAAGCAACATGGTTGAATAGGTTTGCTATTGAATTCTTCCACACCCTGTGCATTCTAGAGGAGAGGACGAGACAAAGAAAACTTTTTTGTGCAGAAAGGAGAAAGAAGGGCCAAAAGAAGTAGTGCAAAATATGCAATCACTGATTGCATGGGGATTCAAATCCAACAACACATCAACAAAACCAAAAATCGGCAATCTATACATGCTTCAAAGATGTTAAATTACCTTCATCGTCGCTATCATCAAGGTCATCCCCCATATCACCTCCCATTCCACCCATCATTCCAGCCATATCACCCATTCCGCCCATCATGCCACCCATTCCGCCCATTCCACCCATTCCGCCCATTCCGCCCATCATCGAAGCCATATCACCACCTCCCATTCCTCCCATCATTGAAGCCATGTCACCACCTCCCATTCCACCGAATTTCTACAAATTACACCAGTGAACAGAAAGATCAAAAGATATTCCAAAAAATATGCAACATATGTATATAGAACAATGCAGTAAATTCTCACCGAGAAATCCATTCCATTCATATCCATATCGCCAGGACCTAAAAATTGTTTGAAGCAGTAACAAAGTCAGTTTCTGCATGTCTTATAACAACTATGGTAAGAGATTGACAGAACATGATAGAGATGATACCAGCTTCAGGTTCATCATCTTCATCCACCCACTTGTCCCAATCTACTTTCACATA
This sequence comes from Anisodus acutangulus, assembly GCA_029783415.1. NCBI lineage: Eukaryota > Viridiplantae > Streptophyta > Magnoliopsida > Solanales > Solanaceae > Anisodus > Anisodus acutangulus. The sequence continues at coordinate 12,087,117 of CM056502.1, read as the reverse complement.
GTGAGGCGCTTTCCCGTCTCCACGCAATAATTTTGTCCACCATTTTGGCTCTGCTTTTTGCAGAATGCAGACTATACTTCTCAAGCCGGTACTTATTTTGCTCTCCTTCAGAATGAAATTGCGAATTACAATGCAACTCTATTTAATGGGGATAGACAAGTGTGGCGATTAAATCAAAATGCTGGCTTAAATTTGTATCTTCAATGGCCCAGTTCCCTTCACCACTAGATACTATATTATGAATCATAATTTATGATAGCTAAATCACAAAAACTGTCATTCCCTTGTTACTATCCTACAACAATAACATACCAAGTGTAATCCCACAAGTTGGTTTGGCCCTTTCTACCATCTTATGATTGCTAAACCACATAAATTCCATCACCTTGTTAAATCTTAATGTAACTGAATAATAAAGTTTGCATTTGTAACTGGTTCAACTACTCTTGTGATTTGACTTCAATAAGCATGATTTACAACATTTCTGTCATATTCACTCTACCTAACCTGCCCCAAATGGAAATATAATATAGACAGGCATGGTGTATTGGTATGAGCAACTATAAAATCGAAATCAATCCAATAATGTCTCCAAATCAAACAAAAGCCTCCTACCTCAACATTAACTTTATCCTGGAGCTCTAGTTTCAACTCATAGAGACGATCTCCTGCTCCACCAGTAGCAGTGAAGGTAAAAACTCCTTCTGGCTCCAAGTTTACTTTTGGATCTTTAGCATCGGGTAACATCACAGTAAGATACACCACATCAGGCCTCTGTGCCCACTTGACTTCTGGATGGAGGCTGCCAACAAAAAAAAGTTGATCTTTAGCCAAAAGAGTGAACTTTAAATATTTATATGCAGGGTTTTGTGCAAATTAGATGAGTCACAATATATTCACATACAGAGAATGACAAAAGAAATTCTCTAACAACAACATACCCGGTGCAATCCCACAAGTGGGGTATGGGGAGGGTGGGAGGGTAGAGTGTATGTAGAACTTACCCCTAACTTGGGAGGGACAAAAGAAATTCTCTAGGCAGACAAAAATTGTGGCATCACGAAACTCATTTACAAACTAAAATAAGAATTTGTTCCATCATTTAGTGGTTGTTTTCCTTGTGCCGAGGGTCTATCGGAAACAACTTTTCTACCTTTTAAGGTAGGGGTAAGGTATGCGTACACTTTAACTCCTAGACCCCTCGTGGATTTCACTGGGTATGTTGTTATTTTAGTGGCCGTTTGGCCATAAATATTTTTACTTTTTCCTGAGTTGAATTCAGAAAATCATGTTTGGCCATAAAATTCCGCAATTTGAAAAAAGCCAAAAAGTTCACTTTTTTCGCTCCAAATTACTCGCAAAAATTTGAAAAGAAAAACTCCAATTTGTATTCATGCCCAAACACAACTCCAATTTTCACATAGAAAACAGAAACTACTTTTTCAAATACTCACACTTTTCATGGCCAAACGGGCCCTTAATGTTTGGCTATGTAAGAGAATTTTCACCTTCTCCTTTCACAATATTTAACATGACTATCCTACCAGACCATTTCTCACTTAAATAGATCAACTTCCAACTAAATCTATGATTAACATAAGTAACATTATTTAAAAATAAAAAATCTGATAATCATGTAAGAAAAATTAACCATAAATCACAAGAAACAAAGACTCATATATACACATTCACCATAACTAGTACTCCCTCTGTTGACACACTTTATTTTTTTAGTCACAAAAAGAATTGACACATTTACTTATTTGACAAAAGTTTAACTTTAAAATTTAACTTTTACGCATTTATAAGCACACAAATATTTTTAGCTTGTTTTAGATAATAAGTTTCAAAAGTCTTACTTTATTTCTTAAACTCCGTGTATTCCATTAATTAATTAGAGATAAAGAGTCCGCAGTGCAAACAAATCACCGTTATACAGAAACAGATAAACACACTAATTAAAGTAAATATGATATATTAAACGAATTTGTTAGAGATCCAGCACAAAAAAATAAGGTAATAATAAACTGAGATCTTACGAAAATAAAAATTGAATAGTAAAGGAAAAAGGGAGAGATGTTAGATTACCTCATATTTGAATTTTTGTGTGTCGAGAATCTCGACGGAGAAGATGAGAAGCGGTAAAGAGAGAGAGAGAGACTATGAAAAACCCTAATAACAAAGTGAAGCGGCACAGCTACAAATATAAGTGGTACTAGTAGTTTAAAAGTGTGAGAATCTTCCAATTATCTCTACTTCTTTTTTTAAAAACTTAACTGAGTAGGTTTAATTTTGTCTAGGGTCTGTTTGGAAATCCACCTTAAAATTGGAATTGGTGTAATTATTGCCTAGTAATTACAATAACATATTTGTTTGTCATAATATAATTACAGTATAATTATATGCGTGTTGTTCGGTTACATAAATGTAATTATACAGTTAATTTAATTTTAAAATAAAATTTAGAATAAAAAATTTAAAATTAATATTTAAAAAATATATTCCTTTATAAATGATATTAAATTAGTTATTTAATAACACGTTGTTTCTTGAAAATATATTAATTAATAATCATATATTTGTAACTAATATTATAAAAAAATATTTGATATATATATATATATTTCAAATTAATAATATTTAAATTTTAATTAATTATAAAACTTAAAAGCATAATTTTTTTGTGAGAACATCATGGATTGGATGTTTGACTAAAACATAACATTTATAAATATAATTCCATAACATTATTCAAATGTTTGACAAAAAAAATCTATCAACGGTAAGTAAAAAGAAACAACATGCAATGTGAAATAACAAGTCAATAATACTAAAGCAAATAAATTAAAATCGAAAATATAACCTAAATTCAAAAGAAAAAGAAAAAGTTTAACATAATAACCTTATGTCAAATTCTAATATTACATAAGTAAGTTCCAACGTAACTCAAGTAAATAATTCAAAAAAAGGGAAAATATATGTTTATAACTTCATTCACAACGAAATTCTACTTTAATAACGTCACTCATTATTTGTCAAGTTTATTAATGACTCATTATTTCTAATATTAAGAGGTGTAGTTTAAAAAATTAGAATAATAACACGATTATGTTAAATGAATAAAAAAAATACGAGCAATTACATGGAACCACAAGAAATAAATGTTGGGAATGAGAAGAAATGGAATGAAAGATAACTAATAGAAAAAGTAAAATATATTTTTTAAAAAGTAAAATGTAAAAATTAAAAAGAAATTAAAATAACAGAAATAAAAAACAAATTAAAAAAGAAAAAAAATAAAAGAAAAAAATACTAAAAAGTAAATTACATCCGATTCTCAACCCCCAAAATGAGAATGGAAGAGTATAATTATATCATCTCAATTACACTCAATTACTATCTAACTGTGTAATTACTTGGTTAAACAAATCACAGTCACACTGTGTAATTACACTCAATTACACCTAATGTTTTGTTATCTTGACCATTTTTTTAGCAACATACATAAATTACCCCAGACTTGTATTGAAAATTCAATTACACACTTTAATTTTAATAAATTGATTTTTTATTTTTCACAATTTTTTCATTTCCTCTCAATCTATATTACATTTTTTTTATTTTGTCGATAAAAATCTCTGCAATCACCTTATTTCATCATTCAAAAGTTTGTGTGAAGATCAATTAAGGACGTGAAGAATGTAGTTAATGCAAACTCGAGGTATTTGTCACTTACATGCAAATAACAAAATATTTGAAACATTTTTAACGATATACTAAATGATTTGAGACTTGAAATAATAAGATGAAAAAAATCAAAATGAAAAGATTGAAAATGTTCAAAATCATGCGGTGCTCGTGCTCCGCATGACTAGCACATAGGACACTTAGAAAAATTAGAGTCTAGATCCATTAGGGTTCTATTAATTTGCTCCGCATGACCAGCACATAGGACACTTAGAAAAATTAGAGTCTAGATCCATTAGGGTTCTATTAATTTGAAGGAGATAAAAGAATGTTCGTAAAATTTTCGTTTAAATTGTCATAAATTAAGCACTAAAGTTCAACCGACCAACCATTCAAATCAACAGTTAAAATTAATAGAATTGTCATGTGCTTTCGGGAGTTCCATATAAAACATAAAAGATCAGGTGTGCTCAAGAGAACGTAATAGGGATGAAATAACATTAACCCCAAACTTGAGGACTTAAAAAAAAAAAGATTAACAATCTCATCCTTTAACCTCCAATTATTTTCTTCGTTTAATGACCTAACAAATAGACGAGGCCCGCAATTAGCTATGATGGGCCTGATTCTCCTTCGACAATGTGGCCCAAAAGATTGTGTGTGGGGCATTATAGCACATGTAGCCATTCTAGTTTGCAGCATTTAATTTGAAGTTACGGAAGTACTTTTGAGAAAATTTGGACGAAGTGGTGGGAGGTATACCAATCACTGAGAAATTATTTATAGGAGGAGATTTCAATTGACATATCGGGGCACTTTCGGGGGGTTATGACGACATGCATGGAGGTTTTGGCCTCGGGGACAGGAACGGGGGAGGCGTCTAGCTTTTGGAGTTTGCTAGAGCTTTTGGAATGGTGATAGTCAATTTGAGGTTCCTGAAGAAGGAGGAGCATTTGGTGACTTTCCGTAGTTCGGTGGCTACAGACTCATATAGACTTTTTGTTTCTTAGGAAGGTTGACAACGGTCTTTGTAAAGATTGCAAGGTTATTTCGAGAAAGTATCTTACAACCCGATATAAGCTTTTGGTGATGGATTTGGAAATCAAGATGGAGAAGAAGGGGAGGGTTGTGGATGACAAGTTAAGAATCAAATATGGGAGTTTGATCATGGCTAGTGCAAAGGAGATGGGGGAGGTTGATGGACAAGGGGGCTTGGGGGAGTAGTGGGGATGCGATCGGTATTTGGGACATGACGGTCAGTTGCATTCGGGAGGTTGCTAGAGAAGTGATAGGGGTCTCGCGGGAATAGCCGTGGTGGCCATTGAAGAGACTGATGATGGAATGGTAAAGTTTAAGAGAAGGTGGAAGCGAAAAAAATAGCGTATGCGAAATTGGTAGAAAGCAAGGATGAGGTAGAGAAGTAGACGAATAGGGAATTGTATAAAATGGCGAGGAAGGAGACAAAGCTAGTGGTTACAGCGGCGAAAACGACGGCTTTTAAACATATGTATGTGGATTAGAGGGGGAAAATGGGGATAAGAAGTTGTACATACTAACCAAGGTGAGGGAGAGGAGGGCCCAGACTTGGATCACGTGAGGTGCAACAAGGACGAGGATGACAAAGTACTGGTAGAGGACGCGCATATTAGGCGGAGGTGGCAGTCTTACTTTCATAAACTCTTGAACTAAAAAGAAGATAGAGACATTGTGCTGGGAGAGATTGATCAATCTAGTAGGTACCGGGATTTTGGGTATTGTAGAAGCATTAAGGTTGAGGAGGTTTAGGGTGTTGTTCGCAGGATGCGCAGGGGACGAGCGGCCGGGCCTGATGAGATCCCAGTTGAATTTTGGAAGAGCGCAGATATGGCAGGTTTAGAGTGGTTGACTGAGTTGTTTAACGTTATTTTTAAGACGGCGAGAATACCTCAAGAATGGAGGTGGAGTACAATGATTCCCTTGTACAAAAACAAAGGTGATATTTAGAGTTGCAACAACTATAGGGGTATCAAGTTGCTGAGCCACACTGTGAAAGTTTGGGAAAGGGTCGTGGAGATAAGAGTAAGGAGAGGCGTGTCTATTTTTGAGAACCAGTTTGGATTCATGACGGGGCGTTCGACTACTGAAGTCATTCATTTTATTAGGAGGTTGGTGGAGCAGTATAGGGAGAGGAAGAGAGACTTACATATGGTTTTCATCGACCTCGAGAAGGCATACGACAAAGTCCCTAGGGAGGTTCTATGGAGATGTTTGGAGGTTAGAGGTGTACTTGTGGCGTACACTAGGGCAATCAATGATATGTATGATGGAGCCAAGACTAGGGTACGGATAGTAGGATGAGATTTGGAGCACTTCCCAGTGATGATGGGGCTGCACCAGGGATCAACTCTTAGCCCATTCCTATTTTCCTTGGTGGTGGATGGACTGGAGCGAAAAATCCAATGAGAGGTGATATGGTGTATGTTACTCGCAGACGACATAGTCTTGATTGATGAGACTCTCAACGGAGTAAACGCTGTAGCGCCCGATTTTGACCTCGCTCGGGTCAAAGCGGAGCGCGGACGTGTCCGGGGTGATTCCTGGGTAAAAAGGGTTGAGGAGTCGCCACCTAATTATGTTTACGGTGAATTAGGACACCTAAATATTAAACTAAGTGCTGCAATGTAACTCCAATTTTAAGGTCTGCGAAACTAGCGAGATTCTAGGTAAGGGTTCTTTATTATCCTAAAGGGAAGGGGTTAGGCATCCTTTAAGATCCGCTAACTTGCGGTTATCCGGTAAAACTCAGGTTAATTATTGGTAGAAAAATGCATGTTTGAAGCATGAAGTTAAAAGATGTTTGCAAATAATTAATGAAAAGAGATGTATTTTAACAGATAGATAAATGTAGAGATTTTTTCAAAATATGCATTTATATGATATCTAAAGAGAAATACATGTAGAGTTGAAAAAAAATGTTTTGACAATTGATAGTAAAACAATTTATTTATAATGCCAAAGAAGTAAAATTTTGGGAATCAATGAATTGTAAATTGACAAAAGATAAACTTATTCGGTATGATTTAAAAAGATGACAAAAGTTGTTTTGAAAATCTTGAATTCAAGCGTGTGAGCCTAAAATAAATAAACTAGCGAAGGAGTTCTAAGTTTGCGAGCCTACAAATAAATAAGCTAGCGACGGGTTTCAAATCTTAAACTAACCTATGAATAAATCCTAAGTTTGCCTATTCTAAGCATTTCAATAATTACATAAGTGCGATAAATAATATTACAATACAAAGCGAGATAAAAGTGAATTAAAGAAAGAAGTAACATAAATAAACTCCGAGGAATAATTGCCTTTATTTACTTTAGTCCCCGTAGTCAAGAACAAACGGTTAGAAACAGTTAAATACAAATAACTTCATATCCGTATTCAAAAGTGAATGTTTTGATCGCGGAGGGCTCAGACTTAAATTTTGAAAAGAACATTCCAATCACGCCGCGGGTCGCAAACATATGACTAATGTAGTTTATTTTTGATTGCCTCGCCTACTAAACGCGTTGGTCTCTCGGGTGAAATAGAAAAGATCACTATAATCACGTCGTGGCTGCGAATATATAACTTGTTGGTTATTTTAGTCACCTCGCCTACTAAACATGTTGATCTCGGATAAAAAGGTTTAAGTCTTCATCCTTGCCCGAAGTTATATTTCCGTCTTTGCAACCGTGTAGGCCTCAAAATCGACGGGTATTTTTCATCGGCGGTGTAGTATCATGTTCAAATCAAGAAAATAAAATCGAAGAAACAGCAGCAGTGAGAGCGATAGCGTAAAAACAGAGCGAGCGTGAGCGGAAAAACAGAGGCGTAAAAACAGCTCAAAATGACGCTGTCTAGTTTAAACGAAACAAAGAGAACGGTAATTTTAATGTCAAACAGTGGACTGAAATAGAAAGCAATGTTTGAAAAATGCGGTGTTGATTTAAAACAAGAAAAATGATAAAACAAGAAACAAGATGTCAAACGGGAGCAAATTGAAATAAAAACAACAAGCGCAGATTTATTCAAACAAGAAAAACAAAGTAAAATATCCGTCGAAGAAATTTAAAACAAGAAACTTAATAACAATAATATATCCGTTATGCGGATGTCCAAAACAGCTTAAACTAAAAAAAGCGAGAAGCTTAAACGAAAGAAAAGCTCGGCCTCGAATTCAATTTACGGCCTTTAATGCGATATTAATAAAACAAGAAACAAAGGCCAAAGAAACGAAAGCAATGAGCAATTTAAAATACTCGACCCGAAGTTCAAATTCGAAATATCCAAATCGGGTCGACCGACCAATGATGATTCATACCGAAATCGATTTCGATCGATTTGCCAGATAACCAACAACAAGAATATGAAATGCAAGAATTACGAAAATGTTCAAATCGGTCGACCGACCGATGTCGCTGACCGGATCGATGATCCAAACTCGAATCGATTTCAACACCAAATTCAGATAACCAATAACAAGAATATGAAATGCAAGAATTGAAAATGTTACCCAATCGGTCGACCGAGGTCATGTTGACCGGATCAGCGTTTCAACCCGGAATCAAATAAATTCATCAATTTCAGATAACCAACAATAACAACAGCAGTAATGTAAGAAAATTGAAAAAAATCTAAACCGGGTCGACCCGACCCGAAATCAGTGAAGAAAAATCAGAGAATCAAAGGGGATGACAAACCTTTTCGGACTTGATTCTTGGAACAACAACGAAGCCAAATGCTTTCAACTCAAGAACACAACAAAATATCTATGTATATATTGAATAATCTTCCGAAAATCCTTCCGAAAATGTATTTTTTTCTCCCCGAAAATCCCCCTCCAAAATGAAGAACAATCATGGGGTATTTATAGGTGGATTCCCCCCCAAGAATCGAGTTTGAAATTCGAATTAAAGGTAAAGAAAATCTGAATTTGGAAGCGAATTTTAGGGGGTATGGGCGTGGGTCGAAGTGACGGGAGTTGGTGGTGGCAGGGGGTTGGTGTTGGCAGGGGCGAGGTGACCGGCGACGTGGGGTCGCCGGTATGGGGGGTGTGGGGTCGGCGGCGATTTGGGAGAAGAGTGTAGGGTTTGAATTTTTGGTTTTTGTTTGTTTGGGGATTAAAAGAGGTTGGGGAAATGGGTCAGCGACGGGTCGGGTGAGTGGGCCTGGCGACGGGTTAGTGTTTGGTTGGGCCTGGGAATGGCGGCCATTGGGCTTGGAGTTTTGGGTTGTGGGAATTGGGTGATGGGGAATAAGAAAAGGGGAGTTGGGCCGGTTTTGGGGGTTTTGTTTTGTGGGTTGTTGGATGATGGGAGTTTTAAAATGGGGAGTTTGGGCTCGGTGTTGGGCTAATTGAAATAAAGGGAATGGGCTTGGGAGTTTTTGGTTGTGGGTTGGGAATTGGGGGAAATAAAGGGAAAGGGAATAAGGGGAATTTGGTTTGGGCTTGTGAATTTTGTTTGGGTAGAATTTGTATTGGGTTGGGAAAATGAAATGGGTTAGGAATTGAAAATATAAAGGGGGTTTAAAACAAAAATATTATTTTTGTTTTGTAAAAGATGTGAATTATTTAAAATAACATAACGACGTGATAATAATAAAAATATAATATTTGTAAATGTTTAATGCTTAAAAAACGATGCAATTTAGAGAATAAAATAACATAGAATTGTAAAACTTATGATTATTATAAAAATGCAAATGATATAAAATATGCGAATAATAATAATAATACGAGGATATATACATATATGCCTATATTTTAAAATTATTTTAAAAGTGTCAAAATATTAAAAATTACGAATAAAAATCATAAAAGATGGGACAAAATTGGGTGTCAACAGATGCCCCTCTTTGGACGGAGACGATGAAAGAGTTTTCGGCCAAAGAAGTTGATCGAGTAGTTAATTTTGTCCCGATCATCGGATCGCATGGTAAGAAATAGAATCCGGGGAAGAAGTTAAAAAAATGGTGCATATTCAAACAACAATGCCCAGTGTCGACTTAGGATGACACGTCGCTTGATGAGAAACTATTGAAAAGAGTGGATCGACGTCAAGTAGGTCGTTGACCAAATTGCCTCTGCCGTCGTAGAGGGATAGTTCCACGTGATGAAGTTCTGCAAATTAAAAACTCCTGCAAACTAAAGCTTAAGATATAATTAGTGTATAATCGCGAGAAAAATTGTAGAGAAAATAACTACTGAAATTAAAATTCCTTGTTATAAGGTGGGCTGAAAATTAAAATTCCCTTGTTATAAGGTGGGCTGATCAAATTAAAATTCCTTGTTATAAGGTGGGCTATGAAATTAAAATTCCCTTGTTATAAGGTGGGCCGAAATTAAAATTCCTTGTTATAAGGTGGCGCGATGAAATTAAAATTCCTTGTTATAAGGTGGGCGCTGATCAAATTAAAATTCCTTGTTATAAGGTGGGCGTCGATCAAATTAAAATTCCCTTGTTATAAGGTGGGCGCCAAATTAAAATTCCTTGTTATAAGGTGGGCGCTGATCAAATTAAAATTCCCTTGTTATAAGGTGGGCGCCATCAAATTAAAGTTCCTTGTTATAAGGTGGGCGCCGATCAAATTAAAATTCCTTGTTATAAGGTGGGCGCCGATCAAATTAAAGTTCCTTGTTATAAGGTGGGCCGATCAAATTAAAATTCCTTGTTATAAGGTGGGCTGATCGAAATTAAAATTCCCTTGTTATAAGGCGCTGGCCGATCGAAATTAAAGTTCCCTTGTTATAAGGTGGGCGCCTGACTGAAATTAAAATACCCGTATTATGAGGTGGGCGCCTGAAATGACGTCATTGGATCGACGTGTTGTGTTGAAGACGTCGTTGTAATGTTGTTGACGCCGTTGTATAGACTTTTGATGTCGCCGTCGTTGTATAGACGTTGATGATGTCGTCGTTGCATAGACGTTGATGATGTCGTTGTATAGACTTTGCTGATGTCGTCGTTGTATAGACGTTGATGATGTCGTCGTTGCATAGACGTTGATGTTGTTGTTGTTGTAAAGAATAGTTATCGTGCTGCCGTAACGTCAATGACGTTGTTGTAATGCTGTAAAGATAGTTGATGTGCTGCAGTAACGTCAATGACGTTGTTGTAATGCTGTAAAAGATAGCTGCTGCGTTGAAGACGTCATTGTAATGTTGTTGACGTCGTTGTAATGCTGTAAAAGATATTTGTTGTGCTGCAGTAACGTCGTGGACGTTGTTGTAATGTTGTCCGGTTGTAAGAGATGTAAGTGACGTCCTTGCCGTCAGTTTGCTGTAATAGGGTTCCACGTTGTGCTGAATCTTTTGCCGATCCAAACTCATGTGGACTGTGAATAGAAATGTCGTCCTGGCACGGGCGATAATGTGACGCGACGTCTTTGCCGTCGGGTTTGCCGTGTTGTCGTTCCTTGTGATTTGAAATAACATCTTTGCGCAGACATAATAGTCAGGACCCTGTAGGTCAAGATGATGTCTTCGTATAAATGCAAAACAGAACGTAATCCTTGTAGTGAGTTGTGGTGCCGAAATTCTTTGGGGAATTGATCATAAGTGATGTGGCTTCGCTTTTAACTCAAGAACCTGTACTCAAAGAAAATTTTGTGAGTTTGGGGAGGGGCGGTTGATTAGCGTTGACTTTGTAACTTTGGCTCTTGATGGCTGCATGTCCCGCCGATTCGGACTGTAGCTCTGCCTGGTTCAGTCTTGGCTAACCGTTAATGAAAACATTTGTTGAAAATAAGTTGTTTATAAGAAAGTATGATTATCATTAAAAAGTTCTTGTCGAACTCTAATGAAAGTATTTGTTGAAAATGATTTGCTTATAAGAAAGTATGCATATATGTAAAATATCTTGTCAAACTCTAATGAAAATATTTGGTGAAAATAAATTGTGTATTTAGTAATAAAAATCTTGTCAAACTCTAATGAAAGTATTTGTTGAAAATAAATTGCTTATAAGAAAGTATGCATATATGTAAATGTCTGTCGAGCAGCGACATGCGGTGAAACAAAACAAACGTCTTATCCAAAATCCTCTTAGGCTGAAGACTTAGTTTGCCGATGCTTTTCCATGTTTATCGGCGTCCTCCGGCAGTGATCCCTTAAAAATGCCCCAGTTTCCGATATGTGAGAATGATGAACTTTCGAACGGACAACCGAGTCTTGTACAGATTGCTTGCCTGTCCTATCAGGGTGATCAGATGGGTGCATTTTGTCTTTTGTGAGATAAAGGAGAAAATATTTCCTAATGGTGGGACCGAAGTCGATTTAGACCGCCTACGTATCCCCATGAGGGAATCAGGTCGTGACGTAGTTCATTACAAGTAAAGGAGATTGTAAGGGTTTTTCTAAAGATGAGACCGAAGCCGATGTGGCCGCCTACGTATCCCGCCGAGGGAATCAGGTCATAACGTAGTTCAGGTCAAACAAAAGAGATTTGTAAGGGTTTTTTTTTTTTTTTTTTTTTTAAGTGGGACCGAAGCCGATGTGGCCGCCTACGTATCCCGCCGAGGGAATCAGGTCATAACGTAGTTCAGGTCAAGCAAAGGAGATTGTAAGGATTTTTCTAAAGATGAGACCGAAGCCGATGTGGCCGCCTACGTATCCCGCCGAGGGAATCAGGTCATAACGTAGTTCGGGTCCACGAAAAAATCCTAAATGTAGTATCTTTTCACCGCATCTGCGTTGATAGCTTTTGGCCAAACTTCGTCGTCCATTTCAGCTAGGATTAGTGTTCTTCCAACAAGATTTGGTGAACTGTAAGGCCCTTGCCAATTCAATCTTTTCTTTGGCTTCATCCTGGTGTAGGGATATGCGTTTGACACCAATTGCCGGTTAAAATCTTTGGCCATTCTATTAGATAAAGTTGCCAGGCAAACCGTGTTCATCGACCTTTCCGTACATGATTTTGTATCCACTTGGCTGCGGAAGATATATCATTGCCCCAGTAGAAGTCCTGATTGTAGTGCGGTAGTCCAAGAGTACAAAGGGGAAATAACATGAGCCAATGCTTGTATTTATCAATCATATTGATGTTTTGATCCATATCCGACTTTGGTTTATTCTGAAAAATGGCCCAATTCTTCCGACTGTGAATCTTCCTTATATTCTTCGAAGTCTTGCTCGTTGTTTTAGACTTTGTTTGCTTGTTTCATTATATGTCACATATTGCCGACAAATTAGTTTGCATGATGAAAAAAGAAAGGAAAATTATTAAACAAAGCAGATTTTAAAATAGCAAAAGCAATGAAGATTTGTCATTTTAAGCTTTCAAAAGGTGGAGGCAAAATACATTAAACTGCATAAAAATGTGGTTCAGGCCTCAATTTAAATCGCATTTTTCACTAAGTACTAATACAATTTGGGTAGACATGATTGGGAAATAAAAGATGGGGTGCTCCGCCAGTTTTAGTCAACACGAATCAACCTTTGGGGAAATAAATAAGGCAAAATGAATCTCCTGAAAAATGAAGAAAACCAAATTAGTATAAGGTGAGTAATTATTGATTTAAATAATATACACAGAGTGGAAAGCAGTAGAAAATAGCAAGCAAATTGTATATGCGCGTCCTAATATACAAGGGGCCTCTCTTATGCCAGAGGTGGGCCTAAACGAGATATCGGGATTACGACAGATTTGATCCAAGTCGCTAAACCGCAATGCTTTGTTGGAAATGAGACAAAATGAATGTACATTTTCCAATTTCAAAGATGTCATGATTAGTCTTGGATTAGTCTATCCTTATCACGCTACACATAATATGATGATTGGTCGTTGGGTTGTGAGACCCGTAGACATCTTTGGCGGATTTCTTAATTGTGGAGTCGATACCAAGGATCGACCCACCTAAGGTGTATGCATGCATGACTTAAAATAAAGGGTGGTATAACTCTATCTTAAATTTTCTAAGATTTGGCTGACTAGACACAAGGTTCCCGAGCGGACTACTCGAGTGAGAAGGCTACGCGGTCACCAGATGGTCCGGTCACTCCGCGCATACGCCAACTCTCCTAAAATTTGGTAGATTGAAAGAAATTTGCGGGTGCGCAAAACACACCTCGCGTGTAGTGTGTGATAGTGTCAATTTTCCAGAGTGGAAGAAATATGAGCGAAATGCCAATTTAAGATAAGCAGTGAAAAAATAAGAAAATTAAAGCAGTTATGCATGCAAAAAAAAAAAAATTCACAAAGGAAATAAATCAAAGCATACACCAAACAAAGAGTGAAAGTAAAGCACAAATAATAAATAACCTGAATTTTGCTATGGTTAAGAACCTGAATATCCCCAAATGAGCCATCTTTATGTCAGAGCGCCCGATTTTGACCTCGCTTCGGGTCAAAGCGGAGGGACGTGTCGAGGTGATTCTGGGTAAAAAGGGTTGAGGAGTCGCCACCTAATTATGTTTACGGTGAATTAGGACACCTAAATATTAAACTAAGTGCTGCAATGTAACTCCAATTTTAAGGTCTGCGAAACTAGCGAGATTCTAGGTAAGGGTTCTTTATTATCCTAAAGGGAAGGGGTTAGACATCCTTTAAGATCCGCTAACTTTATCGGTAAAACTCAAAGTTAATTATTGGTAGAAAAATGCATGTTTGAAGCATGAAGTTAAAAGATGTTTGCAAATAATTAATGAAAAGAGATGTATTTTAACAGATAGATAAATGTAGAGATTTTTTCAAAATATGCATTTATATGATATCTAAAGAGAAATACATGTAGAGTTGAAAAAAAATGTTTTGACAATTGATAGTAAAACAATTTATTTATAATGCCAAAGAAGTAAAATTTTAGGAATCAATGAATTGTAAATTGACAAAAGATAAACTTATTCGGTATGATTTAAAAAGATGACAAAAGTTGTTTTGAAAATCTTGAATTCGCGTGACGAGCCTAAAATAAATAAACTAGCGAAGGATTTCTAAGTTTGCGAGCCTACAAATAAATAAGCTAGCGACGGGTTTCAAATCTTAAACTAACCTATGAATAAATCCTAAGTTTGCCTATTCTAAGCATTTCAATAATTACATAAGTGCGATAAATAATATTACAATACAAAGCGAGATAAAAAGCTGAATTAAAGAAAGAAATAACATAAATAAACTCCGAGGAATAATTGCCTTTATTTACTTTAGTCCCTGCAAGTCCAAGAACAAGCGGTTAGAAACGATTAAATACAAATAACTTCATATCCGTATTCAAAGCATTGAATGTTTTGATCGCGGAGGGCTCGAACTTAAATTTTGAAAAGAACATTCCAATCACGTCGTGGTCTGCAAACATATGACTAATGTAGTTTATTTTTGATTGCCTCGCCTACTAAACGCGTTGGTCTCTCGGGTGAAATAGAAAGATCACTATAATCACGTCGTAGGCTGAATATATAACTTGTTGGTTATTTTAGTCACCTCGCCTACTAAACATGTTGATCTCGGATAAAAAGGTTTAAGTCTTCATCCTTGCCCAGAGTTATATTTCCGTCTTTGCAACCGTGTAGGCCTCAAAATCGACGGGTATTTTTCATCGGCGGTGTAGTATCATGTTCAAATCAAGAAAATAAAATCGAACGAAGAAGCAGCAGGCGAGAGTAGCGAAAAAAACAGAGCGAGTGAGCGGAAAAACAGAGGCGAAAAAGCGGTTTCGAAAATGACGCTGTCTAGTTTAAGCGAAACAAAGAGAAACGGTAATTTTAATGTCAAAGCAAAGGTGAAATAGAAAGCAATGTTTGAAAAATGCCGTGTTCAGTTTAAAACAGTAAAAAAATGATAAGAACAGTAAAAAGCGATGAATCAAACGGGAGCAAATCAAAGAAAAAGCGGCAGCGATCAGCGGTATTTATTCAACAAGATAAAAGCGATTAAAATATCCGTCATAAGAAATTTAAAACGAAGAACTTAATAACAATAATATATCCGTTATGCGGATGTCCAAAACAGTTAAACTAAAAACAGAGAAGCGAAAGCGAAAGAAAAGCTCGGCCTCAATTCAATTTCGGCCTTTAATGCGATATTAATAAAACAAGAAAAGCGATTGCCAAAGAAACGAGCGGTGAGCAATTTAAAATACCCGACCGAATCAGGTGATTCATACCAAATCGATTTGATGCGATTTGAGATAACCAACAACAAGAATATGAAATGCAAGAATTACGAAAATGTTCAAATCGTCGACTGGCGGTCGATGACGACGGATCGATGATCCAAACTCGAATCAGATTTCAACACCAAATTCGGATAACCAATAACAAGAATATGAAATGCAAGAATTAAAATGTTACCCAACCGGTCGACCGACGGTCGATTGACCGACCGGATCGCTTTCAACCCTAATCAAATAATTTCATCAATTTCAGATAACCATGATAACAACAGCAGCAATGTAAGAAAATTGGGAAAATCTAAACCGGGTCGACCCGACCCGAAATCAGTGAAGAAAAATCAGAGAATCAAAGGGGATGACAAACCTTTTCGGACTTGATTCTTGGAACAACAACGAAGCCAAATGCTTTCAACTCAAGAACACAACAAAATATCTATGTATATATTGAATAATCTTCCGAAAATCCTTCCGAAAATGTATTTTTTTCTCCCCGAAAATCCCCCTCCAAAATGAAGAACAATATGGGGTATTTATAGGTGGATTCCCCCCAAGAATCGAGTTTGGAATTCGAATTAAAGGTAAAGAAAATCTGAATTTGGAAGCGGATTTTAGGGGGTATGGGCGTGGGTCAGTGTGACGGAGTTGGTGGTGGCGGGGTTGGTGTTAGCGGCGAGGTGACGGCGTGGGTCGCCAGGGGTGTGGCGATTTGGGAGAAGAGTGTAGGGTTTGAATTTTTTTGGTTTTTGTTTGTTTGGGGATTAAAAGAGGTTGGGGGAAATGGGCTGGGGCGCCGGGTCGGGTGAGTGGGCCTGGCGACGGGTTAGTGTTTGGTTGGGCCTGGGGAATGGCCGGTTGGGCTTGGAGTTTTGGGTTGTGGGAATTGGGTGATGGGGAATAAGAAAAGGGGAGTTGGGCTTGGTTTTGGGGTTTTGTTTTGTGGGTTGTTGGATGATGGGAGTTTTAAAATGGGGAGTTTGGGCTCGGGTGTTGGGCTAATTGAAATAAAGGGAATGGGCTTGGGAGTTTTGGTTGTGGGTTGTGGGAATTGGGGAAATAAAGGGAAAGGGAATAAGGGGGAATTTGGTTTGGGCTTGTGAATTTTGTTTGGGTAGAATTTGTATTGGGTTGGGAAAATGAAATGGGTTAGGAATTGAAAAATATAAAAGGGGTTTAAAACAAAAATATTATTTTTGTTTTGTAAAAGATGTGAATTATTTAAAATAACATAACGACGTGATAATAATAAAAAATATAATATTTGCGAAATGTTTAATGCTTAAAAAAAAATGCGATGTAATTTTGCGAGAATAAAATAACATAGAATTTCGGGTAAAACTTATGATTATTATAAAAATGCAAATGATATAAAATATGCGAATAATAATAATAATACGAGGATATATACATATATGCCTATATTTTAAAATTATTTTAAAAGTGTCAAAATATTAAAAATTACGAATAAAAATCATAAAAGATGGGACAAAATTGGGTGTCAACAAACGCTAAGCTGGAGGTTTGGAGACATACTCTAGAGTCTAAATGATTCAGAATGAGTAGGACCAAGACAGAATACTTGGAGTGCAAGTTCAGTAACGGGAGCGACCTTGAGACAGGCGTAGATGTGAGGCTTGGTACTCAGGTCATTCTAAAGAAAGGAAGCTTTAAGTACATCTGGTCTATTATCCAAGGGAATAGAGAGATTGATGACGATGTCACACATCGTATTGGGGCAGGGTGGATGAAATAGAGGCTCGCATCTGGAGTCATGTGCGATAAAAATGTGCCACCAAAATTTAAAGGCAAGTTCTATAGGGTGGTGGTTAGACCTACTATGTTGTATGGGGCGGAGTATTGGCCGATCAAGACTTCACATACCCAAAAGATGAAAGTTGCGGAGATGAGAATGCTAAGATGGATGTGTGGGCATACAAGGAGGAATAGAATTAGAAATGATGATATTCGAGACAGAGTGGGAGTGGCCTCGGTGGAGGATAAGATGCGGGAAGCGAGGTTGAGATGGTTCGGGCACGTGTAGAGGAGAGACACAAATACCCCAGTGCAGAGGTTGGCTATGAACGGGTACATGAGGGGTAGATGTAGGCTGAAGAAGTATTGGAGAGATGTGATTAGACAGGATATGACGCAGGTGCAACTTACTGAGGACATGACCTTAGATATGGGGTTATGGAGGACACGGATTAGGGTAGAAGTGTAGTAGGTAGTCGAGCGTAGTCCTACCTACGCTTACACACTAGTAGTTGTGGTGTTATTATTGTAGGCTCGCTTAGCCTATCATACTAGTAGGCACAATATTGCTTTATAGTCCACAATCATTTGATTTATGCTGCTATGTGTATTTTGTTTGTCTTATTTACCTGCATTAGTTATTACTTTTTTTTCCAGAAGTCGCTATCATGGCTTAGTCGCTTTGTTTGTCTTACTTTGCTTGTGTTTGTGCTTTGTCTTGAGCCGAGGGTCTCTCGAAAACAGCCGCTCTCCCTACCAAGGTAGAGGTAAGATATGCGTACACTCTACCCTCCCAGACCCCACGTTGTGGGATTTCACTGGGTATGTTGTTGTTGTTGTTGTTGTTGTACGCAATTCGCACGAATGGCCTATCTTGGGGTACTCTTTAATTTTTCCCCTTAAATTGTTGATTTTTAATGTTTTTCCTTTGGCACTTTAAGTAACAAAAGAGTTGCCAGAAATATTTCTGACATCGAAAAAATAAAAAAAGTTCATCCTACCCTTATCTATGACCTAATTTCGCAAGCCTTATCCGGAATAAGTTCTGTAGGAATTAAGTTATCCGACATAGTTTCATTTCTCATAATTTATGCTGAACAAAGCATAACTTGTGTTGGACAAAGCCTTTCGAATTAGCTATTACACAACTTATGCCGTATAACTTCATTTCTACAAAACTTATGCCAGACAAGGCGAAAATTTGCCTTACAATTTTTTTTTCCGATTCTGCTAACGATCGAACCCAAAATATATGATTTCGTAGATCAGTGAATAAGGGTACTTTGGCACACAAATTTTCATTAAATGAGAAGTCAAAATAAAAATTAATGACCAACGATTTGAGGGGGGGGGGGGATTAAAAGACCAGTCTGTATGAAGGGTAATCCGTTTGGTCCGTCAATCAACCAATATCAAGAGAAAAGATATTCTTATTATGAAGAATTAATTAAATAGCCGTTTATTCAACTGCTTAAATAAAAAATAGCCGATAAATGTATAATATATGTAGCATCATATATAATTAGTGTATAATTTATATATATCAACTAAGAAAAGTAAACAGTAAATTCGACTGGCTATTTATATAAAGATGTCAAATATTAATGAAATTGCATGAAGGGATTGGAGGGAGGAGGGCGGGGGAAAATAGCCAATCCCCACTTAAAAAGCCCCAGGCCAGAAGCTGAACACAGTATTTCGAATACATGAGTTTTAGTCAAAATGTAACTCCATTAGGTTTTATATCTTACTATAATATAATAATTTTGAGAAACTCCAGTTAAATTTTCCTTCAATGAACGAAAACGTTCATATTAGGTATTGTCATTTACGTAAACAGATTTTATGTATTAATTAATTAATTATTAAAGAATTAACCTAAATAGCCTGCTCCCAATCGCTTAAATTAAAAGTAGCTGACAAATGTTGAATATATATGCATAATATATTTATAATTGTGTATAATTTATATATACTGATTAGAAAAAGTAAACAATTAATTCGACAGGTTATTTGTTGTAAAGTTCCCTAGTTTGTTTTTCGGAGTCATAGATCGTGTGTCTGTAGACTCTAGCCAAACAGATTCTAAACTCCATCAGCATTTGGCTGCTAGCTTTATTTCTTGTAGTTGTAGATATCTTTGCTTTCACGCAAATATGAAATCTTAAATCTTTCATTTGAAGATTTGTAGACCATCTCATATTTCTATTCAATAGAGAACAAGTGTTCCTCGTCCTAAAGTTGTAGTGTGTATTTTTTTTCTTTTTTGGGTGTTCGCCCATGCCATCAGTTGTGCTCCATATTTGAAAAGTCACGAAGATATAATTATAAAGAGACATTATTTAAAGTGATGCATAATTAGGGGTGATAAAATTAGTCAGGTAAACATGAATCGCATAATCCATTAAAGCTTGGGCTTATCATTAAATCACTCATTTATTAGCTTAATCTATTTCAGGCCAATTCATTTCAATCCATAATATATTAGGTTAATGTGCCTTTCAAATTGACCCATGAGAAACATTGTCAAATAAAATGACATTTTTTTATTTGATATGTTTTATATAGCCATAATAAAAATATATAAAAAACAAAAAACAAAAAAGAATAGTAAGAATGGGTTGGATTATGACTTGCTCTTTAACCCATTTCAGCCCAAATAATTTTTGAGTGGGTCAATAGTCTGTTCATCTGTTAACTCAACCTATTTTGACCTGCCCAAATTCAATTCAACTCACCCATTTAACACCCTAAGAGTAATATCGATAAGTTAGTTAGGAATGAAGAATGCTGACTAATATACTACCTTTTACTAGTGTCGAATGAAAGAAATAATCCTTTGATAATTCTCATTAATGTAGATGTATTTATATACAATATACAATCTCTAATTATGAAAAATCATATTCCTACGATAACAATAAATGGAAAGTCATATTCCTATTATAACAATAAATCCTAATTACACTTGTACACAAATTCTTCAACTATGGTAAGTTTACACTAAAACTTGAACAGGGATACACATGTAAATCACGTGTATACTCCTTCTATCACATCCCCACAGTCATAGCAGGCGGTTGTCGTACGCTGAGACTGTCCCTAAAATCTTCAAATAGAACAGAGAGAAGATCCTTAATAAAGATGTCAGCAATTTGGTACCTGGAAGGGACATGCAAGACGCGTACTTGTCCACGAGCTACCTTTTCGCGAACAAAGTGAATATCCATCTCGATATGTGTTAGTGCACTGATGTTGGATCGGATTTCCAAAAAGATAGACTGCACTAGCATTATCACAGTAGACCAAGGTAGCTTTCTAAATAGGAAAGTGAAGTTCTAATAGAAGATTACGTAGCCAACATGATTCAGACACCACATTGGCTACCCCTCAATACTCGGCCTCTACACTGAATCGCGATAATGTAGCGCTTGTCATTTTGCAGACAAAGAGATCAAGATCTCCCAGAAACATACAATAACCAGAGGTTGAGCGTCTGGTATCAGGACAGCTACCCCAATCAGCATCTGTATAAGACACGAGAGTAGACACGACAGACGGATATAAATGCAATCCATAATCAAGTGTGCCCTGTATATATCGTATAATGCATTTGAGCACATGCATGTGCTCAATCAGTGGATCATGTACAAAACAAACACACCTGCTGCACTGCATAAGTAATATCAGGTCTCATGAAAGTCATATACTGAAGTGCTCTTGCAAGACTGCGATAGTGGGTGGGATCCTCGTATGGGGTGCCAGACGTAGCACTCAGCTTCGGTTTGGCATCCACCGGAGTAGAAGTAGACTTACAAGATGACATGACAACTCTCTCAATAATTTCTGCCGCATATTTTTTCTGAGATAAAATAGATCATCTGTATGACAGTGACTGCTATGCCCAAAAAATATCTTAAGGGCCCCAAGTCTTTCATAGCAAATTCTGAACTGAGAAGGGACATGATAGACTTGCGTAGAATATTCGATGAGGCAGTCAATATAATATCATTAACATATAACAGAATGTATGCCAGAGAAGTACAACGCCGATAGATGAACAATGAATGATCAGACCTGTTGTGAGAAAACTCAATAGTAGACACATAATCTGCAAATCTTTTAAATCAAGCCCATGGGCCTGCTTAAGCACATACAAGGACTTTTTCAGCAAACAGACATGATGAGGATAATTGGGGTCCCTAAAACCCAAGGGTTGATGCATGTAAACTGTCTCCTTAAGATCACCGTGTAAGAAAGAATTTTTCACATCCAACTGGTAAATGGGCCATGCCTTTGAGAGAGCTATACTAAGCACAATGCGAATGGTTGCCAATTTGACCATCGGACTAAATGTCTCTCCACAATCCACGCCAACCTGTTATGTTTTACCATCACCTACAAGACATGCCGTATGCCACTCAAAAGAACCGTCATAATTTTCTCTATGAGTAAAAATCTACATAGACTGAATAATATTAACATCAGGTGGACGGGGCACCAACTCCTACGTCTTATTTTCAATAAGAGCATTATATTCGTCATCCATGACCAATTTCCAATTCGGGTCATGAAGGGCAGACATTGGGTTACATGGTAGGGGAGATTTAGTGAAATTAGAATTAAGATTAAAATATCATTTTAGTTTAATAATACCCCTTTGGCTACCAGTAACGGGCCCTTGACGTGAGGTAGAATTGGACGGGAGTTGGGCGCTTCTTGGGTTGGCAGTGGACTGGCCAGCAGGCCCAGATATCGGATCGAAAGGAGTAGTGGACCGTGTCACTGGAACAGTACCGTTATCGGGACTGGGCCGAGATACTGGACTGGGATGAGACTCTGGATAGGCAATTTGTGGGCCAGTAGGCAGTTGGCCTGCTGGTGGATTTGGGTCACGGGACATCTCGGACAAATGATGGAGAATATAATGTGAGAACTAGACAATTTGAAGTTTAGATGGATAAATTATATGAACTAGACAGGGAACTACACAATTTAGTAAACGGAAATTGGGTTTCATCAAAGATAACATGTCGACTAATGATGATTTTGGTAGAGGATAAATTAAAACATGTGTAATTACGATGATTAGATGGATAACCCAAAAATACACAAGCGGTAGAACGAGCTTGAAGTTTGTTAATTGTAGTAGACGGAAAAAGTGGATAGCATAAACACTCAAACACCCTAAGATGAAAATAAGAATGATCTTTATTGTAAAGAATTTTAAGTGGGAATTGATATACTAAGCCTTTATGAGGGATGATGTTAAGTAGATATGTAGCCATTTATAATGCATGATGTAAAAAAGAAGGTGGTAATGAAGCATGGGCTAGCAAGGTACAAACAATATTATTTATGGAACGATTTTTTCTCTCGACCTTCTCATTTTGTGAGGACGTATGTGGACAAGAAAACCGAAAATATATGCCATTAGTGTCACAAATCTCTCGAAATGGCCCATTATCATATTCCCTGTCATTATCACATTGAATATTTTTAATTTTCAGTTCGAATTGGGTACAGATGAATGCTCTAAATTTTAATGTGGAAAAAACCTGAGATTTTTTGGATAAAGGAAATGTCCATAAAAAATTAGAATAATCATCAAAAAATAAGACATAATAATGATGGCCCAAAGAACTTAAAATGGGACATGTCCATAAATCATTATGAATAATGTCAAAATGCATCAAAGTACGAGAAGTAGATGCTACAAATGATAATCTAACATATTTTCCTAATGGACAAGAAGGACAAAGTAGAGTACTACGCGTACCCTTACAAGTAATAAAATTATTTTTATGCAGAGAAGAAATAAGAGATGACCTCGGATGTCCAAAATGTGCATGCCACAAGGAATGAGCAAGAGCGGCAAAGGTAGAAGGTGTGGCTTGACTCGTGGAAATGGTGGTGAGTGGATACAACTCCCCCTACAATTACATCTCATTAGAAGTATCCCCATGGTGAAATCTTTCACAGAAAATCCAAAAGGATCAAAATTAACAGAAATCCAATTATCAGTGGTGAATTTTCGTATAGACACCAAATTTTTAATTAAATTAGGGGCATAAAGAATATTTTTAAGACAAGAGTTGGATGTGGGGGAGACAAATTCGTATGACTATAATCGCGAATTGGAATTGAGTTACCATTACCAACAATAATGCCACGATTTTTTCTCAAATTAAAATAAGACGAGAGATTACCTTATGCAGATGTCATATGAGAAGTAGCTCCAGTGTCCATGTACCAATTCGGGTCCGGGAAATGTAATTCGAGTGTATGCATTGCAACCTCAATATTCGTAGGTGTCGGGACTAGAGCCGGGCCCGTATCAGCGGCCTGCTGCCCCGGCCCAGCACTGTATCGTGATGCATTTTTTGAGAAACTGGGCCCGGAAGCCGACTAGAATTGGGCCCAGTTTCGAGATATGGCATTGGTGGATAATAAGGGTTATTGGGCCATTGGCCACTGGCTCAGCCCTACGGCCAGGAGGCCCAAGGTTGCGTCCAGGAGGCCTGCGGTCAACTGTTCTGAGCCCCACTGCTGCCGTTGCCACTGTTCTGGCCATTATCACCGTTGTTATTACCACTGCGGTTCTTGCCATTATTTTGACCCCTTTTTCCGCCACCGTTGGTACGGTTTTGGCCCAAAGTTTCAAAGAATGAGTGAGGGTTGTCTGACGTGGCCATCATCATGATAGAATTTATGCCAGTAGCCGCCTTCCTAGCCAAACCGGCTTCTTCCAAGGTAAGCATGGAACGTGCTTGATAAAATGGCAGGAGAGGATTACTTTGACGAAACAGTGTCCCAACTCCATTATAAGCCTGCAACCATCTGAAGAACAAGACGAACATTGGTAACGGGCGCACTAACATTTCAGAGTTGATCCGCCAATTCCTTCAGCCTTTTACAATAGACTGAGACGTTCGAAAAATCTTCCATGTTGACATGGGATAATTCTTGCTCAAGCGTGACAACACGGAAATTTTATTATCTTGGAGTATATCATGCACCCTATTCCAAGTTTCCATCGCCGTAGTGTCGGGTTCAATAATCGTCTGCAAGAGGTCTGTAGAGATAATGGAATAAATCCACTGGAGAACGGTAGCATCAAGGGTCGTCCATAACGCGGGATTATCCTCGGGGATAGGCACATTCTCTTTGCCAGAGGGGATGATGTGATGGAGGACTTGATGCGAGCGTGTGTGGACTTTGAATAATTTCGTCTACGTCGCTTATTGGATGTTTTCCATCTCAAGAAGAATAGGGATGTGGTTCTTGATGTTGGAAACTGTAAGGGCAGGATGAAACATGTTCTTTGATGTAGACATAACGAAAGAACAATAGGTGAATTAGGGAGTTGTAAGAAAATTTGGGAAGAGAGGAAGATATTGCACGAAAACCGAGGATAAATCACGAAAACCCGAGATAGGAGAAAAGGGCAGCGGAAGTGTTTTTGTGAGAAGGTATTTTAGCCCTAGACTTCTGATACCATGAAAGAATTAATCCCTTGATTATTCTCATTAATGAAGATGTATTTATATACAATATACAATCCCTAATTATGAAAAATTATATTCCTACTATAACAATAAATAGAAAGTCATATTCCTATTATAACATTAAATCATAATTACACTTATACATGAATTTTCAACTATGGTAAATTTACACTAAAACTTGATCTCAGATACACGTGTATATCACATGTATACTCCTTCTATCATCGAAGAATGAGGACAGCCTAGAAAATAGAGTAGAAGGTCATCAATAGACTTTGGTAGGATACTCTTGTTCTCACCTACAAGTACAATATTCAATTATCATCCAAATATTGAGTTAATTTCTCAAATGATTATTCAACACGGTAAATTTATCTAGCAATTTTTTTAAAATGATAATAATTTCACTTAACTATTAAATACTTGATTTCTTGAAATGTCACCTGCAAAAATTAAGGTACAAAAGCCCACACGAAACTCTATTTTAATTATGAATATGACATTATCGCCTTTTCAAAATGACAATTTTTTGGACGACGGTTGATAGAAAACAACAATGGAATTAGTACTGTCAACAATGTGCACCGTGTGTGATACATTGTAGTGGAGTGAGTGCAGTAGTGTCCAAGAAAAGGGAAAGAAAACAAAGAAGTGATCTCTCTTATATGTAGTGTGATGTGTACCTTTGGAAAGCAAGATGTGTGCTTAAATGAGAAAATATGCAATATCACGAAGAACATGTGAAGTTATGAAACTTTGTCCATATGTAATGATGGGTCATTTTGTGATTTGTCCTTTTTTGATATTAAACATATTTTTTGTGTTGGTATGGAGTACTTGTAGAGTTACTCAATTTTATCTTTGTATCAACCGGTGTATATGACGGTTTGCAGGAGGACATACCAGTTTCGTCAATGATCTCCTTGGTGTATTTCTTTTGATTGAGAAACAGACCCCAGCATATGGAGTTACATCAATGCTTAAAAAATAATTTAAAGGACCCAAATCCTTCATTGAAAATTCCTAAGCAAGGAGGGACATAATAGACTAGCGAAGTGATGTGGATGATGCTCTGAGAATGATGTCATCCACATAGAGAAGGATATATGTCATGTCATTTCCCTTCTTATAAATGAACAAGGACTGATCGAACTTGCTGTGTGTGAAACCCAATGTGGATACGAACCCTGCAAACCTGTTATACCATGCCCGGGAAGCCTGTTTCAAACCATATAAATATTTTTTCAACATGCAAACATAATCCGGATGTGTAGGATCTATGAAACCCAAAGGTTAGTGCATGTAAAATGTCTCATGTAGGTGACCATGTAAAAATGCATTCTTGACATCCAACTGATGAATGAATCATGATTTTAACAGAGCCAAGCTAAGAACAGTCATGATAGTTGTTGGTTTAACTACCGAACTGAATGTTTTACCATAATCCACGCCAACCTGCTGAGACCTGTCATCACCAACAAGATGAGCTTTGTGTCTTGCAAATGAGTCATCAGAATTCTTTTTATGACAGAAAACTCACATAGACCTTATTATGTTCACATTAGATGGATGAGTCACTAACTCCCACATCTTGTTTTTAATAAGAGCATCAATTCCGTCAAACATGACAACTTTCCAATTCGGGTCTGATAGGGCTGCTTTGGGATTTTTTGGAACATGTGATGGTTGGACCGAAGATATTAAATTAAAATGACACTTGGGTCTAAAAATCCTGTTCATGGCATGGGTTTCAATGGTCCGAGGTTGGGCTAATACCGACGGCTGGGGATTTTGGCTGTCGGTTAGTGAATTGGGCCGAAGGGAGGTCCGAAGTTGGGCCAAGACTGAAGGCTAGGTAGTTGGGTTTTCTACTTGATTATTGGGCCGAGAGAGATTGAGATTTTGGGCCTGAAGAGATGGGCCTGAAGTCCTGGTTGGGGACACGGGTGAGGGAGCAATGGGCTCTCTCTTTTGGGCCTGCCAGCCATGAGATGTGGACTGGGCCGAGGCCGAAGGAAAAGAGACAATGGGCTCCTCTCCTCGGACTGGCCCAGTCCTATTTCTTTGTTGGGCTGGCACGGTTTGTGGTGTATTCTGGGCTGGTCCCGTATGATTTTGGGTATTAAGATGGTTATTTAAAATTGAATGTAATCCATCGTCCAAAAAATCATATGAAAGTGGGGATGCCGTGCGAGAATTAATAAACGGGAATATGGACTCATTAAAAACAATATGAGAGAGATAATAATTTTCTCATTCGTCATATTATAACATTTATATCCCCTATGATTTTGTGGGTATCCCAAAAAAATATGAGGAGTGGAACGGGCCTGAAGTTTGTTAATAGTTGTGGACAGAAACAAAGGATAACACAAACACCCAAAAATCCTCAAATGTGTGAAAGACGGGAGACGATGGTGCAACGTTTGTGTAGGTGATATGTTTTAGAGTAGTTTGCTAGGAAAAATGTTTAAAAGATATGCGGCCATTTGAAGTGCATGATGCCAAAAGACCGGTGGTGTGTACGAATGCACAAGAAGTGTGCGAATTATATTGTTAATCGTTCGAATTTTTCTTTCGGCTTTCCCATTTTGAGGTGAGGTATGTGGACATGAAAGACGCAAAGACATCCCATTTTGGTGACAAAATTCTTTAAATTGGGCATTTATGAATTCCCTCCCATTGTCACATTGAAAACATTTAATAGATTTGTCAAATTGAGTTTTGATAAAAAAATACTAAATTATTTAAAAATGGTAAAGACCTGCGATTTCTGTCCTAAGGGAAATGTCCACAGAAAATTCGAATAATCATCCAAAATAAGCATATAATATTTATGACCCGCGGAACTTAAAATTGCGGATGTCCACAAATCACAATGCATAAGATCAAATGTCATAAGCGTATGTGAAGTAGATAATGAAAAAGGAAGTTTAACATGCTTCCCAAACACACAAGCCTGGCAAACAGAAGAGTCCATAAGTTTGTTATAACTAACAAAATTATTTTTCTAAGAGCATTGAACACCGGTGCTCCCGGGTGTCCCAACCGATTATGACACACGATAGGGGAAATAACTGCAAAGGTTGATGGTTTGGTGACTTGGTTGTTGGTAGTGGTAGTGGTAGTGATACAAATCCCCAGTGATGTTACATCTCATTAGTGGCATTCCCGTATGAAAATCTTTCACAGAAAATCCAAATGGATCAAAATTCACAGAAATAATGTTGTCAGTTGTAAAATGACATACAAATATCATGTTCTTAATTAGTTTGGGTACATGTAGGACGTTTTCAAATATAAAGGTGGGTGAGAGGGGATGTGAGTTTTACTTGACCAATACCACGAATTGGAATTTTCTTCCCACAGCCGATAATAATATTTTTATTACTGCTCCTATTAAAATAAAACGAAAGATAACCTTGAGATGCTGTCATGTGTGACGTATCCCCCGTGTCCATGTACCATGAATCATCTGAAACATTCAAATTCATATTGTTCATGGCCTATTCGATATCTGTGGGAGCATAACTTGCGGAAGATGGTCCATGAGCTGCAAAAACTTGTTGCGGACGAGAACCTAGAACTCCGGGCTGTCGGTTGGAAGAAGATGGCCTGGCCCACGATGAGGTGGGGTATGGGCAAGGAGGGGCAACCCATTACGGTGCCCAAGCCCACGACGAGTACTGCCCCACTGGCCCCCGCTGGACTGGGATTGCGACTACCACTGGCAGGTTGTTAGAGATAGTATCGTAAATCCATTGAAGGACTATAGCATCTAAACGAGACCATAAATTTTTGTCAACACCGGTGGTGTCCGATGAAGACTGAGAAGGGATGATATGGTTTATTACTTCGTATGCTCGACAATGGATTTTGAATAACTCCGCCCAAGAGGAGTATTGCCCTTTTCCCATCTCAAGTGTAATTGGAATAAACTTATTGACGTTGTTTACGACTAGAGCTGAATGAATTTTTTGTTTGTCGGCCATAGTTACCCACAAAAATACAAGAATGAGAAAAGGTATTCAGTGATTGGTGGAATTTTGGTTGAAGAACCCTAAACCGTGACTAAGCCGAGAGGGTGGTTTTCCGACAATGGCTTTGGTGGCCACAAACCGAGAAGTGGTTTGGCGGCTAGGGTGGTATGTAAAACCCTAATTAGGGTTTAGTTGGAAATGAAGAAAAAAAAGTGGTATTTAGGGGTAGGGTTTTATTGTGTCGGTTAGGGTTAGGGGTGAGGGAAAACCCTAAGTAGGTCGAAAAAATGATTTTCGAAGGGGATGGGTAGGCTGAGTGGGGGATGGGCAAAAATGAAGTTAATTTGTGGCTCTTGATACCATGAAGGAAGTTAATTCAATGAGTTATTTCATTCCAAGATTGTACGTGTACAAGATCATTCTATGATTAATATTAAGGAAGATCTATTTAATCATATCCTAACATTCTAATTATATGATAGTAATTATAAATACAATTACATTGATTTGATATGATTGAGAATGATATGATTCAGATAATTATGGAATGAATTCATACTTATTCTAACAAAATCGAAAAATAAAATAGAAGAAAAGTAATGATAACAATACAATATGTGACAACTATTGACGTACAAAATAAAGTTTTTCTCCAAATCTATATGCGACTGACATGGAGTCTCTGACACTCGATTCAGCATGGTAATGTCCTACATGTAACAAATACTGTACGTTTTAGGTATAGGTGCGCAGCTACGTATGTCCCTCAGTTGTTACACATTTGGCCATGTATCATGATAATGACTAGCTCCTACCAACCTCGCAAATATTGTCCTTCATACACACGTAATACGAACATTTCGTACATCTTCAAAGAATATACTACTTCCACCGTACCAAAATATTTATTATATTTAAAAAAAAATGTTATTTAACTAAATTTTAAAATTAAATTAGATTAAATTAATTTAATATTTTAAAATTAAAATTTAGATATTTGAAAACTATACAAAAAATATTATAAGCTGTAATTTTTCTCATATTAATATGATAAAAAATATAACTTAAATTATTGGTCAAAATTCATATAGTTTTGACTCTTGAAAAGTGTAATGCGATAAGTATTTTGTGACAGAGGGAGTATCTCGCAAGCAAGTGAAAAAGAAACAAAAAAAGTGAGGATTAATCCATTTTTATTTGATATTTTTGGAAATTTTTATTTGTTCATGTGAAAGAAACATAGTACTAAAAAAAAAGGGTTACACTGGTACATTTTTAAAAGAGTAATAGTGAGTGAGTGAGTGGAAGTATCTGTATCTACCAAAAGTGACGTAGCAGTGGCGACTTGGATAATGGCAATAGTGTTGCGTACGAGAGAAATTGTTTTGACTTGTACCGATTCCACTAAAGTAATACTCATTCACAATCTAAATATTGTGAGTTTTAAATTGAATTATAAATGTGTATCTAACTTTATTTTATTTATTTTTCACACACACAAAAATATTATATATATAATTCATGATGATTAATTCTGTTATTGATGAGGCAATAATTTCTCGATGGTAGATTGGAATTCGGAACGCAGAAAGGATCTCCGAAAAGAAGGTGCTCACTTTTGTCAGTTTTAGAAGTTACTATAGTCTAATTTAACTTATGTAGGGTGTAAGGGTGAAATAGTTAAATATATTGTTAAACGGCGTTTAGTGGACTAATAATTGAAGCAGTGTGAAAAATAATCCCTAGCTTATAGAGTACCACAGTAAAAGGAAAATGATAGCTTACATGCCAAGGAGGTGTAATACTAGTCTATATAAAATTGAGATTATTTTATTTGATTTCCCTTTTGATATTCGGTATTTGTATTAGCGCCTGACTAAATTGGATCCACGTCGAGAAGTTTCATATTGAAAGAAAAATCGTTCCCTAACAAAAATAATTCCATATCCAGTAAAATTTGAATCTGAAATATTTGATTAAAAATAAAAAAATACTTATCACTTCAACCTAACCGTTGGTACATAATTGGGAATATTAGGCCTAGAGAAAGTAGTCATTCTCACTAGGTGGCAAGTAGGGCTAGGCATAAATGACCGATAACTGAATTATCGAACCAAATAGAGAATTTCGGTAATTCGATATTCGGGAGTGATTTTTATAATTTCGATTTTCGAAATTGATATTCGGGAAATATAAATTTACCATTCGGTAATTCAGTAAATACCGATATATAAATTTTAATAAAGGCCCAATATCAACTTACTATTTTTTATCAATAAAAGCTTCTTTGAATTATATTATACTAATTTTTTTTAATTTTTACTCTAATTTTCATACTGCTCTGTTTTCTCAATGATATGAATTGCATAATTTATGATTTAACGAATCAATTTCTTCTAATTTTGATTGATTTAGAGCTTATGTATCTCATTGATAGAGTTGATTGAGATGTTTCCTCCAATCTCAATGTTTAGTTTCAATTCAATAAAGTACATTTTTGTAATTAAGTTTATTGTTCTACTTCTCTGTTCCTTATTTGTGAAAATTTAAACTTGTATTGCGTGTAGTTAAGCATGATCATGAGTTTTTAGTTCATTTTTTATAAATCGATGAATTTTAATAGTAAGTGGGGTTTGTTTTATCATTTTTCTTCTATTTGTGATTGTTAATTGTTATATAACCATTGATGTAATACATTGAACTCGATTTATTATGGTATTACTAAATATCAAACCGAACCGAAGTTTAATTTACCGATTACCGAATTACAGAACCGAAATTTGAAAGTTCGATATTTGATATTTATTTTTAATTACCGATTACCGAATTACCAAACTTGAATTTTAAAAATACCGAACCGGATACCAAACGCCCGCCTCTGGTGGCAAGCATAGTGTAGACCACAAAAGCAATAGTTGCCCTTGTAAAAAAAAACTAAAGTATTCATTTGGACAAGGTTCTTGTGCACTAAAATATATGTAAGAAAAGAGAAAAGAAAAGGCAAACAGCTAATGACAATAAAAATATTACTAACTCCTAGTGTTTTAGATTTTTTATTTTGTTTAAAATAAGTGGTGCTTTAGAATTTTAAAAAAAAATTAATCTTATTCTTTCAAAATTATCCTTATTTACATTATCAAGAATCATTAAGTAGTTTTTTTCTAGACATTTAATTAGACGTAAGCTAGTAAAAATATTCTTAATTTTTTAGAAGTGAACATTTTGTTAAGGAGTGGCCATAAGCTAAAAAATTCAATTATTATGAAAAGAGTGACTACTACGAAATCAATAGAGTGATAGACAAAAGGTTCTCTGGCTGTCTGCAACTTTGTGTCTGTACGATTAACATATCTCCACGCCTTCTCTTCCGGTGCGTTAGTTTTTGATTTATGTCCAAAAAATTGGAATTCCTTTTTAATCAAATCCATTTCACTTCCTTGTAGAGAAAGCATATTGTCTTTGTTGAAGTATCTTTATGCATTTGGAAAGAATTTGAGGTGAGGTTGAAAGAAAATCTGTGGAACTCGTTGTATATTTATATATGAATGTTGTTTATTGAAAAAGATTATGGTAGTTGAAAATTGTGACTTGTGAGCAAAAGCTTAAGATTTGAAATAGGCATTTGGGCTAAAACAACTCAAAATACTCTTAACATGTCGAGCCTAGTATAACTATTAAAAATATACATCTTATTCGTAATATTTCTTCAACTATCAATGTAATACTTTGTTCGCATAACTTATAGTCTCCCTCGAACGAAGTTTCACATGGCCCATCACATTGTCACGGTCTTATGTAGAGATTAATTGTATGTCACCCATATAATTGATCATTTTTTAGCCACCACAGGCTATTGACTTCTTTTTTGTGCATGCGTCTCTAAAACTACATGTAAAGATGGTATATTGACATGTAGATGAGCAAAGGAAGTTGGGCCTTATGCCATCTCTATACTCGTCTTACTGAATTATTGGATATGATATTAGTTGTTGGCTAAAACAATCTAAGTATACCCTTAAGTGATGTGATATTATTTGCAATGGGCTTTCTTAAAAAGTCTCACACCATTAAGAGTATCATTACCCTTATATATAGTTTTTTTCTAGCTACCAATATTGGACGTTCTTCGCACAACAACAATTTAAACAATACTTGAGTCGAAGTTGAGGTTAACGTATAACAAAGGATTTGAAATTGAAGATGAAAAAAGTTTGTAGAAGAAAGTGTGCTTGGACATATTGTTCCATTAGAAATAGAAGTGTGTGAAGTAAGACGTACATGCATGTGAGTGAAAAGCAATATTTCAATTGAAGGCACATGCATATATATCAGCATTTCAATTTTCATTTCACTCAATATAATGTTCAAATATTAAAATTCAATTATTATGAACAAACTAGCATCTGTAAATATGAGATAAATAGTAGTAGTATTTATAATGACTGAAATAATATTTTTGGTCAAACATGAACCTCACTTGAAGTAGAACTTAAACCATTTCTTGAACTAATTAAAGACCAAATTCTAAGCCCTAAACTTTATGATCTAATTTCAATTTGCCAATAATGCTTCAATATTAGTGCTTAGAATTTTAAGAATTCATTGCCTTTGGGTTAATTGAAAGCACGTTTGTGATGATAAGTGAGGGTTGCTCAGTTGATAACATATCTCCATCCACTATCGGTATGTCCAGGATTCAAGTCATACTAGAAGGAAAGTGTGAAAAAACTATAGATTCTAAAATGAGGGGGTAAAAAGAAGGAAGAAAAAAAGAGAGAGAAAAAAGCACGTTTGCAAAGCCTGGGCGCTATAAGGCGTTCTGGCATGGGACAGCGTGAGTTCGATTCCCCGCAAGCACGAAGAAACTCTGCATGTTGGGGAATTTGACCTTGTCTCATTGATCAGTTATGACGCTCCAGAAACCCGGCCGGAGCACATCCCGCGATTTACGGTAATAGTGTTGAAGGACCGGTCTATTACCTCCAGTGACGTCTGGGTAATCTGGAGTGAAGTAGTCGCAAGCGCAAACCCTGGATTATCAAAAAAAAAAAAAAAAAACAAACAAACACGTTTGCGTGAGCAGTGAGTACTGAGTACTATCCATTCATTTCGTAGGATGAGGCTCCCCTCCAGTACAGGACTGTCCAGTTTGTCCATTAGGGGACTGATTTGTTGACATCTGAACACTTATAGATCTAAGGGCCAATAATTGTTTAACTTAAAGAGCTTTTTAACCCATTGTTAAATTAAAGTGCGCTTCAGGCTCAATACCAATTTTGCAGACAAGATTGGTATTCCGAGAATACCGCTGTGATAGTTTTGATCCTAAAAAATTGTTGCGGAAATTTTCTTCAGTTGGAAAAAGATTTTCTTACCATGGAAAATATTTGTTCAAGAGAGAGATGATCAACACTCAACAAACAGAGAAAATTAAAATATTTATAAGAATCAGTCACAAAAGATCAACTATTAAACTTAGGGTAATTACAGATGTTTATTTCAGGATGAAGTTCTTGTTGGTTATTTCTACCGTCAATCTGCAAAAAAGGAATGACTACATGAAGATAAATGAATAGAAAAACACTCCTTTAGTGTGTAATTTACTGTAGTTTAAAGAGAACTAGATGAGTGCATTTGCAAATCCCAAAATGATTTATCTTTAGCAGGATGGTAGCTGGATAAACAAACGTTAAATAACTATGACTGCAAACTCAGGGCCGAATATCCCCTAGTACTAATGCCTCGTATCGAATTCAAACCCGAATACCGTAATGTTATAATATAATTGACTGGGTGGTAGAGTCGTGGAAACACTTGTTTCTTCCATATTTTGGACCTTAGCTCCATGGAAGAATATGTTACTGCTGAAACACGGAAGAATTGAAATCTTAGATCAAAACACTATGTATGGATGGTATGAACTGCCTAAACAAGAATTCTTGAACAACAAACAACCAATTCAGATATTCACGACCAAGAAATACTGAATTTTCTTTCGGATAGGCCCTGAAAGGAGAAAAAATGCTGGAATGCAAACATACGTCTATTATATTAAATGATGGAAGAGCAGAGGCCTTTGGTGTCCCTAATTGGAGCCTCACAATCACTATCTAATATGCTTTTCTCTCATGACTTTCTTCGTTCATGGTTCGATATTCTTGTGTCATAGGCGTAGTGGAACCACACCAATCCATCCCGAACTTGGTGGTTAAATTCTACTGCGATAACAATATTGTAGGAGAGGTCCTACGGAAAAATAGTTCAACGCCAGAATGATAAAAAGCTTAACACCTCTCATTCTTATTACTTTTTCAATATGAAAACAAAAAAAATGAAAAATCAAAAGGTCATTTTATTCAAAACCCCAATTATGACATCCCTTATCTCGTATGTTAAAATTTTACTCCCGAATACAATACCAAACACCAAATAATTGAGATTCCTGATTCGGTTCGATAATTCGATTTTCGATAATTTATTCCTTCTTACCCTCTTTCACGTGTTTTTCATAGGACATTTAGTACTTACTGTCACATATATGAATAATCACTACATAAATCATCAATCTTCTAATTAAACACTTAAATGGGTGTTTAGTCCTGCCGATTAATAGTAATCTTTTCAGATTATATGCCTCAAATTCTCCATCAAAATAATCTTAAGATTTTTTTAGCATCCAACAATCTTAATTTGAAAGAGGTTTGAATTTGGGGTGGAAGTTTAACAATTTTTGGAGACCTGACAGTGAACATAAAGAAAGACCATAAAAATAAAAAAATAAATAAAATCATAAAAATGAGATTAAGTAAAACAGAGAACTGAAAAGAACAGGATACTCGCCCACAGAACGATGCCGATAAGAAAAAAATTAGAATTTTAATTATTGTGTAGTTTAACCATGGTTTAAGATGAGGTTTTGCTCAAACAATTATTGACCCTTAGATTTATAAGTGTCCAAATGTCAGCACTCGTCCTCGTAGGATAAGGCTCCCCTCCAGTACAGGGACTGTCCAATTTGTTCATTAGGGGACTGATTTGTTGACATCTGGACACTTCCAACAATTGTTTAACCAAAAGAGCCTTTTAACTCATGATTAAACTAAAGTGCGCTTCAGGCTCAGTATCAATTCTGCGGACAAGATTGGTATCCGAGAATACCGATGTGATAGTTTTGATCCTAAAAAATTATTGCCGGAATTTTCTGTTAAACAGAGCAATATACATGTGATATACACTATTCAGTATATATTACATGTATATTACTCTGTTTAACATTTTCTTCGGTTGGAAAAATATTTGTTCAATAGAGAGATGATCAACACTCAACAAACAGAGAAAATTAAAACATTTACAAAAATCAGACACAGAATATCAACTATAAAACTTAGGGTAATTACAGATGTTTATTTCAGGATGAAATTCTTGTTTGTTATTTCTACAGTCAATCTGCGAAAAAAGATTGACTACATGGAGAAATAAAAAAACACTCCCTTAATGTGTAATTTACTGTAGTTTAAAGAGAACTAGATGAGTGTATTTGCAAATCCAAACTGGTTTATCTTTAGCAGGCTGATTGCCGGATAAACAAACGTCAAATAAAATAGCTTTGACTGCAAACTCAAGGTAAATAATTCGGTATTTGGAAAATATGGAACATCCCCTGATATTAATGCCTTATATCGAATTCAAACCTGAATATCGTAATGTTAAAATTTTACTCCCGAATACAGTACCGAACACCAAATTATCAAGATTCCTGATTCAGTTCGATAATTTATGCCCATTCCTACCCTCTTTCATGTATTTTTCATAGGACATTTAGTACTTGCAGTCACAGATATGAATAGCCACCACATAAATCATTAATCTTCTAATTAAACACTTGAAAGGGTGTTAAGTCCTGTCGATTAATAGTAATTTTTTCAGATTATATGCCTCAAATTCTTCATCAAAACAATCTTAATATTTTCTTAACAGCCAACAATCTTAATTTGAAAGAGGTTTGCATTTGGAGTGGAAGTTTATCAATTTTTGAAGACCTGACATTGAACATAAAAACTTAAAGAAAGATCACGAAAATAAAAAATAAATATGAAAATGAGATTAAGTAAAACAGAGAACTGAAAAGAACAGGATACTCGCCTACAAAATCAATGTTGATAAGAGAAAATTTAAATTTTAATTATTGTGTAGTTTAACCATAATTTATGAAAAAATTTTGGTCAAACAATTATTGGCCCTTACATTTGTAAGTGTCCAGATGTAAGCAATTATTGGTACCGGGACTCGAACTGGGACGGGACTTGTGCTAGTCCTGCCGGGGCCCGGCCCGCCCCAGTCCCGTCAGACCCATCCAGCCCTGGTCCCGCCCCCTATCCCGCCTGACCCCTCCCCTTTGCACAAAATAACCGTTGCACCAACGACCATTTTATATTTTGGCCGTCATGCAACGGCCATTTTTAGCCTCCCCCTACCCCCTTAATATTTATTTTTAACTCCTAAGTTATTATATTTTACACTTTAACCCAATTTTTCAACTATAAATACCTCATTTTCGCTTCATCTATCTCACAAATCTTCCTACAAACTCTCTAATCTCTCAATCTATCTCTCTACAAGTCTACATTATCTACTAAATATTCAATTTTATTTATTCATTTGGGAGTGAAGTTGGCAACTAACTGATTTCAACCTCTCGATTACACGTCGACGTTATATCGGTGTTTGGTACATTCGTTCATTCATTAAATTATTTTGTTTCTTTCTTTTATTTAGCGCACTTAATTTCATTTACTTTAATTATCTATTTGTATAATTAAAATGGAAGGATTGAAACGCATGATTACGGGTAAGGGTAAGGGTCAGGCTTCTTCCAGTAGGGGTAACAAGAGCAAGGGTACTTCTTCTAGTCATCCTACTCCTAGACAGGATGATTTGGTTGATACTGAATTTTTTCATGATATACCATTAGATTTAGACGATGAGATATTTTTTGAAACTCAACAAGACTTTAATTTAGAAAATGATCAAGATGACACACTCACTAGTGCACCTCCAACTAGAACGCCTCCTATTCCCCCTAGTATGAGACGAGGCCCAACAAAACGGCCATTAAAATCAGATGCATGGAAGTTTTTTGATAGGGACAAAGAGAATCAAGTAGTTAGATGTCAAATTTGTAAAAATATTTTTAAATGGGAAAAGGTCAGGGTGGGACAGGGGGTCTATTGAGACACGTACAAAACTTTCACAAAGCTAGGTGGAACCAACAGTAATTACGTTATTCCTTATATTATTTTCCTGGTAAAGTATCTATCACGTCTAATATAAGCCGTAGTACTAACAACCATGATTATTTAACGGTAATCTGTCATTGGATAGATTATAAATGGTCTATGCAAAAACGTATTTTAACGTATAGATATATATATGATAGGCACACTGGTACTTTTATTTCAGAAAATATTTATCAAGTTTGCGATTATTACGGAATAACTGATAAAATTATGACTATTACATTAGATAACGCTTCTTCTAATAATTATGCTTTTAGAATTTTCAAAGATCTTTTAACTCCATCTTTTCCAAATCAGTTTCATATAAAATGTGTGTGACATATATATAACTTAGTTGTAAATGATGGTCTAACACTTTTTGCAGACATTCTTAATAAAATGCAATTTGTTATAAACTTTATTTTTAAAAGTAATATAATACAACGAAAAAGAGATTATAAAAAAACTTGTCACGATTGCGGACTACCTTATCGAAAAATTCCCGAAGAAGTAGCCACTAGGTGGAATTCTTTATACGAGCAACTACTTGTTACTTATGACTATAGAAGACATGTAACTTTATTTTTAACGCCCATAATCGAAATCCAACTGATATGGTTGTAGATAGCGATTGGAAAAAAATTCAGAACTTATTGTATTTCTAGAGAATTTTTTTCAAGCAACAAAAGATTTTTCCGGTATAAATTATCCTACTATTTCAACTATGTTATTTTATATAGCTCTAATATTTTTACTACTTAGTGAATATATGGAAAAACCATCTTATAAGACACCTGTTAAAAAATGTTTATCAAAATAAAAAAAAATTATTCTTATTCCCACTATTTATATTATTGGTGTTGTATTAAATCCGACTATTAAAATAGACGGTTGTAAAACACTTATTGAAACTATTTATGATTGTATAGTTGTACTACCTCTCCTAACTCCCAAAAATCCAAATGACCCACCACCTATTGAACAAACTAAAGAAGACGTGTTGTCTAGCATACAAGATGAATGCAAAAAAGTATATAAGGTATTATCAACAAGAAAGTGCTAGCAACCAACCGGCTTCCATACCATCTTCTTCTTGTTCAACACAACCTCAAAAAAGACATGTTGTTTCTGCGGCTAGTATTGAAAGCATTAGAAGTAGAATGTATAGTGGTAACACTACTAACCAAGTTAGCTAGTTCGATGTTTTTATTTTGCAGGGTGTTGTACCGTACCAAGCAGTTCTCAATGAAGAAGGACGTGAAGTCTTGCTGAAATATTGGAAGGAGAATGAGAATACATTTCCGACACTGTCAAAGATGGCCCGAGATGTGTTGAACATTCAAGCGTCATCAACAGCGACTGAAAGCGCTTTTTCGATCGGCAGATTTTAAATAGGAGAGCACATACACTCATTAGCGGGGTACAACTTGGAGATTACAGAATTATTCAGAGATTGGATAAGAGAGGAGCGGAGAAGGTGCGATCAACCGGAGATCAACGAAGAAGAAGACGAAAACTACAACGAAATCTTATCCAACGGAGGTGGGAGCGACGTCGATCAATTTGACCAACAAATACCAATTCCAACCGAAGAACCACAAGAACTTATAAAGAAACTAGAAGATGTGTTTTTAAATATGTAATTTTTTTAATTGCAATTTTACTATGTTATTTGTAACTTTAACACCACAAAGTTGCAATTTTGACAATTGTATTACAAAAAATTAGATTTCTATTAAATAATATAAGAGGCACAAAAACAGCATTGAGATGTTTTTATTACACTATCTTGTTTATATGTTATTTTTTAAAAATTAAGTACAAAAATAAAAAAAACCCTGATCCCGACCTGACCCGACCCGACCTGACCCGATTGTAACATCCCGTAATTTCGAGCGATGGTTTGAGCACCTAAATGTATGCAAGTAGACCCAAGCCTCATGGAATTTGTGTTATATTTACGTATGCTAATAAAAAGATTAGTATATAGAAGGATAAAACCTCGAAATAATTTTGGACATAAAAAGTGTGACGACGGGGATCGAAAATAAATTTGGTGTGCGCATAAGGAGGCGATATGCTGATATTACATCGTAAAAATTATGACATTGAGTATATGAATGTCTTATAAGTTATTAAAATTTAAGTGAATTGGGATCACGAAATTAATTATGTGTGTGATTGA
Organism: Anisodus acutangulus; assembly: GCA_029783415.1. Classification (NCBI taxonomy): domain Eukaryota; kingdom Viridiplantae; phylum Streptophyta; class Magnoliopsida; order Solanales; family Solanaceae; genus Anisodus; species Anisodus acutangulus. The sequence continues at coordinate 12,046,612 of CM056502.1, read as the reverse complement.
TTAATTGTGTGTATAAATTAATCAATATGGGAGACAAAGTTAAGTGGGGCAATTATGTGTGGTCTTCAACGGATTACCTAAAATGACTAAGGAATATTGGTGTACTTGGTGGCATCAATTGGAAAAGTTTAAAATGTCTAGTGGGAGACCAAATCATTAAGGTCATTTAATGCTAATTTAAAGCTTCATCCAAAGCATCTGTTAAAGGAAACAAATTGAGAATCATTGATATAAAACCCTACAACCCCTTCTAGATGAAACCAAAACAAAACATTACACTTTGTCATTTGGAAAAGAAAAATCGTACGAAGCAGAAGTGGTAGTGTAGTACTAGAACGTCCCAGTCCAAATAATTCTGGATTGATCCAGTAGATAATAATTGTTGAATCACGGAAATACCAACGTCAAGTGGCGATAATTGATCATGGTGATTAAATATCAAAATTTCACTTTGAATTATTAAGCTTGGAATCAAGGTATGTTAAGGCAAATTATTTCATTCTTTTGCCATGTTTCATGTAACGAAACGTAACAGTGATATTGTTGCATAAATTATTTTACTCCTAGTAGTTAAGAATATTCATGTTGTTGATGTATTTAGAAGATAAAAAAGCATGTAAAAGACAAAAAAGGTCATTACTGTTATGAATTCATTAATTGAGAGTGGATGTCATTTAGATATACATGTATGTTATTAATTGTTATCTAACTTATCTTATTAATACTCTCATAAAGATATGTAACATTCGATGATTTCATACCCTATAAAAGAGATGTTTTTCATCCTTTTATAAACACAGAAGAAATAAATAATAAAGACATTAATTTCCATATTTCTTGTCTCTATTTTTTGTTCAGTATTTGTATATTTCACTCTTATTTTACAACATGTTATCAGTACAAGACTCTGTCTTGAGCACTTATTTTGAAAAGATCAAAGGTATATAATCCACCTTAACAATGGTATCATATTGATTTCTCAATCTTGTGGATATATGCAATTGTTTGATTTCAATATATGAAACTCATCAATATGAGTGTGCCGAATTAATTAAATAATGGTCCTTGAACTCACACATAGCTTGATTTTATTTTACATATGTTGATGTTTACACAATTACTATTTAAATATGATGATGGTAATGATTACGTTCCTATATATTGAGATTTAGAAAGAGATGTTTAGTTTCTTTTTTTCCCCAATGCAACGAATGGATGTATTGAAGATATGTTAGAGAAAATTTCTCCACATCATATATATGCCTCGATTTGCTCTTGAAGTAGCAAGATCTTAAAGAAGTTCTAACTTATCATTATTTGATATGTTTAAGACACGTTGAGATATGTTTCATTCATGAAAAATGGAAACTTTTGATAAATGTTATAAGTACAGATCCATTCCCTGAAGTGAATGTGACAATATGTAGTAAAACTTATTTATACGAACGTGCATTTGATTGTGAAGTTATCACGATTCACCTTCAGAAGAGGTATAACAATTGAGAAAAAATATTCTAAATATTTTATGCTTTACTCCCGAAGTAGTAAACTCCGAATTCTGCTCCCAAAGTAGAAAACTCAGAAATTTGCTCCCAAAGTAGCAAATTTTAAACTCTACTCCTTAAGTAATAAATCTTTGAACTCCACTCCGAAAGTAGTAGAACTTTGAAAGTAGTAAAACTTTAAATTTTACTCTTGAAATAGTGAATTCAAAATTTAATCCCGAAGCAGCAGTAAGTCTCTAAAATTTACTCCCGAAATAGTAGAACTCTTAAATTTACTCTCGTATTAGTAGAATTTTGAACTTTACTCCCGAAGTAGTAGAATTTTGAACCTTACCCCCGAAGTAGTAGAACTTTAAATTTACTCCCGAAGTGGTAAATATTTAAACTTTACTCCCCAAGTAGTATGATTTTGAATTTTACTTTCAAAAGGGTTCAACTTTGAAATTTACTTCTTTTACTCCCCAAAATCTATTGTGAGTTTATATGCATGTAAATGCTTTTCTTATTTTCTTGCAAGCTTCAGTTTTAGTTATATAAGGTGACAAAATAATGACGGAAATATTTATATTTAATTTGTTGCAATTTTCTTAAAGTGTTGGGATGTACTACTAAGGGATGATTTTATATGTATTTTGATGGTCTAGAAGCATTGGTATGATTTTTGACAGGCGAAAAAATGTTTGAGAAATATATTGAAGCAGTGTTTTCTTGTGGTTGAGTGAAATAATGAGCTATTAAAAAAGTTATGTATAAAACACATCTAAATGACCAGGTTTCATTCCCCGAAGTGAATGAAGAAATAGCACAACACACATCCTGCAGAGATTTAATAACAAATGATATAAATATTATTTTGTGGTATGAAGGTCATTGTTCCATGTACCTGTCGCATGTCAAATCATCTTGAAAACTTTTATTATGTATCATTCTAAGGCAAAAGAATACAAATTGTGTAGAATACTATCTACTATAACCACATTAATATATTACTATTACTGTCGCAACTTTGATGATAAATATTCTAATGTTAATGGTATTCTCCCCGGAGGAGATGTTCGAAATACTAAAGTTTAGAACTTACTTTTCATCATTTATAAATTGTATTGTCTTTAAATGTCCATTTAATTACTATTTATTTTATGACACCAGTAGTGTCTAACTATAATTTCTTTTATGATACCAGCAGTATCTAAGAAATATTTGGTTGTACAAAATTAATGATCAAGTTCTCCATAAGAGCTAACTATAACTATTTATCTAGAAGATCATGACACTAATAGTGTCCAAATAATACGTGTGATTATGGAGAATAAATTAGAGGCTCCTAAAGAGCTTATATACTATTATGTAATTCGTTCTAAATTGTAATATACGAAGTTGTTATGATTGAAACACACGTTGTAGTAAACCCGAAGTTTACTCAAGTAAATAGGATATCATATTGAAGCTATATGTAATCGGAGGATTAAATATCTTCAAAATCATAGTAGGTAAGAAATATGTATGTGAATGATTACCCTTTTTATTCTACAAATTGGACTACACAAATATAATCATGATGAAATCATATGTTACGGTAAACCAGAAGTTTATTGGTACACAAAAATAATAATTCATGTCATAGTAAACCGGAAGTTTACTAAAACAAATAACACATGTAATGGTAAACTTGAAGTTTACTAGCAAATAATTTTATCAATTGACGTGACAATTTTGGTTGTCCTGATTTAAATCCGATGTGCCAAGTTTGTATTCGGAATATATTGATGAACTAGAAAATTCTTCAAGAATTAATTTGTTTGTTCTCATGATAAGTTGATTACACAAACTAATGTTGGGATTGAATTCCCTAAATTCTGAAAAATATAAAAGGTGAATAAGGCCCGTTCACCTGTTATGTGATGTTTTAAATAGATGCGTCGATAAGACGGTCACACGTGCGCTTATTGTCAACCCGCAGTTTGACATATGAAAGTTACTTGCTCAAAATAATTGAGTCGAGAACACAATTTTCAGATTATGTAATCAAGATAATTCATCTTGTTAATGATGGTTATTCAAGCTGGTTTAGCATTGAATTCCTCCGATAAATAGCTAAACCATTGCGAATGAGAACAAATCTTCACGTGTTGATCCATATTGCATACAACAACATTTGTATGCTTCAGAATAATAAATTGTGATAAATTCTCCCCTCATAATTGGTTCTAGGTCAGAAATAAATATTTTTATTTAATAGTTTTTGTTGTGCAGTATATGATTAATGAATCTACCACGATGCACACATATGAATTCCTCAAAGAAGGTCGAAATATATGTTAGTTTTTCTAATATAAGGGGGGAGAGAATAAACAGCTAAGAAATATGTTGTGCATTATCATCAATATGATCCTCGTTCAAACGACAATTCAAGTCAAATGCTAGAAGCATTTGCTTACCCAACTATTTCATATTCTAGCTGCAAGATGCTCCTAAATGTCCCCGAAGGACATGATTTACAACATGCGTAAAGCATGGTATACAAATCGATTTCAAATGCAATAATCCTTAGAAAAATAAAAAGAGAGGAGCAAATGATCATAATAAGGAGGCAATGTGCTCTTGAAGAGCCTACGACATAACACTTCATAAAACCTCATACAAGGTTCATGTACCTGGAAAAAATAATAATGAAGTGATAAGATCTCAGTAAGTTGTGTCTAATTGCAACCCGATACAAAATGATAACTCGTCGATAATATCTTTGATACAATATAGTGCGCAATATTGTATAATATTATGAGGATCTGAATTCTACGTCTTTTAAAGCATATTGATGTAGAATAATTATCAAGTAGATACATCTTGGTAAATTTACAGGACCTGCAGTCTTGACATCAGAAGATGCCATGTAAATTAAATATTAAATGAAAATTGTCTCGGCTATATGACTTACGTGACAAAATTTATATGAATTTTTTTGAAGGATTCAAAATGACTGAAGCATATACAAGTTATTGAAAAACTTGTTTGTAATCCTTAAACATATTAAATGAACTAAGGTTGATGTACTGAAATCACCTTAATAAATATTTATTGATGAGACGTACAAAGATGATTCTGTTTACCCTTATCCCTTTATGATATCCAAACTCTTTCATAATGTTGTGCAAGTTGCTGACTTGAATATTATTGAAGCTTTTGAAGAGTTTTCGAAAAGCAGTAGACTACTTGCTAAAAGAAGTTGAAATGAGAAAATTAGATTAGTTCTGAAGTACCATATATTTGTTCAATTGATGCATTTATTTATCTTGCTATAACTATGAGCATGATATAATTTCTTCCTTATATGAAGATACTGAATAAGATCAATTGCATATTATCGATTTGATGAGATAATTTTTCCAAAATTAATGAGAGAGAATAATGAAATAAAAAGGGAAATTTTGTGGAATAATTCATCATTGTCTCATCTTGATCCACGTGCTTCTATTTGTGAGCAAGAAGTCCAAAATATTATTCACTTGCAGAAAATAGCAAATCAAATGCCAGACACATTTACAGATTTGAAAAGAATTATCAAATCACATAGCTCTGCAGAGAATGTCCTAATTCGGATTGATGTCCATGTAGAACCATCTACTAGTGTCACAACAAATGAGTCCAAAGTACGCCTAAAGCGTGGTAGACCATTGAGTTCTAAGGATCGGAATCCTAGAAAAAGAAAAATAAATGGTCAAGATGACACTAAGAAAGAATCTCACAAAGAAATGTAAGATTTGATCAATCCTGATATTCTTGAAGAAATCAATGAGCCGCAAACTCAAGAAAATGAAGAAATATCAATAAATCTAATTGATGTTAGGACTAATTTGAATCGCTTGGAAATAAATGTAGTTTGAAATATGACAACATACCCACAATCTTATATGAAGATAATGCATTATGCATTGCTCAATTGAAAGAATGATTCATAAAAGGAGATAGGACAAAACACATTTCACCAAAGTTGTTCTTCACACACGAGCTCCAAAAGAATGGTGATATCAACATGCAACAGATTCGTGAAGTGATAATATGACTGATTGTTCACTAAGTCTCTACCAACTGCAACTTTCGAGAAGATGGTGCACACGATTGGAATGCGAAGACTCACGCATTTGGACTGAAATTCTCATAAGAGGAAGTTAATACATGTTGTACTCTTTTTTCCGTATAAGGTTTTGTCCCACTGAGTTTTCCTTGTAGGGTTTTTAATGAGGCAACCAAAATGTGTATTATTAAAAATGTGTACTCTTTTTTCTTCACTAGAATTTTTTCCATTGGGTTTTTCCTAGTAGGGTTTTAACGAGATACATTATCTTTGGACATCCAAGGGGAGTGTTATGAATTCATTAATTGAGAGTGAATGTCATTTAGATATACATGTATGTTATTAATTGTTATCTAACTTATCTTATTAATACTCTCATAAAGATATGTAACATTCAATGGTTTCATACCTGTAAAAGATATGTTTTTCATCCTTTTATAAACACGAAATAAATAAATAATAAAGACATTAATTTTCATATTTCTTGTCTCTATTTTTTGTTAAATATTTGTATATTTCACTATTATTTTACCACAATTACCCTTTTTATTTTATCTTTATTTTTATTTTTATTTTTATTTTGATTGAAGTTTTATAAATGGGAGCTGTCCAAACAACCAAAAAGGCGAAAGGTTTATCAAACATTCTCACCTTAAACCCTAGCCTCTATTTCGCAGTTGTTCATCGGAGATGGGTGGTTCACGGCGGAAGTACAAGAGATCAAGGACTAAAGTTCGAGTCGGTCTACCGAAGAAGAACCCAAATGTATTCAAACCGGCGTTTTCTCTGCCACCGAAGCTCAAGTCACTGGTGAACTCTCATTGGGATGACAAGGGCAGCGTAATCGACAATTACAAGTCATTCGGCGTCGTTTCAAACCCTAATTTACTCGGTGTCCGTTGCCGTACCTCGCATATGATTGAAACCGACTCTCTTCAAGTCCCGCCGCCGAAGAAGGAGACACCTAACGCTGATGACGTGGATGCGTTTGAGGATCTGGATGATTCTGGAAGTGAGGTTGAGGAAGATGGTGAGTCCGTTTTACAGTTCTCTTAGTTGATGTTACTATAGGAATTCAATTGTTTAATCAATTATGCTGCCTCAATCACCTTTTCGAGATTCAAACTATATAAGCTTTGACCATCATTTTAAAAAATATTTTTTTTCATTGTATTGACATGAGAAAAATTGCAACTTATACTACTTATCGTAGAAAAATTGAACAAATGATAGTTGAGGTGTGTTTAGCTATTGGTGATAGTTCAAGTAGAAAACTAAAAAAAAGTGATATTTGAGGTGCGTTTTTTACCCTTAACTCTATAATTTTTGAATAGTATCTAAATTTGATTTTTATAATATTGAATTAATCTATAGCTTCTAAGATTATTCATATTGACTCGGGAATCGAGAAGTGCCACAAATATTGTGTTGGAGGGAGTACTTCATATCCATTTTGCTCCATTCGTTCATTCATATCAATACAAAAAAAATTAGTCTTTAGAGAGAAATTAAGGGCTTTCTATAACTAGAAGCTTTAACACTGATGTACAAGTCTCTAACCAGACTAAAAAGATATACAATCTGCGCACTGAGGGAAATTTCTGTAGCTTGGTTGCCGAGCTCGTTGGAGTGCTTCTGAGCTGGGTTAACCATAGTTGATGACAATTAAATTGTTTGAAAAGCGCACGGTTTGTACCTTTTTGCTTCAACTTCATAACTTGCGTCACCAGAAAGAAATATACTACTATAATGAAGCTTTCTGCTAAAGAAAAGTACCTTTAGGTCCTTTTTTTTCTCTTTGGAAGAGGTCATTTTGTAGCCTTCTGCTATGGTGCCTTACATCATATCTGGAATGTTTCAAATGATAGTGGGAACTGGGATTTCATGCTTAGCAGAATTCTGTTACTGATTATAACATAGCATTACATACCCAGTGTAATCACACAAGTTGGGTATGAGGAGGGTAGAGTGTACGTATCTGTGACGTCAACTAGAGAACATAAAGCACTATGCACAATCTTTGCTTCATGGAGAAGAAGTTGTCAATTAGGTTAATAAGGAGTTCATCTATGGAGAGTGGGAGAGAGAGGATTGCAAGAGGCTGCAATGGAAATGCCAGTTAAATAGTCTTTTGTTGTGAATAACAAATTATTTTTGCAGAATTGAGATGTCTAGATTCCTGTTTTACTCTTCCTACTGCATACATACATGATGAATAATATAGTGTGCGAAGCATTACATGTACAACAACAACATACCCAATGAAATCCCACACCGTGGGGTCTGGGGAGGGTAATATATATTTTATAGCTCTGAAGCCAATTTAAGTTTAATAAGAGTCTCTGATTCTTGTGTATTCATTTATCATATTATTCATATTCCGTACTATTAAAATATGATATTTTTTATTCTTGAACTATAGATCTTAAGTCAGCACTTGGGAAGAGACGAAGGGATGGAAAAAGTGCTCCTCTGCAACCACTGACTACCATACAACGAGTTTATATTAGCAGACTAGTGGAGGAATATGGAGATGATTATCAGGTAATAATGGGGGATTTCATCCAAAATCATTTAGCATGTGTTTTGTTTTGTCGTTTACTTCTCACTGGAAACTGGGTTTTCCCTCTTTGCAGAGCATGTTTATGGACACAAAACTCAACAAGATGCAGCATTCTGTAGCAACATTAGAGAAACTCTGCAAAAGATATCACATGTACAAGGATAAAAATCCATTACTTGTTGGTACTTGAAGACCGTCTTGGATGATTCACATGACAATAAGGTACTAGCTAGATACTCGGGTAGGGTCACTCACTCATTCATCAGGGTTAATCTGGCGGTTTTCCTTTTCTTTTTGATTTTTGTTTTATAAATTTTGAATGGAAGAGCTGGCAGTTGGTGTGATTGTTAGCCAATCTTTGCACATCAGGGTGTAGGAAGTGATGGAAATGATGAATGCAGACTGCAGACTGCAGATGCAGTATTTAGCTTATTTTCCCGTTCTGCTGATATCTTTAGAATTTCCTTCTCGAATCTTGTGGTTCCATTGTAAAATGAGATAGGTATCAGACGGTGGCTGTATTATTTACATGTTGCCTCAATGGCGTAATATATTGTTTTGTCAATGTGATTGTATTCTCGTGCAACCAATGGATGAACATTCGGTGCGGGTAAGTTTTACCAGAAAGATATGCCCACAGTTAAAACTTTCGGATGGTAATAAGAATCTATTACTTAAGCTGTGATGGTGCTACAACAAACTCGCTTTTAAATGGCTCCATTGCCTTCCACCATGTAAGTGAAAGATTCGGTTCCCATAAGCATTTTCCCTCCTCCTCTCCCTATGTCTAACATTGAAAACAAATTAAAAGCCAAAAAGATAGTAGCCTCTGCATTTCCTATCAGTTCCTTGCACTAGGCCATAATCTAGTCCGATTTTGTGTGATTTCTATGTTATTCAAGGGCATATCTCGATTCAGGTAAATTTTTCTTCAAAACTCTTCCAAATTTATACATGTTTGGTTTATTTGGAAAAGAATCTATCTTAACGGTTATGGAAAGACCATTCGAATGATTGAATTGAATGACTTCTCTAATCTCTTCGACATGATTAAAACGAGGTATCAACAATTCAACTATAACTCCTGAAGATAAAATCACGTCACTTGAAATCTCAAAAAAGTAAATTCTCTTTCTCAAATTAAGGCCTTAGTAGTGCTACGGTGACGTGCAGTAATACCGTATTCATTTTGCAAGTGAAGTAAATTCTTCTCTGCTCCAACTCTTTCTCATGATTATCGAATGCTCAAAATTTGGTCTTAACCACCAAGGGTCAAGGCATATATGGTGAAAAAAATATCTTCATCTTTAACTAAGATTTCGGGTTTGCCGAGAATGGAAAAGTTCCAAACAGGAGAGCCCTACACAAGTATGACAATGCTAATCTAGATTATTTGAGCCAGTGAAATTCAGATACCAAATAATTAAACATAAAAAATGGTAAGAAAGGAAGACTTTTAGAAATCTCGAAATTGGAGAGTTGAGTCCTACAACAATTCTTACAAAATTACGGCTTTACTTGACCCAATACCAGCAAGCAGGAGTGCTTTTAACTCAAAAACACGAAATATGACGAAATTAAGCAGTTATTTACAGATTCTAGCACTTATTCAGGGCATGAACAGCAGAAACATAGAGAAATGTAAGAAAACCTATGTTGCTCGAATCCCTAAAAAAGGAACCACACCCATTTCGGATCCTCCAAAAATATTGCTGTTTTGGAGCAATATTTTTGGAGGATCCGACATGCATGTGACTACATTTTGAACATTTTGAAAGATCCGAGCAACATAGAAGAAAATGCAAGGAAACCAAATGCTACTATGCAAGTCTAGTGCCACCACGAGACTAATATTATCATTCAGACGCCAACAAATGCCCGACACTGAGATTCCCAATGCTCCTTAGATAGCCGAAGTCTCTCTACTCTCTCGGTCTGATGACGCTCTTTCCAATACTCAGGACAACTGTTCAAAAATGTGAAAGTGAATTAGAACTAACAGAAGCAACAAGAGTGCATACCATGTAAACTCCTCCAGAATAGACCCAAACCGACCACGCATTACAGAAGAAAGAATACCTTCTACTCAGTAGAATGTTAAGCTCTTCCAGATGTACAGCACCTTCATAGACTCCTTCCTGAATCACATAACAAACATATGAGATGAATGTTAAAATGCATTACATTTATATAATACCAGTACAAAGTAAATTATTATTGGTCAAGAAATAAGCCAGTGCAGAAGCTAGAAAACAGAGATCAACCATAACCGAACAGCTATTAATGACCGTTAATTTCTTCTGCAACTTATGTCGATCGCTAAAATAATATCCTGAAATTTCTTAAGAACAGTATTCTTTGAATTGTAAAGCAGATTTTGCAAAGCAGGCACTTCTTCGTATTCCTCACGAGTTCAAAAATCCATGTGAAATCCTTATCCTTGTTTCAGAAACTGGGGTGGGAAAGCTGCTATATTGTAACCAGAGGAAACAAGTCCAGAGGAATATTTTGATTTAATTAACTTGCTTATCCTCTCTGACGTGACAGTAACACTTGGTTAAACATTGGCAATTTGGTATTCAGTGTTCAAGAAAACTGGTGGTCCTAACATATTATTCACAAGTATAAGACTTTGCTAAATGTTCAAGCCACTGAATAACGACCGAAAGCTTAACTAACCTCTCGGCAGAGAGGGCATTTTTCCTTGGGATCTGCTGCCTGCAGTCCATCCACTATGGTCACTGATGCACCTTTGCAAGCACAGATATAGCAGAAGATATGACCACAAGTGAGAGATACTGGGTCAAACACGGTATCCTGCATAAATAGATGTATTTAAAGCATCAAAAAGACAAACTTTCTAAATTAATCTCAGCTTTATTTATCCTGTATGTTGTAAATGAATGACAAATGATGAAATCAAATCGAAAATTTCTGCATGGATTGCTAGGGTAGAAGGCAACAAATTACTTGAAGAGCAAGTGATATGCTTGCAACTTACAGAAATTACAACCTTTCAGCTAAACTACACTAACAACTGATGACATACAACAGAATCTGAAGCCAAAACACCAAGAAATGCATTTCCAGTATCGTATTTACTATATATGATTTTGAGAAACTTCCGTAAGTTTAATATTCACTAGAGTAGTTTGATAGCAAGACAAGGGATTGGATAAGTGCAGGACAACAGCATTTTGCTCCAGAAGATTTCACCTTGAAACTTTTTCCCCAAAAGATTCATGTTGGTCAACCTTTCAAGTTGCAACAGTCAGGTTCATGATTCTGTTATCTAACAACTAAAAGGCATCTCAACTACAGGTCGTTTTGTACTGCTGCCACAATGTTTTTTCTTCTACAAATCAGAGAACACGTTTGTCTAGGTGTCTATATTAAACTGGAGAAGAAATCCGTAGGGTTGCAAGGAAGACTTTGACAAAGCTGCAAGACTTAAGGTCGTGAATGCTGCTCTTTGCTCTAATTACCATTCTCAATACTCCGTGCACACTGCCTTACAGCTGCAAGGGTGATTGAATCTGATGAAGAATTAAGAAGCCAAGCTTCAGTGGTTTCTTTTAATCTACCACCAGTTTGTGTTGTTTTTGAATAACTAACAATATTTCCTAATAAATGGTAATAGGTACAGTGCTGATATTCTTATTATGTTTTCGGATATGAGTTGGGATGTTAGCTTTACTCTGTCTAATGTTTTTCCAAAGTTCAATCTCATTTACATCATCCATTTGCCCAATGCTTATTTTTGCTTTATGATGACTTGTAGAATAATTAGAGTTGTTTTTCTAATATCTTGAATTTTCAGGAATTTAGGTTTGGTAATACTTTATACATACTTATAAATTCGATTCTTGCGCAACTAAAATAGAACTAAGATAAAGCGCTTCACACACCCCAAAAAAAGAAGGGAGCTACATCTGAGTTAAACTTGGAGATGGAAGTCTTCTTTCCTTTCTCGACGGTGAAGTAAGACCAAGCTCTAAGATAAAGCTTTTAAAACTTGTTTTTCCTTGTCTGTTGTTACATGTATCTATATCATTTGTACATATGTGAAACTGCCCCTCCAGTTTTCTTCTTTCATTTGCAACAGTAGGTCAACTAATATCCATAGATAGAGACAGAAATGCTGATTGTAGATGTCCTAGTGAAATTGGCGATCCTACTTAATCGAGCAAAAAGTTTGGACTCCAGTAGGTTGGATTAATAGGTGGATATCCTATTATTTATCTTGTGTACTCGATATGAGATAAAAAGACTGTCATCCAAGTTCATAATACTTGGATGATACCCCAATTCTAGGGAGTATAATACCCAACATGGCAACCAAACAAATAACGAGTACTAGAGGTTCCATAGTATAGTATCTGGAATCAGCCACGTAACAACTAAAACATTTATTCAAGCTAAAAGAAGTACAAGAGCCAAAGGATAAATATATCTTTATATGAACAAAGAGACACAAGCTCGCAACTTCAAAATCTTTGACCAGCTCTTGGACTGGTCGCACATACAAGTCGTAATGAACTTATCACTGAGTCCAAGCGCGGGTTAAATTGATTAAGACTAGAGAAAAATCAATCATCACTGACGCTAAGAACCAGCTAACGCCGAATCACACCTATATTGACAGCATATACGAAGGTTCAGATTCAATAAATTTGAAGTCTGATGCTTTTCATATGCAAAGGTTTCTAATTGTTAAGCAACAGTTAGATAATTGCTATATGTCTTAAACCAAACAGACAAACAAGTTAGCCTTTTACAGTATTGTGTTTCAAGTGATAACATAAAAGAAAAGATATGGAGAAAGAGCGAGCACGTACCAAGCAAATAGAACAGGTCAAATCAATATCAAGCTTGATAGAATCAAAGAGCTCACAAGTGAGAGACGGTTTCCCTTCATTGAATATCAGGAAGCAACCATCAAAAAGTGCAAGAGCCTTCTCATTTTTTGCCTTATTTTCTCTCAAATTGATGTGAAAAGCCATAAGCTCACACAGCCAGGGAGATTGAAGGATCTCAATGTGCATACTTTGAGCTTGTGACTTGAATGCCTGGCCTTGCTTAGAATAATGAATCTACAGATAGACAGGAGTAGTTAATAAAGGAAGCAAAACTCAGTAAATATGTCGAATTAGTTATCTGAAAGGGGAATTACCTTGTCATATTTCTTGAGTATTTTACGCATGGCAATTGCATTGATTATCGCATAGGTGACTAGATCTTTTCCTTCTTGAACTAAAGCAATATGGTTTCCTTGTATTCTTTCTTTGAGCAGGATAAGATACTTGCGGAAACCTGATGAGAGATGCAGTTCAAGCAATCTCTGCACACGTTTATTGAAGCAGCCAACAACTTCAGACATCTCCTTAAGGAGCGATGGGAAAAAGCTTCCATCACAAACTACAGAGAAGAGGAAAACTTATTAGGACCCTATAGTGATGACTGATTCGATATATATCAAGAAACAGAGAGAGTTTTAGCTTTTACAAGATTTAACATTATTCTAGTGCATAATTTGTCAAAAACTTCAAAAGGGTAAGAATTTCTTTGTTTCCTTTTTACCAAAATTAAGCTATCCTGTATTAAGTTAATCTGAAACATGACAAACATAAATTCCAGAATGCAACTGAAGCAGTAAATAATGCTCATCAGAGATGCAATAATCAGAGATTCTAAATATGTTCAAGCAATATAACTCAATAGATTAATCAGAACCTTATACTGATAATTGGTATCAAACATACTATTAACCAATATGATTCTTCAAGCTTTCAAAGTTATCATAGTGCATACATTGTCAAATACTAAAAAAAAAGGTGAATTTCTTTGTTTTTCTTTTACCAAATTCAAGCCATCAAAACTAGATTAATTTGAAAATGGGATCAATACTAAATTCCAGGGTGAAAGTAAAGCAGTAAATATGCTCACTCGAGATGTAATCAACAAGAGATTCCAGATATTTTTAAGCAATATAAGTCAATAGAATAATTAGAAGTTAGAACCTTATAAGATGACACATAAAATATAGTACTATAATAAACAAGAAAGTTCATTGATTTTACAGGTTTTTAAGTTGTTTCTGTGCATAAATTGACAAAAACTCAAATGGAGGTGAATTTCATTTTTCACTATTTCCCCAAATTTAAGCTATCCTATACAAAAATAGTTTGATATGTAAATGACACAAAAGCAGCAAATATGCTCATCAGAGAAGAACCAACCACAGATCTACATATGTTTAAGCATTTTAACTCAACAGATTAATCTACAACAACAACAACAACATACCCAGTGTAATCCCACAAATTTGTGGTGTCTGGGGAGGGTAGGATAGGATGTACGCAGACCTTACCCCTACCTTTTGTGGGATAGAGGTTGTTTCTGATAGACCCTCAGCTCAAAAAGAAAGTCATAGATGCAGGATTGAAAGAGGGCAGCCCAGTGCACTAAGCTCCGCTATGCGCGGGGTCCGGGGAAGGGAAAGACCACAAGGGTCTATTGTACGCAGTCTTACCCTGCATTTCTGCGTTTCTGTTATAGACTGTTTTCACGGCTTGAACCCATGACCTACTGGTCACATGGCAGCAACCTAAAGTCGTTCTAACGCAAATATTGTCAAAATCACAAAAGGTGGAGCATTTATTTACTCCTTTTTTTTTTTGCTGTTGCCAACTTTAAGCTGTCCTATACAGAATCATTTGAACATGCAACAATAGATGAAACTAAAACAGCAAAAATGCTCATCAGAGATGAATCAATTTTAACTCGATAGATAAACCTGTACAACCAAAGATCAAATTTATGCATTTACCAATTTTAAAGTTGTCAAAAACTCAAAAAGGGGCAAATTAATTTACTTTATTTTAACACCAAATTTAAGCTACCCTATACAAAATAATTTGAAATCAACCACAGATTCACATATACAACAACAATAACAACATACTCAGTGATACTACAAGTGGGTCTGAGGAGGGTAGAGTATCCGCAGAGCTTACCCTACCTTGTGAGTTAGAGACGCTGTTTCGATAGAAACTCGGCTCAATAAAAAGCAAATACAAACAATCAAACAAAAAAATAACAAAAATAAAGGAACAACGGATAATAACAAAATTAGTCTGAAAACAACCACAGATTCACATATATTTAACCAATTTGAAAATTCAACAGATTAAACAAACCAGAGCATTGATGCTGGGAACAAGTTGAACTCTCATGACTATTCGTATCTGCAGGCATAGCAATACTTCTTGATTGATGACATCTTCGACACCTCTTCAATATTTTCTTCAATTTTTTAAGACCTACACGAGGCAATTTTTTATTCTGGCATTGCCCCTCCATATACTCCTCATATTTCTTGCAAAATTTCATCTTCCATATTCAAAAATAAAAATAAGAGGTGCGTGTACTTGGTAAATAGTCAATAAATCTCTGCAATTTTTTTTTAATCTTTATCTCTATCCTTAATTGACGGTAACAGTGACACGTAACATTTGTGATGATCACAGACAATTTATTTATAGTTTAATAAAAAAAGTTTGAGAAGTTCACGGAAAATGGAAAAGAAAAAGTTTCGAAAGTGTGACGACAAGCAAAAGTTGTAAAGCAGTACTGTATTTATAAGGGACGGTGGATCTTGTGGGCCTATCAGGGTGGATGTATTTGTGTTACTAGTTGAGATTTGAATTCTGTAAAATAGTGTGTCCACTTAGGTTTGCATACTTTCTAAAAAAATATTAATTTTTAATTAAAACTAAATAATTTAAGTAAAATAATTTGAATTAAAAAAATATGAAAATTTGGTTACCTAACACTTAATAAAGGCAAATTTGAAAAAATAAAATTAATTATTTATTAATTTGATAAGTGAACACTCTTTTTGAACTAAAAAATAAAACCTAAGTGGACACTCTTTTTTATCCGGATGAGGTATAAAATTTACTAAATAAGTATTGTACTACTCCTTCCGTCTCAAATTATTTGTAGTGGTTATTAAATTTATCATTTTAGAAGTTTAAGACACAATTAATTATTTATCTCCCATTTTATCCTTGGTAGAACTTTATCATTAATGTATATGATACATAAATAGATTAAACATTCAATGGAGAGATTATAATTTATTCATAACTAACGATATTAGTAGTCAAATACATCTTTTAATTAATATTTCTTAAGGAACATGTAAAATAAAAAAAATGATAAATAATTTGAAACGGAAAATGTGCAAAAGCTCTATTTGCCTCTGCCATTCTATGAGTCTCTTCCTTTTTGCGTATGACATCGCCACTCCCTTTGGCAGCATCCACTAATTCGGAACTTAATTTGAAAGTCATATTTCGACCCGGACGTGTATTTAATTTTGAATCTAATAAATCAGATATGGGTATGATGAAATCTCAAAGTTATTACGAAACTGAACACGTTTTTTCCTTTTTGTAAGAATAAAAAAACAAAAAACATTTAATATGGTATTGACAGTGGCAACAAATTTTGGATTTTTTAAAATCCTCGTAATGATTCTTTTTGCTTGATTTGAAATAAGGTAAATGTGTATCATTTTTGTAATGATGACGACACAAATGACCCAACCATTAGCGGAAGATAAACGTGTTTTATTTCGTATAATTCACATGTAATTTTGGCCCTTTTCTTGGAATTGTAATAGTAAACACTTAGTTTTAAAAAAAATAAAATGAAAACACATATTATAAGTTAAAGTATACGATATATATATATATATATTTATTTTAAGACCATGCACCAAACAACCAATAAAAGATATTTTCATGCTAATTTTGTATTACTAATTATTATATGACTGATGTTTAAAGAATCAGGCTCTAGCATACTTCCTTTTGGAGCCAAAAAAAAACCAAAGTACCAAGTACCAAC
The DNA here is from genome assembly GCA_029783415.1 of Anisodus acutangulus. NCBI lineage: Eukaryota > Viridiplantae > Streptophyta > Magnoliopsida > Solanales > Solanaceae > Anisodus > Anisodus acutangulus. The sequence continues at coordinate 12,029,556 of CM056502.1, read as the reverse complement.
AAGAAATTGTGCGACTTGTCATTAATTGCTTCCAAATTTCCAAACAAAATTGGGTTGGTGGATAGTGACAGTGTCCAATCACCTTGTCAGAATTATATGCCTCTTTATTTCGAGTCTAATTGTACTTGACATAGTACGTTACGTTGAAGAATAACGTACTTGATATGGTATAATAGAGGATCCTTCGTAGGGATGGCAATTGGGCGGGGCGGGTGCGGGTACCCCCTCCCCCGCACCCGTACCTGTCAAAAAAAATTATACCCGTCACCTACCCGCCACCCGTGGCGGGTACAATTTTCAACATCCATACCCGCCTAGGCGGGTATATTCCTATACCCGCCACCTACCCGCCACCTACCCGCCACCTACCTACCCGTCCGCCTACCCGCCACCTACCCGCCACCTACCCGCCCGCCTACCCGTCCGCCTACCCGCCCGCCTACCCGTCCGCCTACCCGCCCGCCTACCCGCCCGCCTACCCGTCACCCATTTTTTTCACCTCTTCCCCATTGCACAACAAAGAATCAAGAAAATAAAATTTCTAAGAAACCCAAAAAATTAGAAATAGTAATAACTAATCACAGTACAGTCACTTGATGTTCTCTTCTGAATAGCCAAGAGCTCTTGACATAGGGACAGTTCATTTGCGGCCTATTTGAGTTATTGCAATTCTAATCTCTCAATATAAAAATGACTTGTATGAATAATGGGGTGGGGGCCTTTGCTTTGATTTCACTCTTTCTTTTTAGGTTCAACATCTTTCCTTCGTCACTTTTTCTAGGCGGGTAGGCGGGTAGGCGGGCGGGTAGGCAGGCAGGCGGGCGGGTAGGCGGATATGACTGCAAATCCACCACCTACCCGCCTACCCGTGACGGGTACATTTTCAATACCCATACCCGCCTACTACCCGCCAAAGTTATACCCATACCCGCCCCAATTGGGGCGGGTGCGGTGCGGAATCCGCAAAATTATACCCACCTGCCATTTCTAATCCTTCGGTTGATTGTTTAGTTGTGTTTAGTTATGATGGAATTGTATACTCCTGTCTTTTACTACTAATTCTTTATTGATTTGACACTTCTCTTAACAAATTATCTATTACGTAAAGTTTATTTTACTAAATTATCAATATTAACTATGTTTTGAAATCTATGTTTAATTGTGTAGTTACTTAGAGATAAGGATAATATAAAAAGAAATAGTAAATATATCTTAATTTGCAAAAATGAACAAGTAAAATGAGAAATTTATTTCTAATATAAGGGACTAATAAAAGGGAACAAAGAGTATATAAATTATTTTAAAATTAATATTAAAATTGTGTTACGAAAAATGAATTATGTGAAAGTATATGAGTTTGTCTTGTGGCATCGTCTAGGAGTTTCGCGTATACCTTAATTTGATTAATGTCGATATGTGAAGGCATGTAGGTCACACTATGTCGATTGTCTTTTCGATCTAAGGATGTATTGAAAGAGTATTAAATATTCAATTTAGAATCGAGATATTTAAATGAATAATGAATGTTTTAATTAAGTCAAAATTGTATTTTAGATTTAATTAAGAATGTGCAGAAAATAAAACGAGACAGTTTAGGGTCATGTCAGCGCCGCGACGCCCACACTATAGGGCCGCGGCGCCATGACCTAATATGTCTCAAATTTTGGGTCAGGCCCAAGGACAAACCCTAATCCAGTTTGACCTAATTTCACCTATAAATACAGACCTACACTTCATTATTCATTACACTTGATTTTCATATAATTATTCTAAGTCTTAGAGACTTAGAATCAAAACATCCTCTCGAACCTCTGTTGGATTTCCTAGCTTTCCAAAGAAGGAATACATTAAAACTTGGAGCTTGCAATCGAAAGGGCATTCGCATGCGCTCCCACATTTGATAAAGATTTCAGATATTGATTAGTTAATAATAATATGGGTTAGAATTTATTTAAATCTGGAATTTATGTCGTTTAAAGCTTGAAAACCTAATATCTTAAAAGCACATCATCTTTGTCTCCCAAACTATTAAACAATGATGTAATTGAGGAAGTCATTTCGATCTAACTCTTCTAAGTCAATGTGCGTAACCGGTTCATTGCGAACATGGTGCACTGAAGCGAATAACGAGAAGGGAATGGATGATAGGACTCAAACTCTTTCATAGATGTGTTTTAAATGTAAAGGTAAACGATAAACTTTTGTGGGTATTTACACCAAAGTGTTTGCTCACAAAGGCCAAATTTACTTAGATACATAAACGCAGTCGTGTAATGAGGTTGACTTTCTTAGACGAATCTTGGCGCCAAAGTGTCGGACTAATCTAAGGACGCAAGATTAAATATAATATTTGATCAACCAAGAGTTGCAAATAAGTTTTGTAATTGGTTTAGAACCTACCAAGATGTGTTATTGAAGTTATCAGCCAAAGCAAACGCGGAAATAACATAAGTTTGAATCTTGGCCCATTATGATCTCAATTAATAGGCCTGTATTCTACCATGGGATCATAGAAGTATGTTAAAATAGTGAGAGTTAATTAAACAAAAGACCATGTTGATTAGCCTAAACAAATGTGCATAATATGAATGAAATTTTGAGTTTGGTTTTTCAGTCTATCTAATTCTTCAGATTATCAAAGATGTCGAGCTTATCATTGAAAATATTGATTGAAATGAACAAACTTACTGGACCTAACTACCTTGACTGGCTAAGAAAATTTGTGAATAGTGTTGAGACAAGAGAAATTAGAATACGTGTTGGACACAGTGTTTCCAACAGTCCCTGAGTATGTGCCTCTTTTGATAAGGATGCTTACCAAAAACACCTAGATGATGCCACTTCAGCACAGTGCGTGATATTGTCTTCCATGTATGTGGAACTTCAGAGACAACATGAAAACATGGGTCCCAATAAGATGTTCGAACACTTGAAGAGTCTCTATGACTCACAATCCCAGACTATGGATTATGAGTTACTGATAGAACTTTTTAAGTGTAAGTTCAATGAAGGAGGTCAGGTCTCGCATCACGTGTTGAAGATGATAGGGCTGATAGAGACTTACTTGAATTGGAACGAAGCTGCAAAAGAATGTCGCTACCACCCTCATCCTGAACTCTTTCAATCGTTCCTTTGAAAACTTCATAGTGAATTACAATATGAATGGAACGAAGGCGAGTCTGTCGAAGCTGCATAACATAGTCAAAACCTTTGAGTTTTCCACTTCCAAAGGCAAAGCTGTGCACATGGTGAGCTCTATTAACCGACCTAAGCCGAAAGGTAAGGAATGACAAAAGAAAAAGTCGTTGCACCCTCAGCTATAAAGCCTAAGGGAGGTGTGAAGAAAAAGAAGGTGAATCCTACGAAAGATGTATGTCTAAACTGCAACAAAAAGGGGCATTTGAAGAAGGAATGCACTGCACCAGGAGGAGGAAAAGCACCATGTGCTTCTACCTCTGGTGGACAAGGTATGTACGTCATTGAAATAAATATGTCTATAAATAACTCTCACTCATGTGTATTGGATACCACTTGTAGCTCACACATTTGTACCAATATGCAGGGGCTAACTGATAGCAAGTGTCGCGCCCGTTTTTAACCGCGGCTCCGCGACGTGACGGATTGATTCCTTTTGGATTGAATAAAAAATGTTTGATTTGAGGAGTCGCCACCTAATTATTCTAATGTGAATTAGGGCACCTAATGCTAACTAAAGACAGCAAAATAACTCTAATTTTGTAATCTGCAAAATTAATGAAATTCTAGATAAGGGTTCTTTATTATCCTAAAGAGAAGGGGTTAGGCATCCTTCAAAATCCGCTCACTTGCGGTTATACGGTCAAACTCGGATTAATTATTATGATAAGAAAAATGCATATTTTTACAAGTATAAAAATAATGTTGCAAGTAATTAATAAAATGATGCATTTTGTACATGTAAAGTTGGAAAAAAAGTGTGCATTTGTATGAAAATTGATAAAAATATATGCCTCGTGAATTTTTATGGGCGATGGACCTAAAAATAGATAAACTAGCAATTTTTGATTTTAAAACAAACTGAGCCTAAAAATAAATAAACTAGATGGTTTCAGCTTTAGACTACTCTATTAATTAATTCTAAATCTACCTAGTCTAAACATTTCACGAATTTCACGCGTACAATAATATTACAATAAAGAATGATATGAAGCTGAATTAAAGAAAGTAAAAACAACAAAATAAATAATCTCCGAGGGATATTTGCCTTCTTTGACTATATCGCTTGCAAGTTGTCCAGAACAAATGATTAGAAACAATTGAATATAAATAACTTCGGATTCGTATCCAAAATAATAAATGTTTTGATTACGGAGGGCTCAGACTTAAATTTTGAAAAGATCATTCCAATCACGTCGTGGCTGCGAATATATGACTCGTTGGTCATTTTAGTTGCCTTGTCTACCGAACGTGTTGGTCTCTCGAGTGAAAAAAGATTTAAGTTTCATCCTCGTCGATATTTTTTCATCAGCCAAAGTGCAGTATTTATTTAAATCAGTAGAACAGTAAAGAAAACAGAAACTGCGAAAATAATTTCCGAAGGGACACAACCTCAAATTTAATTTCATTGGCCTAAGTGCAACATTCGTTCAAATCAGTAAAACAGTAAAGAAGACCGAAACTGAGAACCAATTTTAGAAGGGACATGGCCTCAAATTTAATTTCATTGGCCTAAGTGTAATATTTGTTCAAATCAGTAGAAAAATAACATAATAGCTGTGTAACAGACGTTCAAATACCAAAATAAACCGTAATTAAAATGTCCGACCCAAATTATGATTTTTTTGAACCAAAATAGAACGTGAAATGCTCCTGAAAATCCGACCCGACAGAACATTGACCCGACCCGGATGAACACCGACACAATAAAGAAAAATTAAGTATTTTGACCCGGTGTTGAAAACAGACCCGGATGTCTGGTCGACCCGACCCGACAAATGTAACCCGAAGAAGGGGTGACCCGGAATCAATTTTTTTGCATTTTCAAATAACCAACAACAAGATATAAAACACAAAATCTGGAAATTTACCCAAATCGGGTCGACACGACCCGGTCAGAGGTTTCAATCCGACACGATTTCTTTTTTTCAAATTTCAGATAACCAACAACAAAATATCAAGCATATAAATCTGGAAATTTACCCAAACCGGGTCGACCCGGCCCGGATCGATGACCCGACCTGAAACCAAAATTGGCAGACGGCAGTGGACCACAACCATGATAAAACAGTGGCGAAAATAGCCAAAAAAGAGAGCAAGGTCCCAAAAAGGAGCAATAATCAACGGAGCGAACAGAGGCAAACGCCGGAGTAATTATCCGGTTAGAAACTATCACAAATTAGCAAAATATTAAGAAAAGTCCAAAATAAGCCAGCACGCCGGAAAACATACTCGTCGGAGTATGTCAAAATGAGATTAAACCAGTCCAACAAAACACACAACAATATAACCACAAGAGAAAGCTGGAGTTCGACCTCCGGTCAGATCTGGAAAAACCGAAGAGCACAAAAAAACCAAGTATCATCGTAGTTCCCACGATGATGGGCTAGCAGTGATGGTGGTGATGGTTCGCTCCGGTTCATCGGAGATAGAAGCTCCTCGCCAGACCAGTGAGGGATGAGATGACGGTGTTAGTGGTGGGGGTGTCGGCGACTGGTTGGAGGGTGTAAGGTGACCGGTTGGTCTGTCGGGGTAGGGGTAAGGTTCGACGGCGATGGGGTTTGGAGGGTGAAAATGAAAGTGTGGGGGTGTCGGCGACTGGTTGGTGACAGGGTTGCTGTCGGCGGCGAGTTGAGAGAGAGAGAGAGAGTTTTTTTTTGGGAGTGCGGCAGAAGGGATGAAAAGAGGGAGTGTGTTTTTTGGTGTAGGGTTTGTTGGTTTTAAGGGATAGTGGGTGTAAGGGGATAGGGAGTTGGGCTCGGGTCGGGTTGGCCGACTTGGGCCTTGAATGGGGTCCGAAAATGGGGTGGTTTGTTTTGGGTAGAAATTGTTTTGGGTTGGAAAATAAATGGGTTATGGGGTTTAAAATGTAAAAGAGGGGGTTTATTATATAAAAAACAAAACTTTGCAAAAATATAAATTGCACAAATGACAATATGATAAAAATATAATATTTGTGAAATGCTTGATGTTTAAATAAAAAATAAAAACGCGATGCCGTTTTGCAAAAAGATAAATAACATATAATATTAGGATAAAAAATATGATTATAATATTAAAATGCAAATGACAGTAAAAATGCAAATAATAATAATAATGATGATAAATAATGATATTGAGAATAATATATATATATATATATATATATATATATATTAAAATTGCTTTGAGGTGTCAAAAATATTTAAAATTGCAAATAAAATATGAAAAGATGGGACAAAATTGGGTGTTAACAGTAGGAAGGTTGGACCAAGAGAGGTGGTATTGTCAAAATTGCAACTTTATGGTGTTGTTCAAAAGTTGTAAATTACATAGTAAAATTGCAATTAAAAAAATTATATTTTGAAAAAAACTTGTTCTAGTTTCTTGATAATTTCCCGTGGTTCTTCGGTTGGAATTAGTATTTGTTGGTCAAATTGCTCCACGTCGTTTCCACCACCTTCGGATAAGATTTCGTTGTAGTTTTCATCTTCTTCTTCGTTGATCTCCGGTTGACCGCACATTCTTCGCTCCGCTCGTATCCAATCTCTGAATGATACTACAATCTTCAAGCTGTCTCCGGCTAATGAGTGTCTGTGCTCTCCTATTTGATATTTGCCGGCAGAAAAAGCGCTTTCAGACGTCGTTGATGACGCTGGAATGTTCAAAACATGTCGGGCCATCATTGAAAGTGTTGGAAAGGTCTTCTCATTCTCCCTCCAGTATTTCAGCAAGTCTTCACATCCTTCTTCATTGAGAATTGCTTGGTATGGTACAGAACCCTGCAAAATAAAAATATCAAACTCGCTAATTTGGTTAGTAGCGGTACGGCCACACATTCTATTTCTAAGGCTTTCAATACTAGCCGTAGAAACATCATGTCTTTTGTGAGGTCGTGTTGAAGAAGAAGATGGTATGAAAGCCGGTAGGTTGCTAGCACTTTCTTGTTGGTAAAACCTATATACTTTTTTGCATTCGTCTTCTACGCTAGACAACACTTCTTCTTTAGTCTGTTCAATAAGTGGTGGGTGATTTGAATTTTTGGGACTTGGAAGTGGTAGTACTGCTATACAATCATAAATAGTTTCAATAAGTGATATAGTATCGTCTATTTTAATAGTCGGATTTAATACAACACCAATAATATAAATAGTGGGAATAAGAATAAAGTATTTTTTTATTTTGATAAACATTTTTAATTGCTGCTTTATAAGCTGGTTTATCCATATATTCATTAAGCAGTAAAAATATTAGAGCTATATAAAATAACATAGTTGAAATAGTAGGATAATATATACCAGAATTCTTTTGTTGCTTAAAAATTTCTCTAGAAATACAATAAGTTTGGAAATTTTCCCCAATCGCTATCTACAACCATATTAGTTGGATTTTGATTATGAGAGTTAAAAAATAAAGTTATAGGTTTTCTATAGTATGCAACAAGTAGTTGCTCGTATAAAGAATTCCACATAGTGGGTACTTCTTCTGGAATTTTTCAATAAGGTAGTTGGCAAACGTGACAAGTTTTTTTATATTCTTTTTTTCGTTGTATTCTATTATTTTTTAAAATAAAATTTATAGCAAATTGTATTTTACTAAGAATGTCTTCAAAAAGTGATAGATCATCCTTTACAACTAAGATATATATACGACACACACATTTTATATGAAAATGATCTGAAAAAGATGGAGTTAAACTGTTTTTAAAAATTGTAATAGCATAATTGTTAGAAGAAGCGTTATTTAATGTAATAGTCATAATTTTATCAGTTATTTCATAATAATCGCACACTTGATAAATATTTTCTGCAATAAAAGTACCAGTGTGCCTATCATCTATAGGGGTAGGTGTATATCGGTTCGGTTCGATTTTGTATCCGAAAATTATTAACCCAATAAAAATTATTTAAAAAAAAATAGAATACAACTTTTTTTAAAAATAAAACCCGATATGTTCGATTTATATCGTCGAACGTATAGAATTATATCGGTTTTTTCTAGTGGGCCGGGTCGGGTCGGGTCGGGTCAGTGTTTTTTTTTAAAAAAATTGAATTTCCAAAACTAAAATTGACATTCACACCTACACTATCATGAAATTCCGACGTTGAAATCTATTGTGTATCGTGAGATGTTTACTAAAGAAAAAGAAAAATTAAAAATCGATTTGGGGGAAAATACAAATTGATTGAAAAAACGGACGTTTTTCTAAAAATTGGCTGTGCCAGACCTCCTTGTGGCTATTTGGGCCGCCCCGTCTCGAAAAAAAAACCCAAAATAAAAAAAAATCGGGTAAAACGGACATCCGAACGCAGAGTTATGATCATTTAAAGTTTCACCAATTTACAACTACTTTCTCTCCCTACATTTTATGTCAATGCTTCCGTGATATGTTAATCAAGTTCATGCCGCATTCGACTTCCATAAAAGCTTCATAGATTGACTTCAATGGCTATGATTTAAGAGATTGTAGTAGCCTAAAATAAAAAATAAGAATAATTATATATTTAATTTCATTTTTTCAGTTCGGTTCGTATCCAATATTAAAAAATCAGTTTTTTTAACCGAGAAAAAACCGAACCGAATTTCGGTTCGGTTCGGTTTTTTCGGTTCTCCGTGTTTTTTGCCCACCCCTAATCATCTATATATCTATATGCTAAGATACGTTTTTGCGTAGACCATTTATAATCTGTCCAATGACAAGTTACCGTTAAATAATCATGGTCGTTAGTAGTACGACCTATATCAGAAGTGATAGTCACTTTGCCATTAAAATGATATAATGAATAACATAAATACTGTTGATATTCATGTGCAAATTTAAATATATCTCTCTTAACAGTTGATCTAGGAAAACCGTTAAAAGCAGGATTATACACTTCTCTAATGTAATGAATAAAACCATGAGATGAAGGAAATGAAAAAGGCAAACCCCTCCACAACAACTAATTTTGCTATTGCTTCCCTATCTCTACGTTTATTGTAATTAGGGCCTACAATTTCCCCCGCCGTGGGGTTAATTTGACCCTGTACTTGGTCCGGGACAGTATGTGAACCTTGTCCCGATGGAGCGGACGTTTGCGCACCCAGTTTTGAACCTTGCTACGTGTCTCATTAAACCCCCCGTCTCACCGTGACCTTTTCCAGTTTTAAATTTTAAAATATCTTTACAAATTTTACATCTAGCTACTTGATTCTCTACGTCCCTATCAAAAAATGTCCATGCATCTGATTTTAATAGTCGTTTTGCTGGACCTCGTCTCATACTAGGGGGAATATGAGGCATTTCAGTTAAAGGTGCACTAGTAAGTGTGTTGTCATCTACATTAGTGGGTGTATCATCTAGATCATCGTCTAAATTAAAGTCTTCTTGAGTTCCAAAAAATAGCTCATCGTCTAAATCTAATGGTATTGTAGGAAAATGTTCAGTATCAACAAAATCATCCTGTGTAGGAAAATGATTCTGTCTAGAAATAGGATGACTAGAAGAAGTACCCTTGCCCTTGTTGCCCCTACTAGAAGAAGCCCGACCCTTACCCGTAAGCATACGTTTAAATCCTTCCATTATAATTATACTAATAAATAATTAAAGTAAATGAAATTAAGTGCGCTAAATAAAATAAACAGACAATAATAATTTAATGAAGGAACGAATGTACCAAACGTCGACGTAACGTCGACGTGTAATCGAGCTAGTTGCCATCTTCACTCCCAAATGAATAAATAAAATTCAATAATTAGTAGACAATGTAGACTTGTAGAGAGATAGATTGAGATATTTAGAGAGATTGTAGGAAGATTTGTGAGAAAGATGAAGAGAAAATGAGGCATTTATAGTTGAAAAATTGGGTTGAAGTGTAAATATAATAACTTATGGGTTAAAAATAAATATTAAGGGGGTAGGGGTGTTGGGGGAGGGAGGAGGGAGGAGGGAGGAGGCCAAAAATGGCCGTTGCACAATGGCCAAAATGTAAAATGGTCGTTGGTGCAACGGTTATTTGTGCAAAGGTTGGGTTTCGGGCGGGACCGGATCGGGCCTGGAGGGACTGGGGCGGGCCGGGACGGCTCGGGACGAGACCATGTCCCGTCCCGGTTCGAGTCCCGATGCCGCAAAAAAAAAGTCTGGGCCGAGGCTGGACCGGACCGACCCGGCCTACTGGCCAGTCTTACTTAATTCTATAGATGAACTTATTATGAAGAAAAGTCAATAAAAGTAGGCACTAAAGTAAGGACAATATGACAAATATAACAAAGCTAAAGTAAGGACAATGTGACAAATATAAGAAAGTTTTTCCTTATTTCTTAAATTTTGTATCCGGTCAAATGATACCATTTAAATTGGGACGGAGGATGTATTTCTTGTATATACCACATTTTAGCAATTTCCATTAAAATTTGAAACCCCATATTTGGAGGGGATAAAAGTCGATGCAGAATTGTCTGATGTGGACAATTTCAAAACAACAACAAAAACGACTTTTTCGGAGTGATAATTGATAGGACGTCGAGGAAGAAAAAATTTAAGATAACTTTTTCATCTTATTTTACCTTTCTATAAAGGGTCAGGTGTTCATTTTTAGTAAAGAAATAAAGAATCACATTGCTAGTTCCATGAATGATCTTGGATACGTGATTTTTTATACTAGTTTGTTCTTGGACAGGTCCATGCGTTGCACGTGTATCTCATTAAATAGTACAAACGATATAAATCTATTGACTTGATTGTTTAATAGAAATAATTGATGGGTTACATTTAGATGTCATTAGGTACACACATGTAAAGAATAGATGAAAATTAAGAAAAATTAAATATGAAAAGATTATAGGTACAATATACTCAATAAACATATGCAGGTATCTAACAAAGAAAGTCCTATTCGTGAACTTTTCTCCCTTGTCCAAAGAAACAAAACTCTTTGAGAATTCGAACAAAAATGAAAACAAAATTAACTGTGGAACTTACTTTTAAAATTGCTCAAAAAAATCTTAGAAAACTCAAGAGCTTATAAGAAAATCCTAAAAATGTGCGACTTGTAAATCTCTCAAAGAAATAATCCCTTCAGTATTTTCATTGATTGAAAGACTATATATATACAAGTTACATATTTCCATAATAGGAGAATCATATTCCTATTCTACTCTTAAAACCTTATTCTACTTGGTTACTAAATATACATTTATGGTAATACAAATATTATGGTAAGTGTACAATACTAATTACAACATTACCTAAACTAGGATACTAAAATATTACCTAATCCTACACGGTACAAAGGGGAAATCCGAGAGCCACATATACACGTGTATATCGTGTATATTTAATACACCCCTGCAGTCATAGCGGGCGGTCTTCAAACGCTGAGACTGTCTCTAAAATCTCCAAAAAGGACCGAGGGAAGACCCTTTGTAAAGACGTCGGCAATTTGATATCTTGACGGGACATGGCAGACGCGTACCTGACCACGAGCAACCTTTTCGCAGACAAAGTGAATGTCCATCTTGATATGCTTAGTGCGCTGGTGCTGAACCGGATTATCAGAAAGGTAGATGGCACCAATATTATCGCAATAAACCAAAGTTGCTTTCTGAATGGAACAATGAAGCTCCAACATCAAATTACGTAACCAACATGATTCCGAATTCGGTCTCGGCACTGGATCGAGATAATGTCGACTGACATTTCGCAGACCATGAGATCAGGTTATTGCCGAGAAACATACAATAGCCAGACGTAGACCGTCTGGTGTCCAGACAGACACCCCAATCAGCATCCGTATACGAGACAAGTGTGGATGTCGAAGAGGGATATAAATGCAAACCATAGTCCACCGTACCCTGAATATACCGAATGATGCTTTTGAGTGCATTCATGTACTCAACTCTGGGATCATGCATAAACAAACACACCTGCTGGACAACGTACGTAATATATGGCCTTGTGAATGTAAGATACTGAAGGACCCCTGCAAGACTGCGATAGCGAGTCAGATCCTCGTATGGTACACCGGCCGCGACACTAAGCTTGGGCTTAGTATCAACTGGAGTGGAAGTAGACTTACAAGATGACATCCCAGGCCTCTCAATGATCTCAGTTGCATACTTCCTTTGAGATAAGAACAACCCACCTACATGACGAGTGACAGCAATCCCCCAAAAATATCTCAAGGGCCCCAAGTCTTTCATAGCAAACTTAGAGTTGAGCATTGTCATGATAGACTGACGTAAGGCATCGGAGGAGGCAGTCAAAATAATATAATCCATATATAACAGAATATAGGCCAAGGATGAACCACGACAGTAGATGAACAAGGAATTATCCTACCTGCTGTGAGTGAACCCAATAGTCAAAACATAGTCTGCAAACCGCGTATACCAGGCCCGTGGAGACTGCTTAAGCCCATATAAGGACTTCTTCAACAAACAGACATGATGAGGATGTTTGGGATCCCTGAACCCAAAGGCTAATGCATATAGACTGTTTCCTTGAGATCACCATGTAGGAAACCATTCTTTACATCTAACTGATGAATATGTCATGCTTTCGAAATAGCCAAGCTAAGCACAGTGCGAATGGTAGTTGGTTTGACCACCAGACTAAACGTCTCACCACAATCTAGACCAACTTATTGAGTCTTACCATCACCCACAAGCCGCGCCTTATGTCGGGCAAATGAACCACCTGAATTTTCCTTATGAGCAAAAATCCACATAGACCTGATAATATTAATATCAGATGGATGGGGAATCAACTCCACGTCTTATTATCAATAAGTGCATTATATTCATCGGTCATAGCAATTTTCTAATCCGGGTCATTTAAGGCAAACACGAGATTACGGGGTAAGGGTGATTTAGGGACATTAGAATGTAAATTAAAATGTCTTTTTAGTTTAAAAATACCCCGTTGACTACATGTGACCGGTCTGTGACTCGAGGAAGAATTGGGCGAATTTCAGGAATTTTCTGGGCTCGGGACGGACTGGCCAGCAGGCAGTGGGCCTGCTGGCCCGACTCGGTAATGACGCAGAGGCTGGACCGATTCTGCACTGGGTCGATCGCCCAATCATCAAATCGCCCAGATGGTATCGGAAATTGCAATGTGTGACGGACGGTGGGACCAGCAGGCGATGGTCTACTGGAGAATTTTGGGTGCGGGATACGTCCAAAAATGGTGAATAATATACGGGGATATATATCATCCAAAAATTATATGAACTAGGCACGAGAGTTTTAATCGTAGCAAATAGAAATTGGGATTCATCAAAAATTACATGGCGATTAATGATGACTTTATTAGAGGATAAATCAAAGCATTTGTAACCACGATGATTAGCCGGAAAACCCAAAAACCCACGCGGAGTAGACTGGGCCTGGAGTTTGTTAATTGTGATGGACGAGAATAACGGATAACACAAACATCCAAAGACCCTAAGATGTGAATACGAAGGAGTCTTATTATATACAATTTGAAAGGGGGACAAATATGTCAAACCTTTGGAAGGAATAATGTTAAGAAGATATGTATCCATTTGTAGAGCATGATGCCAAAAAGACGAGGGTACGGAAGTATGAATTAGTAAAGTGCGGACAATATTATTAATGGTACGAATTTTGCGTTCGGCTTTCTCATTTTGTGAAGACGTACGAGGGCAAGAAAAAAAAATTGATCTCATTATTTGCACAAAATTCCCGAAACACCTCATTGTCATATTCTTTGTCATTATCACATTGGATATTTTTTTATTTTACGTTCGAATTGGGTTCTAATGAATGCTCTAAACTTTAAGAAGATGGAAAAAACTTGAGATTTTTTTGCTATTGGAAAAGTCCACAAAAATTTAGAATAATCCTCCAAAAAGAGAACATAATGCCGATGACCCAAAGAACTAAGAACATGAGACGTCCATAGATCACTATGAATAATATCAAATGGCATTAAAGTATGAGAATTAGAGTCTACAAATGGCAACTTAACTATTTTCCCTAAAGAACAAGATTGACAATTCGGAGTGCTACGCTCACCCTTACAAGAAATAAAATTATTTTTCTCTAAGGAAGACAAAATAGATGATCCCGGATGACCTAGACGAGCATGCCACAAGAAAGGAGCAAGGGCTGCAAACGCTGACGGCAAGGCTTGACTCGATGGAGATAGGATAAAGATCTCCCCTACTATCACACCTCATGAGAGGAATTCCCGTTTTGAAATCCTTCATAGAGAACCCAAATGGATCAAATTCTATGGACACATAATTATATGTGGTGAATTTTCGGACAGACACCAAAATTTTAATCAATTTTGGAGCGTGAAGGGTATTTTTCAAAATAAGGGGTGGATGAGGGGGAAACAATGTTTTATGACCATAACCACGAATTGGAATTGAATTACCATTACCAATAATTATACCACGATTGTTGCTCAAATTGGAATAAGATGAGAGAGTACTTAAATCGGATGTCATGTGAGTAGTGGCGCCGATGTCCATGTACCAATTTGAGTCCGAAGTATTTATTCCAAGCGTGTGCATCGTGGCTTCTATGTCGGTAGAAGTGGGGCCAGCTGCATGATGGGCCTGGTGGGCACAGGCCTGCCTCCCTGCTGACCCGGTACCCCACTGGATCGCTGGACCGAGACTGGGTCAAAAAGAAGGCTGAAATTGGGCCCAATTACCGTGGGCTGGAGGCGCTGGAAAGCCGAGATTGTTGGGCCACTACCTACTGGTCCAGGCCCACGGCCAGGGAGCCCAAGGCTGGGACCAGTGGGGCTGAGGCCCACCATTGATGGGGTGGGGCCTACTGTCGCCGGTACTGCTGACGTTCCCATCGCGATTTCTTCCATTATTTTTCCTAGTATGTTTGATGCCACCGTGAGTACGGTTTTGGCCTGAATTATCAACACGCCCTGGAGAATTTGTGGAGGACGTCATCATGACCACGGGACGTGCCCCGGTAGCTGCCTTCTTAGCCAATCCGGCTTCTTCTAAAGTAAGCATGGAGCGAGCTTGATAGAACGTTGTGAGCGGGTTACTTTGACGAAGTAGGGTCCCAACGCCACTAAATGCCTCAGAGAAGTCATCAACCATCTGTAGAACCAGGCGATCTTCACTAACGGGCACACCAACGTTGCGGAGTTGGTCCGTCAATCCCTTTAACCTTTTGCAATACGCTGAAACATTCGGGAAATTTTTCATGTTGACGTGGGAAAAATCCTGCTCAAGAGTAACAGCTCTGGAATTCTGATTATCTTGGAATATGTCACGTAATCTATCCCAAGCAGCCATTGCCGTAGCGCCTGACTCAATAATCGTCTGCAACAGGTCAGTTGAGATAGTGGAATAAACCCACTGAATTACGGTGGCATCAAGCGTTGTCTATAACTTAGGATCATCCTCACGTTGAGGCATCTCCGTATCCTTAGGAGCCGCGGGGATTATGTGATGGATGACTTGATGCGAGCGAGTGTGAATTTTAAACAACTCGGCCCACGTCGCGTATTTGACGTTTTCTATTTCAAGAATGAGAGGTATGTGATTCTTGATGTTAGAAACAACACGGGCATGATAAAATGTGCTCTTTGTCGTCGACATAACGAAAGAACAATAGGTGATTTTGTAGAAAATTTGGGAAGAGATGAGGTAAAATTTAACACGAAATCCGAGGAAGGAGCAAGTAAATCAATGCAGTTTTTGGCCGAGAAGGGGCACGAAAAACCGAGAGAAATCTTGGAGAAGAAAGGAAGCTATTTAGTCCTAGACTTCCGATACCATGAAAGAAATAATCCCTTGATTATTTTCATTGATTGAAAGACTATATATACAAGTTACATATTTCCATAATAGGAGAATCTTATTCCTATTCTACTCCTAAAACCTTATTCTACTTGGATACTAAATATACATTTATGGTAATACAAATATTATGGTAAGTGTACAATACTAATTACAACATTACCTAAACTAGGATACTAAAATATTACCTAATCTTACACGGTACAAAGGGGAAACTCGAGAGCCACATATACACAATATACACGTGTATATCGTGTGTATATTGTGTATATTTATCAATCTCAAAGCTCTTTTTTTCTTTGACTTTTGGCATCGCCATCATCCATGATGGAAAGCTTCTTCAACCCTTAGGTTTCTTCTCCGTTGAAAACTTTTTGGCGACAACTTGCCTTTTAATTTCAATTGCCTTTTAAAAGATGCTGGGTTTTTGAGACTTTATTAGTATCAAACCCAAAATATTAGAAATAATAGGTAATTCATTCATTAGAGTTAACATAAACTTATATTTTTCAAATTAAAGTGCAACAGAGAGTAAGGAAAAGAAATGAGTCTTACACTGTTATAAACTCTTTGCAATTCCGCTGAGCATATGTACATTTATTTTTTCCAAAAGCTACATAAAAAGAACGAATGAATATCAATTATAAATTTAATAAATCATATTAATTATGATAAATTCTGAAAATGGAGGAGGACAATACAAATAGAAAGAAGACTTACCCGTACTTCTTGTTCAGAGGTAGTGTATTATCGAGATAATATCTTAGATAATAAGTGATTCACTAAAAAAATTACTCAACTTTATTTTCTAACCAGAAAGTCATTCAATTATTTGTGTTTTACTCAAAAACTCAATTAACTTTATTTTCTAACCTGAAAGTAACTTAATTATTGGTGTTTCACTTACAAAGTCACTCAATCTATTTAAATAGTTTTTTAATTATATTTATTAATTTTTATTTAAAGCCAAGGTTGTAAGAAATAAACAAATATCCATTTTAATTATTTTATTAACGCGCCCACTTGATCCGACCCACTAAAAATTTATTGACCATGACCTTTTAATTTACCCTATTCCCACTAAATATAGTATGAGGTAGTAGTAGTATTTTATTTACTAGTTATGTCGTTAGTTTTAAATAATTTTGTCATTGGTCTTTGTTATTTATTATTAAAAATGAATTTATCTAGAAAGACGAGTCTATCGAGATTTAATTTTATAAATTAATCTACATTTATGATCGAATTTAGTAGTTTATTTACCAATTATATTGTTACTTTTAAATAATTGATAAGTCATTGAGCTTTGTTATTTATTTTAAATAGATGTATTTGATAATCAAAATTTTTACAAACTGATCTACGATTATGATCGAGGTTAGTATTTTATTTACCAGATAAATTTATTTGTTAATAAGAAATAACAATGATCAATGACAAAAATATTTAAAACTAACGACATAATTAGTAAATAAAATACTACTTGGGCTGCTGTTTTCATACCTTCTACCCAAAATCTTCCTGGAACATTCTTCGAATGTAGCATGCTTTGACATATCTCTGCAAGATGTCGATTCTTCCTCTCAACTACTCCATTCTATTGTGGCGTATTTGCACATGTGAATTGATGGCGTATGCGACATTCTCGTAGGTATTTAGAGAACTCATCTGATGTATATTCATGACCGTTGTCTGTTCGAAGGCATTGGATTTTCTTGCCGAGTTCTCCTTTCGCTATTTCCTTGAATTCTTTAAATTTTGAAAAAGTTTCGGATTTTTGTTTTAGAAAGAAAACTCATACGTACCGTAAGAAGTCATCAATGAATGTAACTATGTATTGCATACCACTTATTGATAATTGCTTGACTCGCCCGAATACATCAGAATGGATCAGCTCCAATGGTGCTTTGGCTTTGAACTTTGAGCCTTCATACGGTAACTGATGCGTCTTACCGTATTGGCAACCTGCACAAACGGTCTCTGTTCTGACCTCGAGTTGAGGAAGACCTTTCAACATAGATTTCTTCATCATCACCTTGAGTTTGTGATAACTTACATGTCCAAGTCTTGCATGCCACAAATCAGTTGTTTTGTTCTTTCGAGTCTTGTTTGCATAAGCTGACTCTGCTTACATTACATAGACAGACTCTAAGCGTCGTCCTCTCATTATCGGTGTTCCATAGATTTCAAGATCTTGATAGATCTTGACATCTTGAGGTCCGAATACGACATGGTGGCCTGATGCCGTTAGTTGCGCTACTGATAGTAAGTTTTTCTTCATCCCAGATACATGGTAGAAATCCTGGAGTGAAACATTTTTCGAACTGAATCTCGGCATGATTGTTGTTTTTTCGACGTGAACGATTGGTAGTCTTGAGTTGTTGGCTGTCACCACCACACGACCACCTTTGTACTCGGTCATGTTTTGTAGCTTCTTTTTATCTACTGTCATATGATTTGAGCAGCCAGAGTCGACTATCCAATCATTATTGTAGTCAATAGTTCTAGGAATGGTAATTGCCAGAGCTAATTCTTCTTCCTCCACTGCGAAAGATGTTTCAGCGTCCCACTCTTCATCACTTGTCTTTCCTGCATTTTTTTCTGCAGTGTTCTTCTTGAACCAACAACTTTTAGCCATGTGGCCCTTTTTTCCACAGTTATAACATTTTCCATCAAACTTATTGTTATTTTTTGACTGGCCACCCCGATTGTCTTTCTTTTGAGCTCCCCCTGATTGGGAGCTTCCATGATGATTTTCCTTGTCATCATATTTTTCTAGAATTTCTACTAGTATTTGGTCGGGATCGACCTTTCTTATCACCGCTATAGAGTGCTTCTTCGTCACTCTTTAATGAGACTCTAGATATTTGCTTAGCCAACGCTTCTTGGTCAGCTAGCAAGTTTTCTAATTCAACAAGAGAAGGTTGGCTTGGCCAACCTTGTATTGCAACAATAAAATTTCTATATTCTGGCCTTAATCCATGAATAATAATTCTTCTAATTCTAGCGTCTGACATGCCAGCAGCAGAGTCTAATGCATAAATTTTTCGACAAAGAGATTTTACCTTGGTAAACTATTGATTGATCGTCATGTCGCGTTGTCTGATAGAGAGAAGCTCGTCTTCAGAACCTGCAGTCTCGTATCATTCTTCTTGGTGAACAATGTTGCGAAAGTATCCCACACTTCCTTCGGTGTCTTAGTCGGCATGATGTGCTCCAATATTTCATCTTCAACTATGGTCAGAATCGCAAACATGGTTTTGACAACTCTAATCTTCCATTTCTTCAGAGCGGCTGTGTCTTCTGGTTGTGTGACCTCATTGCCACCAACGATCTCCCACAAGTCTTGGCATTGGAGATATGCCTTCATATGCATCGACCACGTGTTGTAATTCTGATTGTTAAGTTTCTTGATTCCACCGACCACGTGAAGGTCACCCATCGTGTCTTGGCTAAAATTATATTTTTACCAAGAAAGTTTGATTTCGACAACAAGCTCTGTAGTACTAAACCACACACGAACACTTTAAGAAACTCAACAAATGACTCTTTGGTATGAACCGACCTGGCTCTGATACCACTTTTTAGACAATACAACACGTGAAAAATGTAATTACCTTATTATTGTAAAAGTAATTACACCAAAACTTGAACATTATAACTTGACCACAATATACACCAAGTTCTTACTCTCTTTCTTATCAACACTTGACTCTCACACTTAAGCTTATTTAAGTATTTACACACACATTAGACTCACTTGAACATTTTTTGGATGCACACTTGGAACTTAATTCCTTAAGGACCCAAGGTCCCTATATATACATGATCAATGTCGGTTCATCAACCAACTTTACATTGCTAGAAGATTCTAGCTATAACATCATAATGGGCTTGGCCTAACATGGTAAACAACTAGGATATTGACTCTAGAATTTTCTAGCAATTCTTTTCCTATGTATTTCTTGAATCACATCCCATCCATCCATTCATCCATATGGATGGATGGATAGATAGGAATCCGATAGATAGATCAATCCGATAAAAGAAAAATTGAAAAGTGGATTTTTTATAAGGGTATTTAAAGAAGATTGATAGTACATATAAATACAGAAAGTTGATAGTATTTTTGTGTATTAAGTAGACATCAATTTTCTGTTTTATGCTGCTTGATTGATGAGTTATAATTTAGATGGTTACTTATTTATTGGTAATATTACTCCTAAGTTGAAGAAGCATACGTCTTCTTACTGGTCAATTTTCAAAATCCTTATTATTTATGTCGTGGCATTTGACTTTTATGATCGTATTGGATGTTTGATTAGGAACATGAAAGGACAATGGAGGGAATTGTCTACTTCAAGTATAAAGGCAACAAAGAAAAGGTTGTTGGGCATTTCATTCTTTATCTGCAGTATTAGTGGTCAAGTCTACCCTGTTAATGGTGCACTTTCAAAGTTTAGGTTCGAAGACAATAAATACAATATTTCTCTAATCACGGTGTCTAAATATTTGTTTCAATTAGTAAATCCACACGCTTATTTAGTTGTATTTGTTGTGTAATTTTCGTGCCTAATGGTTAAATGATACCCGCATAAACATTTCGCTCACCAAAATGGACCCAAGAATGTATATGTAAGCTTATGTTATCCATTCAAGTTATGAGATCTATTCATTCAGGGCAAACCTGATTCTTGGACATCATAATCTGCATTTATTTTTGAAGTAGCTAGTGAAAATGTAGCAGGTATTTTATTTTGTGACAAGTGAAGTATTTTGTGTTGAAGGGGATGTTGGAAATTTGCCTTTGGCGGGGAGGTGCGTCCACCCATATTTAATGAATTAAACACTAGTGTTCCGCATGTTGGAGGCTTTGTCTCTTCTCACATGCATAATCTACTAAGTGAGTAGATGACCGTAGGGCCAAAATCGTCAAATTTCGTTGAGAAATGAAAGAGATATTGGTCCACGAAGTAAGGTGTTTGAGGCATGGAAATATGGTGTGGGACAAATCTACCACATCGGTGGAAAATGAAAAATTGCTCTCTTTATAAGTATCTAAAGTGGTTAAGGGTTTGGGACCCCAAAGGGTATCCCATGTGTTTAAAGGAGGGAGGACCTAGATGTGCTTGGGTTCAAGGCTAAGTCCACACACGCGCCGCCGCCCGTCCGGTCCGGCTGTGGGGACTTTTTGATATTATCTTTTTGGACCCCAAATTGCTTAATATTTACAGTTTGATCCCTAGAGTTTCTGAAAAGTTGATTTTGGGATTGACGGAAGGCATTCTACCTACCATTTGGGCTGTTCTTTGGAGCATTAACCAGCCATTACTTGTCTGTTAACTCCTCTATAAATAACCCTCATTCAATGACCATGAACAACCTCACTAATGGCATTAAACCTGCCATTATCAACCTCCCTAATGGCCATTAACAGCCCTCATAATGACTATTAACAGCCATGTTTGTGGCAGTTGAGGAGTCCCTCCTCCATGCTATATATTGATGTCTTTTGCCTCAATTGTGTTGTACATTTTCAGTAACGAAAAACAACACAAACAGACACGAAACAGTGACGAAAAAGATAGCAAAACAGTGTTGAAAAACAGTGAGGAAAGACACACATATACACAAGATATACACAACAGAGACACACTATATACACAGAGACAAAACATAAGAGAAAACATAAACTCTTTCTTCCTTTTCCATTTCTTCAGCAAGTCGATTCGTATTTGTTTGCTTCGTCAGACTCAACCTATTTGCTTTGTAGCGTTGAGATTAAATTGTTGTTTTATCTTATGAGACTATTGCCCGCTAACGTAAAAGCATATATACGGGGCAATCTTGTCTTAAGGACAGAGTGCAATCACTCGACTCCACACACAACGTTGTAACCATCCAGATTTAGTGTTTATTGATTTCAGGTTATCAAAATTCAAGACACAACAAGCTTGCGGCAGTTCTCAACATTGGCCTATTAGTTTATCCTTTCGAACACTTGTAATATTTATTTACTTCCCGTACTGCTTTACAATAGCAACCAATAATTTAAGACAAGATTGTATTGTATTAGTGTTCGAAAGATGTCGGTCAAAAGTTGTGTGACCAAATCTGGATATGGCTGTGGTTTTCTGGTAGAAGAGAGTGATAATGATGTTGTTGAAGGTCAACGTGTTCGTGGTGTCACCGCTCCCAAAAGTGGTGGGAACAAACGCTCACGAGAGGCTGAGGATGTCAACTGGGACAAGAGGAGAAGGCTGAAGATGTGGTTCTATCTTGGAGCAAAAGTCCTATATCTGTCCTAGACAAAGGATCCGAATAATGGTAAGGAGGAAATTGACACTCAGTCCAATGAAGTGACTGAAGTGGGCCAGAATCCGAAATTGGGATAAGTTATTTTTCTTCCTTGTCAAGAATAAGGATTAAATGATGTCTGATTAAAAAATGGCTTAAAGTAAGGAGGAATGTGAAAATGTTTACACGAAATAATTTTTATTCCTTACGCTTTAAAATCAGAAGTTTAATCTCTTCTTCATTCCCGTTTAAAGATTGGATTGTGTAAACGATTTAAAAAGATCTGTTCTTTTAAGTGTAATTATTAAAAGTGTGTAAAGTATGTTCGCACATAAGAAGGAGAAAGATCCACTAACTGTGCGAAAACTGTTACCACTCTTAAGTAAGCGCCAAGAATTGTCTGGGCACCAATCATAACGGAAGAAGTCTAAAAGCTAAAGACGTTGAGCATGTCACACTATTTGGCAGAAGATCCTTCATATGATGATATTAGACACTCAGTCATACAAAGCCTCCGGGTGACTGGAGTGGGCCAAAATTCATTTGATATGATGATATTGGACACTCAGTCATACAAAGCCTCCGGGCGACTGAAGTGGGCTAAAATTCCTTTGATATGATGATATTGGACACTCGGTCATACAAAGCCTACGGGCGACTGTAGTGGGGCCAGAATTCATTTCATAGAAATAGTAATGGACACCTAGTAAGGTGGGCCAGAGTTTCCAGGTCTTAAATGATCTGAAGGCCTATAGAAAGACAGAAAAGAAATTGGACACTCAGTCTGCCAAAGCAACTGGAGTGGGCCAGAGTATCCAGATCACATATGATCCGATTACGCCCTAACCACATGCAAGAGGTTGTTCATGTGAAGCAACGCCACCTCTAAAGTAGAAGGGGTTGGAGAGGTTGTCCTCAATAGGACTTCAGGGAATGGGATCACTCTAAAATGAGGTGATACATGTCCCAAACTTGGTTTAAGGGACGTTGTTGGTCAAGCTGGTTTGAGACTAGTCTAGTAGGTCTGTAATAACTAAGAATGGTACAGTATGTCTGTAGCCAAATGAATGATATATTTATAATCCATGCATCTATGCCATCATAGATTAAGACACGTTAAATAGAAAGTCATTCAAAAGCTAACGATGTTGAGATTGTTGCCTTCTGTCGACATAAACCCTCAAAATGAATGTGATGTAGGCGAAGAGGCAAAATCATCTTTCCATTCCGTCAAAGGAATAGCGAAAGAAGCACCGCTCCTCTAGAACTTAGTCACACCTTTATGGGTGATTTAAATTTTATACAAAATAGAGGGGGGGAGACAAGTACTCTGTGACCTTCATTGATGATGGTGCAACATATGGAATCCTTTGTTTGTTGAAAAGCAAAGATGAAGTTGTTGAAGCTGATAAGCTCTACAAAACAGAAGTTGAAAATTAACTAAGCCTACGGATTGAGGAATTCGTAGTGATAGAGGGGGAGAATGTGAAGCATCGTTCATTAAACGACTGTTCATTTCTCACCTCAGTCCAACGGTGTTAGCCAAGCGCAAAGTCGTACGCCCAAATTATGTGGGGCAAGGGGATCCTTACAGCTAATGCGATTCTCAACAGAAATACGCATAAGGATAAGGATAACTCTCCGTGTGAAACATGGAAAGGATCTCACATACAAATGTTATGATGGCTTGGTAAAAATTGGAATACCGAAATAGGTCAAGTTGGACCTAAGAATGTAGATTGCAAATCCACTGGATCTGCAAATAACAGTAGTGCTTATCGCCTCTTGGTGTCAAAGAATGCTGAATTCTTTGAAGATAACTTTCCTTGAAAAGGAAAAAGAAGTAATTGCTCGAGGTTAGCAAGAACCCGCGAGGGCCTGACTGTCCGGAACTAGACGCTCCATATCTACAAGACTTAGAAGTTGCTGACTATCCGGAACTTAATATTCCAGATCTGCAGAACTCAGGGATTCTAGATGTTGAATCGAGACGGAGCAAAGAGGGGACAAAGACTTGTTCCAGGCCTTCTAGCTTGTATGGTTGAGAATGAACCATGGACAATTGACAATAATTATCATCTCTGTTGACACCCAATTTTGTCCCATCTTTTACACAATTTTAAAATATAGGCATATATGTGTATATATCTTATTATTATTTTTTATTCGCATTTTTTACTATCATTTGCATCTTTATCATAATCATAGTTTTATCCATAATATTCTATATTATTTTATTTTCGCAAAATTGCATCGCGTTCCCATTTTTTTTATTAAGCATTAAACATTTCGCAAATATTATATTTTATTATTATCACATCGTTATGTTATTTTAAATAATTCACATCTTTTACAAAAAAAAAATATTTTTTAATATTAAACCCCTTTTATATTTTTAAATCCATAATCCATTTTTCATTTTTTTCCAACCCAAAACAATTTCTACCCAAAACATTCTATCAACCCCAAAGTCCATCTCCCCAAATTAACTCTTATTTTCTACCCAAAACCAAGCCCAACAACCATTCCCCATCACCCAAAATAATTCAACTCCCTCTTCCCTTATTTCCCCTGCCCAAAAAACCCCAAACTCCTAAGCCCAACAAACCCTTTATTCCCTTCCCTTTATTTCCCTTATACCCCAACCCACAAAATTAAAACACCTAATAACCTAACAACTTCATCCAAACCAAAGCCCAATTCCTTTCCCTTATTTCCCTTTACCCTCAAACCAAATCTCCCAAGCCCAACCAATACAAACCCAAATCGGCCCAACCCGAACCGGCCCAACTCCCACACCCTTTTATTCTACACCCCAACTCCCAAACCCCCAAAACCCAAAAAAAAAAAAACAAAGATAAAAAATAAAAACCTAACCCTAACACCCCTAGCCCTCTCTCGGCCGCCGCCACCCTACGCCCCTACCCCCCACGCCGCCACCCTACACCCCTACGCCTGACACCACCAGTCACCACACCGCCGCCTGACACCACCAATCTACCCCATCACCTTTCTGCAACACATGCCCCAAGAACAAGCCCCAAAATTCAAAATTTTTTTTTTTGCCTTTAATTCAAATTTCAAACTCGTTCTTGGGGGGAAAATCCACCTATAAATATCTCACTTGTTCTTCATTTTTAGGGGGAAGAAAATCTGGATTTGGAGGGAGGAAAATCTGGATTTGGAGAAGAAAATCTGGATTTGGAGGAAAAAATCTGAATTTTGGAAGTCCGAAAATCGAATTCAAGTGTTGAAATCCGAAATTTAAAATCTAAGATTCTCCTAAGGTTGGTATTGTTCTTTTTTGTGTTGTTCATCATCTTAAAGAGTCCGAAAATGTAAGTTAAAATTATTGGGATTTTGGTAGTGATTAATCTGAAATTTTGCTATTTTTTCACTGTTTTCGGATTCCGGGTTGGGTCGGTACTGTTCCGGGTCGGCCCGATCCGGTTCGGATAATTTCCAGTTTTTTTGCATTTTTATATCTAGTTGTTGGTTATCTGAAATTTGGAAAGAAATCGATCCGGGTTGAAAATTCCGGGTCGGTCAGATCGTTCTAAGTCGGGTCGACCTTGCCGGATAATTTCCAGATTTTATATTTTTATATCTTGTTGTTAGTTATATGAAATTTGGAAAGAAATCGATCCGGTTTGAAAATTCGGATTCCTGCCTGTCAACATCGTCGCCTGGGTCGACCCAGTTTGATAATTTTAGATTTTGTATTTTTATATCTTGTTGTTGGTTATCTGAAATTTGGAAAGAAATCGATCGTGGTTGAAAAATCCGATTAAGTCATCGCTTTGTTTGGTCGGGTCGACCAGTTCGGATAAATTTTGATTTTTGTGTTTTTCATATCATTCTTTGGTTATCAAAAATCTGAATTTACGATTTCATTGGTCACCGCTCATAATCCGGTCCGTTTATTTTTTTATAAATGCTTCTTAGTCCTGCTTTTGGTTCAAACTTCTAATTCGGCCTGATA
This sequence comes from Anisodus acutangulus, assembly GCA_029783415.1. Classification (NCBI taxonomy): domain Eukaryota; kingdom Viridiplantae; phylum Streptophyta; class Magnoliopsida; order Solanales; family Solanaceae; genus Anisodus; species Anisodus acutangulus. The sequence continues at coordinate 12,003,318 of CM056502.1, read as the reverse complement.
GTTTAGTCACTACTGTCTGTGTTTTTGCATTGTTATTATGTTATTGATGGAATTAATACCGCATTCTCTTTGTTGTTTTATTGATTCAAACTAATATTGCGTCCATCTTCCATTCCTTCCCGATTTCATATTACGGTTTTACTGTTTTTACTATTTTAAAACTAAACACCGCGTCTTTTGAATTTGTCTCTCTCGCTTTTTTGCTTTACGACATCGCTTCACCATCGCTTGTCTGCCTTATTTTAAAATTTTGCTGATTTGAACACGATACGACACTTGGCCGATGAAAAATATCCGTCGATTTTGAGGCCTCCACAGTTGCAAAGACGGAAATATAACTTCAGGGCAATGATGAGACTTAAACCTTTTTATTTCATCCGAGATCAACATGTTTAGTAGGCGAGGTGACTAAAATAACCAACAAGTTATATATTCGCAGCCACGACGTTATTATAGTGATCTTTTCTATTTCAACCGAGAGACCAACACGTTTAGTAGGCGAGGCAATCAAAATAAACCACATTAGTCATATGTTTGCAGCCACGACGTGATTGGAATGTTCTTTTCAAAATTTAAGTCTGAGCCCTCCGTGATCAAAACATACTTTTTTGAATACGGATATGAAGTTATTTGTATTTAACTGTTTCTAACCGCTTGTTCTGATACTTGCGAGTGATTAAAGTAAATAAAGGCAGATTATTCCTCGGTGTTTATTTATTTTATTTATTTCTTTAATTCAGCTTTTATCCCGTTTTGTATTGTAATATTATTTATCGCACTTATGTAACTATTGAAATGCTTAGAATAGGCAAAACTTAGGATTAATTCATAGGGTAGTTTAAGATTTGAAACCCGTCGCTAGCTTATTTATTTGTAGGCTCGATTAAATTCAAACTTAGAAACCCTCCGCTAGTTATTTATTTTAGGCTCGTCACGCGTATTCAAGATTTTCAAAATAAACTTTTGTCATCTTTTATTTGCTTTATTAATCATTCCGAATAAGTTTATCTTTTGTCAATTTACAATTCAATGATTCCCAAAATTTTACTTCTTTGGCATTATAAATAATTTATTGTCACAAATGCATATTTTTCAAAACTTTACATGTATCTTTCTTTTTATGTCATTCGAATGCATACATGTACAAAATGCATCTCTTTCATTAATTATTTGCAAACATCTTTAACTTCATACTTCAAACATGCATTTTTCTAGTAATAATTAACCTGAGTTTGACCGGATAACCGCAAGTTAGCGGATCTTAAAGGATGCCTAACCCCTTCCCTTTAGGATAATAAAGAACCCTTACCTAGAATCTCACTAGTTTCGCAGACCTTAAAATTGGAGTTACATTGCAGCATTTAGTTTAAATATTTAGGTGTCCTAATTCACCGTAAAAAATAATTAGGTGGCGACTCCTTAATCCATTTACCCAGGAATCACCGGACACGTCCGTGCTCCGCTCTTTGACCCGGAGCGGGTCGAAAATGGGGCGCGACAATCTCCAGAAGCGCTGCTTTGGAAATAAGCTACAAAGAGAGAAATAGATTCCATCATATAGAACCATACTTGTGTAATTGTTGATCTTCCTCCGGGAAAAGAACCTTTGGGTTGTGAAAATGGATACTCAAATGTGAGTACAAAGTAGATGGATCTAGTGACGAGTATAAGGCCTCGGCTACTTGTACATGTGCTCCCCTAAGAGTAGCTTAACATCATGGGCCATTGCAGTCTTGCGTGACATGAATGTTGAAACAACCTTCCTAACCGGAGAGTTGGAAGAAGAGGATCATAGCTGGTTTGCTGGACTGTTGTGCTTCTTCCTGAACTTTTGTTTTGGTCCCTGAAATGTTTATATTTTGGTCCTGAAAGTTTCAGATAAAATAGAAACAATGAATCTGACCACAGAAACATTGACTCTGAAGTTAGAAAGCCAACAGTTGAAAAACCAACAATCTGAGAGTGGAAATTATATTGAAACAAAAGATATGGGTATCACAGATGACATCTTAGAAATTGGATTTCTAAGACATCTAACGGACTTGTCTAACTCCAAACTCAGTTGTGAGATAGTTGACAGTCTCGTTGAAGCCACCAATGGATATGAATCATAGAACTGATTGGAATCATGGTGCACCCATAGACAAAGAGCGATATGCACAGGTCACATGTAGTTCAATGTATTGTACACAATACAATCGACCTGGTATCGGCCTACAAACATATCAGTTGAACTAAGGTTCACTGATGATCTTAATAAATGATCAATAGAAAAGCGTTAAGTCGGATATGACGATATCTAAATTATTCGCTTATCTACGGATTATGGTATTCTGGATGTCCAGCGGTTCTGGAAGAACAAAGTGATGCAAACTGGACATCAGATTTGAAGAACACCAAAGCCACAAGTAAATGTGTATGGTGGGTCTTGGAAACACCTCTAAGCAAACTTGCATCGGCCGATTCATGATGAAATCGGAGTTTATCGCTTTATACAAAGCATGAAAGAAGTTGAGTAACTTCACGACTCCTTAGAAGACGTCCCTTATTGGGAGAAACCCGTGCCTTCAACAGTTATACACTGTGGCTAGCCGGTCGGCTTTAGGAAGGACACGGATGACGACATCTGGACATATATGTCAGGATCTGTCGGAGACATAAGACCGTATGACAGTTGATCATGATGGGTGTCACTTCCTTACTAACTAAGGGACTACCCAGAGATCAAGTGTTCTGCCTGTATAGGGGAATGGGCTTAAAACCCAAACAATATGAATCTTTGCGGTGGTAACCCAACCATACTGATTGGAGATCCCAAGAATTTGGTTCAATGGGAAAACTAAGTTGCAAAAGGTTCAGTTGAGCGCTTCGGTGAAAGTAAGAAGCACTTTGGATGATGATTTTTGTACGGAAACATGAATCCAAAGTTGTTTTCGCGATAGACATTAAGTGCTACCTGCATGATGGGTAAATGTTAAGCTTCCAAACCTTTAACGATCCTCAAATGGTTGAGGTTAAGGTTGAGAAACTTTTAATGATTCCTAACACTTGTGAAGTGGGGTATAAAAGGATACCTTGTAGGAGATCACCTATTTAAGTGCGAGGACAAGCCTCCTCAAATGAACGCACTTAAGAATCCAAGTGTGTCCACGGCCACAACGGACAAAACCGTAAGAATGAAAACGAATAAGGAGAGTTATTGTGTTAGTATCATTGTCTTGGCTTACACTAAACACTGACGGTTCAAGACATCACGTTCACCGCGCAGTAAGTCCGATGGTATTCAACTAGAGAAGGTTCAAAGCGAAAGCTACATCTCCTGATGCAATATCTTTTCGCTGAAAGATTGCTGAAAGTATGCACCTTGTGTGCGCGCCAAAATCTCTCTTTCATAGAAGGGATTGTTGGAAATTTGCCTTTGGCGGGGAGGTGCGTCCACCCATATTTAATGAATTAAACACTAGTGTTCCGCATGTTGGAGGCTTTGTCTCTTCTCACATGCATAATCTACTAAGTGAGTAGATGATCGTAGGGCCAAGAATCGTCAAATTTCGTTGAGAAATGAAAGAGATATTGGTCCACGAAGTAAGGTGTTTGAGGCATGGAAATATGGTGTAGGACAAATCTACCACATCGATGGGAAAAGGAAGAATTGCTCTCTTTATAAGTCTCTAAAGTGGTTAAGGGTTTAGGACCCCAAGAGGTATCCCATGTGTTTAAAGGAGGAATGACCTAGATGTGCTTGGGTTCAAGGCTAAGCCCACACGCGCGCCGCCGCCGCTCGCCCGTCCCATCCCGTCCGGTCTCGGTCTCGGTCTCGGGTCATGGGCTGTGGGCTGCGGAGACTTTTTGATATTATCTTTTTGGACCCCAAATTGCTTAATATTTACAGTTTGGTCCCTAGAGTTTCTGAAAAGTTAATTTTGGGATTGACGGTAGGCATTCTGCCTACTGTTTGGGTTGTTCTTTGGAGCATTAACCAGCCATTACTTGGCTGTTAACTCCTCCATAAACAACCCTCATTCAATGACCATGAACAGCCTCACTAATGGCATTAAACCTGTCATTATCAACCTCCCTAATGGCCATTAACAGCCCTCCTAATGACTATTAATAGTCATGTTTGTGGCAGTTGAGGAGTCCCTCCTCCATGCTATATATTGATGCTTTTTGGCTCAATTGTGTTGTACATTTTCAGTAACGAAAAACAGCACAAACAGACACGAAACAGTGACGAAAAAGATAGCAAAACAGTGTTGAAAAACAGTGAGAAAAGACACACATATACACAAGATATACACAACAGAGACACACTATATACACAGAGACAAAACAGAAGAGAAAACAGAAACTCTTCCTTCCTTTTCCATTTCTTCAGCAAGTCGATTCGTATTTGTTTTCTTCGTCAGACTCAACCTATTTGCTTTGTAGCGTTGAGATTAAAGTGTTGTTTTATCTTGGGAGACTATTGCCCGCTAACGTAAAAGCATATATACGGGGCAATCTTGTCTTAAGGACAGAGTGCCATCACTCGACTCCACACACAACGTTGTAACCATCCAGATTTAGTGTTTCTTGATTTCAGGTTATCAAGATTCAAGACACAACAAGCTTGCGGCAGTTCTCAACATTGGCCTATTAGTTTATCCTTTCGAACACTTGTAATATTTATTTACTTCCCGTACTGCTTTACAATAGCAACCAACAGGGGAGCCTTGGAGTAACTGGTAAATTTGTTGTCATGTGACCAGGAGGTCATAGGTTCAAGCCGTGAAAACAGCCTCTTGCAGAATGTGAGGTAAGGCTGGCGTACAATAGACCCTTTTGGTCTGGCCCTTCTCCGGATCCTGCGCATAGCGGGAGCTTAGTACACCAGACTGTCCTTTTTTAATCATTTTGTGTCGTTTGTGGTTACAACTTTTATTTTTTTCATTGTGACATCTTTTCATAACAAATACCTCTGGACAGAGAATTAGGAAGTTGTAGCAGCACTGCTATTTGTATTTATTTTTCATGTGCTTGTTGATTTAAAGGCTTTCTTTTATTAATAACATATATACTAGTAATATATTTCAGATTTGGTGCATCGATGGCTGTACAAAGACAATGGTGTCAAAAGAAGAAATTGTAAACATTATGGAGAATTTTGATATTTATATAGCTCTCATTAGATGAAAGGAGATTATGTTATGCTGGTAGATTTGCAATTCAGGGTTCTTGCATCTTTTTATTAATTTGGGTAGGTTATTTTAGAGATAATTTTGACGAGTGAGCAATGACGAAAAAAGGATCCACTTTGTTGAGATTTATTATAATTTTGGAAGCTCTTTTAGTCGGACGTTATTATTCTATAACACTTTCAAGTTTTACCTAACGGGAGATTTGATTAGTTTAAAGTTTAAATACATTTTTTATAGATCAAAATTAGTTCAAGTATTTTTCATGTTTCTTTCTTTTTCTATATGGACTAATTTATATAAAATAATCATCTAAACAAGCTCACTTATATATTTTTATGACTACGCGAAGATTGACCAGTTAGTATTAACATCCGTCCTTGTGCAAGGATATACGATCAATTGTCTAGACTATGAATCTTTATTTGCAAAAAGTGAAACATAGTATTGTAAAATCCCTAAGTGGGATTGAGAACACAATATAACTCAATACTCGTAAAGAAAAAGTACTTATTGGGAAGAACGAAGTAGTTTATTCTCAGTCTGAAGAATTCCACTATATTTGGAGCCTTTTCCCTTCAAGAAATTAGAGTACCAATGTGCAGAAAGCTTTGAATATCTTGTTAAGTCTTTGTCATTCAAATCCACATAGTATAGGCCAAATCCCGAACCATATGCGTCCAGTAACTCAAAACAGTCTAAAAACGACCATGTGAAGTAGCCTTTGACATTTGATCCATTCCTAGAATAACCAATAAATGCAGGTAAGAGAAAATCAGTAATATATGTCATGTCTCTACTGTCGCGAGAATGTTCACTAAGAAATTCAAAATATAAATAAATAAACACACGTAAAAAGTTAAGAAAATTCAACATCTGATATACATGCATAAGAAAATAATTTTGACTTTGTATATAAAGTATAATTTTCCTATTAGTAAGTATACCATGTTTATATTTTGTATTAATGAGAAAGCCTCCCAAAAAAAAATTAATACAATCTTACATATCTACTCTGTGTGCATTCCTAGGTTTCCCGTCAAACCATAGGGGTATCTATGCTATCAATTATCCACCGATAAAATCATCATTTCTCGCCACGTCACCTTTGTTGAGTATGTTTTCCCGTTTGACAACATTAAAAAATTTCGAGTCACTGATTACAAATTCCTCGAAGATTCGGACCCATCCCCGCTTGTCCAACAAGCATTCCGTCAGACTGCCAATGTTCCGGCAACTGCCGACACTATTCAGCCACCATCTGCCACAAATTCCGCTGGCCAGCCGCTGGTCTGCCCCTCTGCACTGTCACAACCACCACCGACTGTCATTCCCACCGTCGGCAGTCGGTCGGCTGCCCCACATCCACCGGTAAACCCAGTGTCACCACCAATCATTCCCGGCATTCAACTCAGTCGTGCCACCACCACCACTGTACCACCGTCTATGTCACTGCCGACAGACACCACACCCATTGTTCACCAATCGTCATGGTTTCCACCACCACTGACAACACCCATCGTCACCACCAGTGCGTCGGTCCCATCCCAGTCACCAACCATCGACACAACCTCCACTCCCCGGCCAGCCTCAGTACCACTAGATCCTCCGTCGAGACCTGTATCGTCACCACCTCCGACAACGTACCCCACCCAATCAACGTCACCTGCCACCACCGGTCCACACCCACTGCATTATACAATTTTGATGTCTCACCTCCACCGTCTGTCTAGCAAATCGACACCTCACAGATCCCGAGACCTACCCTACCCCCAAACCCGATACCCAGTAGACCCACCCCACAGATCTCTACCACCTCGCACCGCATGGAAATCTGTGCCAGCACGAGATTTTCAAACCCAAAGTTCAATTTAATCTATCCACACAAACCATATCCCCAATTCCCAAAAACCTAAAATTGGCCAAACTAGACCCAAATTGGAATGCAGTCATTTGTGAGGAGTTTAATATTTTAACGAAACAACACACTTGAAATTTGGTTCCTAGACTGGAGGGGGTGAATGTGATCCGATGCATGTGGTTTTTTCGTCACAAATACAGAGATAGTGGTGACCTTGAGAGGTACAAGGCAAGACTTGTGGCTAATGGCACAAATCAGCAGGAGGGTATTGATTATGGTGAGACGTTCAGTCCGGTTGTTAAACCGACTACCATTCACACGATTTTGAGTATTGTTGTGGGTAAGCATTGGCCTATTCATCAGCTTGATGTGAAAAATATTTTTTTGCACAGAGATTTGAAAGAGACTGTTTATATGCACCAACCGCCTGGTTTTGTTCATCCACCAGTCCCTCAGTATGTATGGCATCTTCGTAAGTCATTGTATGGGTTGAAACAGGCTCATCGAGCATGGTATGATCGCTTTGCACGGTTTATTTTGCAAATTGGGTTTGTATGCAGCAAGTGTGATAATTCTCTATTTATTTTTCATAGAGGTGGTAACATTGCATATTTATTGTTGTATGTGGATGATATTGTGCTTACTGTCTCCTCTGATTTGCTGAAAAATGAGATTATTGCCTTGCTCAACTGAATTTGCTATGACTGACTTGGGGAAGTTGAGCTATTTTTTGGGGATCTCAGTGACTCGATCTGCAGATGCTATGTTTCTTTGTCAGTGTAAGGATGCAGATAAGATTGTGTACAGGGCAAAAATGGCAAATTGCAAGATCATGTCTACTCCAGTTGACTCTAAATTAAAGCTCAGTGCTTTGGATGATAATCCAGTGTCAGATCCCACTCTATACATGAGTCTTGCTGGAGCACTATAGTACCTTACTTTCACCAAACCTGATATTGCTTATGTTGTTCAGCATGTATGCTTATTTATGCATGCCACGAGGGAGCCTCATTTTACTACCCTCAAACGTATCATTCGATATGTTAAGGACACACTTGATTATGGTTTGCATCTCTACCCCTCAACACCGACCAGGTTGTTATCATATACGGATGATGATTGGGCAGGCTGTCCGGACACGCGACGATCCACCTCAGGCTATTATGTGTAAGGATAACCTCATTTCTTGGTCAGCCAAGAGACAAGCCACATTATCCCGTTCGAGTGCAGAAGCAGAATACAGAGGTGTTGCTAATGTTGTTGCTGAGATCTGCTGGCTCCGAAACCTTCTTTTGGAGCTTCAGTGTCCTCTCCATAAGGCGTCTTTGGTCTATTATGATAACATATCCGCTATATATCTATCTCATAATCCGATTCAGCATCAGCGAACCAAGCACATTGAGATGGACATCCACTTTGTTCGTGAAAAGGTTGCTATCGGTCATGTCAATGTATTGCATGTGCCTTTTTCATATCAGTATGCAGATATATTCACAAAGGGCCTTCCTAGACAACTCTTCCTAGACTTCAGATCCAGTCTTATCGTCTGACCTCCTCTCGCTTCGACTGAAGGGGTGTATTAGCAAGTGTACCATGTTTATATTTATTATATTTAGTGTTATGTAATTATGGTAGAATTAGGATCTCTTGTTGTATAAGGATTTCACATTGTACATTTATATATATTTTGTATTAATGAGAAAGGCTCCCCAAAGGAGATTAATACAATCTTACATTTCCGATAGAAGGGAGTTCTGATGAACCCCTTCGCGCATGCCTACAGTCTTTCATCAATAACAAATGTGTAATATGAAGACAAGGAGCTTACCTCACAGCATCAAGCAAATTCCCGATATAAGCTTGCAGATATTCTACCCTGGTTGTGTCATTTAACGTCGCATTTCGTGGTGTCATTTGACCTGACAAAACAAACAACACCAGGCTTTTTAGAGTTCTTGTTTGATGGGACGCCAACACGTATAAAACAATTTTATTGGGCTCAAAATTTTAAAGCAAAGGCATAGGTTTTTGATGTTTGTTTGTGTGTGCGAATGAGAGATAGAGAGAGAGGGAGGAACCATTTTCATGAATATACATAGGTGGATTGCCATAAGATTGCTTGAAATATTCTAGTGCTCCTTGCAGACCTGGTTCTGTTACTGGATACTGATTCAGAACAAATTGTCAATGGAAAAACAAATAAATGTAAACAAGACAAAGTGCCCCGTATAATTGAACCATATTGTGATCCTCACCATGCCTAGTGGTGTAGTTCCTTGAGTCACTGCATAAATAAAGAATATAAGATTGAATCTTGACATCTCACAAATCTACAACAGAGAAAAAAACTGATCGGGCTCCAAGCCTAAAAGGAACTGGCATTGGTAATTCACTCGACCAAATTTATGCCGAATGCTGATCATTATCTTTATTTTATGACAATTGATGCATTAGTCATTATTCTTACATATAAATTGAAATGCTGCATCGGAGCTGAAATCTCTGATATCATTTTCCAAGCTGCTGGAGCTGTCTTTGACACGTACTGTCATATAATGATTCAAGGCTATGAAGTCTATAGCACCTTTAACTTGCTTAGATTCTTGTCTTGTGAATTTGGGCAATCTAGAGCCAGCATTCTTCTTCATTATATCAGGATAGTCTCCAAATATCAAGGGATTAGCAAACCTGCAATGAGGATAGAAGATATAATGAACAAAAAAGGTCACTAGGCGTTAAATTTTTGAGATGGTCGAGACGAAAATAAGCCAAGAAACATCTGCATGTCTTACCAGCCCAGGTAAAAATCAGAAGCTCGTTGTGCTGCAAGTACATCAGCCGTTTTATTTGTATAAGGAAGAGACCAAAACGCAAAGAGATTCAATCCAACAGAACCATGTTGAATTGACTGCATCGGAGCATACACGCTATTAGCAAACATTTGGGGCTCTAGAACACTAGTAAATAGTAAACGCTCATGCATTATGATGTTCAACGGAGATACCTTGTACTTTCTCCTGTAGAGTCTCACCACAGCTGAATGGGCGAGCAGTAAATTATGACCTGCTATGTAAGGCTCGGTTGAAGAGTTACCTATGGAGCAAGGTCTTATTCCAAAAGGTGGGGAACAATGATTTGGAGGGGTCATTCCATTATCATAACCACCTAGAGCAAATACATTGGCCTCATTCAAGGTAGTCCAATGCGAAACTCTATCACCAAATTCCTTGAAGCACATATCCGCATAAGCAGTGAAGTCATCGCTGAAAGGAAAACATGAATAATTATGTTATCTTACTCCGAGTGTGTAGCAAAACATCAACTAAATTAAAAGTACTCTGCATCACACATTATCTTTCGACTCATCCATCCTCCATATTGGTCTTCAAGGGCTTGTGGTAGATCACTGTGGCATAGAGTCACATGTGGTTGAATTCCTACAAATTTAGGGAAATAAAAGCGCAATGCAGCCAATCAGAGTGACAGATCATTTACTGACTAGCATTTTGGAATAGAACTTTTCTTAGTCTTACTAACAAGAAGCTACATTCAAACTTTCAACTGAAAAAATAAGAACTGGTGCATAGAGAAATGTGATTATAACCATGACTGACGATCTCATCGATTAGATTATTGTAATACTGTAATCCCTTAGGATTGACAGAACCTCTTCCATCTACATAGAAAACAAAAATCGAGTATGAGAAAGAAAGATAAAGCTTATAACGTCATCATATGCACTAAGTAGTTAAACAAAAGAACCTACTAGGAATAAGTCTCGACCACGAAATGGAAAATCTATACCCTTCCAAACCTGTATCAGCCATGAGTTTTACATCTTCCTGCAATAGAGAATTTTTAAGGGCAATCAAATTAATCATCAACTATGTGAATTCAAAGTTAAACTGATCCTGTTTCGTCTTCCAGACCTTGTATTTATGATATGCGTCACAAGATACATCTGCAGTGGCTCCTCCATATTCACCTGAAAATTTAGGGGACTTGTACAATTAGTGTCTGTTGCTGCTGCTGCTGCTGTAGGAATAGGAAAAATATACTTGCCTCTCTCGAATCATAACGATCTTTTAATAGACCTTTTTATTTAGTACAACTATAGTTTTAGAACTTTCTGTTGGAAATTTGTATTTGGCGGGGAGGTGTGTCCACCCATATTTAATGAATTAAACACTAGTGTTCCGCATGTTGGAGGCTTTGTCTCTTCGCACATGCATGATCTACGAAGTGAGTAGATGACCGTAGGGCCAAGAATCGTCAAATTTCGTTGAGAAATGAAAGAGATATTGGTCTACGAAGTAAGGTGTTTGAGGCATGGAAATGTGGTGTGGGACAAATCTACCACATCGGTGGTAATAGGAAGAATTGCTCTCTATATAAGTCTCTAATGTGGTAAAGGGTTTGGGACCCCAAGGGGTATCCCATGTGTTTAAAGGAGGGAGGACCTAGATGTGCTTGGGTTCAAGGCTAAGCCCACACGCGCGTCGCCACCGCCCGCCCGTCCCGTCCGGTCACGGACTGTGGACCAGAGAACTTTTTCAGATGTACAGTTTGATCCCTGAAGTTTAATATTTTACAGTTTGGTCCCCAGAGTTTCTGGAAGTTGATTTTGGGGTGAAGGCAGAAAACTTTCTGCCTTACCGTTGGACTGCGTTTTGGAGCATTAACCAGTCATTACTTGGCTGATTAACTCTCCATTAACAGCCCATTACTTGGGCAATTGAGCAGCCTTATTCATGTCCATAAACCACCCATAAATCAGCCTCTCTAATGCCATTAACAACTCTCACTTAATGGCCATTAACAGCTTGGGCAGTTGTACAGCCCCTTCTCCATGCTATATATTGAGCCTCCTTTGGCTCAATTCAGACACGGGAAAAGACACGAATAACAGACAGGAAAAAGCCACAAAACAGTGAACAAAAAGACTGAAAAACAGACACAAAAACACCACAAATCAGTGAACAAAAACAGTCAGCAAAAACAGTGTTGAAATACACACATATACACAAGATATACACACTATATACACAGAGACAAAAGAGAAGAGTAAAGAGAAACTCTTCCTTCCTATTCCATATCTTCAGCAAGTCGATTCATATTTGTTTTCTTTGTCAGGCTCAACCTATTGGCTTTGTAGCGTTGAGATTAAAGTGTTGTTTTATCTTGGGAGACTATTGCCCGCTAACGTAAGAGCATATATACGGGGCAATCTTGTCTTAAGGACAGAAGGCAATTCCTCGACTCAACACACAACGTTGTAACCATCCAGATTTAGTTGTTTCTTGATTTCAGGTTATCAAGATTCAAGACACAACAAGCTTGCGGCAGTTTTGAAGATTGGACTATTTGTTCAACAAGATTCAATTTCTGAATATTGAATATTTGTTTATCCTTTCGAACACTTGTAATAGTTATTTACTTCCCGTACTGCTTTATAAAGTACAATAGAGTACCAACACTTTCTAATAAAACTGAAGAGATTTTGTAATTCTGTTGTTTAAAAATGTAAATTTCGATTCAAATCTATTAACACGTCCTGCTAAAACCCATAACATACAACTAAGAAATAATCTATGACATTCAGAGATTAACTAAAACCACAGGGATTAAAGAGAACAAACCAGCATGAGCAAAGGTGTCCCAAATGCTAGCAGTCCTTCCATCTTCAAATGCTGCCCCTTCAACCTTTCGCCAAGCGAATCACTAGTCAAGTATTTACTGTCTACTGTTTTGCTAATCAACATTGTATATCCATCATATACACATATATTCACCTAGCTTAAAAGTTTTGGGTTTACGTGAATCAGTAACTTTTGCACTAACGTTTCATATGTATTATGAAATCCACTTGATATCCATAAATATTTGACTCTGAATTGTATATTAATTTGAAATCATTGTAGGAATACATAAACTTCAAATCTTTGATAAGTCTCTACTTGTGTGCGTACGCATTGCATGTAATATATGTATATTTCTAATCAATAGTACACACATACACACATATATGTGTGCACCTAGTTATCTATTATCTACTATAATTGCGGGAGTAGAAATAAAAGTTACTGACTTGATAAGCAGAAGAACCGGAACCGAAAACGAAAGTATCAGGGAAGTCCGTTCTCCGGACATCATCGGCACCGGAAACTAGAACCGGCAAAACAAGCATCATCGCCGTGAATATACATCGGACCTGCTTCACCGGCATCATCCTTCTTCTGTGCCAGTGGAGCTGCCGGCTTTGCCTCTCGTAACTTTCGCAAAACTTGTATAGTAGTAATATATATACAGTTTATAAATATCAGTTTACTCCAGCGTGTCAATTTAAGTGTATTAATTCTTTTTTTTCTGTCCAAAAAAAATTGTATCCAGTAAGTTTTCCAATTTCAACTCAAGTCTAAGATAACAAGATTTAAAAGACATCATACATCTTTAATTTAACATCACAAAATTTAAAATTTTCTCTTTATTTTTTAAACTTTATACAAAGTCAAACTAAAACACTTAAATTGAGACGAAGGGAGTATAATTTTACAAGTGGCTGGTTCTTTCCGGAGGAAAATGTAATTAAAGAGCAAATTACCAATGAATTAGAGGACAAAAGCCAAGTTTCCGTCCATTAATTGAGTTAACATTGTTGCAATCACTACGTACTAGTCGTGCTAAACTAAACTACTGGAGTAGAATAAGTGCAAAACTTCAAAATAGGTGGCACTTGAAGATTCGGATTTTTTTCTGCTCACTTTCCAAATAAGGTAACTGAAATATCTCTGATATTTCAACATTAGTCATCACAATAAATCTGATTAATACTTTAATGACCTATAATCTTACAAAATCTATACAAACTTAGGGTGTGCTTGGCAGGAAGGAAAAAGTTTTCAATCAAAAATGTTTTCCTGAAAAATAACACATTGTTTGGATGGTTGTTACCTATTATATTATATTATATTGTGTGTTAGTTTAAATACAATAGTTGTTTTGATGGTTTTTGAAGTTTTATTTATCACATCGTTAAATCTATCGTTATGTAACGATGAAAAATCTCATTTTATATAACGACCGATTTGGTGTGATCACGTCGTTACCTTATTTTTCTTTCTCATTTTGTCTTTGTTTATTATCTAATAATCATATTTTATCCTTTATCATACATTTTTATAATAGCTCTACCCCATACCTTACTTTTCTTGTAGCTTTGTCCTTCAAGTTGTTGATGTTTGACATTATATAACGATAGGAATCGATACGCTGCTACTGAATGTGAACAAAGTCAAGAAATCTATCCAAATGTTGTATTCATCAAAAGTTCAAAACAATACGGTACAATACAATATAACAAAATAAAATATAATATGACCCATTATGAAACGATATGTAACAACCACACAAAAATAAGTGATTTTCTTACTTTTGTTTTATATATGCTAAATAAGAAGAAAATATTATTCCTAAATACGTATATATAATCTGAGCAAACACTACAGTGATGAGGTGAGGGTGTGGGTGGGATGTGTTGAAGGGTAAGCAGGGTCGGCTCAATAAAATTGAAGTTCTTAAAGCGAAACTTTGATTAGAGGCCTAATACCTAAACAAACTTCATGTATATTTTATTTGAAATATATTTTTCTAACTATTTTTAGATACAAAATTGTTACTTGATAATTTGAAGATTCTTTTTTCAATTGTTAATTTTAAGTAAGATTTTCTCCATTTTAATGTTGAAAAACATTCTTTCACTGAGGCAATAATGAAAAGAACTAGTAACATAATTCTATAAGCAATAAGTTGACAAATTTTAAATAAAAATAATAAAGTTAAAACGATAGAATACGATTCAAGAAGTTGATAACTTGGTATACCCCGTTTTAATATATTTGTTGCAATGCTTACAACAATAACACACCCAATGTAATCCCACAAGTGAAATTTGTTGCAATGCTTGAAAATCTAAAAAGAAACAAAAAGAGAATTTTCAATTCGGTCATTCTGTCCAAAACTTTACTATTATTGACTCTTATTTTTGACAGTATATTACTCTAACTTATCATAGATTTAAAGAAAGAGAGTCCAAAAAGAGTTAAAGAGAATACAATAATGTGAGTGTCAACGGACATAATGTAAGTAAGCAAAACAAAATTTTCTTGAGTTCTATTCGAAAAAGGTTAAGGAGAATATAATAATATATTTTTATAAAAAGATATTGTACTCTTTATCATAAATAATCAACTTTCTTTAAGGAAAAAGTAACACATAATTTGAACTTGGTAAAATTAGGGGCCCAAGGCATATGCCTCAGTGGCCTATGACAAGAGCAGCCCGGAAGGTGCGAGGAGACAATCAGTGTACAATATTATTTATGAAACTTCATTTCCCTATTTTTCACCAATGAAGTCATTTTCTTTATTTTTAAGGATTTTGTATTCCTAAAATAAATATTTTCCAGAAATTTGAGCAACTAAACACAAAAAAATTGAAAGACAATTTTTGAAAAATGGTTTCTTCCATACTAAACACACACTTAGTATTGAAAAAAGAAGCACAACAAACATAAAATATTAATGTAGGCAATACCATCTAGTTGTGATTAGGATTTAGTCTTGTTGGTACATCTAGATTAGAATTTGAAATTATTATGAAAAGAGACATTTCAAATGGAACAAAAAAAATATCGAGACAGTCCGATGTACTAAAAAAGAATAAAAAAAAATATCGAGGATTCATACAAAAAGCTCAATCAGCTTGCGGTTTAGAATCTTCATAATGAATTTAAGTTTATATCATTAGTTTAATTTAATATGTGATAACAAATTAATTATTATTTCTAGGCGAACAGTTCCGGCCAAATTTTATTGATAAGCTTGTGTAATATAGGTAATTGGTCAGGTAAAGGTTGTTTTGATAAGGGGAAAGCCAGCACACAAATAACTAAAGCTCAAGTATAAAAAACTCGTAGACAAGTGAAATTTCTTACCTAAATAATATCAATCAATGTTATTCCGTATAATTACGGGTAATTACTTTTTAAAATGATCTAACTATATATATATATATATATATATTATTTATAACGTCCGTGCAAATATAGAAGTGTTTATAAACTCATTTGTTATTATTGCGGTTGTGATCAAAGTAGGGAATAATATTATGGCGTCACTGAATCAGTCAATTACCAAGACTTAGTTGAGCAGCCGAATATCTTGTCAACGTAACTCTCTTAAGAGAGAATCTAAACAAGAACAAATATCCAAAACACTAAATGCTTACATTTAAAAGTTGTTTACTTTTGGTCGCTATCCTTATTTCTGACATAATTTACTAGATATCCTTTTTTTGGATTATAATGATTATGTTATTGTTGTGTTATATTGCATTTTCCCCTATATTCGTATAAACCAAAAGTAGATTTCGTATTATTCAATATTCTCTTATTTTACTTATCTTATACTACTATTATATTTTTTGGGTAAAAGAAAGATCAACTATGGTTCCCCAGTGACTCTATATGGATAACTCTCCTGATCTATAAGTTGAAAGTGGAGGTTAAGTACTAGAATGTTTTAAAGTGTAACAACAATAACAACAACACATCCGGTGTATTCCCATAAGTGAAACTTTGGGAGGGTAGTATGTACATAGACCTTACCCAAGAGGTTGTTTCCGATAAACTCTCCGCTCAAAACAAACGTAATATTCTAAGAAAAATAAAACAACAAAAAATGTTCTAAAGTGCAAAAGAACGAAATTGTATTAAAAATTCAAGGACTATCCTAATTTATGACCTCGTAAGATTTCACATACAGTAGTCATTTATTCAGGCATAACATAACTCGCTTGATAAGATTATTAAACTAGACTATTGGATTCTCTAGACTTTTTAAAAACTTCCTTTTAAAAAAAATAATGAAAGAAAAGGGTATTGGGTTAATATCAATGCTCAAATGATGTTTAATAAATCTATATATATTAATAAAAAAACTCTAGATTTTCAATATTGAAATATCATAAGAGTCTCTGCAAACTTGAAAGGTCAAAATCTTTGCATTTAATGCATAATTTTGAAATTAGAGAAACGGCTGATCAATAGTTAGCTAGTTGTAACATATTTTGTTTAGTAAGTACTTCCTCCATTCACTTTTATTTGTCAGATTTCGCTTCTCGAGAGTCAAACTACGTGAACTTGAAAACAAAATTAGCTGACATTTGTAAAATATATCATTGTTGTGAGATACATATGCAACCACAAAACACTTATTGAGAAGAATGAAGTACTTTTTCCTCAATCTCAAGAGTTGCAGTATGTTTGGAGCCTTTCCCCTTCAAGAAATTAGAGTACCAATGTGCAGAAAGCTTTGGATATCTTGTTAAATCTCTGTCATCCAAATCCACATAGTATTAGACCAAATCCCGAACCATATGCGTCCATTAACTCAAAACAATCTAGGAATGACCACATGAAGTAGCCTTTCACGTTTGATCCATTCCGAAAACATAAAAAGAATATATAAATATAATTGCTTTGTGGTTACAAGCATGGGCGGAGCCAAGGGGTGCAAAGAGGTTCATAGGACCCCTCCCCCCTAGCTTCTTATGTGTTTACTTTTCTATATTGTGAATCCCCTTAGTGAAAATCATGGCTCCGCCACCAGACTTAAAAAGTCTTTCAGAAAAAAGAGTTGCTAAGCATGCGGAGATTAGACACTTCTGATCAATTAAGATTACTAGATGGCAAAGATGAGATGCTCAGGTTCTTGACATACTCGTTTTAAGAAGAGGCTATTTGTGATTTTATTTCACATATATATAGTTTGCCTAGAAGCAATTACTAGAGTTTGTGAGGTAACATTGAACCGTTATAAATAAATAATGTCATATCTTTAATAGCTTAAACTTTCAAATAGAAAAATACATCCATTTCATGCAAATGTTCCATAGGCCTACAGTCTCATAAATAACATGTGCTATGCGAAAAAAGGAGGCTTACCTCACAGCATCAAGCAAATTTAAGCTTGCAGATACTGTACTCTACTTGTATCATTTAACGTCCCATTTCGTGGTGTCATTTGACCTGCCAAAACAAATCAGGCGGAGCTTTCTAAGACTTTTTTACTTTTAGGGGAAAAAGCCTCTAAACCAACTTTCAAGGGGTCAGAAATCCAGAGCATGAGAGAGGGAAAGTGAGAGGGAACCATTTTCATGAATATATATAATTGCCATAAGCTTGCTTGAGATATTCTAATACTTCTCCTAGCCCCAATTGTGTCACTGGATACTCAGTCTGAACAAATTGTCAATGAAAAATTAAATAATCCTAAACAAGGCAAAGTGCATTGTAGATTCACGCATGTCGCAAGACTCACCTGACCTGGTGGAGAATCATCATCAGTATCTGCATAAATTCATAAAGTTACAAAAAAAACACAAGAAAGACATTGAAATAGTGATTAGTGGTTTCTTTAATGTCACACATAAAAGAGAATGAAACTGATGGACATCAGCTTGGTAAAAGAATTGGTTCATTTAACTAGATTATGTAACTATTCTAAAAGGTTTACCTTGATCACCAAAACTTAAGATGACTATTGTCTTCAAATGTCAATTGAACAGATCAAGTTATCTTTATCTATAAAAAATATTTATTTATTATTCTTACATATAACTTCAAATGCTCCATCGTCGTTGAAGTCCCTGGTTTTAAGTTCCAGGCTGCTGGAGCTATCTTTGACATGTACTGTTTGATAATGGTTCAGGGCTATGAAGTCTATAGCGCCTTTAACTTGCATAGACTCTTCTCTTGTGAATTTGGGCAATCTAGAGCCAACATTCCTCTTCATTATGTCAGGATAGTCTCCAAACATTAAGGGATTGGGAAACCTGCATTGACAATAGGAATTATACTGACGTTTAGAAGGTCTGTGAATATTCAGTTCATTAGTGTTGAAAGTAAGAGATGCTAATAGGCCAAGAAAATTCTGCATTTACCAGCCAATGTAGAAATCATAAACTCGTTGTACTGCAATTATATCAGCCGTTGTATTTGTATAAGGAAGAGGCCGATATGCAAAGAGATTTAATCCCACAAGACATGTTGAGTTGACTGCATTAGAACAGACGCGCTATTAGCAAACATTATTGGGCCTTTAGTACACTAGTAATTTCGCATACGTTGTTTATAAGGTGATATTTTACCTTGTAATTTCTCCTGTAAAGTCTCACGGCAGCTGAATGGGCGAGTAGTATATTATGAGCTACTATGTACGGCTCAGTTGAAGAGTTACCTATGGAACAGGGTCTAATTCCGGAAGGTGGAGTACAATGATTTGGGGGGTGGCCCATTATCATAACCACCTATAGTGAACACATTGACTTCATTTAAGGTAGTCCAATACAAAACCCTGTCACCAAATTCCTTGAAGCACACATCCGCATAGGCAGTGAAGTCATCGCTAAAAGAAATCATGAACAGTTTTTATGATCCAGTTAGATGTAAAAAAATATATAGCCAAGTTATGAACTAAATTAGAAGGACTCTTCATCACACATTATCTTTCGACTCATCCATCCCCCATATTCATCTTCAAGTGCTTGTGGTAGATCACTGTGACATAAAGTAACATGCAGTTGAATTCCTACAAATTTAGGGAGATAAAAACACAGTGGAGCCAATCAGATAAGCGACAGATCATCTATTAACTAGCATTTTGGACCAGAATTTTTCAGTCTTACTAACAAGCTACATTCAAACTTTCAACTGAAGAAATAAGTAGAGCACAAGGGAATGTGATTATAACCATGACTGATGAGCTCGTCGATGAGATTGTTGTAATACTGTAATCCTTTAGGATTAATAGGACCTCTTCCATCTACATTGAAATTAAACAAAAAGCACAAATGAGAAGAAAGATAAAACCGATAACAACATCATAGGTACTAAGTAGTTGAATAATGGAGCCTACTGCGAATAAGTCTCGACCACGAAATGGAAAATCTGTACCCTTCCAAACCTGTATCAGCCATGAGTTTTACATCTTCCTGCAATAAACAGCCAATCAAATTGATCATCAATTATGTGAATTCAAACTTGTACTCTATCCAGTCCTCCAGACCTTGTATTGTGGTATGCATCACAAGATACATCTGCTGTGGCTCCTCCATAAATACCTGAAAATTTAATGTTGGTACAATCTAGTGTTATCATTTGCTGCTGCAGTAGGAACAGCGAAAACATATTTGCCCGTCCCAAACCATAATAGTCCTTGAAAATTAAATGGTTTAGCAAAGGGAACTGTTATTATAAATCTAATAATTTAGCCTGCCAAAACAACCATAATATGCAAGCTAAAAGAAACCAATATTTCCATATTCTGCGATTAGTAAAGTAAACCACAGGGATTAAAGAGAACAAACCAACATGAGCAAAGGTGTCCCAAATTCTAGGCATCCTTCCATCTTCAAATGCTACCCCTTCAACCTTTCGACAAGCATACCGCATAATTTAGCAGCATCTACTTAATACCGTATTTGCTAATCAACACTATACATCTATACGGACACACATGTACGTGCAAATATTTTTTCAAGTTATTTACAATTTCATGTATTTGCAAATCAACACTATATGTGTGTCTAACACACGACACACATATACAATATAAATCTACATCAATTATTATAATTTGACCGGTTATAACAGGTTAATAACTATTTTTCAGGTTACCAATCATGCTCTTCAAAATGATTAGATTCTGAAGGTATTTTTATAGAGGCAAATTAAGGATTTAATAGGTTTAGCGTGTGTTTGGAATGACGGAAAATATATTGTTTGGTTGCACTAAATATCTTAGAAAAATATTTCTCAAAGTGTTTTACTTAAAAAATTTGAGGAAAAACCGTTTCCGGATCAATAAAAACGTACTAACGCATCCCCCAACCCACCCCTAACTGCCTTACCCCGCCGACCCCCCCACCTACCCCCATACTCTTCCCTCCCTACCCCCATTACACCAGTGCCCCCACCCCCGCTTTTATAGATTCAGATATATATATATATATACATATATTCTATGTCGAAAATGTTGGGTTCAGCTAAATACATGCTCCATCTGCCACTTATTGTTTGTGCATAAAAATTAAACAGTCACATAATAGGTGAATGGTTTTAAGAAAACTGACTTGATAAGCAGAAGAACCGTCCGTTCTCCGGACATCATCGGCGCCGGAAAGTATAACCGGCAAGTCCGCCTCCGCTACAATAATAATCAAAACAAGCAATATTGGCGTGAAGAGACATCGGAGCTGCTACGCCGGCAGCATATCCTTCTACAATGCCTCTCGCTGCTTTCCAACGTGCATATGCTTTTCCCAATTTTCAAATGTACGGAGAAATTGTACTAAATAGGAGTTGCCAATAATTAATTTACAACTCCCTGTTTGTTTATGGACAAATTGTAATACTCACTCCGTCTCAAACAATTTTCTTAGTTTTACTAGATACCGAATTTAAATAATAAAAAAAGACTTTAAGATATATGATTCAAGCGTTATATATTTATTTAATTATAAATTATCTTATAAAATTAAATTATATAAAAAATATTAAATTTTTTAAAATAAATTAATAAAAAAAGTAGGAGAATATTTTAGGACAAATAGAGTAATTAGCAGCTCCTAATAATTCTCAACATACCTAAAGGACGAAAAAACAGAGGGTAAAAAGTGTACTACTGGTAGTATAAGTATTTAATTTAACAGGACGAAAAACACGTAATCAGTCACATTTTAAAATGCTAGATTCGTTTATGCTACTACTTGACTTTTGGTTCATATGCTAATTATGCGGAGATTAATTGTACTCTCTCTATGTCTATGTCTGTTACAATTTGCATGACATAATTTAAATCAGCATAAAATTCAAGAAATAAATGAGTTTTTTAAAATTTATATTGTCTTCATTTTGAATTATTTATTGTGGTTATTAAAAATAGTTATCTCACACTATTTGTCTTTTTAGAAATTCAAAGCATCATTAAATTTTTTTTCTATTTTACCCTTTGTCATTAGTGAAAATGACACATAAATTAAATATTTAATGGAGATAGACTATAACTTAAATGTAAATAAGGATAATATATGTCAAATACCCTTCTTAATTAATATTTCTTAAGGGGCGTATAAACTAAAAAAGCGACAAATAATTTGAGACGGAGGAAATAATTTTAAAAAATATGATGTTACTCTCTCCGTCTTAATTTATGTGGCACAATTTGACTAGGCGCGAAATTTAACGAAAAATGAAGATTTTTCAAATTTGTGGTCCAAAATAAGTCTTAGAGATTTGTGTAACGACAAATCATCTCATAAAGTTAAATTGTTTCTAAATATAGAAATGTGATATTATTTTTGGATAGACTAAAAAGGAAATGATGTCACATAAATTGGGAGAGATTAATATTTTTGTGGGTCTTGAACATGTCATAACATTTGTATGGTTATAAAATGTTCTCATTAAGAGTAAAATAGAAGTACAAAGTTAATCTTTTCAAATTTAGAAGTGTGTTATTCTTTTTTAACGAATTAGAAAAAAATATATCATGTAAATTAAAACGGATGGATTAATTATACCTGAAATATTTATGTAATATCTGGAGATTATTATAGGTATTCTTTATATATGTGGTGAATAATAATATATTGAATTTTATGCAGAGATTACCTACTTTAAGGATGTTTGGTAAATAGTTTCATCCTCAAACTATTTCTAATACACATGTTCTTGTTTCATATTTTATCTATTATTTTGTAATTTCTCCCACAACTTAATACATGTATATTTAATACCACCAATCAAACATTTTTGTAGTTATGCTGCGATTATATATTTTTTCTCTTATGTGACCAAAAGAGCGATATTATTTTATGCAAGATTTAATATTAAGATTAATTTTTCATTACCACCTACCAAACGACCCCTAATGCACTATTGTCTTTAAATACTTTTCTTTATGTTTTATTAATATATGTATCGTTATTCATTATATTTTACATAAATTAATACGTAAATCCTTGAATAATTTATATGAATATTATTTAATATTACCAACCAAATAAATATTATGCTGTAACTATATTTCTTATACACTTCGATACTACATAAGATGTGCAAAGATCATTTTTCTTAAATTCTCTAACCGAACATAGTGAGTAGGAGGAACATTATGTGTGGAGAATATTTTTTCAATTCTTCCAGCTAAATGAACTCGAACTATTTGACATATTATAGTTGTAAAAGGTAATCAAAATTATTTTTAAGATAAAACCTAATTTTCCTTTAAAATATTATTTGTAGATATTTTGTGAGTGATTTAATAGTGTAAAAAGTTAATTCTCTTTCCTGCTTACTTTCTTAGGTAAATGAAATTTCCTCAAATTTGCATCATAAGTCATAACTCCAGAACAATGTGTGTCAATAACCAAGATTGAGTGGACCAGCCGTATTGATTCTTGTATCATGTATTAATGAGGAAAAAATATTCAAAATAACATGAATAATATTCAAAAAAGTTTTGCATTACAAAATAAATATTAACAAAAAATAATAAGTTCCAAAATAACAAAACATTAATTTTTAAGTTCCAAAATAACAGAATATTAATTATGTTAAAGGATTTGGATCCACTCTTCTTGTGGCTTTTTCTCATGTTTGTTATTCCCTCCATTTTGATATAAATGAACTTTTGACATTTTTTATGGTCTAAACTCTAAAATAACAAATTTTTCAAAGTTCAAAGATGTATTAGTTAATTGTTTTTTTCAAAATTATCCTTCTCTTTAATGGGTTTTTCAACTATAATCAAATTCAAACATTGACTATCTCTAAAAAAAAATTAAAAAAAAGTTTGGGAAGAAGCAAAAGGGCGATATTGACAACTAACCCTTTATTAATGTCCATATTAACTTTCTTAAGAGTCATACCATGTTTAAAAACCAGAAGTTCTGTAAAAATCCAAGAAACAAGAATCAGTGTCTAGGAGTTGTGTAGTGGCTGAATTTAGATGCATGGCTTCTCTGTGTTGCAGAAGTAATTTGGCTTCTTAGACTGTACAAGGAGCTTAGAGGTGATGTCAAGGTTCCAATAGAGTTTAAAAGTATGTTGCAATTCAAATTGCAGCCAATCCAGTCTTACGTGAAAGAAAAAAACATAGTGACATAGATTGTAACTTTGGAAGAAACTAAGTCAAGGGATGATCAAGACTCAACATGTATCCACTAAAGATCATGAGCCTGGGAACACAACATGAGCATTTGCTGAGCAAACTAGGAGTGAAGAACATTTTTAACCGTCAGCCTGAGGGGGTGTGTTAAAGTAACATGATGAGGATACAATATCTAGAGGCGGAGCTAGATCATTAGCTACGGATTCGGACGAATCCAATAGCTTTTGCTTAGACCATGTATTTGTAATTGTGAACCTAATAACTAAGACGAGTTATTGATTCGATGACAAGTTCAGAACGTATAAACTTCATATCCTGGCTCGGCCTCTGACAATATACATAGGGGCTGTGATGGATAAGTGGGTGACAAGCTGTTAATATAGCTCAGTTAAGTTAAGTTAGTTAGGACTAATTCAGTTAGTTTGTTAGTGGTTAAGTAGAGGTTAGTTGAGTAATGATGTATATAAAGAGCTAGTTTACAAGTCTTCTATGCACGAATTCATTTGTCGATCAATGCAAAGTGTTGCTTTCTCTCTTCTCTTCTTCATCAATGGCGTCTTAACAATAACTAATTAGATTTGGCGGAAGCAAATACTTTGTTCGCAACTTCAAAATTGAGCTACTTCTGGAGCTTCTTCTCTTTAAGAAATCAAAGTACCAGAATGCAGAAAGCTTTGGGTATCTTTTTAGTCCTTTATCATCCAAATCTACATAGAAGAGTCCATAGGATGTCTTATACCCACTCAATATCTCCAAACCATCTAAGAAAGCCCATTGAAAGTATCCTCTTGTGTTTGATCCATTCCTGGTGGACATGGAAATTGATAGATGTAAAAAAAGCTAATTATCTAAGTACTATGCATGGACGGTGTAACATATATTTACACAATCAGGTCATTTATAAGGTAATTACAAATAAATCTGTATAATAAGCATTCATTGATAACATGATAAAAAGGGTAAATGACAATAGGTTTTAGTACACTGATTGTTTAAAAAAAAAATTATAATTGTCACCATATATAATCTAGATCCATATAATAAAGGATCATCAAGAAAGGTTTTCGAAACTAAGTTGAAACACTTTAGACCAAGCACATGTCACTTACCAAAACTTAGCACCATAAGCAAGAAAGATTTGCATATTTTTCACATGAGAAATAAACCTCAAATACGAAAAATATTGCAATTCATAAAAGTACAATGCTGTAGATAAATGCCTTCCTAAGTAGCGGGAAACAAGAGCAAAAATGACCTAACGGCTAATGCACAGACATAAGGTTAAACTCTTGAGCTTGTAGAAATAATAACACACCGGTGATATGAAAATTTATATTCACATCTGGTATTTATATTAAACCCCATAAGTTAATCATGGTTAACTAATATATTGACATTGAGGTAAGCATATATATTATTTGACCATGGTTAAGTGATCAACGTTTATTAAAAGGCAGATGTCGTCATTTCATTAGTTCGGTATAAACAACTAATGTAGTTAAGTTTTTTTAGTGATATTGTGAAGTTAGGGGCTTACCTCAGAGCATCAAGAACGCCTCCAATGTAAGCATGTAAATATTCCACACGTTCTGTGTCATTCAGTGTCGCGTTGCGCCGTGTCTGCTGACCTGCCATAACATGTAATGTAAAACTCAGAATAAGGAAAAGCTTCCAAAAATCTCTTCTATGAACTGAATTTTAAAACTTAATGTCAAATATGCAAAAATACTAAAATCACATTAAAAATTGTGATAAATCCAGTCAGACAGTGTAAAACTGCTATCTCTGATTCTGCAAACATATCAGATAGTGTGAACAAGCCAAGTAGTAAAGGTGCTACCTCAATGAAGATTAAATAAAAATATTGCTTTAAAAAAATATCAAGAACCATAACATAAGTCAAATCAACATATATTGAGCGTGTATAAAAGCTTGCATAAAATGTGAATGTATAAGTCAACATATGTGCACGAGCACGGGCGTGTGTATGTGAGAGAGATAGAGAGAGAGAGATGAGCGAACCATTTTCGTGAACATAAATAGGTGGATTTCCATAAACTTGTTTAAAATGCTCCAACAGATCGCTAAGTGCAGATGGTTTCACTGGCAGCTGACCCAAACAAATCATTCAGAACCATATGAAATAAAAACCAAGAATAATTAACTAGAAACTCTGTTCTGAACTCACCGGTCCTGCGGGTGGTGGCTCGTTTAGCTGATATCCTTTAACTGAAACACTTACTCAAGTTAGAGTTTTGCGCTCTCTCAAAACGCATGCACGCCTGCGAGTGTTCTCCCCGGTCCTACAAATTGAGCTTCCGAAAGGGGTGCTTGCTGGAGCAGCTCAACGAGATATGGGTTCAATTCCCGCTATGCCTCATCCTAGTAGGTGTCTGCGCCATTGGACCAGCTAAACTTGCACATATAAAGACGTTATAGATCACAACAGGGAAAAAAAGAAAGAAATAGAGATTTGATTCAACTTGGAATAAACAACATTAACTTAGCAAGCATTGTAATTCATACATAAAACCTCTACTCCCATGTCGATATTAAAGTCCCTGAGATCCTTTTCAAGGGATCTGGGATTGTCCCTGATGTATATTTGAGTATAATGATTCAGCCCTATGAAGTCTAGTGAACCCTTAACTAGCTCTGATTCACGTTTGGTGAACGTGGGAAGTCTTGACCCGACATTTTTCCTCATTGTTTGAGGGTAGTCTCCAAATATCAGGGGTTTAATAAACCTGCAATGAAAATAGAACGTAAAATCTTGAAACCAGCCTAGCAATTAAAAGTTATCATAAAACGAAAGAATATAAAAGTTGACAATTGTTTCACTTCATAGAAAAATATTGATCAAAGGGATATCTATCTTGGCGAAGAAAATATACGAGAGCATATTCAACTCACCAACCAATATAAAAATCGAGGGCTCGTTGGACTGCAATTACATCAGCCTCTGAGTTTGTGTAAGGAAGAAACCAAAGACCATAGACATTAATTCCCACGAAACCCTGCTGAACGGACTGCAGTAAAACATGTCATTCCAATTGTGAAGCACTTTTCTTTAAATTTGTTCAAAGTTTTCATAACCTTCTATGTTCTAGACTAGAGAATAGAACTTTAATTTCATTTGGGGCCTAGATAGCTAGGTTTAACATAGGTTATTGGAAAAAGGGCCAAAAATACCTTACTATTCAGAATAAGTCAATTTTACCTTTGTTACGTTTTTGGCTCGGAAATTCCCTCGTTAGTCAACTAACTCAAAAATGCCTTGACCAAAAAAAAAAAAACTCAAAAATGCCCTCCAACTAGCAATAGCTCAAAATATCCTCCTACTAACCGTTGTTCCAAAATAAGGGAAAAAGAGACAACTTTTTCCTTGAACTATTTGAAAAGAGGCAATTTTGAACAAATTTCAACATGATACCTTGTATTTCCTCAGGTATAATCTAACTGCAGAAGAATGTGCAAGCAACATATTATGGCCTGCGATATATATCTCAGTTGACGAATTACCACCAGTACAATTGAATCCAAATGGTGGGGAACAGCGCTTTGGGGGTATCAGTCCATTATCATAACCACCCACAGCAAGTATGTTCGCTTCATTTATGGTAGTCCAATGCAAAACTCTGTCCCCAAACTCCTTGAAACACACATCAGCAAATGCTGTGAAGTCCTTCCTGAAGTAAAAACAAATAATTCTTTCGTGTTGTCTCTTGAGTTTTGAGTATATCATGTAAGTTTGGCATATGGATAACTAGAAATTAAAACATACACTATATTTCGGCTAAGCCATCCCACATATTCATCTTCAAGTGCCTGTGGTAGGTCGAAGTGACATATATGTCACATGTGGTTGAATCCCTGAACAATGCCAAATATCGAAATATAAAAATCGAGGAAAGAATTTCAGTGAGCAGTCTTATAGAGGTTTTGGAGTAAATGCTACTTGTGTGTAGTATATTATCTTCTAACCATGGCTGATAAGTTCATCAATGAGATTGTTGTAGTATTGTAAGCCCTTCGGGTTGATAGGTCCTCTTCCATCTGCATAGATAATGGAACCGACGTATGAGAAATTTTGAAAACAAGTTTGGAAAGTTGTGGTGAAGATGGAACCGCGGACAAGCTTACTAGGTATCAGCCTTGACCATGAAATGGAAAATCTATAGGCTTCCAAGCCAATGTCCACCATGAGCTGTACATCTTCCTGGTACCAATTAAACTAACATGATCAAACAACAACTCTATTCCATAAACAGGATGTCTTAATTTTAAGATGCAAATTTTTTTCTTATAAAAAAAACTGAGTGCTTGATAGTGAAAGTGGCCAAGTGAATTACTAAAACTCTATATGTCTATAATTTTGCATCTATTACCTTTTCTACCTTCCTTCGAAAATGAAAAATCAGTAATGTTTATCATGTTTGTAAGATTATTGATCCTTCTGTTAAAACTTCTAGTCCTACAGTGCCATCTAGAAAAATGTCAAAGTTAAAGCGATGTGTAGACCTTGTATTTATGGTACGAATCACATGCAATGTCTCCGGTGGCTCCATCATGAAAACCTGGACAGTAAGTTGGTATAGATAGTAATTCACAGATAAATCTCTATAACTGCAATACAAAGTATAGACAGGACAGCTTGACTAAAGGAAGATGATAACAGCATAAAAGTATAGGTACTATCACTGCTGCAGCCCAAAAGGTGATTAAATCGGTCTGCTGCTTTTAGCTATATCATTCAAGCAAGCAAGTGTTTTCAATGACATTACATGACTATCCAATAAACTTAAAATGGCTGATTTTTATATCATGTAGGCTACAGATTGTATGATGTAAAATGTCTAGATTCGCAGTGGCGGAAGCAGGATTTTTGCCAAGGGGATTCAAAAAAAAAAAAAGTAAAAACACCTAAAGCTAAAAAGATTAGAAACTACGATTAGCAAGAACTGAACCTGTGTAAGAGAATTTGAACCCCCTTTACCACTGAGTTGAGCTTTTGGCTTGTATCTAGGGGATTCAACATTTAATATATATTCATAAAATCAAAACTTGACCTTATATACACAGAGTAATATTTTGACGTAAGGGGGTCCCTTACTTCTACCTAGATCCGCCTCTTATGTCAATCAAATGGAGTCATAATCGCAGGAGCAGAAAATAGCATCAATTAAGTATTGCTCTAATGGTTGCAGAAAACGCCTGCTTGATTTTACCAAGGGAGAAACACTCTTTCTATCTCATTAGTCAAGCGCTAACCAACAGATAGGCCCCAACCAACTGGAACTGCAACAAAAGAAGGGAAATGGCTAGGCTGATCGGGGATTTAAGTTGATGGGTTCAGCCTTTAGATTCTTGCAATTGAACTCATTACACACTTGAAATTACGGTTTCAAAATCTAATATTGTTGAAATAGTGATTTGTCACGTATAATCTATACTCTGTGTTGAAAATGTTGGGTGCAATTGAACTTGTATATTGTATGCTCCATGTGCTCAGGCCTAGTAATCAATACAATGAGTAAAAACCATGGGAGACAAGGGCACAAAGCTAAACAGAGACAAAACACTAGGCCATTTCTTAATTTTTCACAATAATAAGAAAATAAATTTCGATTTAACTCAACCTCAAAAGTAGAGAATGGTCCAAGACATACGAAGTTCCCATTCTACCACCGATATGGAATTCAACACATCGGTCTAAAACTTGGTAAACATAATTACACAATATTTGTGATGATGGGAGGTAACATAGAGATGGTGAAATAGTCCACATGCCCATAAATCTGTCTAAGACAAGACTATTGTTACAACAACAACAAAATGAGGAAAAGATTAAAGAAACATACCAGCATGAGCAAAAGTGTCCCAAATGCTAGGCGTCTTTCCATCTTCAAACGCTGCGCCTTCAACCTTTCACCCAATGAAACAGTAAATTTTGATATAAAAACCCAGTCAGAAGTGGTCAAAAACACAGTTGTACTATAACTTTTTTGTGAATTTTTTACTTGAACTATTAGGTGTTCGAGTTTGCTACGTGAACTATAAAAAAAGGCAGTCCGGTGCACTAAGCCAGACCATAAGAATCTATTGTGTACGTAGCTATTTCCACAGCTTGAACTCGTGACATGGTCACATGACAACAATTTTACCAATTACTCCAAAACTCTCCTTCTCCTTCTGCTACGTGAATTATCACCAACTATTTATTAAAATATATCTCAATTATTAGTTGTTCATTTTTCCTAACCGATAGTTCAGGTAGAAAAAGGCAATAATTAGTTGTTCACTTTTCTTAACTGAACGATGATGATAATTTAAGTAGGAAAAGAGAACAACGAATAGTTGAGGTATGTTTTAATAAATAGTTGGTGATAGTTCAGGTAAAAAACTTGCACATCTAATTGTTCGGATAGAAAGCTCACCAAAAAGTGTGATAGTTCAGGGTTTTTTTGGACCATTATTTCTTTTAGAAAAGAAAATTTACTAATTCTGAATAAACTACTCCTATAAGACATATTAAGTGGATGTTATAACAGAAATATAAGATTCGAACCAAAGCTATTGAATTATGTCAAACCCCGTAAATAAACGGTAACTCCACCACTTAACCCAGTTCAAGTGAATTTGAGACATAAGACTTAAAAAAATTATTGGATAGAGGAAGCGAAGACTAACTTGATAAGCAGAAGTTCCAGAACCAAAAACAAAATTATCAGGGAAATCATCTCTGGTATAGTTATAATCTTTAACTCCAATCACTAGCACAACCAAACGTAGAAGCAGAAAAAAGGAGCTCCATTTGCTCTCTTCTTGTACTTATATCAGTTGCTCTGTTCTCAACGCTGGACATTCATGCCCGTGATTTAGTGATACTAGTGCTGATGGACCGGACTATCGGAGATATAGTCTGGCGTAAGCCGGGAAGCTGTATATTAAAAAAAAAAAGAGCTCCATTTTTGTATGTGACCATCATTAAAATTTCTACTTCGACGTGGAATGGCTATTTGCTTGCCAAGTACTAATAAGATGACACGTAAATAAAGAAAGAGTAGATAACATAGTATTAGTTGTTCTGTTTTCAAACCCTGCTCGTTCAGATACATCCTGCGATTTACTATTAGTAATGTTGAGGACGGATACTACTAACTCCATAAATAGTAAACAGGGACGGGTACTACTTATCTCTATGAATGGTAAACCACGACCCTCATTCAGACACATCCTTCCATTTGATAGCAGTGTTGAGGTACTATTATCTCCAGCAATAGTAAATTAGGAAGCTCGATATAAAAAAATAAAAAATAAAAAAAGAGTGGCCAACCTCTGGATAAAAGTTTAAACAACAACGACTTGCATTTCTGGTATCCTCTGTTCTTTCTTTCTTTTTTTTTATTTTCTGGAGTGTAACCGGTTCAGAACTTATTGACCCGATTAACTCAAATATATACTTTTTATATATGATTTTATGAGAAAGAGTTACTATTTGGAAAGTTAAAATAATTTTTTAATATTATTTTTACAAGCTTTTTAAAGATATTTTATTAATTAAAGAAATTTTAAAAGAAAATGATTCTTTAAAAGTAATATTTTTATTAAGAAAATAAATACTATGTTTATTTTTTTAAAAAAAGAGGCATTTGACTCAATTAGGTAACAATAAAAGTATTTTTGAACCAAACTATTAATTGCAGGGACATAGTGTGGACTAAACTATTAACAAAGAATTTTTTTTTTTTTATTTTTGCATAGTTTAAGGATATTTTTTACGATTCTTGTACTCCGAACCCTCTATATAAATTGGGATATAATGAATATTACATATAGCCCAATAAAAGTGTGAGGAATTTAGGGGGGAAATTGACAAAATGTGATTCTATATAAATGCATTATGTGATTATACAATGTTATTATTAGTAAAATTGAAGTTAATTTATTTATAAATATATTTTCTCTGTCGTAATTTATGTGGCACCGTTTTTTTTTTGTCTGTCCCCAAAAGAATGTCAGATTTCTATATTTAAATAAATAGTTTAACTTTATGAGATGATTTACCTCCACACATTTATATAAGACTTGTTTTTTACCACACATTTCAAAAGTCTCTCTTTCTTTCTTAAACTCCGTGTCAAATCAAATGATGTCACATAAATTGGGACAGAAGGAGTATTACTTTTTAAATGGACTAAGAAATATCAAATAAAAAGAGAGAAAGCAAATGCTAATTTAATTTTAATATAGTGGTCCAACTTCTAAAGCTATTAATATTTGCTGCTTCAGGAAAAAACATCTACCATTTCGCTAGTGCAAGGTTCTTGCTAAAATAAACCATCTAATACAAAGCCAAAGTCGAAAAATACAAAACTGAAACGGTGGTTCCAGTGAAGATGAATCAGTCGTATCCACTAGAATTATTGTGACCAAAGAAGATAGCATAGAAATATCAGACCGAACACTTTAGGTAGTATAGGAAATAGCTAATTGTCGGCTAACTGGTGATAATTATAGGTAGTAGCTATTGATGATGATGGCCGATAGTAGTGATCAATAACAGTGGTGGTGGCGGTGATAATTACAGTAGATGGTGGTGATATAGAAATTCATTAATGAATCAGTATCTCCTTCACTTGAACACGGGTTCCACTCGACCCCAAGGTACTCAGATGATCTCTTTCCTACCGATACATGCAAACTCCTCTCTTATTTAGGTTCCTCCCAGATATATGGCGCGAATTTAACGTCTTTTCCCATTTCTCTCATCTTCTTAATGGTGTTGGCCCGATCTAGTAACAGCATTCTCATTTTTATTATCACTTTCGATACTGGCAGGGCAAGTACTTTGTTATTAATAATGGTGATGGCTACTGATATTTCTTTTTGCTGTGAGGTACTGTTGGAAATTTGTCTTTGGTGGGAGGTGCGTCCACCCATATTTAATGACTTAAACACTAGCGTTCCGCATGTTGGAGGCTTTATCTCTTCCCACGTGCATAATCTACTAAGTGAGTAGATGACCGTAGGGCCAAGAATCGTCAAATTTCGTTGAGAAATGAAAGAGATATTGGTCCATGAAGTAAGGTGTTTGAGGCATGGAAATATGGTGTGAGATAAATCTACCACATCGGTGGGAAAAGGAAGAATTGTTCTCTTTATAAGTCTCAAAATTGGTTAAGGGTTTGGGACCCCAAGGGGTAACCCATGTGTTTGAAGGAGGGAGGATCTAGATATGCTTGGGTTCAAGGCTAAGCCCACGCGCGCCGCCGCCGTCGCCCGTTCGGGTTTCGGGCTTCTTCTGATAGACCCCCAAATTGTTTAATATTTACAGTTTGGTCCCTGGAGTTTCTGAAAATATGAAATTAGGAACGACGGAAGGCAGAAAGTTTCTGCCTACCGTTTGGGTTGATTTTTGGAGTGTTATTGCACATTAACCAGCCATTACTTGGCTGATTAACTCCCTCCTTCAATGGCCATAAACAGTCATTTCTTGTCAGTTGAGAGGTCTCCCCT